>CM048755.1:660513800-661713800 GCA_026315105.1 Locusta migratoria | reverse complement strand
CGTTATGCTCCTAGGCGCGAGGCCGTTTCCCGTCGGGGGCTCGAATCGTCCCTCGGGTATGTATGTCGGTGTTGTCTTTAGTATAAGGTAGTTGATACATAGTTTGTAAGTTTAGGGACTGATTACCCCGCAGTTAAGTCCCATGACCTCAACAAACATTTGAACATTTTTGGCCGGCCGCGATGGCCGAGGGGACTGAGGCTCTCCAGTCACGGTCCGCACGGCCACTACGGTCGGGGGTTCGAATCCCCCCTCGGGCATGGATATTTGTGCCGTCCTTAGTTGTAAGTAGTTCATAAGTAGTTTGTAAGTTTAGGGACTGGTGACCCCGTAGTTAAGTCCCATAAACTCTACAAACATTTGAACATTTTGAACATTTTTGTTATATTGTGGATTGTTCTCCAGTTTACATCGATACATTACAACGATCTAAGAGATTTTCTACATTTCCTTTAAACTCTTCAGCAGTGTTGCTAGATGGCAGAGAGAAAAAATACCTACAGTCTCACACAAATTTACCTACGTTCTCCCTACTTTCTCCCTACCACCTCATTAAAGTCGCTACTTCAGGTTTTATATATTGTGGAGAAATGTCTCTTGGGGGGGGCTGCAGCACGGCAACCCCCGCCCCCCTGCATACGCTACTGCCCTACATTGACACTTCAACAGTATAATAAATGGAAACGAAATTATATCTAAAAAGTAAAAACGTTTTACAATAGGTTAGTACTTAATGTAGGTTGAATGTCGTAATTACTCACCAATATAAAATAGTATTTTTTTATATCTAAATGCATTTCTGGATTGATGTGCAGCAGCGACTTTTATTTCGCGACTGAGTGCTATTTTCCTGTCACAAATTTAAAATGGGTAACTCGCACATTCCGCATGGAATGAGCCAAGTGGTCATAAAGGAAAGAGTTAGGCATGTGAATACGGTAACAAAATATAATTACACAGATTTTTCCCTTCTCGATTTTGTCACACCTGTTACACGGTTTTTCCTTACAAATACGTTTTCAGCAATTACAAAAGTGATTATTTAGACGATATTTTGAAAGGGATATTTGAAGTAATCTTAAAAGTCAATATCTGACAGTCCATGTTTCACACTCATGACTATGGAATCGCCGCGGTGGAGTAGCCGAGCGGTCTAAAGCACCTCGCTGCGGAGCGCGCGATTGCTCGCCGTCGGAGGTTCGAGTCCTTCTTGGGGCATGAGTGTGTGTGTTTGTCCATAGCTCGCCGGGCGCGGTGGCCGAGGGGACTGAGGCGCTTCAGTCACGGTCTGCACGGCCACTACGGTCGGGGGTTCGAATGCCCCCTCGGGCATGGATATTTGTGCCGTCCTTAGTTGTAGCTAGTTCATAAGTAGTTCGTAAGTTTAGGGACTCATGACCCCGTAGTTAAGTCCCATAGACTCTACAAACATTTGAAGATTTTGTCCATAGCTTAGTTTACCTAGGTTTAAGTAGCTTGTAAGCTACGGACTGATGACCACGCAGTTTGGTCCGATAGATTTACAGACAATTGAATTGACTATGGAATCAACCAATTACATCTCGTCGCTGCTAATATCCACATATGTCTCAGACACTGTGGGCACTGTTGCAGTTGAAGTTGTTGCATTTGAAGTTTCACCATATATGTTGTTTGAAAGAAACAGTGAGTACATGTCTTTTGAAACGACATAATCGCAATGATGTTTCACTCTCACTAATGCTTCTAAAGTGTGTGTACCAATTCTGTTTCGTTGTTTGGCCTTAATATCTGTTGCCATTGAAAAAATCCTTTCAACTGCAGGATTGGAATGAAGCAAACAATGCACAATGTTAGCTAACATACCTATATTTTGAAACTGTTTGTCATTACAGTTCTTGCACTGTGACACTTGAGGTTTGTCTTTTCACTTTCTGTAAAGTAATGATTTTCAAAGAGTAATTCTATGTTGAAAAAGAATATCTAGCGTCTTGTTAATTATAACGTTGGCTGTTTTAGCGTTTTCTTGTCAACGTCTTCTCACTTACAAATACTAACTAGTATATCATCTTGACATACCCAGTCAAGGTAATATAACGTCTTTCGTTCATGGAAACAATGAATTTTTCTTCTGCTGACATTTTCTAACACTATTTCCAAACCGACTCTCCATTCCACTGACTGAAATCATCATACTTTGCATCAATTTTAATGTATCAGGAACTTCGTTTTCAAATTAATATTGTTTGTTATGAACAGAAAACAACTACACCGTCTAAAATATCATTGACTACTCCAAATTCGCCACCATTTGTCGGCTTCATTCCTGCGTGTTGACTGTTGCCAACATTACCCGCTAGGCCTGTGTCGGCGATTGTAAAATTTTACCAAAGTACCTACGCGCCATGAACTTTTGGATGAAAATTCTCTACATGATTTTAATGTTTAAAATTACCTACATGTAGGGAAAATTCCCTACGTCTGGCCACACTGCTCTTCGGTATCATCGTCAGTACGCTCTTATACGGAATCTTCACTTTTGTTACTCCTGTCAGTGTTTTATAACCTACTAATTCCACCTATATTGAGATACTTCTACATTTTCTTTAGATTCATTTGGTCTCTGGTGTTTTATGAATACTTGTGTAACGTAGAAACTTTAATACGTTTCAGCAGTGAGGTGATAAGTGACTGTCTTGCAAAACCTTCGCCTTATGTTGTTCATTTCGCTGCGCTCCACCGGCCGCGGTGGCCGAGGGGACTGCGGCGCGTCAGTCACGGTCTGCACGGCCACTACGGTCGGGGGTTCGAATCCCCCCTCGGGCATGGATATTTGTGCCGTCCTTAGTGTTAGCTAGTTCATAAGTAGTTTGTAAGTTTAGGGACTGATGACCCGTAGTTAAGTCCCATAAGCTCTACAAACATTTGAATTTGCTGCGCTCCACTTTGACGATGTTGTTTCACGTTGGTATATATATTTCGAAAAACTGTTAATTCATTAATCTCCTAGAGACACCATTTATGTATCAGACCTTAATAACACAAATTATTATGTGAAAAATAGAGCAAATCCAGCAGCGTTTCAGTATTTAACAACAAAACTTTTTTTATGTTTCATTGAAATACTTCAGTTCGTTAAACATTTTGTGTATACAACGTTGGAAAGTTTTCTTCCACACACTTGCCTCCTAAGCAGAACACCATAGTGAACGCTTGTTAATGACCGCACGGTCTGAGGTGACATGTCACATATTGCCCGGCCGCTCCTGTGGGACTTTAGACTCCTCGCTGTGTGTTGTCCTTAGCATCAGTTAGTGTAGGAAGTTTGTAAGTCTATAGACCTAAGAGCTCAGCAGTTTGGTCCCTTAGGTATAGAAACATTTAAACATCTGAATTTGAGCTTGTCAGTATCAGTGTTCTGGTAGATGTGGCGTCCCTTAAATTCGTAGAATGTTCGCTCTGTTCTCCCCATGCTTAGTAACACCACCGGATGTTAATCTGAAACAACTTCATTCTCTCTAACAAATTGTGTATTAAGTTTCCTGACAACGTTAGTTGAAAGATTCTTGAGAAAATTTCTTTTTTCTCTTTTCGGGTGTTCATTTTGTAAAAGACATAGTTCAACATAGCGAAGTTTGAAAATTAGAACATATAAGTTCACTTGTGCTAGTTACGCTTGTACAAATGTTCGCACGTGTACAGTACTCACGAGGATACCTTCAGGGCTTGGAAATTCAGTTTGCCATGGGATTTCGCATTACAGTGGTACACTTCAAGTGAGTCCACTCACAAAAGTTTTAAAGCGTCGGGAGTTAAGCTGGACGGAGAGTAGGTGGATGAGGCGAAGGAGCTTGTCGTTGGCAGAGAAGGAGGGTAGGCAGCCACACTGGGAGAGGGGGAGGAAATGGTGGTGGCGGAGGTGCTGATGGATACGTGAGAGATGGTTTTCAGGACCTTGCTAAACACGGAGGTGAAACTGATGGGACAATAGGATGAGGTCTGGGATGGGAGCTTGTCAGGTTGGGGGAACATGAGAATACGGGAGGTCTTCCATAGGTCGGGGTAAAAGCCAGTGAAAAGGACGACGCTGTAAAGGGACGCGAGGACTGCATGGAAGGAGCGAGGGCAGGCCCAGAGGTGTCGGTAGATCAGCCGGTCGTGACCGGGGGCGTTGCTGCGTTTGGTGCGAAGAGTGTCAGTTATGTCATGGGCGGTGAAAGGCGTGTACAATTCTGAGGGAGGAATGTGGTCCAAGTACTGGAAGACGGGGGCGACGGGTGGAGGAGGTGTCGGTTCACTCACAGACATCGGGGAAAAGAGAATAGACAAAGTTAGGATTGTCGGGAACGGAAAAAACTTCGAAGAGGTAGGAGGCAAATTATTCTGCCTTACTGCAGAAATTGTCGGGAAAGGAATGGTCGTCATGGAGAAGCAGATAGTGGATGACGAGTGACTGCCAGTAAGGCGGCGGAAGGCATGCCAGTACTTGGAGGAGTTCACCGGAAGCATCGAATTTAGGCGGGTGCATGTCTGGCGCTAGTCCTGGCGTTTTTTCGCGGACGAGAAGTTTCTAATGTGTCTTTGGAGTTGTCAGTGGCGTAGGAGTGTGTCCCAGTCAAGAGGCCAGAGAAAGGAGCGGTAGACGCGACGGGATTCGCGTAGGAGAAGGATGGCCTGTGAAGGAAGGGTAGGACGGTGAGAGTATATTGCCTTGGTGGGGATGTTGGCATCGACCATGTGAGCAACGGCCTGCTGGAGGAAGGAAGAGGCGTGGTCAGTGTCGGCGGGAGTGTGGAGGGGAAGGGGGTGGCTTGCGACTGAGGTGTGGATGGAGCAACGGTAGGCATCCCAGTTGGAACAGGAGTAATTGTGGACAAGGTTGGGAGGTGGCATAGGATGGGAAGCATCGCCAGGGCAGGGCGCTGATCAAGGATGAGTAGGACAGAGGCATGCTCACTGCCTTTAAGGCCAAGGACTTCCTCCGTGATGCACCCAAGGAGGTTGGGAGACGCCAGTACGAGGTCAGCTGTAGTGTTCCTTTGAAGTGTGGATTTGGGAAGGGGAAGGACGTCGCCCCGAGGCGAGGTGGTGACGTATTGACGCCACTGCCAGAGTTCAGTGGGTGGATGGGAAGATAGGTTAAGGTCTGCAGCAGTCACATAGGTCGAAAGGATTGGTCAAAGACGGAAAGAAAGGCATACCGGAGGGGAGTGGTACTGTGGATATAGATGGTGGCTAGGGTGACTGTAAGGGATGGGAGAAAGTGGCTGAGGATCAGGTGCTTGGTGGGATCATTAAGGAGGGGTTGGAGCCAGATGGAGTGATGTCGGAGGCGGTCTATCGCCACTCCACCTCAGGCAAGGGGAGGGAGGCCATCTGTGCGGTCGAGGAGGTAGGGAGGGGTGCTTATAGAACGATGGGGTTGAAGGAAAGTTTCATTGAGGAGGAAGGCATCCACACGGTAGTGGGAGAGGGTGTTTATGAGACGATGTTTGGTGGTGGGACGGGAGTGTACATTGAGATAAAGAAAGGTATAGAAAGGGCTTGCCATAGGGGTCTACGGGGAAGCGAGGCAGGGGGGAAGGAAGGGGGAGACGGGAAAAAGGTTAGGGTGAGCTTAAATGAGGGTAGCCTGAGGGGAGAATGTGAATTGGGAGTGGGATCAGGAGAAGGTGGCGAAGATCTCAAGTTGAAATACGGAACATGTGGTGAAGGTGATCTGCTGGAGGGTATGGGGACGCTGGAAGGGATGGATGTTTTGGAGGACAGTGGTCATAAAGCAAATACATCCTCGATGGTGGGAGGGGGGCAGAGTTGTAGGGGTGCAAGGGAGGGTCGACGGGACAAATGGGAATGGTGAGTTCTGGATTGGTGGGACCAGGAACGGATTTGCACTTATATGAGTAGCTAGGGTGCTGCATACAGGAGTAGAGGCGAGGTTTGAGCAGTGCTTGTGAAGGTGAGAGGACTTGCAGCGGGAGCAGGTAGGAGAGTTATGGCAGTGCTGTGTCAGGTGGTCGTTGTAGACAAGAAACCTAGCACAGCTGTAGGACTGGGGTGGGGAGCAGGAAGGTTCCACCTTGTGGCGGTGGTCGTAGATGAGCGCCCCCTCGAAGAGGAGGAGATTGATCAATGATGTGGACTCCACAAAGATCCGCATCAGCTATGTAGGACTGATGGCATTGTGGATCCGCTTGGTGGATCAGATGGATATATTAGGGTGGGAGTTGAGTTGGCCCAGCACCTCCTCCTCCATTAATCCCGGGCGAAGTTTGGTTATCACGGCAGTGAGTATTGGCAGGTGGTGGGGAGGGAGGGGTTGACGGGGAGAATAAGAGGTGTAGTAGGGAGTAAGGGTAGCGTGAAGGCCAACATGGATGGCGGGGAGGTGCTGGAGCATATCAGTGTAGAAGGTGGCGCTGGGGTATTTAATGAGGATGGAGTTCTTACAGGGGATGAGCTGGACGATGGGAGCAGCTGGAAAGTATTTTCTGAGTTCCCGGGAGAGGGGCCGGTTGTCGAGGAGTTGGGGTTCTGGGCGAGAAAGGAAATAGGTGTAGAGGTCTGGCTGGGCTTGGGGAGAGAGATGGGTACAGTCTCCAAGGCAATGGTTGGGGTGGAGGAGGAGGGGGGAAGAGGAGCTTTCTTGGAGGCAGCAGGATTGGGATCCACACTTCCATGTTTGATGTTTCTTTTGTGGGTGCCTGTAGAGGTGGAGAAGGATGAGACGGTGTTGATGGGGATGTGGCACATGTCGGGGCCATATTGTGGTGTGGTATGATGAGGTCGTTACTGTGGAGTGTCAGCTACTGTGGCTCGGCGTTGGGTGATGTGGGCGGCGGCGATGGGTGGGAAGTCAGTAGGAGAGGTGAGTGGAAGGTTGACAGTGGAAGAGGGAGGAGGGGAGACTTGCGAAGCAGCGGTGGTGAAGAGGAGGACGGAGAGGGGGGCGTCTTGGGAGGGCTGGATGTACGAGGTGCTTCATGTGGTGACGGTGGGGGTAGTGGTAGGGGGTGTGTATAAAATGGTAGTGGTGGTGGTGGTGGTGGTGGTGGTGGTGGGGACATCGGCCATGGGAGGGACTTAGTGTGACAGTAGGGAAAGTATAAACAGAAGAAATGAAGGTGGGACAGCCCAAGAGAAAGCTGATGAGATGAGGCGAAGACGAAGGCGACGACCGCAGCAAGCAGTCGGCGGGGGCCGGCGGAGAAATTCGCGCCGCTGGGGGGTGGCTGTAGATCACCAACAGCTGGGGCGGCGGCGGTGACGGTGACCAGGGGGGTAGTCCGACCAGTCCCGGGATGGGGTACGACTTTCTGGAAGGCAGGGGCCCCAGGGATCGGGGCGGCTCCGTAGTGGCGACAATGGAGGGGTGCCTAGCTTCAGCACGACCAGTGACGAACTTGGGGCGGCGATCCGGTCCGGCGGGTGGCAGGGCCTCCGGGCAGGGCTGGGGGCGGCGACAGCAGGGCGTCCGGACGGCAGGAATGCCAACAGCAGGACAGCAACAGCAGGAACGGCGGCAGCAGGTCTAGCGGACGATGGGAGCACGAGCAGGAAGCTCGCCGGCAGCAGGAACGATGACGAACCTGGAAGCAGACCGGTATGGTTAGGCAACGTAATGGCCGTGCCTGCTAAAGTGGAGACAGTGGACTTTTTTATTGTTATTTCACTTCCCGAAAAGGGGCAGGCTGGCAGCACTCGTAGGCGCTCTTCAGCCTGCAGAAATAAAACACTTAGCACAGAAGAAACAGATAAAATAGTAAGGAGATAAAAATTGGAGGTAAATTACATATAAAAATGGAGATTTTAAATGGAGGAAAAACAAAGTATTTAAAACGGAGTGAAACAGTGGAGTCTTAAAGGTTTCGAAAAGGCGATGGCGGTGAATAAAATAGCTGCTCGAGATGCAGAGGCACACACACAATTAAAATATCATAGGGCGGCGGCTATGGGTTGGCCGTCCACTATTGTGGAATTAAAACAAGAGATACGACTAAACACCACACATACGACAAAACATACAATTAAAACTGATGGTTTCGTCTGCGGGTTGGCCGTTCACTATTGTAAAAATAAAATAACGTAACTAAAAGGCACCACACTTCTTGAAGCACTCACACGGAAGCACAAAGAAGGTTCCACAGCCGGCAGAGCAATCGAAGTATTGAAGATGTGATGTGGGGGGAAATGGGAATTACAGGGCCAGCGGAGAAGGAACTAGGAACTGGGGGAGGGGCGATGTCCCAGAAAGCCATGGGGAAGGACGAAAGGGGAGGGCGGGAAGGTGATCTCAATAAAGAGAACGAGTGGGGGGAAACGAATGAGATCGTACAGGATCTGCGTGGGGAGAGGGGATAAAGGGGGATACGGAAGGCGAGGCGGAGGGCATGGCGCTCCAGTATCTTCCAGAGATTTGTAGAAGGATTGGGGGGGATTGAGATCCAGGCTGAATGGGCGACACATATAATAGGACGGACGAGGGTATTGTAGAAGAATTTATGCCCCATGTTCGGCCAACAAGGAGTTTGAGGAGGCGGAGGTGGGAGCGGGCCATTACTTGGATAGTGCAGAGGTGGGGAGTCCAGGAGAGGGTGCGATCAATAGTGAGGCCCAGGTACTTTAGGGTAGGGGTGAGGCGGATGGGATGGTTATGGAGGGTGAGATATAAATCGCGGGGACGTAAGAAAGGGGTGGTATGACCTACAATGATCGCCTTGGTTGCAGCAAGTGGTGAAGAGGTCAAGGTGTTCTTGGAGGAGGCGGCTGGAATGGGCGAGGGTGTGAGCTAAGGCAAGGATAGCGGTGTCATCTGCATATTGGAAGAAGTGTATGGGAGCGGCAGGCTTAGGCATATCGGGGTATAAAGGAGATATAGGAGGGGAGAAACGACAGAACCTTGGGGCACACCAGCTGAGGGATAGAAAAGACGGGAGTCAGTGTTGTGGGGCGGTTGGAGAGGAAGGAGGCAATGACCTGGACGAGGTTGATGGGAAGCGCATAGGTTTAAATTTTGAAGAGCAGGCCAGAATGCTAGACAAAGATGGCGGCACGACAGGAATTTAGTAGGAGGGAAAAGAGTTGGTTAAGGTGAAGGAGTTGGTCGTCAGTGGAAAAGGAAGGGCGAAATCCACATTGTGTGTCAGGGAGGAGGCGGTGGAGCTGGAGGTAGTAAAGGCTGCGATGGGATAGGATGGATTCGAAGACTTTGCTGAACACCGGGGTGAGGCAAATGGGGCGGTAGGAGGAGGCATCAGAGGGGAGTTTGTTGGGTTTAAGGAACATTAGGACTCAGGAGATTTTTCACAGGCAGGGTTAGCAGTGTAGAGGACGGTAGTATAGAGGGAAGCAAGAGTGGTAAGGAAAGGGAGGGGACATTTCTTGAGATGGCGGTATGTGATGCGATCGCGGCTGGGAGCCACGTTGTGTTTGGTGCGCATTATCAACTGTATGTCGTTTAGTGATTGCAGTGTTAAGGTCTGAGGTGGGGTTGTGGTCCAGGTATTGGAAGCCGGGAGCTAGGGATGGGATGGAGGCATCGGTTTTTTCATGGACATCTGGGAACACAGAATAACCAAAGTTAGGATTGTCGGGGTTGGAGAAGACATCAGAGAGGAAAGAGGCAAAATGATTAGCCTTACTGACATTATCAGGAAGGGGCTGGTCAAGGTGGAGGAGAGGGTAAGTAGGCGTAGATTTCGAGCCAGTAAGGCAGTGGGAGGCGTTCCAATAACGAGACGAGATGATGGGGAGGTGGGCATTAAGCCATGTCACTGTTTGACGCCAGTCCCGGCGTTTGTTGGCAGTCAGGAAGCTGCGCACATGTCGCTGGAGTTGCCGGTGGCGGAGGAGTGTATCCCGCTCACGGATGCGGAGAAGGAATGGTACAGGCTTCCCGCAGAAGAAGGAGGGAGGGAGGGAGGGCGAGTCGGTGCAGCTGAACGGATTTGGTAGCCGACAAGATCCGCTGAAGGAAGGAGGCAGCTTGGTCGATATCATCGGGAGAATGGAGGGGGAGTGGTTGGCTTTCGACTTGATGGGTGATGGAGAGGCGAAAGGCATCCCATTCTGCTCGGCAGTA
Organism: Locusta migratoria; assembly: GCA_026315105.1. Classification (NCBI taxonomy): domain Eukaryota; kingdom Metazoa; phylum Arthropoda; class Insecta; order Orthoptera; family Acrididae; genus Locusta; species Locusta migratoria. The sequence goes on along the minus strand of CM048755.1, from coordinate 661,703,740 downwards.
GTCATGGACGAGTTTAGGAGGTGGATGCAGGCGAGTATTCTGTGGGCGATGGACATTGGAGGTGAGGGTAAGGAGAACAGGGTCGTGATCACTGCCTATGGGGTCAAGGCCGTCGGCGGTGATGCGCCCAAGGAGATTTGGAGATACAATGACAACGTCAGGGGTGGTGGTGCTACAGGGGCGGGTGTGGCGTGGGAATGGGACAATGTCGCCATTGATGGTAGGAATGAACTGATGCCACCGACAGAGTTCAGCAGGAGTGCGGGAGTGGATATTGAGGTCAGTGGCAAACACGTAGGTTGTGAAGGTACTTTCTATGTGAGCAAGGAAGTCATAAGGGATAGGAAGATGGGAGCAGACATAAATAGTGGCATAGGTGACAGTGAGGGAAGGGAGGAAGAGGGTGTGGATAAGATGTTCATGAGGGATGTTGAGGAGGGGATGTGGCCGAACTGGGTGGTGCCAGAGATGACCAAAAGCTACTCCACCTCGTGCAGGGGGACGGGGAGAATCATGGCGGTGTAGGATGTAGGGGGTGGTACTAACTTGTAGGCGAGGGAAGAGAAAGGTTTTGTGAGGAGAAAGGCATCCACGCAGTGTTGGGTTAAGGTGTTCATGAGGAGGAGCTTATTGGTGGGAAGGGAGCGAATATTGGGGTACGGGATGTTAAATTATTGCTGCGCCATAATTAGGTTAAAAGGTGGGGAAAGGTAGACGAAAAGAGAGCGGGTGTGGGGACTAAACTAGGGTGTGGGGGCAGTCGGTTCGGGAGAAGGTGATGTGGATGTGGTTTTGGGAGGTTGTGGCCTAAAAACCAAGGTTGAAGAGGGAGCGAGCGGCCAGGGAGACTTGGTGGAGGGTGTGAGAGCGCTGGAAAGGGTGGATATTTTGGAGGACAATAGTCAGGAACTGGATGATGTCCTCTGCTGAGGGGGGAGGCATAAGGAGTCATTGGTGTGATTCGGGGGATCAGTGGAATGGACGGGGACGGTGAATGCTTCTTTGATGGGAGGGGGACGGGACTTACATTTGTAAGAGTAGGTGGGGTATGCCCCACCGCGGTTGTTACAGGAGGGTGGGCAGCAAGTTTGGGGCAGGAGGTTTGGAAGGGTTGGCCTTTGCAATGAGGACATACAGGGGGGTGACAGCAATGTTTGACAAGGTGGTCGTTATAGGTGAGGCATCGGGAGCAACAATATGACTGGGGAGGTGGACAGTAGACACAAAATCGACTTTATGAAATATTCATGGCATGCTACCAGCAACAAGCGCAAATTTCTCCAAGTCTTTTTCCTGCGTAGAATTTTTGTTTTATTAATATAAAGCGTTAGCTGAACAAAATTTGTTGTAACATTTGTTGATTGAGATTTTCAGCTGAGTTTGTCAGACACCAGACATGCATATTGTGAAAGTTTTGCACTCCTTTTCCGCTAAACGTCGCTTCAACGGTAAACAGAATAACAGACATAAAATGTTGTTCCAACCACACATCTCTCGTGACTAGGTTTACAAAGCTCCTCTGGGTGGAAAGTCAGCTGCACAAATACCTTGGACTCATTGGAGGCGATATGGATAAGGAGATGTTCTCATAGAAAGGTCAAACAAAGAGAAATTCATTTTTTGAAATAGTAACCCCTATTTTTATTCGATGTGCATATACAGAAGAATCAGTGGCGTAGCTATCATAGGGCTAGGCGGGGCAGTGCCCCGGGGCCCCCGAGATCTAGGGGCCCCTCGGCCTCCGCAAGCAAAGTATTCTCTTAGAAGTCAATTGTCTTCAAGGAATCGTGTTAAGTCGTGACATTTTTCATCCTGAATTGGTGTGTGATGTAACAATGGGTTGTAAACCTATTGGTATCGACAGACATGGTATGACAGCAGGAGTGGTTATGGACTATTTTCGGAATACTGTATAGAAAATAAATCTGCAGATGAAAGAATGCAGGAAGACCAAGCTATGTTACTTTTTGCGATAATGAACACGGTATTCACAATACAGGCACATCATTATCTGATATGCATGTCTAAGATAACGAAAACTCTGAAAATGATTTCTGTACTTACTACAACGGGAAAACAGATTCAAATGGTCGCAAAAGCCGCCCAGTAGTTCTGAAACGTGAAATTGAAATTAATGGCTGTTAATTTCTTTACTGTATGTTAAAAATTACTTTTCTCCTTTCAGAGATTAAAATTGTCCTAAATTAACACCAGATGAAGCAAAAAAAGAAGAAATACTACTAAAATAAAACAAAATTAATACTTTACCTTTGTACCTGGAACTGTAATAATATAACAATTTTTTTTAAATACTTGTCGGGGGTGGGGGCTGCAGGCCCGCAACCAATAGTTTTAGTTTAGAGAGGGCCCCAACGTCATTTTTGCCCCGGGGCCCTTGGTATAGTAGCTACGCCACTGAGAAGAATGCTGAAGATTAGGTGGGCGGATTGCGTAAATAATGAGGAGGTACTGAACAGAAATATGGAGAAAAGAAATTTCTGGCATACCTTGACTAAAAGAAGGGATCAATTGATAGGACACAGTCTTAGACATCAAGGAATCATGAATTTAGCGTTGGAGGGAAGTGTATGGGGTAAAAATCGCAGAGGGAGACCAAGAGATGAATACAGTAAGCAGATTCAAATGGATGTGGGTTGCCGTTCGTATGAGGAGATGAAGAGGCTTGCTCATGATTAGGGTGGAGAGCTGCATCAAACCAGTCTCCGGACTGAAGACCACAACAACAGACCTGTATTCTACGTGAAAAACTGCGCTTTTCTTTTTTTTTTCTTTTTTCGAAAAACCATCCACCCAACACGCTCCTCTGTGTCAGGTGTTTTTGTGCTCCTTGGTCATCCATTACCAACAACACGTCTGCCAAAAGAGCCTGTTTCGCACAGACGTTAATGTATTCTTTGGAACGTCTTGTGGTTCGTTAAACGTCTATCAGGAAAGTGTTCCACTCACAAACGCAGCGCATCATTTGCATTACACTGACCCCTGTCCATACAGAAGCTGCGTGTCTACCATTTTCTGATCCCATCATAATAACAGACGATTTGTACTGAACGTATTGTACGTGCTCTCAATAACAACTGGCAACAGGTATCACCGCACTCTAGTTTGTGACCTGTGTGAATCTGTTTACTTTGCAACGCAACGGACATCACGTGGCTTTGAATGCAAAACAAATGCACATAGGCCTGAATAGGGACGAAACGTAAATGACCCCTGTGAGCCCCACACAAATGACCAATCTGTATAGTGAAATGGTGTGTATTATGTACACCACAACAATGCCTGTAATACGGCACCGAAAGCAAATAAAACCTTTGTTTTCAGGGCATGTTTTGCGCAGCCGTGCGCTCTAAGGCGAATGTTTCGCTTGTTTTACGGTCCTTTGTCGAATCTCAGGAATTTTCACACGTATTTAGGTGTACCCTATACAAATGTTTTTCATTAGCTTAGTTGAATCAACCTCCTAAATTTGTGTCACAACAAATTTCCCCCATTTCGAGCTCCTTTCATCGTATTAATATAGTACTACAAAATTTATAGGTGTATTTGGCTTGTGATAGTAGATTCGGCATTCTCGAAATCGGAATCGTTTGGATGTTAATTCCGATCTTCATTATATGGATTAGGTAGGAAGGGATTGACTTTAGCTCCATTGCGGCATTGAAATTATACAATGGTGACAACTGGAAATGTGGGCCGAGCCTGGAATAGAGCCCGGTTTCCCTCTTCGGGCGAGCGGTCGCTTTAGCACTTGGTTGCCAGTGACACAACACCAATCTACATCTACATGGGAAACTCTGCAAACCACATTTAAGTGCCTGATGTATTTGCACGCGAAGACGGCGTTTGGTTTAATGAGGAGAGGGAGGGGGTTTTCGGTCAATTATCCACTTAAGCCTTTTCTATACGAGATGTGCAACACGCACAAGGAAGTCGTCAGCTGCAGCCCCCCTTGCGATAGACCGTCGAACTACAAAGAAGCGTTCAAACGGTACGCATTTGTTGAGTCGTCTGCTTCACGCGTCTACTTCGTTTGTTGTCAACTTACAGCAAATGAATCGCCGCGTTAACATCACTTTTCGAAACTGTATAATATATTGTGGTGATTAAAACATTTATTTGTGTTTTAAACTGCCACTGTCAAACTGTATTTAATTGTTTTCGTGCAGTTCATGCGTAACTACGTCGCTCACATGTGTTAACGTCCTCATTATAAAATGCGATTACATACTTCCAGCCCCTGCGGTTTGTGGCGCCTATGTATATGATGAACAATCTCAGGTGTCTATACATAGACCTTTCACTTTGTTTAAGCTTCAAATAATGCTCACCAAAAACAAATATTTCATCTGTTAACTACAGCATGTCTCAATATGTCCTAGTAAGCAGAAAATCGGGTAACTACGTGGAAATGAACGTATAGAACATACACAAAATTATACTTTTAAGTAAGTATGATATTGTACCACAAGAACCGACAGATAAATCAGTGAAAATTTCTTGATTTACATTTGCTCTGCGTTTGTTTGGATTTCATATTAACAGCTATATGTCTGTATTCAATAAAAATTGTACACAGGTTATATTAAATTTTTTATGCAATTTCTCTATAGTATCACCTCCTAAAATACTTACGACTGAGTCGAAAAACTACGTTCCTCTGAGCAGAGACAAGTACACATTCTCAAACAAATTCCCGACTTGGCTTCGTTTGTCAGCTGGGTTCCCCATTCGGTCGTCTGCGCATGCTCGAAGCACTTCCATACGCGTGAGAATAGGATCCATCCTATTCCGACTACTAGCGATCGTATGTGTGCACCTTGTGCAAGTGGACGCATCTACACTGTACGCGGACGGCGTGACCGGTGCATCATGGATAATCTCGTAAGCTCTCACTTCCCGTGTATAAAGGGCTTTATTCTCTTGACGAACCATGAACCGCCGGGCCTGGGTGGGGAGAGGATTTTCTGTGGGTTGGCGCCATTCCGGTGGCAGTAGGAAGTCACCAAGGAGGTTACAATTTGGAAGTCACAGAATAAGTGACGATAGCAAGGCGATGCGGTCTCACGAATGCCGAGATTCTCTACCATCGACGGTTCGCCGACGAAATAAAGTGACGAATCCGATAGTGAAACGATTGCCGAGGACGACGACGAAGTTGTTCCAGTGGAAACTGCTGACTCAAGTGATTCAGATGTATCAAATGATTATAATCTGAAACATCGGACATTGATTTACCTCTTGCACAACATAAACGTGTAACACTCTACCTACGTTTTTCAACTAGTAAGTATGTCTTTCTTAGTTCTATTCTTCAGGTGTCGGAATTATGGGTGTCCTTATTCTGAGTAACATGCATGCTGAATGTCAGGCCAATGGCAATACTGAAAAGATACTTCTAGAAACTGTGTAGTTTTATAGTGAAACCAAGGGTGGAGTTGGTGTTGTTGACTGAGTGGTTACTTTTTTAAAGAAACTAAGTTACAGTAAAAGTTACTTTCCTGAAAGGTAACGCCGGCCGCGGTGGCCGAGGGGACTGAGGCGCTCCAGTCACGGTCTGCACGGCTACTACGGTCGGGGGTTCGAATCCCCCCTCGGGCATGGATATTTGTGCCGTCCTTAGGATTAGCTAGTTCATAAGTAGTTTGTAAGTTTAGGGACTCATGACCCCGTAGTTAAGTCCCATAGACTCCACAAACATTTGAACATTTTTTTGAAAGGTAACTTAGATACAGTTATAGTTACTATACATCCAAAGTAACTGTATCAGTTACAAGTAACTGTACAGTTATTTTTAAAGTTACTTTTAAAAATTGTCATTGTAATTGTAGTATCACTGCTAGATACTACGACACAATCGATCGCAGCGATAGGTCTAGCGCCAACCGACCGCCCTCTAGCGCCACCTAGCGCGAGCCCGAAGAGAGACGACTCAGAGCTCGCTCAGTACATTGACGTCCATGCAAGCAAACAGGACAGACATTGCCAGACGATACTTAGTGGCTCGCACCAAGTATTAGCTAACCAGCCGCCGAGTTGGCCATCACCTCGCGACCCACACCTAAGGGACATACTAAAGTTAAGTTCTTGTTCAACTCATTGTAAATAGTAGTTAACTAATAAATAGATCTTTGTTCTACAAGCAGTAATCCTCATTTAGTGACCTACGCATAAATGTTCTGAGATATTGGCCAGAACAGTAATTCATTTGTAAATCCGTAATAAACCTTACTCGTGTAGAAAGGAAGCAAGCTTTAATGTCAATCAATAATTACATGCATTAATACATACACAATTAATAATAATACTAATAATACATAATTAATGAATTATTAAATAAATTGTCCACAGCATCTTCTATCTCATTGCATCTCAATTTCAATGTTTGTTCATTTACACCAAATGTAGTTTCTCCAACGTTCCATCTCATGAAAGTTACGTTTCATCTTGTTCGTTGTTCGCATCTTCGTGAAAACTGCCGAATTTGTTGTCTGTTATATATTCGCAGCGTCTGTTACGCCGAAATGGCAGCAATTAGCAAACATTTCAAACTGTGTATTCGCATCGAGAGCCACACTATGACAGGTGAAGAGAAAGAATTAATGATATGGGGCGCTGCATTAATAGTAGGCTATTCGACGAAATAAGCAGAGGAAGAAGACGTAGTTGTCGGACGAGGATCAAATACGTACGGTACTATAGCAGATGTGACGGGAATGACCACCACCACCTAGAAAGAAGGCCGCGGCGCTCTCGTGTGACGTCTGGCAGAGTTGGTTGCGCCAACAGCACCTAGAAGACAAGGCCTTACAACAGGCCGTGGCTACGTCACACTTAGAGGCCCCGGCCGCCATCTGACTGGCCGGTCGCTGCGCGGCGGTAGGCGTGCCCCAGCCAACAGCCAGTGAGGTGGCGGCCGGGGCCTCTAAGTGTGACGTAGGCACGGCCTGTTGTCAGGCCTCGTCTTCTAGGTGGTGTTGGTTGCGCGCGCATAGCTGGCTGGCTCGCTGCTTCGGCATAGTGGGCCGTGCCCCAGCGGCTACCCAGTCAGCTATGCGCGCGCAACCTACTCTACCTGACGTCACACGAGAGCGCCGCGGCCTTCTCTCTAGGTGGTGTTCGAATGACACGCTGCCGCGAGGGCGTGGCCGTGTGATCTAAGGCATCGTGCTACGGACTGGACCGTCGCTCCCTCCGGGGTCAAGTCCTCCCTCGGACGTGTGTGTGTGTGTGTGTGTGTGTGTGTGTGTGTGTGTGTGTGTAAGTTAGTTTACATAGTTTTTAAGTCTAGGGACTGATGACCACCGCAGTTTGGTCCCATAGGTTTACAAACAATTGAATTTTACTCACAGGCTGTGCGAACTGAATTTGGAAGACATTTCTCCTTCTTTTAACTTCACCAAGATGTCGGGATCAAATTTTGAAATTATAATGAAAATTATAGGGCAAGCTGTTTCAAAGAGTGGCACAAAGTTAAGAAAAAAAACTCCTGTGAAGAGAAGACTAGCTGTTGTTCACATTTCAAAGTCAGCCATGTCATTACTGTCCCCGCAGTTTGTAGAGCTGTGGGTGAAGGCTTATGTATGCCTAAACGTAATTCACTTATATTAATAGCAATGAAACATATTTAATTGATAGTATATTTCACATGTTACAAATTGTGATTTTCAATGGAGTTACTTTAGCCTTAAAATCACTCACACTTCAAATGAATGTGACAAGGGATAAGCTGCTAACGATCCAGTTTTCATGTCCACATATAGTGCACACTGCTGCCTCCTACACACATTTATTTTGTTTCATAAAATGCGCTATAAAACAGTGTTGCCATCGCTCTTTCACAGGCCACCAACTAACGAACTTGATGACGACTCATTCTCCAAAATAAGATAACGAATCCTGTTGTTATCACTGCGGTGTTGAGAAATGAGACTTAATTGCTTTATCTTCTACACATACGGCTGGTGCCAAACAATGTAGCAATTTTCTGTGAGGAGTTGTGCTTCTTTTTAATTATTTTTATGACATTGAACATTTCACAGGCCTCCTCTGCCTCTTATTAGGTGACGAATTCGTAAATGTTGCTTCTTGACTACTTAATTTCGTGAATGAACATGCGGAGAGACAACATGTAACTCTATAGATACACAGAAAAAAACCGAACACTACAATTGCAAAGGAGCATTTAGTGCTAGCAAGCCACGGACATTGTTTATCGAAACCGCCACGAAAAATCGGTACCATAGTCCAGAACTAGCAGCGAGCAACGTTGTAGAACATCAGGCTTGAATCCATGGTGGAACTTGTGCTCAACGATTGTATTTGACTTGTAGAAATTTTCAGCAATCAGTCGTATTATTTATTTATTGGCAGATCTAGATTTCGACCACTGTGTGTTCATTATCAGTGCTTAAAAACGATTAAAATACATAAAACATCTCGACCTCCATGTTGGAGGTTGCAACCTCTTAAGTTCGCTCTTGAGTTTCGACTGCTTTTGTTTTCTCATCGCGACACAATCTGCAGCTCCTTACTTAACAGCCATATACAATCGCTCTCTCAAAGAAGGATCTGTACCAAAAGATTGGAAAGGTGCACAGGTAACACTTATATTCAAGAAAGGCAGTACGAGTAACCCATTAAACTACAGACCTATTTCATTGACGTCAATTATCAGCAGGGTTTTGGAACATACCCCGTATTCAAATATTATCTCGAACAGAATGATCTATTGACCCAAGGTCAACACGGATTTAGAAAATATCGTTCATGCCAAACACGACTAGTTCTTTACTCACACGAAGTGATAGGTACTATCGACAAGGGTTCTCAAATCGATTCCGTATTTCTTGATTTCCAGAAGGCTTTTGGCACTGTACCTCACAAACGGCTTTTAATCAAATTGCGTGATTGTGGTATACCGCCCCAAATTTGCGAAGGACAGAGGATTTCCTGTCAGAGAGGACACAATTCGTAGTAATCGATAGTAAGACATCGACTAACACAGAGGTGATATCGGGCGTTCCACAGGGTAGTGTTACTGGTCCTCTGCTGTTCCTTATTTACATAAACGATTTAGGGGAAATGTAAGTAGCTCTCTTAGGTTGTTTGCAGATGACGCCGTCATTTACCGTCTAGTGAAATTATCTGAAGATCAAAACCAACTGCAGAACGATCTGAATAAGTCACCACTATGGTGTAAAAATTGGCAATTGACTCTAAATAATAAGAAGTGTGAAGTCGTCCACATGAGTACGAAAAGAAATCCGTTAAACTTTCTTTACAAGATAAATCAATCAAAAGTGAAGACGGAAGGCCGTTAACTCCACAAAATACCTAGGAATTACTATTACTTCAGACTTAAACTGGAAAAAACACGTAGAAAATGTCGTGGAAAAGGCTAACCAGAGACTGCGTTTTATTGGCAGAACCCTTAAAAGATACAACAGATACTAAAGAAACTGCATACACTACGCTTGTCCGTCCTTCTTTGGAGTATTGCTGCCCAGTGTGGGATCCTTATCATGTGGGTTTGACGGAGGATATCAAAAGAGTCCAACGAAGGGCAGCTCGTTTCGTATTGTTTTGATACAGAGGAGACAGCGTTACGGAAATGATGCAGGATCTGGGATGGGAATCATTACAACAACGGCGTTTGTCGCTGCGGCGTGGGCTACTTACGAAACTCCTCCGAATGCGAAAATATATTGTTGACTCCCACTTACATAGGTAGAAATGATCATCAGAATAAAATACGAGAAATCAGAGCTCGAACGGAGAGATTCAGGTGTTCTTTCTTCCCGCGAGTTATTAGAGAATGGAATGGGAGGTAAGTAGTATAACGGTGGTTCGATGAATCCTCTGCCAGGCATTTAAATGTGATTTGCACAGCATCCTATATAGATGTAGACGTATAGTCTTGTGAGTCTTACAAAAAATATGTTACCCTACGAGCGACAAAAAAGTAACAATACTTCCGTTAAATCGTTAACCGATAAAAGTAACAGAGTTACAGTTAAAGTTACTTTAGGAAAATAATATCGGCGTCACCGTCCGTTACCTTTACAAGTAACGGCGTTACAAGTAACGCGTTACTCCGCAACCCTAGAAATTACGTTTTCCAAGCTGGCACCCACCGATGGGCTGTGCATGTCTTTATAACATTTTTGACCTTGCAATGACGAATGCTCACACAATCGTTAAGTTATGCACATGTTAGGAGACTTCACGGTGAGAATTCAGAGTAGCAGGTGAGCTTCCTTTCCCCAAGCAAACTGCAGAGAGGAGCCAATCTGCCCTTGCAAGCATTTGACACCGAAAATGGCTAATATGCAAATAGAAGGCATTGTCAAAATCATGTTTCCTATAAACACCAACAGAGGAATGAAATATCAAAGTAATGTTTCAACTCCAACATATACGCGCGCAAAAGCTGCCAAGCCAAAACTGTTATCCAATGTCTGAACTGTGAATCCACCCCAGATTATTAAATACTGTTACATATTTGTTACTAGATATTTCCAAACATTTACAATTATAGACTGAAACTGTTCTTATATTTTTGTCCTTTGATTGCAATAAGGAAGAAAAAATTGCATTTTAGACTCTATTGAAAGTACTCGGTACTTACCTTAAAAAAGCCAACCATCCGAAGACTGGTTTGAACACCATAGTGCTTTACTAGGCATGGTCCTGTTTGGAGGTGGTATGCCGTTGCCTTCCTCTGACCTTCGAACTGACTTACCCAGCCAGTTATAGGGGGACCTGCAGTTTAACGAGGGTTCCGAACCACGGTGCTACTCGGTATTTTTCACATGAGCAATACTGCCAGAGGTGAAAGAAGTGGAAAGTGACAGATAAGAATCCTAGGACCTGGCGGGGATCGAACCCGCGACCTTTAGATTTGTAGCCTGGCACTCTACCACTGTGCAACCGAGGCGCATTACTTACCTTATATGTCAAAAAAGGTAAAAATACTATTACTAGTCACATAAATTGTATGTTTCGACTCTATATAAATTTTGAAACAAAGATAAATATTGTAACATTGTTTTGCTTACTTGTTTGGATGATTTTTCATAGAAGACTGTAGATTCGTTTGTAAAACGTAAAATGAAAATAACACTTATTTCTTAAAATTTACTTTTGACTGTGTACTATTCATTTTAGAGAACAAATAAAATTTTTCTCGTACATTAGAGTCGTCTTGGATGTAATGTCAACATGTAAAAATCCAAAACTTCATCCAAATAGAATTAAAATGGTAGTTTCCTGGTATGGGTCAAAAATGACCCACATGGTACTACTAGGGGTACAGAAAAATCCGGTACGTCTAGTGTTAAATGAATTTTTAGTGATAATCCTTTTTCACGTTATCGTAAACACTGTACAAGCCTTTTGGCATTAGGTCACATTTTTTGTTCGTGTCATTCTTTATTTATTTGGAATCCTTGTATGTGTGATTGTAATTACTTTTATGTATTAACTTCGATTTAATTTCGTTAATTTTATTATAATTATAAACAAAAAAGACATTTAAACCAATTAAATGAATAAAAACAATTATCTGAGTCATTTAGTTAAATTCGAAAAAGAAAAATTTTAAAGTTTGTGTAGAGGTTGAACCCTATGCACCTTGGTGGTAAAGCAGTAACGCTAACATCTATGCTATAGCAAATAACGTCAGTCAGGGACAGTATCGTAGGTCTATGCAGACTACCAAGTGAATCCAAGTGAATATAATACAGGGTGTTACAAAAAGGTACGGCCAAACTTTCAAGAAACATTTCTCACACACAAAGAAAGAGGATATGTTATGTGGACATGTGTCCGGAAACGCTTAATTTCCATGTTAGAGCTCATTTTAGTATTTCTCATGTTCTTCCACCTACGCTTACTGGAGGACGTTATCATGATTTCATACGGGATACTCTACCTGTGCTGCTAGAACATGTGTATTTACAAGTACGACACAAAATGTGGTTCATGCACGATGGAGCGCCTGCACATTTCAGTAGACGTGTTCGTACGCCTCTCAACAACAGATTTGGTGACCGATGGATTGGTAGAGGCGGACCAATTCCATGGCCTCCACCCTCTCTTGACCTCAACCCTCTTGACTTTCATTTATGGGGGCATTTGAAAGCTCTAGTCTACGCAACCCCGGTACCAAATGTAGACACTCATCGTGCTCGTATTGTGGACGGCTTTGATACAATTCGCCATTCCCCAGTGGATGCATGTATCCTCGCTAACGGAGGACATGTTGAACATTTCCTGTAACAAAGTGTTTGAAGTCACGCTGGTACGTTCTGTTGCTGTGTGTTTACCATTCCATGAGTAATTTGATTTAAAGAGAAGTAACAAAATGAGCTGTAACATGGAAATTGAGCGTTTCCGGACACATATCCACATAACTTATTTTCTTTCTTTGTGTGTGAGGAATGTTTCTTGAAAGTTTGGCCGTACCTTTTTGTAACACCCTGTATATATATATTTTATTGTATTATTTTGGGCTATTCGTAAACGAGCACTTTACCAGCTATCTGAATGTCTTCTTTGTTTTAAGACTCTAGGCATCTGTGCAAAATTCCATTGGTTTTTCGTCGGAAACATGTAAATGAGGGCCCATCGTGGTTAGCTATCAACCTGCACTAACGTGCGATATAATAGGGTAACCGTCGCTCCTGCCAGTGGGATGTATTAGACCAGCGGTACTCATCCTGCGGCCGAGCTTTTTTGAGTGGCGCGGCAAGCTGGTCGTCCAGTATTCAAAATTTCGTAATGAAAATCTCTACTGACTGGCTGATAAAAATGGACGAGATGCGTACAGCAAAATCGACGAAGCCAGTGCCCTGAATTAAGCAGCACGTTAACAACGCACGTCGTTTGTTGTGAAGCGGGCCCGTTTGACTGGAGCACTCGACTGTTTGCGCGCCCCGGTGCTTTCCCCCTCCCTTTCCTCTTTTCAGTGCTCTGAATCCTATTAAGTGTGACACTGTTAATCTGTCTTGCGAGCGTTCAGCATGAACAAAAAAGTTTCGGATGTAACTGTGTCATTTTTTTCTTTAAACTACGTTCCATGAAAAGTCTGTTCAGCCATTTAAATTTCAGCAGTCAAGTTAAGTAAGAATATTTACCGCCAGCGTTCTCTCTTGATATACGCTACTTAATGAATAACAGTTACATCAAGTTAGGTAGTACCAGGTTGTAGTGTTCTAAATAAAAGCCAGCTGTCAACATCCATAGTAGAAGATTTAAAAGTTAAATTTCATTGTAAGCTTCAATAATGTATAACAATCACAGAGCATTGTTGCATTCTGAGTAGTGAGTAGTTATAAAATTGGTCCCAACTTTGCAAATATGATCACCTTAACACGTAATTATTAGAAGAAAAAATAGTAGTCAGAAGAATACATATATGCCAGTTTGCCTACCGAAATTACCATTCCTGCAACACTCTTTCACACAATCAACATTAATTGTAAATACTTATTACTGTCATGTCTTTCGAAAGAACAGACATCACACCATTATATAAGTAGTATTCACATGCGACGATGACGTTTTGGGTTCCAGTCTTCATCGCTAATGTGATAAAATCGTAGGACCTCGTGTGGGAATCCCTGATGGTGAACGTTAAATACACATTAACATAACATTTTTTCTCTATCCCGAAGTCTTCAGTTCTTTCCAGCACTAAGATCACAGGGTGCAGCAATGAATATTAATTTTTTGTCAAAATGTTTCAGCTAACATGTGTTGTGACCTCGTCACCTTTTTGTTGTATCTTTCTTGTCACAGTCTAGTTGTCAGGGAAAGTACTGGTGCATGATTCGATGTCAACTGTAACAACTATTCAGATTAATAATACAAGTTTTATTGACTGAAAATTATAATACTCAACTTTAGAACATAAGTATGTTTCTTCTGTCTTCTCGCTTCTTGTGGCGTCGTCCGTATGATGCTATCTGCGCTGAGACCTAGTGACCGCTTGGTTCGTAGCCGAGTTCTGACCTAGTAACTGCCTGAGTTCTGACTAGTACTAACTATCGGGCCGTCCAGATGTATGTCGGCCTAGATATAGCCGCTGGTAGAGGGCGCGTATCTTCGGTTACTCCCTCCAGGATACGAGGCGCCTGCTTGCGATTGGCTTTCGGTCGATCGCTGCCTTCTCCACGATCGTTCTCACCATGTTTTACTTAATTTGCTGTATTTCAATGGTACGACAACACACGAATATAAATTCAGAGACTGAAGGCGAGATTTCATGGCTGCACAATACAGTTCCGAGTTAACGATTAACGTTAACTTCCGTTAAATTGTCCGTAAAGTGACGCTGTAACGTTTAACAAAGTTCACTTTTTTAGTAACGGGTTAATGATTAATGAAGTTACTCTTTGGTTAGCGCTGTCCAACTCCGGCAAGTACCATAGTGGCAGTTCAGTCATCACTCGCCCTATCTGCTTTAACTGCTTGGAAATGGCTGTCAAAAAGTTTCAGCAGAGTTTCAGATTGCCACTCAAACATTTTAAGTACTTACACATCTTTCTTTGAAATTATGATTTGTCTAAGGAACAAGTGCACAAATTCTAAAAATTAAAAAAAAAATACATAAAGTTGCTGGGGTGGGGGCGAACGACCCTTTCGCTTTCCCTCCTCCCCTTGGATCCGCCTATGACACCAAATTTAGCAAATGTATTATTCTTTATTTTAACTGCGTACGATTTTCTGTACAAAAATGTTTACACAGCCGGATGTGCTGATTTGCTTCGCCGTGCAACAGTTTCGTATTCTCGTTGTTCATTTCGACTGTTTTTCTGTACAAAAAGGAACTGACAGAATGTATATTTGTTTTACGTGCTGCACGTGTACAAAGTTAATTTTAGGAACCGTATTACATTTTCAATGAGTGTAGTTAAACCGCTTGTGTGTCATTCGGAAAAACCAATAGCAGAAGACGTCAACAGTTTGCAGAGCACCCAGCTAAAACACTGCACGCCGCCCGCGGTGGTCGAGGGGACTGAGGCGCTTCAGTCACGGTCTGTACGGCCACTACGGTCGGGGGTTCGAATCCCCCCTCGGGCATGGATATTTGTGGCGTCCTTAGTTGTAGGTAGTTCATACGTAGTTTGTATGTTTAGGGACTGATGACCCCGTAGTTAAGTCCCTTAAGCTTAACAAACATTTGAACACAACAAAACACTGCATTAACCGCTGGACAGTGCACACATCGGACGCTGCCAAAGGCGGGAGCGACTGTTGGTAGTAGTTCTGGGAACGCTCAACAGATTGCGTGGGCAGCCTGGCGGCGTCCCTCGACAGACCCACAGCACTTCCTGCTTCAGAGCCCGTCCGTACGATAGCGCCACAGGCACGCGTTCCTGAATATCTGCTGCCTACAAGGAAAGAAGACGAGCGCATACGCGCATTTTTCGTTGACAATCAAAATTGTTGACATTCGTCTTCGACATCCGCAAAGCTTTTATAGCGTAAATTCTTCGTACAAAATGTATCGTTCTCTTCCCTCTGCGAAGGCTAATTCAACTTTAATTATTCGTTGTTCACTACTGAAATACGAACATCTCGATGCTTTCAGCGGTAACAACAAAAACATTTTTTTCGGAAAACAAATTATTAGTGTCTTACAAAAGGCGCAAAGAATGAAGACCAACAACATCCAAAAATATGATTGTTTAATACTTGATTTTCAACTACACAACGGGACTTATTTGTCGTTACTGTCATATCCATTCCCAGGAGAGTTTTTAGTAACCCATCATTTTATCTTTTCCTTTCTTTTTTCCCCCTAGATATGAGAGTATCGCATTAGGTGTTTTTTTTTTTTTTTTTTTTTTTTTTTTTTTTTTTTGTTTAGCTTCCTTGGCTTCTCGTTCTGGGGCCTCCAAAACTCGAAAGTTAATTTTTATAGTAATACACGTATTTCCATTGCCTTTGCGCCATCTGATGTTACAAATTCATAAAATAATTGACATTTGTCCAGCTCCACTACAGTCGAGCAAAACTGGGTAGTTGTTTGAATCTTTAACCCTACGTATCACTTCTTTAGTAACTGTGACTGACATGAATACGGTCAAACCATTCTGAATATCATGACTTCGTTAATGGTGCGCAACCCGTTTGTCATTAATGTATTCCATGTGATATCGTAATGGCGGATCATATTTAAATGTCAGTTGAAATAAGTCTTTGAAGTTAAATATCCACTGTCGTGCCTATACTGAGAGATTCTCTGTGACTCTAAACTCCATAAGCCAAGAAATTAACCCTTTCGCTACGGTGAACTTCTGCAGAAGTCGGGAGCGAATGTGCTCCACAGCCGGTGGACTGCTGCAGCAGTCGAGTGCTGCCTGGGCCGCCCAGCCGGTGGACTGCTGTAGCAGTTCCGCCTCGCGTCATACATCGTAATGTAATGCGACTGAAATGTAACGTAAAGCAATTGTAAATAAATATTATTTAACAAGCGAAATATGCGTTTATAATAATAACGTCCACATCCCACCGGAGCTGAATCCAAAACTTGGATCTTTTAGAATTTACGAAAAAATTACGCGAATTATCTGAAAGAAGGAAGAAAACTGTTTCTATTCCAAATGAATTTTCCCTAATAAATATATAGTATAAAGTCCAATAATTGCGATAACACCGAGAGTGTGAAGTAGGACAGAGTAGCGCCGTGGGGAGTGCGGAAAATGCGCCGTACAGCGGGCACGGCCGGGAGCGACTGGCGCTCGTCCTCAGCGCAATCACGGCGCCGGAGTGAAAGGGTTAACGACATCAATTACTATATGAAGCCAGTTCTGCTAGTAGCCAATAGCCGTGCTGCAGTGGATACACTGGTTGTGCCGGCCGCGGTGGCCGAGGGGACTGAGGCGCTTCAGTCACGGTCTGCACGGTCACTACGGTCGGGGGGTTCGAATCCCCCTTCGGTCATTGATATTTGTGACGTCCTTAGTATAAGCTAGTTGCTAAGTAGTTTGTAAGTTTAGGGGCTGATGACCCCGTATTTAAGTCCCATAAGCTTAACAAACATTTGAACATTTTGAACCCCGTACTTCATCACATGACGTCATCGGACAGAGGATGGCACGGTAGTCGGTCGGTACCTGTTGGGTCCATGAGACGCAGTTCAGTCTTTACAGTCTTTAGTTAGCCAACGGTTTCAGCAGCGGATCCAGTACGGCCTGCAGTGGCGGGGAGTGGGGGGGGGGGGGTGAAACAATTTTTCATCGTCAGCTAAACTCTTGCACAGTAGAAAGACTCTAGTACCGGCTACCCCTTTTTAACCCACGCCCAATCACACACGGGGCCATTTAAACAATCATTCTTCCCACGCTCAATACTTGAATGGAATGGGAAAAATCCCTAATAACTGGTACACTGTGACGTACCCTCTTCCTTGCACTTCACAGTGGTGCAGAGTCTTGATGTAGATATAGACTGACGTCACAATTAACCGCAACATCATATAGGTTATTTTATTAAGTTATATAAGCAAAAAAAGACTGTAGTTAACGCGTACTTGGGGACGTCGTGTATGTAAATCGATACTTACATTCTTTTGCAATTGATCAATTACATGTAACAGGGTGATATTCATTGAAGAAACAGAGTAAGCGATAATTTTGACCGCGTCTTGCGTACGTTATGAACGCCGCCCTCTTGCAGATACTTTTTATTTTTGTGTGCCGACAGCGCCACAAAGGTCAAATTAAACTCACGATTATTCGTGTTTCCACCTTATGGACCGTTCACAACCCCAAGTTTGCAGGATAATATGCTTGTCTTAAATAATAACGTCCCATGCTGATGTTGTGCACATATAAATACAAAATAACATATTTGATGTTGCGGTTAATTATGAAGTCAGTGGTGTACGCATTGCCAAGAAGCAAAAGACTTTTCGCCGCCGGGCGGATTCGAACCCGCGAACATTTCAATAAAAATCGCATCTCTTACCGCTGTTTTTGTTGGTCTGTTTTTTTCTTTTTACGTGCGGGTAATGAAAATTTGTGCCCGGTCGGGATTCGAACCCGAGATCTCCTGCTTACTAGGCAGACGCGTTGACCACTCCACCACCTTTTTTTCCAGTTTACGCCTTCATTGGCGAGCTTCTGTTGCTTTAATCAGTTGATCCGCTGAGGTAATGATGTGGAGGAATAGTGTAAAATGATATTATTGTTTCTCTTCCAAAATGAAAAATATAGTCTCTCTGCGATACTGAATTTTACATTTGACAATCAAATGTTGAAAATAATGCTTATATGCAATCTTCTACACTAACTGGTGTTTTGTCTTTATCTTGAAGCATCGTCAATTGCTGCATTACTGTAAATCAGGTGAAGTTCTTCTATCAAAATCTTAATAGTGGTATACTCATTCCTTTGTTATCGACCTCCGTGTGAATGAGCACTAGGGAAACGTAATAGAAGCTTCTATGTTAGTAAAATGCTGGGAAAATAAAATAAAATGTGAAACAAAAAGTGGTGACACCAATTAACTCGTGAGTCTTCACCTTTTTTCATCTGGTAGTTCTGTCGTTGGAATAAAATGATTTCCGTTTGTTTTCTTTGTACTACCCAGCACATACACCGGTGTATCTATTTATCCTATTCTTTATTTTTCGAAAATAATGTCAAGCATATTTCCGAAATTCTTCTTCACGTTGGGGTATTGTTTCATTTTCCACTGCGCGGTTTACATATACAACTCACAACCGCTGGGTGAAACACCGCTTTCGGAACAGACGCTCTCAGGGGCAGTTGATAAGGTGCATATGGTGATAGATCCGTATCAAAATTCTTTTTATTCCCTAAACGCTTAGCCATCTGGAGTTCCCACTTGGTGCACTTTCATATCTCACCCTGCCCTACATCTAATATATAAAGCAGTGTGTCCGTATGTTTGTACGTGTTGCATACAAATCTACAGTTTTGTTCCAATCTTTATGAAATTTTGTACACATAAGCTTCAATCCATGTAAGAATCACATAAGATATATAGTTCAGGAGATACGACGTCATAAACAATGAGATGCACGAAAGCTGCTGCATTTTGCGACAATGCTGCTCATTTTCTCCTAAGCCACTCGACCGATTTCAACCAAATTTGGTACACACATTCCTTACGTGAGGTAACAATTGCTGCATGGTTGAGAATCACATACGGCACATGGTTCTACGTCATAACCAACAGAAATCGCAAAAAATGCCATATAATGTGGCGAGACTTTCGAAATACACTGTATGAGAATTACAGTACTTAGCGACTTGCAACAAACTTAAAACATAATTTCAAACCTTCATTAAACTTTTTCTCGCTGGCAACCATAGTAAAGTGATGAAAGGAAAAAAGTTTCTCGCTTACTACTTTTCCGCTGTTTATGGAGTAAAACTGCGGCTCTCGGTATGACTTTACAATTTATAATTTGAACACTACAAATTGCAGCGACAGGAAATTTTACAGACAGTAAACAGATATATTGTTGAATGTAACTTCTAAATTGTATCACATTCCGACACGTAGTTCATGAGATATGAACACGTAAACAGTATCGTCCATGGAAAGCGACCCTCCCCGCACAAAGTTTTAATCTATTAATTCTATACTACTAACTGTATTACCAAGAGATTTTACAGATATACTGCCCTTATACAAGTGTATATATACCTGAAAAATAAATAAATAAATAAATACCCGAGTAACTCCGGGTTTTCAGCTAGTGTACCATAAATTTGGGCGAATTCGGCCAGCCAGTCAGCCAGCGATCGCCTGACTACACCGAGGCCACCGGTGTGACGTAAGACGGACTGCAGTCGCTGGCCTTACTGCGCTGCAGCCTTTTCTCTAGACCAGTGCTTTTCAACCCCCGGGAGGGGGCGAGAAGTCTTGATTGGGGGGGGGGGGGGGTCGCTGTCACAGGAGCAAGTATTTGCACCGTAAAGTAACTAAGGGTTCAGTCATACGTAAAGTACCGAAGTGAAATGTATTTAATGTTACAATTATGGAGTTCTGTGAATATTACTTATGAATTGAATAGACCACAGATTGTTTTGTAATACAATGTGTAAATGATGATTACGCACAGAGACTGAAAACTGTTTTCAGGAAAAGAATTTGATGCAGTAAGTCATGAAAAAAATTCGAAAAAGAGATCTACTTCTTTACAAATTGTCTATAGAGTGGGAGATTTCTTAATGAGCATAATTTGCTTCTACATTTTGCCACAAATGCGAAGTACTCGTTAACACAATATATTTTTTCTGTCGGAAATCACGTAAAAATAGGACATATGTACCATTCCGAGAAATATAGAAAAGACTTCGTTCAACAATTTAAAAGAAAGCTGAAACAAAAGGAAGAAGATAACATTTGTTTCCTTTGAGATAACATTATTTGGAAGGGGATCGCCAGAATATTTTTACTTGCAACTGGGTAGCATACTCGAAAAGGTTGAAATACACAGGCCTAGACGGTATTGAAAGCTCCCACATTATTTGCCCCCTGCTCTAGGGGTACGTGATTATTCATTACGTGAAGTCTTTGAAGAACAACATTGTTTCTTTTACCTAAAGTAAATTAAAAAAAAAAAATCCGCTGCTAAAGTATTAATTCACAAGTAACGCGTGTCCTTTCCGTTGATAGACCTACGACTTGCATCTCAGTAACAGATCAAAATACGTGCTGGGTGTCTCAAGCCTTACGGTCAAATTAAAACAGGTGATAGTGGATCCACAACCAATCATATCAGATAGAGAACCAATGGTGAAAAAATGCGTTATTATGTTACGGACATACAAGCATATACTGTATAACCACCACACAGATCATAGTAGCAGTTTAAAGTGACGTCCGCCAGTGCCAACACAGTTATTGCAACGGTGCATGTTATTCTACAACACTCTTGCAAAGATCTCGCGTGTCTGTTGTACACTGTAGCAGGTATTACTCAGATACTGTATCGTGGCACTTTCTGGTTGGGGATGTTTGTATCTTTGATTGGTGAAGTTATCTGTAGAGGTCGTGTCCGTCTGTCGACCAGTACCGCATGTCTCGTAATTTCTCTGCTCGTCCCCACTGCAGACGTCTGCATCAGACGGGTAAGATAGGGTAAGCCGTTTTCTAGGCTGTGTTCACAATGGCACCGACAGACCGTCGTCAGACAGAGTTTGACTGAAACCATCGACCGACGGCGTGCTCACACTGCTTCCGATATAATTCGTCGCATTGTTGAGTTAAGGAGAAGGTGAGGTTAGGTTAGAATCTATTCTGTGTCTGAAGTATATTATATTTCAATTCCCTGAAGTGCAATGGACTTCACCGACATTCTTATGCTTCGAAATGAATGCTACAATGCGGCCTTTATTATTAACTAGCTGTAAAACCGATGTTGCCCGGGTGTTTATTTATCCTACTCTCGTAGTCCACATCCCCTTCCCTCCTCTCTCTGCATCCACCTCTTTCTCTCCCATCATTCTGTTCGTTTCCAGCTTTCCCTCTCTCGACAAAGTTTTCTGCAAGGTACTCTCTGTCATGTAACATACAAATATTTATGTGCCCAATGATCTCCTCTTGGTTTTCAGGGCATTTGAGCAAAAATTTATAATAATTGGAGCAAAACTATGCATGTTGTAAAATTCCTTAAGTTAAGTACCCTCCACCATGCACCAAATAAAATTTTAAACAGACAGTGTGAAAGACGACCGTCTGTCGTCTTCAATCTATTTTTTATAAAATTGTAATTTATTTAACGTCGCTAGATTAGCATTTTGTTAAAACTAGAACCCAACACTTTTCAAGGCATAAGGAATAGCATTTTTTTTTGCCGGCCGCGGTGGCCGAGGAGACTGAGGCGCTCCAGTCACGGTCTGCACAGCCACTACGGTCGGGGGTTCGAATCCCCCTCGGGCATGGATATTTGTGCCGTCCTAGTTCGTAAGTAGTTTTTAAGTTTAGGGACTGATGACCCCGTAGTTAAGTCCCATAAGCTTTACATACATTTGAACATTTGAATAGCATTTTTTATTTCATGTTTTAAAATATTAGTTTCTCAAACGTTAGTTAATATTGGTAGGATTTTGTTGTTTTAATAATTTATTATTGTGGCTATGAACTTGGCAATAAGTACGGCTTCTCCGCTACGCCACTGTCCCTGTGAGAAAGTGTACTTGTTTCACTTTTAAGTGGATGTGCGAGGGTCTAATGGCTGTCTGAATGTGGGTGGTAATAGCTCGCTTTGCATGGTACTCTCTGGCTCAGAGTCGATAGTTAGTCGTTACCAACCCCTGCTGCTGATGCGACCAAAGAGGTTTCTACACCCTTTGGTTATAAGCTAGTCGACCAGCCTTCTCCAGGGCGTGTCTCACGTCCCCACCACCGCTGTTTCCTTGGATTTCCCAGTTTCCAGTAGCTTTCCCGCGCCTCCTGACCGCTAGGTCTTCACTTTGTGCTCGGACCGTGATGGGATAAGGTTGGTTCTTCTCTTTTGCCTGCAGAGATGGTAGTGATTTGTTGTCTAGCATGTTTAACTTAGACTCTTGTACTTAGATTCATTTATCGGAATATATTATTTTTGATTGTGCAGGGAAATGTGTTCTAGATTTTCAATCCAGTGATTTCAAACAGATAAACGTGGTGTATGTGTTACTAGTTGCAGTTTGATAACGGCCTGGTATATTCAAACCTTTTGTGATTATGTGGCGGTGTACGAACTCTGTATAAATTCTTTCTAGCGTTATAAGGCCCGACTTCTCATTGACGATATCTTCATTTTTGTACAGTGCATGTAAAAATCTTTCTTATCGTTTCCTTCCGTGAGTGATGTGTGTTCCATGGGGTTGTTTCTTAGAACAAAGCCTTCAGCTTCCCCTATTGTTTGTTCCATACCCATCAAGCAAGGACCTATGTGTGTATCCTTCGGATTTCCACTAACATTTCGCGATCTTCTCTCCCTGCCTACTTTAATTTTGCTGTTTCTTCTCCGAACTTGTAGTATGCACTTAGTCTTTGTCAGTAATTCTCTCCGAGCCATGTACAACCCCCTTCAATAGCTTGCTTATTAAATTCTAAACGTTTCTTTGGGTTGCATGCCGTAGTTTTTATTTTTCCGACTTTGTAATTATTTCACTTTCCCGAGTCTTGAGACTGGACTTGTTCCGTCTCTGTGCACGCTCCCAGTCGCACGTTACTGCATTTCAGTAGCTTCTTTATGAAATCCTACGCATTTCTAGGGGTTGCACGTCGTAGTTAATTTATTTTTTATTTTTCGGAAATTGAATTTATACATTTTCATCGGTTTTCGCAACCACGTGGGTCCGAATTCCGACTTCAGGGGTTTCCAGCTAGTTACCTGAATTCACGCCACTTCTCCTAAAACCAGTGTCTAGATAGTTTCCTCTCAGGTTGCAACTTAAGACTCCGCCGTGTTTTTGTGCAATGAATCCGATTTTTAACCATTTCATGTTCAGTGGAGTGAGATCATGTAACATGGCCGTGTGTCGCCGTTAGCGTGTTTGCTCGCAGTGTAATCTAGATGCAACTTAACTTTGCTATACTCACGCACCATCTCAAATCAGGCACGACAGACCAGAGCCATATTCGCAGTTTTATTGTATATTGTGTTGTGTGGTACCTCCGGGTTTGCTGAATTTCGCCCACAACGGCGCCTGCTTCTGCCTCGTTTCAGCACGCTGATTTTGGTGAGTTTCACTGTTGCATTGCGTGTGTGTGAGCGAGCGAGTGAGTGTTGTTTGTAAATCCTCCCTCCAGTAGCGTTAAGTTTTGTGTAATTTATGTTAAATTCATTGCTGGGCATCGTCAGTATTAACTTATGTAAGGAGATGCACTTTTATTGTATTAACAAAATTGGTTCCCCATTTTGCTTGTGTTTGACCTGAATATATTCGACCTGAATATATAAAGTTAAGTATAATTTTGACTTGCCTATAAATAGTAGTTTTCGAGCACCTTCCCCCTTTTTATGTAATATTGTTTTTCACCAGTGCTGAGTTCAGATGCAATTTTTTATTTTTAAGTTCCGTTGCGCCATAAATGGTTTCTTAGCCACCTTTATGACATAACTTTAATTGTGGTGGTTTGTTTATTAACGTCTGTGTGTAATTTCGTGTGAGCTGCTACATATATTAGCCACTGTGTCGTTAACTTCCTGTTGTTTGAGTAATTTGAACCAAGTCAGTTCTCAGTTAGGGCCAGAGAACAAGGTTTTACAGCAGGGAGTAGCCGGTAGTTCACACGGATCTCTCGCTAATTTTACTGCTAAAATTAAGCTTTTTTATAGCAGTAAATTCTTATCTGGATGCCTCCTCGCAGAATTAAGCTTTTATTTCGTACAGTGACCTACTTTTAAGTGACATTCTTCTTGTTTTTAAGGTAGTGTGTGCAAAATTTCATCAATATTGGAACAAAACTATAGACTTCTATGCAATAGAAACGCAGGTTCACATTGAAAAACGCACTTTATTGTTCTTAAATATTCCAGTTTTATTTCATACGACCCTTCTTCTGAGAACAACGAAACCAACACAAAAAGGATCTGTGAAATCGGTCGAGCCGTTCTCAAGTTATGGCGCGACCAAGGTATTTAGGGATACATTTTTATGTTGTAAAGTATGCTCCCCCAGCACCGTATGAAACTTAAGGTAGACGGTGACCCTCTTGTTTTGAATGTCAAGCGTGCGAAATTTCGTGAAGATCGGAATGAAACTAGATTTCGTGAGTCTGTGGGAGAAGTATGCTCCGCCATGCACCTATCACAAAATAATTTCTTAGCTGACGTTTTCTATCTATAAACTATATTCCTGCCAAATTTCAGCTTCATAGGAGTAGTAGTTTTCGAGATATCGTGTTTCGTTATTGAGTGAGTGAGTGTCCTTTCGCTTTTATATGGATAGATATTAAGAAAACAGATTGCTTAATTTTGGATGCAAGAGAATTAAAGCAGACTTGCTGACAAAAGTAAATAGTAACATGAAAACCTGTAAGGCTAATTTAATCTGATACAACTTCATGCCTGATGCGACAGTTTTACGGCACCTACAGCGAAACTGTTGTGAGTGGTAGACTTCTTTTCGTATCATTATTTTGTGGATCAGTTACAAAACGCTTCATAAACGTCCCTAACTACTCCCATTTTCCAATAATTGACGCATAAATCTTGGTATTCTCACGCGCTGGCCTCTCATTGTTTATGACGTCATATCTCCTGAGCCGAGGCCTCCCAGAAAGACAGGCCCCAGCGCTGTCGTCATGCCACGTAGCAAAGTAGTTCCGAGCCGGCGCGACCGCTGGCCGCTGGGGCACGGCCCACTGCGTCATAGCGGGCAAAGACATCGAATGCATACAAATGAGCTACATCTTTCTCGAAAGAATACAGTGGTGAGGATTGTGTACTGTTCTCAGTTATTGCTATTCCCAGACAATCTTCACGAATATGTGAGGTAGGCCTACCGGTTTTCGCAGCCGTAGTGGCCGAGGGGACTGAGGAGCTCCCGTCAAGGTCTGCACGGCCACTACGGTCGGGGGTTCGAATCCCTCCTCGGGCATGGATATTTGTGCCGTCCTTAGTTTTAGCTAGTTCATAAGTAGTTTGTAAGCTTAGGGACTGATGACGCCGTAGTTAAGTCCCATAAGTTCTACAAACATTTTTTTTTGCAGAAATTTCTCTTACGTACTTGTGATATTCCGTGGTATCACTGAAAAGCAGCCGGCCGCGGTGGCCGAGGTGACTGAGGCGCTTCAGTCACGGTCAGCACGGCCACTACGGTCGGGGGTTCGAATCCCCCCTCGGGCATGGATATTTGTGCCGTCCTAGTTAGTAAGTAGTTCATAAGTAGTTTGTAAGTTTAGGGACTGATGACCCCGTAGTTAAGTCCCATAAGCTTAACAAACGAACGAACGAACTGAAAAGCAATATTACAGTTTTTCTAAATTTATTTGAAGTTCTGCAGACAAACGCCACTTAACTTCCAAGCTTTAAATAATGAAAAAGTACACAGTTAGGTAAGTTTATTGATAGTGACAACGAGTTTCAAGAATTTCAAAATGTTCAAATGTTTGTAAAGCTTATGGGACTTAACTACGGGGTTATCAGTCCCTAAACTTACAAACTACTTATGAACTACTTACGAACTAGGACGGCACAAATATCCATGCCCGAGGGGGGATTCGAACCCCCGACCGTAGTGGCCGTGCAGACCGTGACTGGAGCGCCTTAGTCCCCTCGGCCACCGCGGCCGGCTCAAGAATTTATTCGCGTCTTCTAGTGCATTTGTTTACATAAGTACGGCACTTTTTTTGACGTTTCAATGCGTGATTTTCTGGCACTCTTGCACTGCAGTTGTCTCTTTTAGGTTACTGAAGTTCGGAAAATGGTAGAGAATAAACATCGAGGTGTGTATTTTATCCTAATGTTAGAAACCATAGCTTTTTCTGTCTGCTTAAAGGTATTGTGTCTCTTGCATTAATCAGAATATCAAATATAATTATCGTGACTTAGGCCTACCTGTGTACAAAACCCAGTGTGACGATTTTTGTGTTGTGATATACAGTGAGCAGACATAATACCTGTACGTACAGACAGACGTACTATTTAGTACCGCATATAAGAAAGTTGTCAAGATTCTATTATGTAGGTTACGATTTCCCTCACTGTAGTAACCTCAAGAAGACTACCGGTAGTGCATCAGTGCAAGAGCTGCATAAAATCACACATGCAAACATCACGATGTAGTTATGTAAAAAATTGCACTAAAAGCAAGAAAATTTCTCGAAGTGCCTTGTGGTAAGCATAATCTCTGTATAACAGCGAAAGGAAACTCATTCATTCACTCACTTTGGCAGGAATGTAGTTTATTGGTAGAAAACGTCAGCTAAGAAAGGATTTTGCGATAAGGCCGATACTACAGTAGATATGACGTCATAAACAATTAAAACTTCCCCGTCTTGTGGCACGTGATAGTGTGACTTTATCAGTCTACTATTTGAGAAGGAGAGCACTTAGCGACTTGCAACAAACATTAAACATAATTTCAAACCTTTAGGAAACTTCTTCTCGCTGACAACCGTAGCAAAATGATGAAAGGAGAAAAGTTTCTCGCTTACTACTTTTCTGCTGTTTATGGAGTAAAACTACGCCATTCGGTATAACGTTGTAATATATAATTCCTACACTACATTTTGTACCCGCAGGAAATTTTCCAGACAGTATACACACATACAGCTGAATGTACCTTCGAAATTGTATCACAGTACGACATGTAGTTCATGAAATATGAGCACATAAACAGTAACGTTAATGGAAAACTGCTCCTTCACGCACCAAGTTTTAATCTACTACTTATTTACTTCTGATTGTATTCACAACAGATTTCACAAAGATACAGCACTTATACAAACGAATATATATCTAAAAGTTATACTACTGTACAACATATAACTCAATAAATATGTTATCATATATACAGTGAAGGGTAAAAAAATTTCACATCAGGCACCACGTTTTATTGCATTTCTTATTTACTGCTAAGACCTTCCTGTAGTCCAGTGAACTTAAGGAAATTTCTGAAAGATGACAGTGCTGTAGAGCACTTTGAAGCAACACTGAACTATGAAGCGCAAACCGCTGTAGGAAGAAGCAGACTTCTATAGAGCTACAAGGACAGGAAGAGAATACCCATTATTTCCGAAAGGTCTGGCTTTTAACTTTAAGTGAATGCAGCTTGCAGTGATATTTGAATTTTGTATTATGATTAATAAATCACAGGGAAATCTACTCAATACTGTGGAGTGTATTAGAAATCTTCGTGTTTCTCACACGGAAAGCTTTCTGTCGCTTGCTCAGGGTTGGGCTCACCACAGAAAATATTCATAGTATATCCTGGAAAAGTCACAAGCAATATTGCTTATAGTCAGGAAAGAAGGGAGGAAGATTAGTGTTTAACGCCCCTTCGACAGCGTGGTTATTAGAGGCGGAGCTTATGCTCGGACTGTTTGGGTAAGATAGGGAAGGAAATCGGCCGTGCGCTTTGAAAGGAACCACTCCGGCATTATCCTGGAGAGATTTAGGGAAAACACGGAAAACCTAACTGTGGATGGCTGGAGGCTGATCTGAACCGCCGTCCTCACTCGGTGTCGTTTATAGTAAAGTTGTGAATTAAATGACTGTATGGATGTTACAGCCGCGGTGGAGTAACAGAGCGGTCTAAGGCCCGGCGCACACTTGACGCAGCAGAGGCAGAGCAGAGGCAGAGGCGAGGCGCAGGGCCTCTGCTGGTCAGCGCACACTTGACGCAGCGCAGGCAGAGGAGGGCAGCGCAGCTTGCAACAGCACGTGCTGCATGTCCACTGCAAATCTCTCCATGCAATCAGATTTAATTCCTGGATCTCCTTCAAAACTGACTTAATTTGTGTGTATGTGTGTGTTTCTGATAGAGTATAAGAGCAGTGAAAGGTCTGCTGAGCAACAGGCAAAAATGACGAATACACGCTGAATTTCTGTGGTCCATGGAAGCTCATTTAAGCTCTTGAGCTATTCCGACTAAACAGACGACAGTTCAAAGAGAGTCACATGCTGAGTAAGGAGGACTTAACAGAGAAGAAAAATAGTGTGACACGTCATACCCGCTAAAGGAAAAATTAGGGATATGTTTTAGGAATTTAATTAAAGTCAGATTTATTTTTCTTTCATTTCTTTTATAATTCAGTGAAAAAAGTGTCACAGCAAATTCAATAATTGAAAGAACCTTTATACAAATGTCATATTTAATCATGATCGTGGCGCAGTGTATACGATCAGAAACACTTTTCTTCTCGGTGACACCTGGTATGTTTTCATATGTCTTAAATTGAAAGATATATCGATATGAAAAATTTTGCATATCATAGTTTCCTTGTTTAACTGCATTTGCACGCAAAGTGATTCCTTACTTAGGTCTTTATTCGTAGCTCTTCCATGCTCCTGAGTACTAAGATAATGACGTTTGCTTTTTTTTCTTCTATGACGGCAGCTGTGCATGTACATGCAGTATTTTATTACATTGCATTCATATTTTGTCTCTGTCATCATTTTTAATGATAATTACCTTCAGCAGCCATTATATTTGTTAGTAATTAATGAAGCTAATGCTAATACTTTTGCAAATGTTGAATTTCTGTAAGCAGTATAGAATTCAGGTTGAGAAATACTGACGAGAGACGTTCCTAGCATCATCTATGGTTTAGCAGTGAGCTGAAGCTCCACGAAGGGGTGGACATTTTGTTTCAAGAAATTGAAGAAGGTCCCTGATAGTAAAAAAAAAAAATCGTTGCACGTCCATTCTGGTTTCGCCGAACTTTTTATTCAGTAGTAACGGTAATTTTAGCTTATATAGTGCTTTCATGCTTGCCACAAAGTTTACTGAAACCAGAGACTATAGACCGTAAAAATACACAATCAGCATCTTCGGTTTATGAATCTCGGTGCCTTTCTATTTCAGTAAGTTGTTCGTTTCCAGCTTTGGGTGTGTATCGGCAGCATACGAAGAAGGGAGACACGAGGCAGCTCCGCACTCGGCAAAGCAGGCGACAACAGCCGTGCGTGTGCCGCGTAGCTGCCGACCGCGTCGCGTCAGACGTGTATCTCACGTATTTTCTCGAGAATCGAAAGAGATATAGCTCTCATTCCACCGTTAAAAACAATTTCGATATGTTAGCTACATTTCGTTCGCAGTAATGTATGATGTAAAACGCAGCAAACGCAAACTAGCCAGCGACTACTTTTTTCACTGCAAACTCTTCAAAATATGCGCGGCGTTGTACTTTAGTTTTTACTATAACAATAACTATGTACAATAACGAAAAGAAAACCTCCCCAACGTCATGCGGTGGCTTTTGCCTATATGATACAGAAAAATAATTGTTTTCTAGTGAGTAGTTTCTGCAAAATCGATTGTGTAAGCTGCGTTAGCGCAAAACACGCACAAATCGGAAAACAGTATTTTTAATTTTTTTACGCAGAAAGTGAAAGTGTTACAAAGAAACTAAATACAGAGAAGGATGTAGCTTATATTCGTCTACATAAAACAATTTTTTTCGAAGCTTATCCGATGACTTGAAATTTCACTTTGCGACAGAGGTGGAACAGAGGCGCAGGAAAACTGTGCGCCTCGGACAACGGGACAGAGGCGTGACCGAGGAAACGCCTGCCCTCCGCCTCGGCTGCACCTCGCTGCGGAGCGCGCGGTTGCTCGCCGTGGAGGTTCGAGTCCTCCCTGGGGCATGTGTGTGTGTGTGTGTGTGTGTGTGTGTGTGTGTGTGTGTGTGTGTGTTGGTGTTGTCCTTAGGTTGGTTTACCTAGGTTTAAATAGTTTGTAAGCTACGGACTGATGACCACGCAGTTTGGTCCGATAGATTTACAAACATTGGAACATTTTTTTGGATGTTACATATTTTTGTATTTTGATTTTTATCTTTGTTTGTTTGGATGCTTGTACTTGAAATTTTGTACATTATGCAAGACAGCCTTATTTCTCTTCCATGATAAATATATCATGATTTTAGAAAAAAAGCAGGTGGAAGAGACAGAAGGAATAGAAGTACTAACTAAAAGCTTGACTAAATAAATAAATAAATACCCGAGCAACGCAGAGTTTTCAGCTAGTAATACATAATGGGTACACTTTTTAAGTATTTAAATCCATGAATAACACAATTGTAGGCTATCCAGAAACATTGAAGATCAATGACTGTCATTCAATATATTTATGGTAGTGAAGTATGGAGTTAAGAATAAGAATTTTGAACACGTAGATAACATATGCAGATTACTTCATAGAAGAGAATCATCACCTTGTTGAAAAAACACGCCAGAACCAGAATGAATTATTTTGTGGACAGCTATTACCCTATTATCACAGTGCAAAACAACGTAAGAGAGCCACTAGAATAACAATAAGATACACAACAATCCCGAATTGAACACATTTTTTGAGATTATAATTTACGCCTAAAATTTCTCAAATTCAAATGTTTGTTAAGCTTATGGGACTTAACTACGGGGTCATCAGTCCCTAAACTTACAAACTACTTACGAACTAGGACGGCACAAATATCCATGCCCGAGGGGGGATTCGAATCCCCGATCGTAGCGGCTGTGCTGACCGTGACTGGAGCGCCTCAGTCACCTCGGCCACCGCGGCCGGCCTAAAATTTCTAATAAAGGATTTAACCATTTTGGGGTTTCCAGTAAACTGTAATATCAGTCCATTGAGTCGGAACTGTATCTCGATTGTGATATTTATCGTCTTCTGGACGCAACAATCTCTTTCTTTGACTAAACGTATCAGTTTCTCACTGTCCGTATCTACCATGTGAGAACGTCGGTCGATTTGATCGAAGAAACCAAACTGATTTGAATTTCACCGACTGTCGCCCGATGTCTCTACGTTCGGGCGATGAGATCGGCTAGACTGTGACCGTGCCCATAGTGAAGTACTGATCTGAAACGATCGACCGTTTTCCGCCGATGTCTATCGTCGGTATAAAGTCAACCGATATCGGAACCACTGTGACCACAGCCTTAGGCTGCGTTCACAGTAGCACCGTCAAACCGTCGTCAGAGTTTGACTGAAAACATCGGTCGACAGTGCGGTCAAACTTGAACTTACATAGTTTGTCACTTGGTTTGGTTAAGGTAAGTGGTGGACTAGGGGGGGGGGGCGGAGGGGGCGCCTGCCCCGGGCCTCTCCTCTTTGGTGGCCTACAAATACCTCGAAAGAGCGTTTTTTTTACCCTCCTTGGCCTCTCGATCTGGGGCCTTCAAATTTCGAAAGCTATATTTTTTAGGCTGTCCCTTGCATCTTGTCCTGGGAGGGGGGGGGGGGAGTGGGGTCAGCTTCAAGAAGTTCGTTGTCTTTACAGCAATACCTGCTTTCACAAGTATATTGATATGCACTAACACATAAATTACACATATTTATATAGAATGCGTTAATAATTATCGTAAATGAGTAAGTCCTCCTTTTTCTTTAACATATATAGGATAAGAGGACTGCAATTCGTCTTGGTCAATTTATTGAATACTCCTATTATTCCAACTTTTCGTTTCTTAACGATGACTAGAAATCTATAGGGCCTATGGACTTCGTTCAGCACTTAGTTTAAAGCTAAGTAACTGCTCTATAACTTTTTTGTATGACTTTCCCCTTGGGATGATCATTAGAGCCATTATTCTAGCCGAAAAATGACTAAAATCGAAAATTTGCACTTTTTCAAGAAATAAATCAATTTTTGAAGTCCTAGTATCTCGGTAACTATTGGACTTACAGAGCTGCGGTTGGGCTTAAATTTTAGAATATTTTATCTAAATTGATAGAGGTGTGAGTGACCTTTCGTCAAAAAACCACCCTTCACAAGTTATAAGCCAAAACCAGAAAAAAGTCCGAAAATTTCGAGGTTTTTTGGCTCTTAAAAGTTAAGCTAAAGGATTTCGAAGCTGCAAACTTGGTTTAATACTAGTGTAATATGTCCTAACAACATACCAAAAATTCAGCTTCTTGCAATTTTTTGGACCTAAACATACCTGGCGACTGGCCTGAACCATAGAGTAACGCGCGGGCGTTGCGGGGACTTCCCCCTCCCCTCCCCAACCTCACACACACTCCTCTCCCCTCCAACGGCCATAGTTATTACGTGTTTACGCTCGCGGCCGACTGCTATGTTAGTATAGCGTCCGTGTAATGGCAGCTGATGAGCAGCCTACACCCTGACCAACAAAGATACGTATTGTGAGCATCTCAGCTGTCTCTTGGTACAGCAGACAATAGGCATCTTTGAGAGAGTGCGACAGAGTTACATGTGTCGTTGCCATGCATGCGTTGCGACTGGTGCTCGTTACGACAGTTACTATTATGCCGTCCGCACACGGGTCGATTCGCACTCGTCGCGGCTGCGATTCGTCCGCGACGCGATTCCCTCCCCATGCGACTGCCCATGTAAGTAAATGGGAGGCCGCCAACGGGGCGATTCTCACGCGTCTCGTAAACGTCGCGAAGTCGTTGCGAGCGACGTCGTCTCATGCGACCTGCAGTGCATGGGAAAGTTCGAGGGTGACGAGGGGATCGTACGTCACGGAGGTAATTTACCGTGCATTTTTTCGGGGTTTCCAGTGCATAAAACATTCTGGTGCCCATGAGATCTACACACAACTACTTTAATGACCTTGTAATAAATAAATTAGTACATAACTAGAATCGTGGGAATAATTCGCACTCTATCCTCATCAATTTAATTTATTTTTTGAAAACTTGTTTATTTTACAAAACTTCTTTGAAAAATTTAGTAGTTATAATGTGTCTTTAGCACAAACATAAAATCACTGCGCCGGCCGCGGTGGCCGAGGGGACTGAGGCGCTCCAGTCACGGTCTGCACGGCCACTACGGTCGGGGGTTCGAATCCTCCCTCGGGCATGGATATTTGTGCCGTCTTTAGGATTAGCTAGTTCATTAGTAGTTTGTAAGTTTAGGGACTGATGACCCCGTAGTTAAGTCCCATAAGTACACAAACATTTGAACATTTTAAAATATCACTGAATGAGCGAACTCGTGAAGAAGCTACGTATAACAGTCCATGCGAAAAACGGGTTTTGGTAAATATAATCCTACTCTTGAAGCGTTTGACCTTGTGATTTTTTATGGTCATAGCGGAGGCTACTTTTATTGGGTATTGCATTCTTATCATTTGGAGAGCCATGGTTGTATCAGAAGGTATGAGGTTAATGCGGGGTATTAGCACAGTTTTATCGCAGTCAATGAATTTAGCAGTAATGATGTACTCGCCTAAGTGAGTCACCACTAATCTTGCACCATTAATTAATCCCTGATTAGCGTTAGGATTTCTAATTATCATAATTATACACGGCGCGGTGGCTGATGGGGACAACCGTAAATACATGTCACATTTACGATCGTTCGCTGGGTATCAACTTAGATTGTACATTTTTTTTTCAAAATTATTTTTTTTATGAAAACAACGTTAAACTATGTAGTTTTCGTCATTAGTGGAGAACTAAACCTTGAAAATGATACCGCAATCATTAATTTTGGGTAAGTAATACGGGAGATATGGCGTATCCACAAAAAAGAAAAACCGCAATGAGAAATAATATATATGATGATATATAAATATTTTCAGTATGTCATGTCTTGCAGCTCGCAAGTATTCAAGAAATGACCTTTTTGTTTATTTCTCAGCCAGAGCTACTCAGAGCTACTGATGTTTATTTACTTTTGGCCCACTTTAGTAGTAACTAAAAGTGGGCCTTTGCGATCGTCTTTTGACAGCTCGAAATTTAAATGAAAATAACGGCTTAACCCTTCATCTGACACAAAAATTGAATAACTGAATTTGTAGAGGAGAACATTCTCTTTAACTTTGTTCTGGTATGTTTTTTTCATATCTCGTATCGTTTCAGAGATATTTGCAAAAATAACGCCGATTTGACGATGTCTGTCTGTCTGTACCGTGTTACCACTTTTTAGGTCGAACCGTTCAACCAATCGGCACCAAATTTTACATACATAATTATTGGCTACCAGAGACCAGAACCTCGCTTTTTCAAATATTTCGGACAAGAAATACGTGAGTAATAAAAAAAAGGTCGTTTTGAATGTAATTTTAATTGCAAGTAAACCGTTCATTTGACGCGAAAATTGAATAGCCGGATTTTTAGAGGAGGAAATTCTCTACAACTTTGTTCCCGTATGTATTTTTCATATCTCGTATCGTTTGAGAGATATTTCCAAAAATAACGGAGATTTGACACCCTCCATTGAATTAACGAAAACCAGCCGTTCAGAGATGTCACGTAACATTTCTCGCCCAGAACTCTCTCTGGCATACGCCATCTTGCGTTGCGTATTTGATGATTTTCTTATTGTAACTGGTGTCTAAAAAACCGTATTAGCATCAGTTAACAACGGTCGTGAATATTAAAAGATAAAAGAACGTGACTCACAGTTGTTAGCTGTAGCGTAGTGGGACCAAACAATGTGTTGAAGAGAGAACTCCACGGTAACAATAGGGGCTATACCCCTTTCTTAACGGGAAGACGACCTGGAGATCCCGCCGCCTGGATGCTGCGAACACCCCCTTAAAAATAATTAAAATAAATAAAAACAAAAAAAAATATATAAAAACAAAATGAACCCGTCTGGATCTTTCCCTCCAATTTTTTTATTTATTTAGTTAGTTTTCGTTGATGATGTCGCCTGAAGAATTGGCGATTTATGTTAATTTAGCTGAGGGTAAAAGTGGCCATGGCACTAGACTCTTTTTGTTGCTAGGTTTAGTTAGTTATTTTTTTGTGGTGGTAATATAAGTGATAGGAGCCAACGGCTGAAGTGGCAGAGCTTAGGAAAATAAATAGGGAAAAAAGAAAAATTAAAAATTAAAAAATGGTTAAAAAAAGAAAAGACAATTCGTTGGACTCTGACGTTGAAGGTCAGTGGTTCGAATCCCGCCACTTTCCAAATTTTTATTCCTAAAAGGCTTTCAGACACTCTTATTAATTAAATAGAGCTATATTCTTCAATATTTAGAGTTGTGGATATGTAAGAATGCTCCCTCTAAAATGCGTGTTTGTTCTATTTCGTGAACATGCCGTGAAATACGTAACAACGAATTGAACAATGGTCTTCTGAAGCATATGCACATAAACTGGAAGAATACTGTAATAATGAACATTCTGCACAAAGTGCTGATAGGTAGTTTCGTATATAAAGGAAGTCCCAGATTTCTGTGGAAAGTGTAGTTCCTTAATGAAACAGAAGGGAAGTGCATACATTGCAACAAATTAACTTGTTTATTTTTTTCTAAGCGTTTATTCACTATTTCTGGAATATATTGAAAGGCATTAATTAGAATCAATAAATCTACTAAAATGTTTGTCTTGTACATGGTTGCTATGGACGCTTTTAACGTAGATATTACCGTTCCTGTAGTTCAGATACGACTTCGTTCATGTTACACTGTTCTGCGCTAAAATAAAGAGCAAATATTCTATTTCAAACCGTGATTACGTTTTCTTTTACAGGTAAAAATCACAAACGGAATAAGTGTGGTAATAATGAATTCCACATAACTCTAGTGCTCAATATATATACAATGTTAGTACTATCAATACGTCATTTACAAGTCACTGTAAAAGTATCTCCCCAGTTTATGTACATGTGTTAAAGAAGTCTATGTTTACAATTCGTTGCTATGTATTTCATGTCATGTTTTCGAAATAGAACAAATGCGCTTTTCAGAGAAAATGCTGTTACCTTCGGACAACTCTGAATCTTGCAGAATACAGTTGCGTTCAGTTAACAAGAGTGTGCGAAAACCTTTCAGGAAGCAAGAGCAAAAATGAAGTGGGGAAAAAGAAAATTTGACGCCGGCCGCGGTGGCCGAGGGGACTAAGGCGCTCCGATCACGGTCTACACGGCCACTACGGTCGGGGGTTCGAATCCCCCCTCGGGCATGGATATTTGTGCCGTCGTAGTTCGTAAGTAGTTCATAAGTAGTTTGTAAGTTTAGGGACTGATGACCCCGTAGTTAAGTCCCATAAGCTTTACAAACATTTGAACATTTTGAAAAAATTGACAGTGGTGTTTTTTTTTTCTTCAGTGAAATCGACGCTTTGTGGTCGTTTGTTCATATTTGTGCTGGGTTGTTCGTTGAGAATTTTACTCCGTTTTTTATTGGCGTTGAACCTACACCGTCTGAAGAGAAGGCCTGTGCACTGCCGTGCCACGTCACGTCAGTCAGAGTAGCTCGCGATCGCGTAGCTTACTGGCTGGCTGATGGGGCACAGCCCACCGCCTCACAGCAGCCAGCCAGTGAGCTACGTGATCGCGACCTACTCTGTATGGTGTGACGTGGCACGGCAGTGCACAGGCCTTCTCTTCAGATGGTGTCAGTTGAACCGTCTTTCGCTTTCCCTCTTTCGATTGGTTCGTCGGTTTGAACGGGTACTTTGTGGATGTTAGTTTGTTTTGTCCTATTTGATCGTTTCGGATATATCAATTCTCTCGTTACAGAGGACGTCGAGCTACCATGCCGGCAACCCTCTGACCGAGCGCACTGAGCAACCACGCCCTAGCAAGTTCCGAACTACCGTGTAACATGTTCGTACATCACACACTAATTCCTCGCCTATTACGCTATGGCGAACAGCTGCGAGAGTAATCCGTGATTCTCGAACTATCGATGGCAGGTGTTAACTAACTAACTAACATTAGATTATAATTCATTGTCCTAAGAACGACATGTTTTGATTATTTTCAGTGCGCCATTGCTTTGAAATGACAAGGCTTGAGTTATAATAAAAAAACATCATCAAGTAGAGAAAGCAACATGGCGTGCGCAAAAGATATTTCGGGGCGAGGGATGTCACGTGACTGATTTACGAACGCCAAATGTACGCTGTGTTCCATCCAGGCTATTGTCACTCGTACGAACGTAAAATGCACGCTACGTTCGTTCCAGCCTATAGGACCTAGTTATTCAGGCAAAGAAAATAAACTTTGAACTACCAAGGAAAGGCAGGTGATAATATTTTAACGGAAAAATGTAATGAAAATGTGGGAGAGATATTAAAATGGTAGTTCAAAGAGGTAAAAGTTCAAAAAAGAGTATGTTTGTCAAAGCTAAACTCAAACATCATATAATTTTGGTTGTTTGTTAAAATACGGTCAGAAAGAATATTACGTATTGGGTGCATAGATATTACCACAATAGTAGAGTCGTAATCTTATCACCATATTTTTTATTATTCAGATTATTATTTTGGTCCAAAAAGTTTGCAAAAACTTATAGCACTACAAATCTAAAGTGGCCGTAAAACACGTCAGTGCGATTTTTTTATTGGCGACTAGTTTCGGGCTTATCCCATTTTCTCAAGCCACGTTATTTATATTCTGTAGAATGCTAAAAATTTTGTATCAGTCTCTTGTTCTCTAGCACCAATGAACAACCGATGATGAAAATTCTGCTCTGTGTACGGATGCACCCATTTGTCTTCTCTTTGTCTTCTTGCGCCGGTACCAGTAAACCACAATAGCGTTCTCCCAATCACTAGAACTGTCCGTTATAGGGTAGTTATTGGAGGAAATAACCAACACCGTTTTGTAGTTCCCTGTTGGGAGTCGCAAGCTGATTGAAGGAAAATCGCGCCCACGACGAGTGCCAATCGACCCGTGTGCGGACGGCCGTCGCTGGCATCGCGAGGTTCGCTCAAGACGCACGCGACGGACGAGACGCGAGTCGCGCCCACGACGAGTGAGAAACGACCCGTGTGCCTTAGTTATTATCCATTTACTTTAAAATTGCCGACGCCAGGACGAGGAAATAAACTTTGTTTACGGTCAGATGGTGCCGAAGACGTCCCCCAATACTCCAGAGTACACGACCGACGCACACGGCTTGACATTGTACAGTCACTCTATTGTCACAGTTCAGTTGCGAATTCTTAATAGCTGATGAAGTGAATAGGCACCGCGCAAAATTTACATAAAGTGTTTTCGTCGATTAGTCTTAAATGAGGGCTTACCAGAGTTGAGCAACGAACACCGGCTATATAATATATCGTTTCAAAATGTCTGTCTTGCAAGTATGTTCCTCCTGTTAGTTATTAGAGCGTACACCAAAATTTATATTCAATTTCAATTTCTTACACAACAGACAGAAAAATGTATTAACAGTAAATGTATTTTTTCCGCTACACACCAGACACAAGTGTTTATATCTCGAAAGAAGAGGATTTCGTACGATTTTCTTTTGAAGAATGTATTTATACCAAATGTATTGCTCTTTCGCTTCAGTAATGCGGAAGCGACACAATGGTTTTTTCTTTTAATTTTATACGTTTCCCTACAGAAGAATATCTTATGTATATGCGGCTTAAGTGTGTGTTTGTCGCCGATAGAAGTGCGCATGCGCAGAGCTGTTGAGTTCCATAAGCAGCTTACTTGTGTGTCAGTTTGTCACCGATAGCTAGTGTCCGCCTCCGTAGCTCAGTGCCAGCGTCGCTGACTACCACGCAGGGGCCCGGGCTCGATTTCCCGCAGGGAACTGGGTGTTGTGTGTGGTCCTAATAATCATCATCTCATCATCATTGGCACGTAAGTCGCCCACGCGGCGTCAACTAAAAAGACTTACACTAAGGCGGCCGAACCATCCCGCAAGGGATCTCCCGGCCAAGAATGCCATACGCTCATTTCCATTTACCGATAGCTAGTATAACGTTTCTCCGTGAAGTGGCTGCTGTGTTAGACTTCGTCGATATTCCTCCATTGCACGCTAGCTTGAGCAATTTAGCAAGTAGAAGGGGAAACCCTATGGGGCAGTTAGCAAAGGAGCGTTTTCGCCGCCTGCCCTGAGTAATGCGATTTGAATTAGCAGACACCTTTGCACAGATATTCTTAATCACAATTCATAATATCTAGAACAGCAGTCAATTCTTTGACTGCCGGGCCTTTATTAGTACATTATAAGCGAATGTACCGTTGTTTTATAAACGCTGGGTTTGGCCGTGGCGGAAAAAAACGGGGAAATCCACTTTTCGATTTTCACGTTGTAAAAAATGTTCACGCTATATAAGACTACCCCACATCGATTTATCAACTTTTTTCCTTACAAGCTTTGCCTTGCCTGCGAAAAGAGAAAAGTCTACTTTTAATTACGCGCGAGTATTTAGTTCGTAACGCTTCTCAATCGATTTTGATGAAAGTACGCGGTTAAAAATATGATTTTTGGACAAATGGTAGTACAACATCTTAGCTTTCGTATAAACCATTCACCTTTCCATAATACTTAAGTCGTTTCCAAATTACGCTATTTGTCAAATACGTGCACTTGATTAACAAATCGTGTATTGAAAACGTTCTATAACGGTTAACATACTGTTCTTTGCATTATAGGCCATACATTACCATTAGTGAAATGGAGCTAAGAGTACAGAAAAGTTTTTGAAGTGGTGGCCACACTGATAACTACCTCCTTTCACAAGTAATAGCGAGTTATCTGAGCGGCGTCAGAGCCGCGATCGCAAGCCTACGAATTCGGCGGGTGTTGAGCGTATCGTGAAGCATTGCAGTACCGAAAAAGTGAACTGCTGGCCACGTGTGTTAGTGCCTCGTGATGTGTTAATGATCCATGAACAGAAAACAAGTATGAACTATTTTTTTGGGTGGCAACTGATTGCAGTGGACAATGATCTCTGATGGTTTCACGTCAAGTCATACTTTACTTTATAAGAGGCACACAACTGGTTTGTTGTCCACATCATACAATTAATGGAATATATATTTCGTGTTTGAAACTAGAAAAAAAGAATAAATAAATGTGAACTGCGACTTCGCTTTTTATGGCCTGAAATAAAAAAAATTTGAGATTGTTTTTAATGTCTTTCTAGTTGGAGATTATAAAATAAGCCTAAAAATATGCTTACATTATTTTACAGATGCATCTACGCCTAAGTTGACTAAAACACAATAAAGTGAGTTATTTAATTTTCGCTTTTGTAGCTCTGGGAAAATGTTGTACCAAAATGTGAAAATAATTGTATACAGCGTGACCCGCATAAAAGCGGTGCCCCTCACGTTCTAGATTAAAGTAAGAATGAATAAGTAAAAAGTGCAGAACTGTAACAGTAAAAACATGTAGTTACCTCCTTTAAGAAGTGCTGCAACTGGTGGCCATGAGCGTACGTGAGCTGTACCGGTTTTATGTGGGACATGTTGCACTGTCTTTCAGCCCATTTTCATTTGCAAAGAACTCTAGACAGCTATAATACTTTTTATTATTTGTTTTGTTAGGAAACTTTTTGACGGGGGTAGTTTCTACCAAGTAGGTTAAAATAATATCAGTTAAAG
The DNA here is from genome assembly GCA_026315105.1 of Locusta migratoria. NCBI lineage: Eukaryota > Metazoa > Arthropoda > Insecta > Orthoptera > Acrididae > Locusta > Locusta migratoria. Next base: position 661,662,793 of record CM048755.1, on the reverse strand, counting down.
CCTGTCCGTCATCTTGGTCAGATTTGAAATGCTATTTCTCCGTTAAAATCATGCATTAATTTTGACCCTCTTACTGTAAATGCATCGAACTGACAATCACTGCAAGGTATGTACTGTACTTTAAAACAATATACTTTCTTCAATAAATACTCATCATTATATGTTTGTAAACTTAATTTTAACGGATAATTTGCAGTCTTTTAACACGCTGTACATCAAGACAAAACCGTCGGACGTTTTATTCCTGTATTAAGTGCCATAAAACATTAGCTCTACAAAACGAACAATTCTCCAAAACTTAGCAATATGGCGGAGGCGGGCTTCATATTTTTAGCGTAAGGGCGTCTCCCTGTATTATAACTTCATCTGATGACAATATTCTTTGTCTCCATGGTACTTTCCTTTCGATCTACTTTAACTTATTGAAAATGCGATGATTTCGTTTAGCCTCAGACACTGCAGCACAGGTCAGTAAATCAAGAGAAGCGTGTCTGTTTGCTTATGGTGGGCCTGTCCCCAGCAACGAGGGATTTTCCTACCCACGGTCAACGGAAGATCGAAAGAAACACGGGGGTGTCCAAAGCTTCTCCAGTCGCTAAGTTTACATGCGACACATCTTCCGGAAGACGAAAACTGAATTTCGTAAACCGTTTTTCGCTGTGGTGTTTACATGTTATAGACAGAAACGGAATTTCTAACCCACTCAATATGGCGGCTGAAAAGTAGTTGATTCAGTTCCTAATTTCAACTTCTGATTATTTTTATTCATATTACAGAATTAACAGTAACACAGGAAAAAATAAACATATTTTCATAAGTGTACAATGTGAACACCGTAATTGAAAACAATGTGTTAAATGTTTCGGCTCGGCTCGGCCCAGCCAGTAGTGTGAACACGTCGTAGGCTTAAAAACCGCGAGAAGATGATGGAAAAGGTTTTCAAAGGTTTATGTTAAAATATTTGCAAACAAGTTAAACTACTGTAAGACTATCGATTTTATACAGTAACAATCAAATTTGATATTTCTTATGTTGGTACTCATTGTTAGATGTGAAATTGCTTCTTACGCTGTTTTCTTTGCTTTCGCTTGGCATTGTTGTTAACGTCAGTTCCGCGAAGTTACCTTTCTCACTTAAAATGCCGAAACGGAACTCCATGTTTTCAGCAGATCTGCAAAAGTAATTACCTTGCTTCAGTGCTGCTGATAGTGAGTGTTCGGAAAAATACAAGATATGCAGTTGTGTTGTGTCCTTGTTCATGGTGGTGCTGCGGATCTCAAATATCTGAGTTTTCTAATCTCTCCTGGATGCTGCTTACTGAGCCTCCAGAATAGTCGGCAGTAGAAAAAACTCTAAAGTGGCTACAACAAAAGGGTATAGTACTAAATGACATAGTCTTACCTGATGAAATATTTCATATTTTATTCATTTGTAAAACAAGAGATAACAAATAGTGAAAACTGGAATTATTTGATGGCACATGAGAGATGGTGCAGGTTTTTCAATTCTTGTAGATGTAACGAACAATTCTGACATTCGCTTAACATACCACAGTACTTCTTGTCACTCCCTGCCCACAATGCAAACGTTGAAGAGTTTCCAGTTTACTATCGTTACAGTGTACGAACGAGAGAAAAGATTTATTGTGAACAATGTTAGGTGTATTTTACCGACCTGCTTCAACTCCAGTAAATATAGTTGTACTGATTTCTATTCATATCTGTTAGGCAAACCTGAGTTACTCAATGCAATTTCATCCTTAAAGAAAAAAAAAAAGATACCAGTAGGTCTGTGTAATCCACATGATCATCTTTTCTTTGTGTTTCAAGACTTTTTCTGTCATATTCTAATGTATTTGTTAACGCTACAGTTCGTAATAAGTAAATTTTCCACCTACAGCATTTTGTATAAATATTATTAACACAAATGAAGTTGAAACTCGGCGCTGCAGCTAACGGAGGACACCGAAACTGAAAACTGATGTGACCGCTCCCGTCAGCCACAGCGCCGAGTGTACCCAATACTCGTAGAAACAATCATTTTCGTTCATTTTTTTAATCTCAGTTTTTCGCAAATGTCCCGCTTTTTCACGTGAAAACTCGGGAATATCCCGCTTTCTGATTTGGAAAATCTGGTCACCCTACACAGGCCGGATGCCGAGCCTTCAAGTTAACAATATGCGTCCAATGATGAAGGGTGCCGGAAGTAGTATTTTTTATGTACCGTATATTTCGGCAGGTAAGACGATAGCAGAAGCATAAAAAATTGTACGCAAAGTCTGGAACGTCTTATACACCAAATATTTGCCTACATTGAGGGTTTACCAGACGTCCTCTTTTTTGCACTTTAGAAATGACATGGGTGGATTTTTGGATAATTCAGAGATGTCCTTTTTTTATGCGTCATACAACTGCTTAGACTCGAAAGGACGGATATACAACTCCTCACAATAGCCAACTTTAAAGAATTTAACCTTTCTACCATATTTCTACGATTTTTTTTACTGGATTTTCGCGCCGCTCCTATCTCAATGTACAATATCAGACCAATTGAACAAATAAGCGTGGCCACTATCGTGAAGCAAGAGCTGTGAGACGGCCAGATAAAGCATTACTCACAACACAAGCTACAACAATACTTATTAGCTGTACGTAGAATGTTATTCGGCAAGTGTTTCTACAGTCAGCACCGCAATAGTGCTAAAGGAGGCTCTTGATTTATGACGTTTACATTCGTACCAATTGTTTAGAAGTACACACCGGGTATGTCCATAAAACTGAGCTCGTGGGAATAGCCGTGTCGTCTAAGGCGCCTTTTCGTGGACTGTGCGGCTGCTTCCGCCGGAGGTTCGAGTCCTCCCGCGGGCATTGGTGTTTGTGTTGTTCTTAGAATAACTTAGTTTAATTAGTGTGTAAGCTTAGGGACCGATGACCATAGCATTTTGGTGCCATAAGATTTCACACACATTTGAACATAAAATTGAATATCCGATACTAAGGTCATTACACGAAACAGTGGGCATACTGTAACCCAGATGATCATTGTTCTAAACTAAATTTACAGGTCTTTGGTAGTTTGGGGAAATCACATAAAGCCGGCCGCGGTGGCCGAGGGGACTGAGGCGCTCCAGTCACGGTCTGCACGGCCACTACGGTCGGGGGTTCGAATCCCCCCTCGGGCATGGATGTTTGTGCCGTCCTAGTTCGTAAGTAGTTCATAAGTAGTTTGTAAGTTTAGGGACTGATGACCCAGTAGTTAAGTTCCATAAGCTTAACAAACATTTGAACATTTGTACATCACATAAAAATGTCTATCTTTGACGTAATTTATACCTCATCTTATCTTAAGGTCGTCTTATCAGCCGAAATATACGATAGTTATTTGCCCACTATTGTGAAACACATTCCGTTTTAGTTGGCCGCGGTGGAGTAGCCGAGCGGTCTGAGGCGCCTCGCTGCGGAGCGCGTGGTTGCTCGCCGTCGGAGGTTCGAGTCCTCCCTGGGGCATGGGGGTGTGTATTGACCTTAGGTTAGTTTACCTAGCTACCAACTGATGACCACGCAGTTTGGTCCGATAGATTTACAGACATTTGAACATTTTCGTTTTAGTTGACAGTTTTCTTCCAAGAAGGGCACTGTACTTTATGATTTTGCGAATATATAAAGGCTTCTATTTAAAAATAAATAAATGAATTGAAAAACCATGGAGTCCCTAAATAAAAAAGATGTTAGCAGAAAAATCGGTAAACGATAAAAAAAGTGACAATAAAAATTTTCTGCGCGGAGGATCATGGGTTCGATACTCGTTGTATCCGACTATTTAACTTATAAATCAAACTTACTTTATAATTTTTATTAAATTGAGTTTTTTTAGTTGTGATGCCTTGTTACGTCTTTTTCATGATATTGACTTTTTTTTTTATTCGCTCTTCTTTTTCATGCCATGATTATTTTTTCGATTGGAATCTTTTTGTGTCTTTAACGTCCTGTAATTAACTGCCAAGCAGGGCTGCTGAGTAACACGTGTAAGCAGCAGCCATTGAGATATTTTCGGGTAACCAATGATAGCGAGAAATTGCAGTCTCGTTTTAACGCTATATCCGAGTCAAATTTTTCTGTCTGAATTTGCTCATAGGGGTGAGCGTTAAACGCCGTGAACAAACCAAGCATTATTTTTGTTCTGATGGAGATAGTTGACAGCCGTTTTGTCTGATACATAGTACATCACATGTGGCTAGATTACAACATGAAATTAAACTGACGACTACAATACACGTCTTCAGCTGTAGTTCAGACACTGATCATGTAAACTTGGATGTCGACAGAGATTGTCGAATTTCCGCCATTAACACTTATTTTCCATCACTGTTCGCGTCATCGTGTGTATCAACAGCATTTGTGAAGTGACCGCCGTGTCGGCTACAGCTGAGCGGCAGCAGGCTGCCTACGTAATGTGGCAACACTGTAGTGCCACGTGACAAACGTCAGACTATAGTAATAGTAACTGCGGCCGGTTCTGTTGTTTCCGGGTGGCTTTTTTTGAGTTTTGCAGCCACCTGTTGCGCTGTCGGCCGTGATTCTGTTGAGGCTTCTGTAGCATATTCACGGGCAAAGTGACTTTTTTTTCTTCCGGCGACGAATGGCTTTTGCGTCTTTCTGCGAGTAGGATGAGGACTTCTTGGATTTTTTAAATTTATTTTCTGATTTTTATTTATTTATTTTGAACTGGGAATTGCGGGTGCAAAAACAGCTGAAGTTTCACAACTGGCCTTGGTAAGATTTCGGGTGAGTGTTAAGGGTTTTTCCGCGGTGAAATGGCCGAGCTATCTAAGGCGCCTAGCTGAAGAATCTTGGGGCTGATGACCGTAGCGGTTCGGTCCAATAGGTTTACAAGCATGTTTAGTTGGGAGTTGGGTTAGAGTTGGTCAAAACGGTCGTCACTCTCGTTCGCTTACTGCCGCGAAGCCACGGTGGTGTGGCTGTGGAGCGCAGCGCGCGGTTGCTTGCCGTCTTAGGTTCGAATCCTGCCTAGGACGTGTGTGTGTGTGTGTGTGTGTGTGTGTGTGTGTGTGTGTTGTCCTTAGTTTAGTGTAAGTAGTTTGTAAGCTACGGACCGATGACCACGCACTTTGGCCCGATAGATTTACAAACATTTGAACAGCCACAAACTCGTAGGGAGGTGAGTAATGACGTCACACTGCCGTGAGTGGGATGTGTAGAGTTGGAACGAGACCCGAGCTATAGCAATACAGTCTAAAAACAAGTCCTCACAACAAGCCCGTGTCACGTCACACCGAGAGGCCGCTATTAGCTGACTGGCCGGCTGCTACGAGGAAGGGGGCTGTGCCCCACCCACCAGCCATTCAGATAGCGTTCGCGGCCTCTCAATATGACGTGACACGGGCTCGTTGTGAGGCGGTGTTGGCAATAGCCGATATTCACGTGGCGCTGCGGCTGTGTTCAGTTGTTGAGATAGTCTTTAGTAGCTCACGGTATTCAACTGCACGCGAGCGGAAGTAAAGCTACGTCTGTAGCGTACATTCTACAATGTCGGCAATCACAAACTAAATACCTTATATAACGTACATAATAGTGAATAGTCCGGGAATATGTTAGCCCAGTACCAAGCAATATTTGTAATTTTTCCTTTCAGAATGATCAGTTTCCTGACAGATTAAAGTACTCAGTAGTCAAACCACTTTATAAAAAAGGAGAAAGGGATAATGTAGACAACTATAGACCTATTTCTATGCCATCGGCTTTTTCTAAAGTTATTGAAAACGCTGTATATTCAAGATTAATTGATCATTTCAGTTCACATAATTTGTTGTGAAACGTATAGTTTGGTTTTAGAAGTGGTTTAACGACTGAAAATGCTACATTTGCGTTTCTCTGTGAGGCACTTGATGGGTTAAATAAGAGGCTACGGGCATTAGGCGTCTTCTTTGATTTAACAAAAGCGTTTGATCACAAAAAATTGTTTCAGAAGTAGGAAGATTATGGAATACGAGGAGTAGCTCACAACTGGTTCACCTCTTTAATAATAGACAACAGAAGGTAATTATCAGCAGTTTAGAAAATGGCTATGACGTACAATCGCAATGGGACACAATTAAGTGTGGGGTGCCCCAGGGGTCTGTTTTGGGACCGTTGCTGTTTATTTATATGAATGATATGCCTCCGAGTATAACAGGTGCTTGTAAATATTTTTGTTAGCTGATGGTACCAGCTTGGTTGTGAAGGATGTTGTTTGTAATATTGACGTAGTATCAAATAATCAGTTCAAGAGATAAGTTCATGGCTTGTAGAAAACAAGTTGATGTTAAATCACAGTAAAACTCAGTTTTTACAATTTCTAACACATGATTTGACGAAAGCTGACATTTTGATTACACATAATAGGCATATGATAAGTGTGACTGAACAGTTAAAATTTCTAGGTGTTCAGATAGAGAGTAAGCTGTCGTGGAAAGCCCATGTTCAGGATCTTGTTCCAAAACTAAATTCTGCTATATTTACCATTAGAAAATATCTGAAATAAGTGACTTTTCAACACGAAAAGTAGTCTATTACGCTTACTTTCACTCACTTATGACGTTACGGCATTATTTTTTGGAGTAACTCGCCTGATACAAAAAGGATATTTCTGGCTCAGAAACGGTCGGTTTGAGCAATATGTGGTGTAAGTTCACGAACGTCATGTCTACCACTCGGTGAATACTAGACAGAAGAATACTTTGCATCAGACCATTTGGACACTTGCGCAGAAAGGTGTACAGTATTGTGCAGCATCCATTTTCAATAAGCTGTCACAAGAACTAAAGAATCTTAGCACTAACCAAATGTTCAAATGTTTGTACAGCTTATGGGACTTAACTACGGGGTCATTAGTCCCTAAACTTACAAACTAGTTATGAACTACTTACGAACTAGGACGGCACAAATATCCATGCCCGAGGGGGGATCCGAACCCCCGACCGTAGCGGCCGTGCAGACCGTGATTGGAGCGCCTCAGTCTCCTCGGCCACCGCGGCCGGCTTAGCACTAACCCACAGGCTTTCAAATCTATATTGAAGAGTTAACTCATGGCTCACTCCTTTTATTCTGTCGAGGAACTCCTAGAAAAGTTAAACAATTCACTTTTTTCTTTATTGAATCTTTTCACTTTGTCTCAAGATTGTCGTGTTCATAGGACTACTTAAAAAAATTTCTATTACCATTCTTGTGTTAAACTTCATGTTTTGACTTGTCCCATGGAGTCTCACTCCTTAGTTACGTCCTGTGGAACAGAAATTATTATTATTATTATTATATAAGAAAAACTTGTTCTAGTTGAGAGAAATAAATGGTCGATACCGTATGTTTCAAAGCGTGTGTAATAAACCAAGAGCAACACAGTATAGCTACTCTATGTATCGTGCTGTATTTGTTGCTTTGCTTCAGCTTGTTAATTGTCTTTGACTTGGACAGTTCTTGGAACACCTAGTAAACATATGAAAAATAGTCACAGCATGGTACAAATTATCTTCATGAGAAATAATTCTGAAAATCAACAAATTGATAAATCGTGTTGTGATTTGCGTTATCAGTATTTAAGTAATACGCCATCAATCACAATATTGGTTTCAGAGTTCGATGCGTTTCAGATTCATAGCCTCTGACAACTGGTGATGTTTTCTCACCGCAGATGAGTCTGTAAGATGGTGCAGGTGTCATCTGGTCAGAGGTGTCTCGCAAGTGCATTCTCCTCCTCCTTTTTTCCATTTTCTCGCCCTCATACACACATTACCGTGTGAATGGTATACAACTCGTATTTCTGTATAGGTAAAGTATTCTTGTTAATTTTGTACAGAATCAACACTCAAAAGTTCAAAATGTTTTTAAGCAAAAAAATGTTCAAATGTTTGTAGAGTCTATGGGACTTAACTACGGGGTCATCAGTCCCTAAACTTACAAACTACTTATGAACTACTTACAACTAAGGACGGCACAAATATCCATGCCCGTGGGGGGATTCGAACCCCCGACCGTAGCGGCCGTGCGGACCGTGACTGGAGCGCCTCAATCCCCTCGGCCACTGCGGCCGGCTGTTTTTAAGCTTATGGGACTTAACTACGGGGTCATCAGTCCCTAAACTTACAAACTACTTATCAACTAGCTTATCCTAAGGACGGCACAAATATCCATGCCCGAGGGGGGATTCGAACCCCCGACCGTAGTGGCCGTGCAGACCGTGACTGAAGCGCCTCAGTCCCCTCGGCCACCGCGGCCGGCTGTATCAACACTGTTGAAATAATTTGTCTGCTAATAATAAAAGTACGTCAGATAGCGTGTACTGGGTGTTCTCTTCCAATAGTTTACTACGAAAATTTACTATGTAAATAAATTTTAAGTTGCCCGGAAAATTTCCACACATTATAGTAACTTCAAAAATACAAAAAGTTTTATTACTATTCAGACTACTGTAAACGTAGCAGTATATCAAATTAAAAAGATTATGATGATTATTGTAGTACTTCATTTTTGCAGTATGTAATAGAGTTAAAATTTTAATATTTACAACTTTATGTCGATATTCCTATAATTTACGAGATTCTCGTCAACAGTAAGCGAATCTCTGTGTACCAAAAACGGACATCTGAAAGCGTGTTCACATCAAAAGCGGACACCTACACGTTTTGGTTTCAAAGACGGGCATCTGTATTTTCAAACAGAATTTGAAGGTGCTTGAGTAATCAAATTGATATTAGCCGCTTCCAGGTATAAATCCTCGAGTATTAAAGGTGATAATGCTCAAATCAGCTTTTAAATATATTAGGTCAACGTTTCGCAATAAAAAATGACGTTTATCTCAGTTTATGGCAAATGGCAGATATCCGTCTTTGATAAAAGGCTACTCAATTATCTAGTGCTTTAGGGCGGGCGAGCCGTGCTCTGCTCGCGCCAAAACAAAGGCTTGCGACTGTGGCGTACTGGGGTTACGGTATGCCGGCCGCGTCCATCTCGGCAGACAACTGAGCGTGTTTCGTGCTCAGATATTCTCTACGGAGGTGGCCCGACAAGTTACATGCAGAACACGTACGCGGTTGTCCCTCGTAGACGGCGAGAGCTATAAACCCACACTTACTGACAAAGGACGGTATGTGAGAATTTAGATCATTCTTGACAGTCAACTTTATACGTATATTACAACCCCATTTATTAACTGTTATTCCGTACACAGTGCCATACTTTAAAATTGCATTCTCGATGTACGACAGCTCGAGCGCAAACGCATAGGTTGGTTGCACACACAGCGATTTGGACGGCCGGTAAAATTGGCAGTCCACATTTCAGCAGTGAACCGCTGGCGGACATTGTAGCTTACACGCTAGCCGACCACGGACCGGCACCGGCAAAAAGCCGGTTAGCTGCCGCAGCAGGCGACTGCCACTGCAGAGTGCCGGACGTACAGTTGCGCACCTCGTCTAATTAGAGATGGACACGCACCGGTTTTACCGGTCGTTCTCCATGCACAGTTCCTGCTGTTCCTTCTCGCCATACAGTCGACATAGCGCATATAGGACTAAAATGTAAAAATATTGATTTAACAGGACGTTCTTAGACAATAAATTACAAATTGTAGGAATTTATTTATTTATTTTTATTTATTATTATTATTCTTGGGGTCAGCGGCGGATTTACCAGTAGGCTGAATAGGCTGGAGCCTAGGGTGGCAGATGTTAGGGGCGGCAAATATTGGGCCAAAATTTGTATACTGTATGTAAGTGAAATAAAAGTTATTTAATTACAGAATGAAACTTTCACTCTGCAGCGGAGTGTGCGCTGATATGAAACTTCCTGGCAGATTAAAATTGTGTGGCGGTACTGAGTCTCGAACCCCTGGGACCTTTGCCTTTTGCGGGCAAGCGCTCTACCGACTGAGTTATCCCGACACGAAAGGCAAAGGCAGGTTCGAGTCCCGGTTTCGGCATACAATTTTAAACTGCCAGGAAGTTTCTTATTTAATTACGTTTACAGATTGTACATTAAGCTGTTGTGTAAGAAGTATTAAGGCATATCTCACCCTCATATAGTTAGTAGTATGTGACTGTGCGTTTAGCTCAGAGATATAAAAGAAAACTATTTCTTGTGCAATTAAAACCAAATAGTTGGGTTGTAAAAATAATCTAGAAAGTGACATTTCGGTCCCCTAGTTCACAATCAAACTAATTACGAAAATAAGGTGGTGTAATTAGGACGATAGAGCACAAAGGAGATAAATTTCATTGACAAAACATTATAATTAGTATGATTGTGAAATAGAGTATCGAATTGTAGAGGTCGGTAGGGGCTGCAAAATTTGAATAGCCTACTGGCGGCAAATGTGAAAATTCGCCTCTACTTCGGGTAGATCTGTGTTCTGTGATGTACTTGAGATCTTCACTCTCTTTCTTGTCTCTTTTATTTCGGAGCGATGGGCTATCCAGACACGTTTCTAGTCCTGCCCAAATCATCAAATTATCACCTGTTACAAGTGTCCATTATTCCATTTTCTCGCAGCTTCATCTGCATTACGAACAGTTTTGTGGAACAAAACTTTGGACATATTTGAAGGTAGAAATGCGACTAAAGGTACATGGAGACAAGTTTCCTTCGAACTGAATGCTGGCTTTCAGGAAATTAAGAGCAAAGAAAAAACGCATTTTGTAACTGATATACTAGTGTATGGTACGGTACTCATTAGTTCCTTATATCATGTCAGCAATATTTCTCATAATATCAGGAAAAATATTTGGAACTAATTTATATTTCGAATCAACTTCACTCGGCCACGACAGCCGAGCGACAGCTCGTTTGACCGGTAAAATGCCGGCGTGTGTGCAAGCAGCGCTCCAACGATAAAATATCGGACGATATTTACCGGCCGTCCAAAATCGTTGTGTGTGCAACCAGCCTAATAGGTGTACTTTAACCGTTCGGAGGCCTAAACCAGCGTAAGGTATGGTCACTGGCTGCTCGTGAGAATACATTTTTGGTATCCACAAATTTTTAGATTCAGATATACATAGATTTCTCGAATAGCCTCTGTTTTATAAAAGTTAGGATTATGAATAAATTTGTATAAATTAGCCACTACTAATAGTAATAGGCCTAAAAAATAATAAACGTAACTTTTCTGACGAAGGAACAAATTGTTTTATGGAATTTTTTTTAGTAGACATAATTACGTGCAGTTTACGGCACGAAAGAAATAGTGTAATATATAAGCTTTCACTAATATTCGTTTCGTCAGTCATGTGTTAATATTACCGAAATGTTATCGCTCATAAATTCTCCTATCGTGAAGTAAGAAACTGCACAATTTCTTTTCAGTTTTATGAAATATTCTGTCCACTTGTAGGGTTTAAGAAGATATTAGTATGCCTGAAATTAGTTCGTTTAAAATTTATAGATTTATCTTTAAGAATATCCTGCCTATAGATAAGTCATACAGCTGAGTCAGTGTTAAATACAAAACTCTGATACCAGCACTTCATTTTGCGCTTGTGTGAAGCATACTCTGCATTCCTCGTCACAAACAGTTAACTACGTGTGATAACGAAGAACGGAAGAAGAATAAAACATGTATTCGCTGCTCATTTTACTCACAGCAATCCAAGCTGTACTTTTACCTTGCCCCCTAACCACACCTTAGTTAATCGCAATATGTTCGAAAATACAGAGCAAATATTTTTGACAACTGATGGATTATAAAAATAATTTAAGCTGTAGTTTTAGGTTCTTGTCTCTCCACACAGTCTGAAATGGCGACATATTCTGAAATAATTTGGTACATATTTGTGACAAGTAAGAATATGAATGTTACTGCAGGTCCCAGAATCTTTCAATCAGAAATATAAGAGAAAAAATAATAATGCATACCAGGACTCTAACCAGCAATCATTACGTTTGAAACACCAAACGCGTTTCACATCATTACGAAATGTCGTACATATGATTTATGGAAAAAGTATTAATCGAATCCAATCTAATCGTTTAACCATCAAGCTATACTGAACACAGCTGCCCGACAGTTTTCATTAGTTTAGAATTTGGGACAGCTTTAACAATCCAAATGTTATTGATGGACATTTAATTGTAAGAAATCGCCGGCCGCGGCGACCGAGGAGACTGAGGCGCTACAGTCACGGTCTGCACGGTCACTACGGTCGGGGGTTCGAATCCCCCCTCGGGCATGGATATTTGTGCCGTCCTAGTTCGTAAGTAGTTCATAAGTAGTTTGTAAGTTTAGGGACTGATGGCCCCGTAGTTAAGTCCCATAGACTATACAAACATTTGAACATTTTTGTAAGAAATCCTATCAAGGGTGAGGTGGTTTTGATAAATCCTCCGTCCATAAAAGTGGTTAGCTGCAGCTATTTGAGAATAAGGAACGCAGTCTACAGTCTGCTGAGATGGAAGCGATGTGGCCACCTAGCGGCTGAGCACGAAATGAAGTGTGCACAACGTCAATCAGATTCGAGTGTGTTGGGCTCATAAGGCAATGACTTCACTTCAGTCGCGCATGCGCAAAAACGGCTTAAAAGGATCACACCAATGGATGTCTTCCTGATACTGATACCAGGTTGCGCGGAGACTGGGCGAGTTGCGATGTAGCACAGAGCGGTAGATTTAAGTGCAGTTTATTTAAGATTACCACATCTATATTACTTTTAACAATATTCAACTATAATAAATAAATGCACAAGGAGCCAGAAATTACAGTGTACACGTGCTCTTGTGCTTTTACACTACAGCCGACAATCGTTATAGCAACTCGATCCACTTCACCAAAGCTGGTCTTGTACTCGACACTTCCGTTCGTCATGACCGTGATTCTTTGACAAATTTCATCGCTTCTCACGTTCATCACATAAACATTGCTCAAGAAGTCATATGACGTTCTTCAGGTACGTTGAACTTTCTGAAAAACCAGTCGTCGAACTCAGAGCCGTGCGGTTCTATGCGTCCTGTCAGAGACAGTGCAGGTTCGAGCTCACCATCGGGCATGTGTGTGTGTGTGTGTGTGTGTGTGTGTGTGTGTGTGTGTGTGTGTGTGTGTTATCTTTAGGTTAGATTATGTTGGTTTAAGTAGTTTGTAAGCCTAGGGACTGATGACCCCAGTAGTTTCGTCCCATAGATTTACAAACATTTGAATTGAACTAATAGATTTTCGGACTTTCAATGTCGAAACTGAACTTCCATGTGTACTTCCTCAGTTGGGACTCAATTTACAGACGCAATCACTAAATCACTATGCAAGCGCACGCCCAGTCGCAGGAAGAAAAAGGAGCACACTGATACTACTTTGATTCATAATAATATTAATAGGTGAAAACAAAAACTGAAGTTCGAGTTTTAATCTTAACTTTCTTCTATATAAAGAAGAGTGTGCCTTTGAGTATTTTTCTCGAAGTCCATCCAAATCTACAGAACTTGATGAAATTTTGCACACTTGAATTTCAAAACAAGAGGGAGGTCAATGCCTTCATAAGATTTCACATGCCGCATGGCGGCAGGTACTTTTCTTATGGATTTCGACGAAATCTACACTTTTATTCTGATCTTCGTGAAATCCTGCACTCTTGACGTTCAGAACAAGAGGAAGCTCAGTTCTTCACCTCAGCCTTTTCCCACGATGCGTTGGATCACTGTTGCGTTGTTGGACTTTTAGCTTCCATAAATGTCTCTCCAGTACTTCTTCTCTCTTTCAACCTTTTTCTCTTAGATCTCCTGCTACCATCTCTTTCCATGTTAGATTTGGGCTTCCTCTTCTCCTTAACCCTTCAAGATTTAGGTTTTCGACTCTTCTTCCCACGCAGTACTCCCATCGCAGGCAACTTTCTTGGATGTTCTTTGTTATGGGCCCAATTTTTCTGCTGCCCTGATGTACTCGTTACTTATTCTACTTTTCCTACTAGCTCCACTCATCCGCGTTCACATTCTCAATCTATCACCAGGTCAGAGAGATATGGGATGAGCTCACTGGTTACATAAAATACTGTATGGTAGATGGTGGAGGGTACTTCACTTACTGGATTCGCATTCGGGAGGAAGGTGGTTCAAATCCACCTCCGGCCACTCAGATTTAGGTTTTCCGTGATTTTCCTAAATCACTCCAGGCAAATGCCGGGATGGTTCCTTTCAAAGGGCACGGCCAATTCCTTCCTCATCCTTACCCAAAAACTCCGGGCTTCACTTACAGACTTCGACACATGGGGCCGTATGAATAAAATGGAGAATGTAGTTTATTCTCGGAAATTCGGAGAACATTCTCGGACTCGCATGAATTAAGCGAAACGGAGAATATACTTCACCTGAGGATGTACTCAGCTCTAGTGAAAGGGTTCGGGAAGTAGGTCAATGCAAAACACGTCCCTGTTTCCGTATGACTAAAGCTAGAGAAGTTTCTAATAAGCGGAGAACATTCTCCGTCTAAGGAAGTGAGCTCTGTAGCATACTTCGAGCTGAGTAGCTTCTGTTGAGGTAAAGTTTTACCGTGGTTTATAATAAAAATGACAGAATTTGTGTAAATCCATAGGCAACAATAGCTACATATAAGGTAGCTGAAGAAATACAAGAGGAATTAAAAAAAAAAAAACATTATTTGGCTGGCGAGTCACTCCATTCAAAAAAATTACAATGACACTTCATTGATTTTATATAATGATGAGCGTGATGTCATTTGAGTCTTTGCACAATTGACATAAAATAAACATAGGTGGATTTAGCTGCGTGTTGGAGTGCGTATTTACAATCGTAAATAGCTACAAAACAAAATATTGTATGTTTTGAAATAGGGTATTTTAATGCGGCCTTATCAGTACCTAATTCCAAAGGAAGTACATCACAGGACTTCATAGTCTGTACCACACAAAATAAATATTGCTGTAATAGTGAAGAGTTGCTTTTTGTACTGCTCTTGTTCATTCTATCAAGAGCGGTTGGACTATTTAAGATACGTTTTCTGGCAACATAAATCTTAATTTCTGTTATGTTAGAATTAAGCAGACGTGACAGAAAATTAAAAACTAATTAATCACAAACCTATCGGCTACTTTCTCGTTACAAAACCGTACTGGCTATCGCTTAATACTTAATTCACAAGCATCGTATTCAACTCTGACAGTGTTCCAGATTGGAACAGATGAAAATGTGATGTATTCTTAAAATTTCGTTTGCATTTTGTAAACCTAACTCCAATAACAAAGAAGTTTCTCCCATGTCAAAACGTTTCATAAAATGTAAATATTTAGTCTTAATAAATTGCTACTGCACATGAAACTAAAATCTGAACATAGTACTTCTCTTCCTGAACACAGGGATGTCTATTCCATTGTTGTACACTATAGCCTATAGTTCGCCTGATTGAGCCTGTTGACAAAAATACACGATTAAACAGTTGTTTTGTGCCGGACAAAATGTTCAAATGTTTGTAGAACTTATGGGAATTAACTTCGGGGTCATCAGTCCCTAAGGTTACAAACTACTTACGAACTAACTAAAACTAAGGACGGCAGAAATATCCATGCCCGAGGGGGGATTCGAACCCCGACCGTAGTGGCCGTGCAGATCATGACTGGAGCGCCTCAGTTCCCTCGGCCACCGCGGCCGGCTGTGCCGGACATGACAACACAACATACACACTGAGAACGTACTCAAGAATCAGGGTAGAGAGCGAGAAAGAACTTCCTGCTCAGATCATATGCTTCGAATTTTTTTATTATTAGGAAATTGAGAAATTTCTCAGAGAATGGTCTTTTACTTGAGAGTCTACTCTGGAACATGTGCTCTTTCTTATTCATACTGCACATGCCAACGGTATTATTTCTATCTCAAAGAAATTTTGCACAAGAAATGGGGTACATTATAAAACGGCGCTTAAAACGTATTACTATTAGATAGTTGGCTCGTGTATCAATGTTTTCAATGGAAGGGCTTTTATAATGCTCAAGTCGGCGTATGGTGCAAGGCAAAGCGTA
The DNA here is from genome assembly GCA_026315105.1 of Locusta migratoria. Taxonomy (NCBI): domain Eukaryota; kingdom Metazoa; phylum Arthropoda; class Insecta; order Orthoptera; family Acrididae; genus Locusta; species Locusta migratoria. The sequence goes on along the minus strand of CM048755.1, from coordinate 661,646,790 downwards.
CCTTGCAATGAACATTGACGGTGTTTCACTGATCGCCATGAAACTTGAAAGCCGACCGCGGTGGCCGAGGTGACTGAGGCGCTCCAGTCACAGTCAGCACGGCCACTACGGTCGGGGGTTCGAATCCCCCCTCGGGCATGGATATTTGTGCCGTCCTAGTTCGTAAGTAGTTCATAAGTAGTTTGTAAGTTTAGGGACTGATGACCCCGTAGTTAAGTCCCATAAGACTTACAAACATTTGAACATTTTTTTTAAGCTTTGTAAACCTACTGGACCAAACTTACAAACTACTTAAAGTAACTTACACTAAGGATAACACGAACACCCCCGGAGGGAAGTCTCGAACCCCCAACGATGAGCAACAGCGCGCTCCGCAGCGAGGCGCCTTAGGATGCTCGGTCACACCACTGCGATATCATCTCCACAACTACCCACGCTTGCACTGAACAATCATCTACTAAATGGCCAAGATTGTCAACATTTTGGCAGGAAAAATAATCGAAGAATTTTGACATGAATCTTTTGCTTGATCTGCCATTAGTCAACCGACAAATGTCGCGGCGGAATAGCCGTGCGCGCAAAGGCGCCTTGCAGCGGTTCGGCGGCCGTTCGCCTACGGAGGTTCGAATTCTCCCTCGGACATGGTTGTATATGTTGTTTTTAGGACAAGTTAATTTACGTAGTTAGTCAGTTTAGGGGCCGATGACCATTACAGTTAGGTCCCACAACTTTACAAACATTTTATTTTGACTGACAAGTAAACGTTTTAAAAAAACGATTGTAATGCATAAGTTCAACTAAAACGCAGTCTTAGAAAATAGCATTTATAAAAGAAGTTCTAATATGCAATTTTAAAATTAAGAATATATAGCATCTGCAGCTGAATATTTTACTTGAAAGTTTACATAATAATTAGCTACGTATGAAGTGTAGTGTCCGTCTTTAATGGTGTAACCAATGCAAATATTCTTCAGACAGCTGTTAGGAAAACGGGAAATAAATTGGCAGTTCCATCACCTGTATAAATTTTTGTTGGCATACGACAATTTGTTGCAGACCGGGACTCGCAGCCGGATTTCTCGCGGTCGCGTTAGTCATTACGCTATCCGTGCACGCGTCTCTGACCGACCCAAACTTCCATCTGCCACACACACTGTTTACTACCTATGAATGCTGGTTCATTCCATTATCTAATTCAACATGCGGAGAGACGTTTATTACAAAGGCTTTGTGTTTTCCTTTGGTTTAAATACGATGTGCAGTGTCCGTGGTTAACGATGTAAAATCTTAAATTGTCCTCAAAATATACACTCCACCTATAAATTGTTCAACTGATACTTCATATTCGGAATTACCAAAATGTTTCTTACGTTCTTCGCAGCTGTACTCGCTGTTGTGTTGGTACTGGTTACACAGTTCAACACGGTCACTGTACATCGTATCTGATACAATGCATCCCATTCGACATTTATAATAAATGAAGTTTGGGTTGATCCAGGAGGCGTGTACGATTAGCATAATAGTTAATACGACCGCGCGCGAAAAGCGGGAAACCTGGCTTGTAGACTCGGTCCGGCGTAATTCTTCACGTCATGAATATATTGTACTGCTGATTCTCGGCATGACATCCGCCTGATAATACAAAACACGCTTTTCACTTTACACCCAAACGTGTTTCAGCACCTCTGGGCTATCATCAGTGGGTTTTATCTACTTATTTATGGCTTAGTTTTACATTTCCTGGTCGTGCAAGGAGCCATAAATAAATATATATAACCCACTGATGACGGCACAGAAGTGCTGAAACATGTTTGGGTGTAAAGTAAAAATACGGTTTTACATCTACATGGGATACTCTGTAAATCACATTTAAGTACCTGGCAGAGGGTTCATCGAACCACCATTATACTATTTATCTCCCATTCCATTCTCGAATAGCGCGCGGGAAGAAAGAACACCTGAATCTCTCCGTTCGAGCTCTGATTTCCCGTATTTTGTTCTGATGGTCATTTCTACCTATGTAAGTGGGACTCAACAATATATTTTCGCATTCGGAGGAGAATGTTGGCGAATGGAGTTTCGTAAGTAGCCCACGCCGCAGCGATAAGCGCCGTTGTTGTAATGATTTCCATTCCAGATCCTGTATCATTTCCGTAACGCTGTCTCCCCTGTATTGTGACAATACGAAACGAGCTGTCCTTCTCTGGACTCTTTCGATGTCCTCCGTCAAACCCACCTGATAAGGATCCCACACTGGGCAGCAATACTCCAAAAAATGGACGGACAAGCGTAGTGTATGCAGTTTCTTTTGTAGTTCTGTTGCATCTTTTAAGGGTTCTGCCAATAAAAAGCAGTCTCTGGTTCGCCTTTCCCACAACATTATCTACGTGTTCTTTCCAATTTAAGTCTGAAGTAATAGCAATTCCTAGGCATTTTGTAAAGTTTACGGCCTTCACTTTTGACTGATTTATCTTGTAAACAAAGTTTAACCGATTTCTTTTCGTACTCATGTGGACGACCTCACACTTCTCATTATTTAGAGTCAATTGCCAATTTCTACACCATACTGATATCTTATTCAGATCGTTCTGCAGTTGGTTTCGATCATCAGATGGTTTCACTATACGGTAAATGACGGCGTCATCTGCAAACAACCTAAGGGAGCTACTCAGATTTTCCCCTAAATAGTTTATGTAAATAAGGAACAGCAGAGGACCAAAACACTACCCTTTGGAACGCCCGATATCATCTCTGTTTTAGTCGATGCCTTCCATATTAGGCGGATCTCATCTCGAGAATTTTTTACTGAAAACAATAGACATAAGCTGCACCTCGAAAATGATGAATATTTATTGCACTAATTCATATTCGCAATTGCGAAAATATATCTTGAATTAGCTGTTTCTTTTTTTTAGGGAGGGGGGGAGGATTCAAAAATTAAAGGTCAAACTACCGGGAAAATTTGTGTAAGACTGCTAGTCGGATTTATTATTGTCCTGTCATACTCAGGAAGAGCTGCAATTTGATGTAAAACTATAAGTGGAAACATAATGGTATCACAAATTTCGTAAATATGGTTTGGTATCGGAAACTATTATTGGAGAAATGTCGCTGTGATTTAGTTTCGTTATACAGCTCAGTGTTGTATTCTTATCCGAACCGGGAACGACGACCCTTTCAGTTTGGTCCCTCGAAACCAGAAAAAAACCGGAAACCCATTGCGCCAACCCATGCGAAATGTAACTCATCCGCAAACATATTGGGCCACTCAGCATGCCGGTGACGGTAAGCACATTCCACATGCAATCTGATGCCTTTGTGGTTCACTACACTGTAGTGAAATGACAAACAGACAGGCATTCCACGTATAACAGGCAATATGTAATCAGTATACATTTCAAAAAGTGAAGTGATGTGATGAGCTGAGATGAAAAGGAAAAAACGAAACAAAAACACACGAAAAGTACTGTACACAGCCCGGAAACACACGCCAGGAAAAAACGAACTCTAGCCAACAAGACGGAGAAGCAGTAGTAACATGTAGAGAAGAGACATCAACACCACCACAGAAGATGCTTTTAAAATAAAAAAGCGAAACGCGTCTGGTGAAAAATAAATCTCTTAATTGCAGTCAGCATAACACAGATTACCTCTTATAATCAATTTTAACAGCTGCTGCGGAATATGACCATACAACCAAACATTGTAAGAACGAGGAAAAAATGCCTATATGCCTCCGTACGAGCGCTAATTTCTCTTTTCTTTTCTTTGTGATAATCACGCGAAATGTAAGTCGACGGTAGGAAGATCGTTCTACACTCAGTTTCAGATTCCGGCCCTCTAAATTTCCTCAACAGAAATTCACGAAAAGAACGTCGTCTTTCCTCCAGCGATACCCATTTGAGTTTCCGGATCATTTCCGTGACACTCGCGCGTTGGTCGAACCTGTCAGTAATGAATCTAGTTGCTCCCCTCTGAACTGCTTTCATGTTTTCCTTTAAACTGATCTGAAAATGTTCAAATGTTTGTATAGCTTATGGGACTTAACTACGGGGTCATCAGTCCCTAAACTGATCTGCTGCAGGTCCCAAACACTTGAGCAATACTCAAGACGTTGTCGTACAAGCGTTTTATACGCGGTTTCCTTTACAGATGAAGTACTTCTTCCCAAAATTCTCTCAATAAACCGAAGTCGGGTGTCCACCTTACTCAAAACTGTCCTTACATGTTCGTTCTGTTTCATATCGCTCTGCAACGTTACGCCTAGATATTTGAACGACGTGACTGCATCAAGAAGCTCACTACTAATGCAGTATTCGAACATTATGGGATTGTTTTTCCTACTCATGCGCATCACCTTACATTTTTCTACATTGATAGCTAGGTGCCATTCTTTGCACCAACTAGAAATTTTGTCTAAGTCATCCTGTATACTATTACAGTCAATTAAAAACGACATACTCCCATACACCACAGCATCATCAGCTAACAGTCACAAATTACAAGTTACTCTGTCCATCAGATCATTTACATAGCCAGAAAGTAATAGCGGTCCTATAACACTCCCCTGGGGCACGTCTCACGAGACACTCGTCTATGATGAACACTCCCCGTCGAGAACAACCTACTGCGTTCTATTACTTGGGAAGTCTTCCAGTCATCACGTATCAGATACCTACGTGTTTTTTAACTTCAATAAATTTGTGAAGAAAATTCATGCACTATGTCGTGAGGTTAAATTATTCACGCGTCGTTGATTTTATTTACAGGTAATTACTGAAAACACACAACAATGTTGAGTTATAACTAATTAAACTGAGCAGATTCCCGTATAGATATGAAATTAATATACGTTTCCGGAAGGAAACTTTTGTCATTCATGGTCATGTGTTTAGTGTATTATTTCATTGAAGCATGAAAAATATTAGACGTTGAAAGACGACCGTCTTTCGTCTTCCATATGTTTTATAAAATTGTAATTTATTTGATGTTGCTAGATTAGCATTTTGTTAAAACTAGAACCCCACTCTTTTTGAGGCATGAGGAATAGCGTTTTTATTTCATGTTTTAAAATATTAGTTTCTGAAATGTTAGTTAATATTGCTAGGATTTTGTTATATTAATAATTTGTTATTGTCTCTGTGAGAATGTGTACTTGTTTTACTTTTAAGTGGATGTGTGAGAATCTAATAGCTGTCTGAATGTGGGTAGTGGTAGCTCGCTTTGCATGTTTCTCTCTGCCTCAGAGTCGATAGCTAGTCGTTACCAACCCCTGCTGCTGATGGGACCAAAGAGTTTTCTACGCTCTTTGGTTACAAGCTAGTCGACGAGCCCTCTACTGGGTGAGTCTCACGTACCCACAACCGCTGTGTCTTGGATTTCCCAGTTTCCGGTAGCTTCCCCGCCTTGTGGCCACTCGCTCTTCACTTTGTACTCTGATCATGGTGAGGTAAGGTTGGTTCTGCTCTTGTGGATGCAGTTTGATAACGGCCTGGTATATCCAAACCTTTTGTGATCATGTGGCGGTGTAATAACTCTGTGTAAATTCCTTCTAGCTTTGTGGGGCCTGATATCTAACGGACGATATGTTCATTTTTGTACAGTGCATGTAAAATAATTTTTATCGTGTCCTTCCGTGAGTGATATGTGTTCCACGTGGTTGGTTCTTAGAACAAAGACTTCAGCTTTTCACAATTGTTTGTTCCATGCCCATCAGGCAAGTAACTGTGCATGTATCCTTCTGATTTCCACTAACATTTCGTGATCTTCTCTTCCCAAACTTGTAGTATGCACTCAATCTTTTTTTGTAATTCTCTCTGAGCCTTGTACAACATCCTTCGTTAGTTTTCTCATGAAATTCTATGTATTTCTAAGGGTTGCATGCCGTGGTTTTTATTTTTTTACTTTTCTATCTTTGTAATTATTTCTCTTTTCTGGGTTTTGAGACCGGACTTCTTCCGTCTCTGTGAACGTTCCCAATCACATGATGCTGCAGCTTAGTAGCTTGCTTATGAAATTCTACACAGTTCTAAGGATTGCATGCCGAAGTTAATTTTCTTTATTTTTCGGAAATTGAATTTATATATTTTATCGGTTTTCGGAACCACGTGGGTCTGATCTCCGACTTCAGAGGTTTGCGGCTAGTCGCCTGAATTCAAGCCACTTATCATAAAACCAGTGCCTAGATAGTTTACTCTTAGACTGCAACTTAAGACTTTTGTGTAATGAAGCCGATTTTTAACCACTTCACTTTCAGTGGAGAGCAATCATGTAACGTTACCGTGTCGCCGATAGCGTGTTTGCTCGCGGTCTAATCTAGATGCAACTTAACTTTGCTATACTCACGCACCATCTCAAATCAGGCACGACAGACCAGAGCCATATTCGCAGTTTTATTGTATATTGTGTTGTGTGGTACCTCCGGGTTTGCTGAATTTCACCTACGATAGCGGCGCCTGCTTCTGCCTCGTTTCAGCACGCTGATTTTGGTGAGTTTCGCTGTTGCATTGCGTGTGTGTGAGCGAGTGAGTGTTGTTTGTAAATCCTTCCCCCAGCAGCGTTACGTTCTGTGTAATTTATGTTAAATTCAATGCTGGGCATCGTCAGTATTATACTATGTAAGGGAGATGCATTTTTATTGTATTAACAAATTTGGTTCACCATTTTGCTTGTGTTCGACCTGAACAAACAAGTTAAGTTCAGTATAATTTTGTCTTGGCTATAAATTGTAGTTATCGAGCCCTTTTTATTTAATATTGTTTTTCACAAGTGCTGAGAACAAGCCCAGATGCAATTTTTTATGTTTAAGTTCCGTTGCGCCATAAATGTTTTCTTAGCCAACTTTATGAAATAACTTTAATTGTGGTACTTTGTTTATTAATATCTGTGTGTAATTTCGTGTGAGCTGCTACGTCTATTGACCACTGTGTCGTTAACTTCCTGTTTTTTAGAGTAATTTGAACCAAGTCAGTTCTCAATTTGGGCCAGGGAACAAGGTTTCGCAGCAGGGAGTAGCCGGTAGCTCACACGGATGTTTTGCTAATTTTACTGCTAAAATTAAGCTTTTTTATAACAGCAAATTGTTATCTGGGAACCTCCTACCAGAATTATTTTTTTTATTGCGTACAGTGGCGACTTTTAACATGCAGATGTAATTGGTATTGAATAGGCACTTTTAATTTGTCTATTTTTGGTAAAAGTAGTGTAGTGGGTATCCTTTTGTATTTTTCGTAGTTGATGTAAGGTTTACGTACATAATATGGACGATAATTCTCATCAAAAACTTCTCCCTTATCTCAGTTGTTTGTTCCGATAAGGAAATGTCCACGGTTTGTTTGAATACTGCGCAACGCAACGCTGAGCTCTTTCGAGCCGGCCGCGGTGGCCGAGGGGACTGAGGCGCTCCAGTCACGGTCTGCGCGGCCACTGCGGTCGGGGGTTCGAATCCCCCTCGGGCATGGATATTTGTGTCGTCCTTAGTCTTAGCTAGTTCATAAGTAGTTTGTAAGCTTAGGGACTGATGACCCCGTAGTTAAGTCCCATAAGTTCTACAAACATTTGAACATTTGAGCTCTTTCGATGTGGAGCCACAAACCAAACAGGTTTCTTAAAATCGGCTGACAAGTATTTAGTAGTGCCGGCAAGTCAGCATGGAAAAACTGGGCGCACTTTCCGTATCCGTCCGTCGAATGTAACACCCTACATATTGAGAATGAAATGAGTTCGCGTTCTGCTCTCAGCCTTAAATAAAATATCAGTGTGTTACCTACATTTCGTCCGCCGCTCTGTATTTGGTAAAAACAACCGTACGGAAAGTCTACGCAATGCGATTTTTCGTCTGTGAACTCTTCAAAAGTTTACGCAGTACTTTTCTTAATTTGATATAGCACAGTAGATATACGAAATAACGAATAGAAAGTCAGATCATTATCGAGCGAAAATATGAGAATATAAGACGTGAAAAAATAATTTTTTCATCGAATAGTTTTCTGAAAATCGGCTGATAAATATTGTAAGCGCTCGGAACGCTGTGTATGAGCAGCAACGGGATAGGCTACCACCGTCTGGAGAGAAGACCGCGGCGCTCTCGTGTGACGTCAGGCAGAGTAGGTTGCGCGCGCATAGCTGACTGGATAGCCGCTGGGGCACGGCCCACTATGCCGAAGCAGCGAGCCAGTCAGCTATGCGCGCGCAACCTACTCTGTCTGACGTCACCGGGGAGCGCCCCGGCCTTCTCTCTAGGTGGCGTTGAATAGGCCCAGCATGGCCGACTCTGGCAAGCTGGCCGTACTTCCCTATAAAGAGCTTTAGTTATTACCCGTTGCCGACGACGGAACGCGGAACTAAGCTTTGTGTACTGCGAGATGTAACCTAAGGCGTCCGATAATGCTCGACAGTACACGATTGACGCACGTGGCTCGGCGCTGTACACTGTACTGGAGCGCTGCGTATCTTGTGCTTTACACTGTACAGACACGTCACTTACTGTCATAGTGTAGCTGCGTATCTTAGCCTCAGCTCAAATGGACAGGCATCGTAAATGTGTCACAAATAAAGCTGTTTAGTTCTGTCGCGAAGAAAAACAGAAAAGGTTGCTAATACCGTTAGAGATCCTGACTGCCATGATTTAAAAGTAATTTGTTTACCGGGTGACCAAAAAGTCAGTATAAATTTGAAAACTTAATAAATCACGGTATAATGTAGATAGAGAGGTAAAATTTGACACACATACTTTGAGTGACATGGGGTTTCATTAGAACCGAAAAAAACAACAACAAAAGTTCAAAAAATGTCCGACAGATGGCGCTTCATCTGATCAGAAAAGCAATAATTATCATAACAAATTAAGACAAAGCAAAGATGATGATCTTTACAAGAAATGCTCAATATGTTCACCATCATTCCTCAACAATAGCTGTAGTCGGGGAATAATGTTGTGAACAGCACTGTAAAGCATGTCCGGAGTTATGGTGAGGCATTCGCGTGGGATGTTGTCTTTCAGCTTCCCCAGAGATGCCGGTGGATCACGATACGTTTGCGACTTCAGGTAACCCCAAAGCAAATAATCGCACTGACTGATGTCTGGGGACCTGGGAAGTCAAGCATGAGGAAAGTGGCGGCTGAGCTCACAGCTCACAATCATCACCAAACGACGCGCGGAAGAGATCTTTCACGCGTCTAGCAACACTTTTTTTTTGTTCTACTAAAACCCCATGTCATTCCAAACATGTGAGTCAATTTTTACCTCTCTATCTACATTATCCCGTAATTTATTAAGTTTTCAAATTTATACTGAATTTTTGATCACCCAGTACTTGAAGGGGACCCACAAATTCACAAAGAACACGTGAATCTCTGTGTCAAAATAGATCAAATGGCCGGCCGCGGTGGCCGAGGGGACTGAGGCGCTGCAGTCACGGTCTGCACGGCCACTACGGTCGGGGGTTCGAATCCCCCCTCGGGCATGTATATTTGTGCCGTCCTTAGTCTTAGCTAGTTCATAAGTAGTTTGTAAGCTTAGGGACTGATGACCCCGTAGTTAAGTCCCAGAAGTTCTACAAACATTTGAACATTTTTTTTTTAGATCAAATGCTTGTAAAGCTATGGGACCAAACTGCAGTGGTTATCAGTCCCAAGACTTACAGATTACTTAAACTAACTTATGTTAAGGACAACACACACATCCGAGCCAGAGGAAGGACTCGAACCTCCGAGGGGAGCAAATGTTCAAATGTTTGTATAGCTTATGGGACTTAACTACGGGGTCATCAGTCCCTAAACTTACAAACTCCTTATGAACTAGCTACTACTAAGGAAGGCACAAATATCCATGCCCGAGGGGGGATTCGAACCCCCGACCGTAGTGACCGTGCAGACCGTGACTGGAGCGCCTCAGTCCCTTCAGACACCGCGGCCGGCCCGAGGGGAACAGCCGTGCACTTGGTCCGAGGTAATATGAAACATCAACTAACCATTCACGGATTTCCAAAGATCCGGGCTGTAGATCAACCGTTGACTTGTCCAACTAAAATAATTCACAGTACCTGTATGCAGGTCAATCCTGGACGCCATAATAAACAAACGGAAGCGGACTAAGCCACTGTCAGACACACAAACACACAAAAGTAAAAACACCACTGAAGTTACGAACTCACCAGCACTTGCGACGATGTTGCGCAGTGGATAAGTAAACAACAACCTGCTTGCTCGGCGCAGAAGACAGAACTGTTCGACCGGTTGCAGCAAAATTTGAATATAGCTTTATCAAAATGTTCAAATGTTTGTTAAGCTTAAGGCACTTAACTGCGAGGTCATCAGTCCCTAAACTTACAAACTACTTATGAACTAGCTAATACTAAGGACGGCACAATTATCCATGCCCGAGGGGAGATTCGAACCGCGGACCGTAGTGGCCGTGCAGAACGTGACTGGCGTGCTGCAGACCGCTCGGCCACCGCGGCCGGCGTAACACAATCCCAACCCCGCATACATTGAACGTTCGCTTCCCAACCAACCAGAATGAAACGTAATGTGTTGCATTAAGTCCATGGAGATTAACCTAGAACAAAATTTTTTTGAACTGATAATATAAAGCGTTGGTTATAATTAATATGCAGTTACTCACAAGATACGGTGAGTTGTTAGTATCGTGTGGTAGCGAGAGTTGGTCGATATGCAACACAGGCCAGTCGAAACACACAGAGTGAAATCAGCCAACGTTCAGATCTAAGGCATTTCAATTGGCAAAATATTAGCGGAAAATTGTCAAGCCACGCGGGAGTAGCCCAGCGGTCTGGAGCACCACGTTATGGATCGCACGGTCTCCCGCGTCGGGGTTCGAATCCTTCCTCGGGCCTGGATGTGTGTGTTGTCCTTAGGTTAGTTTAACTTAGTTTAAGTAGTTTGTAAGTTAGGGACTAATAACCCATCAGTTAAGTCCCATAGAATTGCAAACATCTGAATCTGAAAATTTTCAAAGTATTCGTAACCAAGTTCCGAAATTTACTGCATTGCGGGAAATTTGTTGCGCCGCGGTGGAGTGGCCGAGCGTTCTAAGGTGCCTGGCTGTGCCTAGCTCGCCGTCGGAGGTCCGAGTCCTCCCTCGGGCATGGGTGTATTTGCTGTCATTTGCATAAGTTAATTTCAGTAGTTTGTAAGACTAGGGACTGATGACCAGAGTATTTATTTTATTTAACGTATGGCGCTACACACGTGGTTTACACTCATTACATTGTGAAATTATATGTTGAAATACAGTATAAAATACATAAGTGAAGGATACATTTTCAAATAAAATATAATACATAAACACAGTAAAAAGTAACATCACAGCAGGTATCATGTGTTACACAAGTCTTCAGATTCAGAGGTCCACATTGGCGATCCATTCGAGGCAAGGCGGTGTGGCGATAAAGAAGTCAGCCCTACTACCCCGGTTGGCTCGGGGTTGGAACACTTGCGCGGAGTGACACTTGCGCGGAGTGACACTTGCGCGGAACCCGGGGCCCTTGGGGCGGCCGATGGCTTTTCCTGGGTACAGGCACACCAAGAAGTCTAGCACTGCTCTTGTCAAGTTTCCACACTGTCAACATAACATGAAAATCAGTGAAATTGCACAACCCTTTGCAAGCTGAAGAGCAATATAGTAACTTGTTCTAATTACATATTAATCCGTTGAGTGTTCCTCCTGTAAACAAAAAGGTATTTTAATAGTGATACTGTTTGAGAGTTAGTCTCTGCTACTACAAGACTATGACTGCCACAGTCATACCTTCTAAAAGCATATTATTCAGAACACTAAGCATATCAAGACACCTGCGCAAACAATAAATATATTAGGCATCCTGCACAGATACGTTGATGTAATTGACCGCTATGTAGTTAACCCCACTATCACGCAACTTCCATCTCTTTAAAAATAGCTACTATGCTTTTTAATAGGAGATGCAACCTTAAACCTTCAATTAAAAAACGTTAATAATGAGTCAATGAGTATTTTACATACTTAAAGCGTTTATTCGTAGACCTCAAAACGATTTGGCTGTGTTCGAATTACAAATACATCTAACAAATATATGAAATACGGAATATCTAACAAATATATGAAATACGCAGCTCATTTTCTCAGAAAGGGAAAACGTTAAGGTGCCCGTAAATTTGAATGGCTGTATCTCTTGTAGTAACATTCATTTTTTGATAAAATGTTAAAATCCAATATACCAGAATTTTGTTTTTCTAAACTCAGTGCCAACTTTTTTTCGTCGAAATTTTTGCAGGAAGTAGTCTTGGCGTGATTTAATACTTCTATGCATTAATATTATCAAACATGTAATTTGTGTCACAAATTGCGCGGCCGGTCCGGTCGGAGGTTCGAGTCCTTCCTCGGACATAGGTATGGGAGTTAACTACGGGGTCATCAGTCCCTAAACTTACAAACTACTTATGAACTAGCTAATACTAAGGACGACACAAATATCCATGCCCGAGGGTGGATTCGAACCCACGAGCGTAGTGGCCGTGCAGAGCGTGACCGAAGCGCCTCAGTCCCCTCGGCCACCGCGGCCGGCTATTTATTTCATAACCACATTTAAGTACTAATAATTAAAGAAACTTAAAAGAGAAATTTAAAATAAACACTGAAAACAAATGATTGATATTTCTCATAAGATGAATGCACACAACCGTTGACTTATGTCTTGTGAATGTACCTACAAATTCTGCCATATGAAAATTGTAGTGCGAGTCCCAAATATGTTTTTTCTATAATAACATTAAAAACATATTAAAAATTGAGAACTCGAAAATCAGTGAAGTTTTGGACTTGAAGCGTTTTGTGTCGCTACATCTTTACATAGTAGACACGATTTTAAAATTTGGTTGCTATCGCCAAAGTAGACGAAACGTTAAATTTTTTGGTGTAATCTTCGCCGTGTAGACTGTATGTTGTAGAAGTCTACGTCGAACCTAATCATACTTCTGAGGAGAGAACGTTGTTTGCACTTCTCCAGCGTTTCCAGTCGGCTGTGCTGTGCTACGTAACGACATCGTACCGTTCCACTTTACCGAGAGTTATATATGTATGGGTGCGATGTCTGTTCTTTCGAAATAAGACATCACACCAATATATGTATCATTTAGACGCAAAGATTCTGGGTTCTGTTTTCATCGCTAACGCGATTAACAACGTTAGACCTCGTGTGTAAACAAAATGTTCAAATGATTGTATAGTCTATGGGACTTAACTACGGGGTCATCAGTCACTAAACTTACAAACTACTTATGAACTACTTACGAACTAGGACGGCACAAATATCCATGCCCGAGGGGGATTCGAACCCCCGACCGTAGTGGCCGTGCAGACCGTGACTGGAGAGCCTTAGTCTCCTCGGCCACCGCGGCCGGCGTGTGTAAACACTTAAAGGTTATGAGTGCCACTGGAAAAATGCATAAGTAACACCTGTTGTTTGAGACTTGAAGAGGACCTGAAATTAGCCGAAATCGATATCTCATAATAACCATAAGGTGTAGCTGTCTATATTTCATAATGCCATTCCTAACATATTTAAAAGCTACAAAAAACCTTTATAATGAGATTTATATAATTCCACGATCAAATTGTGTTTTAGTTATTTTTAGTAATACACCCAAAGATCTGCCCTTGCTTTTAGTGCCTTGATCAGCTGTTTATTTATAGAGGTATTACTAGGGACAGGAAAAATTCGCATTTGCGATAAATGCGAATTCTGACTCAAAATGCTGTAAATCCGAAATTGTAGTTAGCAACGGTTGCGCTCAATTCCGATTTCATCACATTCCTCTACACATGGTGCTGTATTGTAAATCGAGTGATATTTGTATGACGTGTTATCTCTCTGTTGCATGAGGCTGTGGTATCTCCGGGCCGTTACTACAGCTCCACCTCGCTCGGTGGGCCTTTCCCTGAATACGGCACAGGGAGCGGGCTGGAGGGCGAGGAGTAGGGGTGGTGTATCCCTACTTCTGGAACACCCTGTTCACTACCTGCAGCGTCCGGGTCTCCGCGCAAGTGTCTACACATTCCCTTTCCGCGCAAGTGTCACTCCCCGCAAGTGTCACAAACTCGTTGGCTCTTAACTCGCAGTCCTGGGCGATGTGCTGTATCGTTTGATTTGGTTCCCCTCAGTCACAGCTAGGCCTAGGAAGCTTTCTCCCCTTGTGTAAGATGCGTGCACACAGTCAATGTCCTGTTCTGATTCTGTTTAGGGTTTTCCATTGCTGTCGTGGAAGTTCAAAGCCCTTAGGTTTCTCTGATGGACAGATCAGTTGACGGATGTCAGGGGAGGCACTATCAGTCCAGTTGCTGAAGTTGGCAACTGACAGTTGCGCCGAAGTTGGCAGCTGACAGTTGCTCGGCCAGTCTTAGAAGGGGGTTTCTACAGTGGAGTCGTGTTCTTTCCATAGTTGGGATGCCTTCATGGATAGGAAGTAGGGGGCTATTCATTATTTTGCATATTCCTTCATCAGAGCATCCTGTCTTCGCAGGGAGGGTGGAGCTATATGACTAAGTGTTGGAAGCCAATATAGTGGGGTAGTCTTTATGCATTAAGTTATGGTTCTCATAGCAGAGTGATTAAGTCCCATAGATTTACAAAATTTGAACATTTGATTTGAAATTTGTTGCTCTCACACAGTCATCAGGACCGCGAGCTGGCTGTAAATATTGACGTACACGGAAAGAGTAGATCAGGCACAATATTGGAGGCAGTGTGTTCATTTCAATCGACAAAGTATTGTCCCTGCTGGAATCGAAGTCAAGAGTGACTGTGATGTTATATGCACGCTTGTGAAAGGTGTTAATGGTATGATGTTTTTACCAGTTGGAAACTGCCACCGTCTCAGTGCTGGAGTCATTCAAAGAAAATCTACGGAGAGTAATGTGAAAGTAGCCAGACCACACAACATTGTTTGGAAGCGAATTTAACCTAACGAGTATAGACAGATGTCTATGTTTTCATTTCAGGTGAAGCAGACAAGTTATCTTGTGTGCTGAACACGTTTTCCGAAATGGCTTCAGCAGCCATCGTTGAATGACCGAGCGCTCTAAGGCATTTTGCTGCGGGGCGCGCGGTTGCTCCCCGTCGGAGGTTCGAGTCCTCTCTCGGGCAGGGGCGTGTGTGTTGTCCTGAAGTTAATTTAAGTATTTTACAAGCCTAGGGACTGATAACTACAGCAGTTAAGTCCCATATATTTACAAACATTTGAACCGTTTTTGTCTAGAGTAGCTCACGCGCAATGGAAATAATTTAGACCTTGTAGCTACAAACAGGCCTTACAGTATTAACGATGACAGTGTCGAGAGGGGAGTGTTCCTGATGTCATAGCAACAGTGGTTACAGTAGTTAATAAATTAGTTAAGAGGACATCGCACTTGGAGAATGAACGGACATAATTTAGTTCTGGCATAATGGTGGACAAATTATGGGCAAAATTGAAATGCACAGAAAATCAAGCGCTGGAGAAATACGTGCTGACAAAATGGTTTAAGGCCGGAAAAGATCCAACGTGGTTTAATAATACTATTTGGAAAATACTGAAAAAGCAAAGGCTGCTGCAGTCTGGATTCATAATAGAGCAAGGAAATGAAGACTAGTTTGTGTCACTTGTGAGAAGACGGAATGTGTAAACAGTTGTGAGAAATCCGGGACACTCAAGTGAAGGTCAGGCTGCCTCGCAAGTTGCTGCACTGACCCTTGCTCCTTACCTGCTACTGCTTGGTTCAAATGGTTGGTTCTGCATGGCACCGGCTAAGGCTAAGGGAAAGTGGCTTTCCACAAATTATAAAACACAACTAAAATTTTTCTGTACCATGTATATGGGTAATGTTTACATCTATCGTGACGTAAGAGAATAAAGTTTTAACATGGCAAGACCGCTCGTTTCCTACTCGCATTTTACAGCTCTTAGGGATTGAACTTTTTGATGTTGATGCTCTTCCTTCTTCCGTGCTTGCTTAAATAATGGTGGATGAATATCCAATAATTCGAAAGTAGAAACAACTAAACCTTCGCCCTGCCAAAAACGTTCAAGCGTATAAAAAACATAAAAATTAAGTAAATGGAGCATACAAGCACGGCATCACCCTTCTGCAACAGGTGTTCAATATATTGCCAGTTTGAGTCTGTTCTTTTGCTCTGCCTGACGACCAGATAACGGAATGAAATATCATGGCTTTCAAGCTCGAAATTTTGACCTGACAGATTTGAAAGTAGTTTTTCCTCATTGCCATCGTACTTTCTCGGAAGGTAAGAAACACATGACATATATTTTTATTTAGGCTAGTTATTTTTTTAAATAAATTCAACGTTGTTGATTGCTTGGAAGATTTTAGGAAATTTATTTAAAGAAAAATTTTTGAGCAATTATTCATGAAACACATCACTACTATATAATGCAAAGTAAACTGAGCTGTAATATATATATATATATATATATATATATATATATATATATATATATATATATATATATATATATATATATATATATCTGTGTGTGTGTGTGTGTGTGTGTGTGTGTGTGTGTGTGTGTGTATACCGTTTTTTGTCCCTTACTTTGAGTCATTCTAAAAAGCGCCTTACACCCTGATTGGGTGATTTTCACACAGAAACATATTACTCGATGATAGCTGAATGACAACACGTCATACGTCAGTGACGTCATAGGCATTTGCTCCGTCTAGTCGCTCCCAATGAACTGCGATTGCTCTAGTCTGTGAACTCGTGTTCGCAGAGCCATCAGTGAAGGAGTGGGATTTCCTAGAAAGGCCGTTCTAGGTATAGCAGTCGAGAGCAGCTTCTACTCGTTTCTAACACTAAATGTAGGTGTAGACCAGATGTGGCTCAAATTCAAAGAAGTGGTATCGACAGCAATTGACAGTTTTATACCAAATACATTAATAAAGGGAGGTGATCCTCCTTGGTACACAAAACAGGTCAGGACGCTGTTGCAAAAGCAACGGAAAAGGCATACTAAATTTGAACGAACACAAAATCCCCAGGATTGGCGATCCTACACAGAAGCTCGAAATTTAGCGAGGACCTCAATGCGATATGGCTACAATACTTATACACACGAAACTCTTTCTCGAAATTTGACTGGAAACCCTAAGAGATTTTGGTCATATGTACTAGGGGCAAAACACAGACAATACTCTCACTACGTGATAGTAATGGCGATCCTGCCGATGACAGCGCTACTAAACATAGCTTTTAGAAACTCATTCACCAAATAAGACGAAACCAATATTCAAGATTTCGAATTACGAACAGATGCCGTAATGGGTAACGTAGAAGTAGATATCATAGGAGTAGTGAAGCAACTAAAATCACTTAACAATAACAAGTCTTCTGGTCCGGATTGTATACCCATTAGATTTCTATCTGATTATGCTGAAGCGATAGCTCCTTACTTAACAGCTATATACAACCGCTCTCTCAAAGAAGGATCTGTACCAAAAGATTGGAAAGTTGCACAAGTCACACCGATATTCAAGAAAGACAGTAGGAGTAACCCATTAAACTACAGGCCTATTTCATTGACTTCAATTTGCAGCAGGGTTTTGGAACATATCCTGTATTCAAATATTATGAATTAACTCGAACAGAATGATCTATTGGCCCAAGGTCAACATGGATTTAGAAAATATCGTTCATGCGAAACACAACTAGCTCTTTATTCACACGAAGTGATGTGTGCTATCGACAAGGGTTCGCAAATTGATTCCGTATTCCTTGATTTCCAGAAAGCTCTTGACACCGTACCTCACAAACGGCTTTTAATCAGATTGCGTGGTTATGGTATATCGCCCCAAATTTGCGCTTGGATAGGGGATTTCCTGTCAGAGAGGACACAGTTCGTAGTAATCGATGGTAAGGCATCGACTAAAACAGAGGTGATATCGGGCTTTCCACAGGGTAGTGTTATTGGTCCTCTGCTGTTCCTTATTTACATAAACGATGTAGGGGAAAATCTAAGTAGCTCCCTTAGGATGTTTGCAGATGACTCCGTCATTTACCGTCTAGTGAAATCATCTGAAAATCAAAACCAACTGCAGAACGATCTGAATATCAGTATAGTGTAGAAATTGGCAATTGACTCTAAATAATTAGAAATGTGAAGTCGTCCACATGAGTACGAAAAGGAATCCGTTAAACTTTGTTTACAAGATAAATCAGTCAAAAGTGAAGTCCAAAAAAAAAAAAAAAAAAAAAAAAAAAAGTTTAATGTTTGTAAAGCTTATGGGACTTAACTGCGGGGGTCATCAGTCCCTAAACTTACAAACTACTTATCAACTAGCTTATCCTAAGGACGGCACAAATATCCATGCCCGAGGGGGGGATTCGAACCCCCCGACCATAGTGGCCGTGCAGACCGTGACTGGAGCGCCTCAGTTCCCTCGGCCACCGCGGCCGGCAAAGTGAAGTCCCTAAACTCCACTATATACCTAGGAATTACTATTGTTTCAGACTTAAACCGGAAAGAACACGTAGGTAATATAAAGGCGAACTAGAGACTGCGTTTTACTGGCAGAACCCTTAAAAGATGCAACAGAACTACTAAAGAAACTGCGTACACTACGCTTGTCCGTCCTTTTTTGGAGTATTGCTGCCCAGTGTGGGATCCTTATCAGGTGGGTTTGACGGAGGACATTGAAAGAGTCCAAAGAAGGGCAGCTCGTTTCGTATTGTCGCGATACACGGAAGACAGCGTTACGGAAATGATACAGGATCTGGGATGGGAATCATTACAACAACGACGCTTATCGCTGCGGCGTGGGCTGCTTACGAAACTCCAATCGCTAACATTCTCCTCCGAATGCGAAAATATATTGTTGACTCCCACTTACATAGGTAGAAATGATCATCAGAATAAAATACGAGAAATCAGAGCCCGAACGGAGAGATTCGGGTGTTCATTCTTCCCGCGCGCTATTCGAGAATGGAATGGGAGATAAAATAGTATAACGGTGGTTCGATGAACCCTGTGCCAGACACTTAAATGTGATTTGCAGAGTATTCCCATGAAGATGTAGGTGTAGGTGTAGATGTAGAATAGATTCTTGCCGTTCCCGTTGACTACCAGCTACCTGCTCGCCTGGGTCTTCTCACAAGTATGACCCCTCACAAATGTGCCTTCTCACATGTGTTCCAATCCCAATGAAGGCGGGAAAAAGTTTGTAGAGATCCAAAAGTCTATGAAAATACTATGCGTGAAATTGCCATTAACATACCGGAAAAATTATGGTCCTATATAAAATCGGTAAGTGGGTCAAAGGCCTCTGTCTAGTCACTGGTTGATCATTCTTGTGTGGCAATAAAAGACAGCTAAAGGAAAGCCGAAGTATTAAATTTCGCGTTTAAGAAATCTTCACACAGGAGAATCAAACCAATATACCGTTGTTTAACCACCCTACAGACTCCCGAATGGAGGACGTAGTAATATGCATCCCTGGGATAGAGAAGCAGCTGAGAGAGCAGAAAACAAGTCACGAGGCACGGATGGAATAACAATTCGATTTTACAAAGCATAGCTCGTGTGAAACTCAGCTAGGTCATTTCTCACATATTTTGCGAATGACGAAACAAAGGGCAACAGACAGACTGCATATTCCTAGACTTCCAAAAGGCGTTTGACGCGGTGCCTCATTGCAGACTGCTAACGAAGGTACGAGCATATGGAATAGTTTACCAGATATGTGAGCGGTTTGAAGACTCGAAGTAATAGAACCCAGTAAGCTGTCCTCGACGGCGAGTGTTCATCAGAACAAGGGTATTGTCAGCAGCGTCTCAAATATGTTCAAATGTTTGTAAAGCTTATGGAACTTAACTGCGGGGTCATCAGTTTCTAAACTTACAAACTACTTATGAACTACCTTATACTAAAGACAGCACAAACCTCCATGCCCGAGGGGGGGATTCGAACCTCCGACGGGATACGGCCTCGCGCATCGCAGCATAACGCCTCAATGCGCTCGACCGCTCCGCCGCGGCAGGAGCGCTTCAGAGAAGTGTGATAGGACCGCTGTTATTTTTTAGCTCTCTGCGTCTGTTTACTGATGGTACTGTGATGTACGGAAAGGTGACAGGTGTCCCCAATGACTCACTGAAGTAAGTTGCAAGATGACTTAGTTGGTGTCAGATATGGAAGCTGTATCTAAATGAAGAAAAAGTAAGATGACGCAGAGGAGTAGGAAAAATAATCCCATGATGTTCGAATACAGAATTTAGTGTGCTGCTTGAGATAATCCCGTCGAATAAATATCTGCAAAGAAACCCATTGACGATGACACATAAGCTCTGAAGCAGGTTTGGACGAGAAAATAAGGTGTCTTGCATAAGGCGCAATTTATCTTCAGTTTATAAACATCAATGACCACCATACATCCTTGTCAGCTCAACATAAACTTTAACTAAACGTTATTTACCCGAGAATCCTATTTAGAGGTCGTGCGAGCGCATCATATATTCAATCACTGTTAACAATTACCCTCGTGTATATTTTTAAGTGGCAACAATTTCCTACTGCCCAAATTTATAAGAGTTTCAGTACACTAATGTGGTAACTTGCGCATAATGCTAGTGGTCTGCTCGTTTCTGTTAGTTAAATTTCCTTATATGTGTCTTACTGCTGTATATTACAGCGTCTTTCAAGAACGGCCATCGAAAAAATTCGTGAATTGATCTATAATTCCGACGTCTGTCTCTTGCATAAATTTGTAACATGTTTCATGTTCGTAAATTATGATATTTTTGGAAAACTAAAATCTCAAATAGGAATTAACATGGTTTCCGAGATCAACGATAGTGTAAAAATAGTATATAAAGACTCTCAGATAGTTCGCGCGTTTTTTTTTTTTTTGTTTTTTTTTTTACTTCAGGAAGGCGTTCGATACGGTTCCACACTATCGCTTGGTGACGAAATTAGAGCACACGGAATATCAAGCCAGTTGTGTGACTAAAATGAAAACTTTCTAACCAATAGAATTCGCGACTTGAAATTAATTTCTGGTGTATTCCAAGAAAGTGTTATAGGGCCATTACTTTTCATAATATACAGGGTGAGGCACTTAATACTGTTTTTCGGAATATTTGAAAAAGTATGAATTCTGTTTAAAAAGTTGAAACAATAGTTTTTCAGCTCCAAGAGGGCCATCCATTAACATAAAGCCCGACGCTTCTGCACCATCTTCGGGGGTGGGGTGTGGGGGGCAGGGATGACTATGAAATCTTAAACAGGAACCCCTGTTATTATTACAGATTTGGATTTTCCGTGAAGAAATATGTAAATTTTTCATGATACAGTTTTTTCGTTTTATGATAGATGGCGCTGTAATCGGCAAAAATAAAAAAGAGTTGAAAATTATTGAAAAACGGTAATATCACAAACAAATACACAAGAGATTAGGAAAATAAAGCTACAGTTTTTATATATTTTTGATAACGCTATCATTTGACACCCACAGTTGAGTGAAGCACAGACTGTGATCATGCTTTGTCTACGTTCAGACTGTTCATTGTACTCCAATGGTTCTGACTGTATGCAGTTGCTCCACGATGTTAACGGTTGCATAGAGAGTAGATATCATTTGATCTTATATTTATCAGACTCATATAAATACTGAAAAACCCCGTCAAAGGCATGCTAATCTGTCCCCTGACAGGAATTTTTCTTCTGCGACGAGTTTTCGCAGTAGTGTCCAACTGTTTGTTGAATCTGGAAGAGTGCGGTGTCTATTTGTTCTTTACCATCACAAGTAGTTTGAGACATTTATTTGCCTACCTTGTTATCATTCCTTATTGATTTATTTGCTTCATTAACCCTCTTATCCCTATGAATTCTGGTACGAAAAATTATAATTTAAAGAAATGAAAACCGTACGATATCCTCAGTATGCGCACTCGTGTTTCCCGCTTAACCGTTGCGCTGTCGGCGCTCTCAGCCAAAAGCATTTACCATGTGGGTACATAAGAGGCAGTTTTCAAAGTTTCTTTCCTCGATTTAGGGAGAAGTATGCCTCTGCGGACCCAGACACGATAATGAAAAATGCTGTGTTTGACAAATCTGTCGATCCCGACATTTTGAGTAATGCTCGTCATAACCTTAAGGGGTGATTTTTTGAAAAGCGGAATCGAGTGGTATTTAGCCAAAATTTCTTTGGGTCCTCCGTTTTAGGTTTTCTGAGGCCTTCCACTAGTTTGTAAGAGATGATGAGCCAACTCCAGTATTAGTCGCTGCAAGAGAATCGCCCTGCATCGCGATAGATGCTACTTTCAAAGTTCTGAGGGTCTTCTGTTCCAGATTATAGCCATCATGGAGTCTTACCGGCAGTCGCTTATTCTCGTGAACCGCGTGCGACTGAAAATAAGGAACTGACACTAATACGCAAACCAACCCTCCGCCATACACCATGCGATGGTTTGCAGAGTATACAGGGTGAATCACCTAACACTTGCACCGCAAATATTGCGGATACGGAAAGTGAGATTGATGTGCGGTTTTCACAGCATGGATTGGTAGTCAAGGACTCGTATTGTTCGCCAATAAACATATTGTAAAAATACCTAGAAAGTGTATTTTTATACAAACATACAATTTTTCAAATGTAACAATGGTTGTTTCTATCATGCACTGGAATTTTTGACACCATTTGCGGGTGGCGGCTACGACAGCGTAGCTAACTGGCTGGTAGTCATGAGACAATGGGCCGTGCCCCAGGGGCTAGCCACTCGGCCAATCAGATACGCCCATCGCAGTCTCTGAAGGTTTGTAGCTACCAAACTAAACATGATAAAAATGTCATTCAAAATTCTTTGTACTCGGCTGGCGTCGAAACTTCCAGTGCTTGATGGAAACAACCATTGTTCCATTTAAAAAACTGTATGTTTGCATAAATAATACACTCTCTAAGTAATATTACAATCTGTTTGTTGGCTAAAAATACGAGCCCCGGACTACCAATCCACTCTGTGAAAACCGCACATCAAACGCACTTTCCGTTTTCGCAATATTTGCGGTGAAAACGTTAGGTCATACACCCTGTATATTTATCTGTCCTATGTACAAAACACGTACTATTTTCTTTTAATTGAAATTAGATGCCAGCTGTTCCGCGTCAGTCATTTCTCGAGCTGTCGCTACCGATCGGAGTGGCGCAATGGTAACACACTGAACTACAGATGGCGCAATGACAACACACTGAACTAGAGATGGGTAACCTAGATCAGTTTTGGGAAATAGTTCACTGATGATCGATCCTTTCTACTCGTTCAATGTCCCAATAACATAATCTAAATAGAAACTGTGTAGTTGCTTTATAAAAACTGAACAATGATTTCTGAGATAAAAAGTAAATATATTACTGCAGGCTACATATTTCGGAATCGAAATCCCTCTTCCTTCTCAGGATATATCACGCACAAATATTTTTTTTCCAGTCGCGGCGGATTAGCCGTGCGCAATAGGGTGCCGTGATGCAGTCCTGTGAAGTTGGCACCCCTTTTTTGGAAAATGTACATTTTTTTCAGAGTTCTAGACAGATATGCAATAGTTCTGGAGTTCTCTGTACAAAATTTAAATAGTTCTGTAGAATTGCGCCGAAAAAAATAGTAAAAATTACCATAAACTTGAGTTTTTTTAGTTTTTTTAATAATTATTTGCCTATTAGCGCAAACACAGTTCTGATCACAGTTCTAAATAGCTGTTAAAGAGTTCTACAGGAAATCCTAATAGCATTTTTCTGTGCAGATTATACTTTGAGATAATTACAATAATGGAGTATCCATTTACATGCTACTGTGGAATTTGCACCAGTTTTTTTTTTCAAAAAATTAGACTTTTTTCCAGAGTTGTAGGGACATGTGCAATAGTTCTTGTTTACGATAAGCAGTAATCACTTAGACGTAAAAACAAAAAATTGAATGTGCAGTGGATAGAATATCTGTCAAGACCTAAGAAAAATGTATATTTCTCGAATAAGGGGCACAAATAAGACAGCTTATCAGATATTCAAAATTGTGAACATATTTTTTTTTTCGGGCAATTACATAGAAATATTCACATGAACTCTAGAACTATAGTATATGTACACAGAACCCCAAAAAACAACGTGTATTTCTCGAAAAAATGGTGCCAATTTACAGTAACGTGAAAATGAATTCCACATTACTGCATTTATCTGATAAAGTATAATTTGCACAGAAAAATGTTATTAGGATTTCCTGTAGAACTCTTTGACAGCTATTTAGAACTGTGATCAGAACTATGTTTGTGCTAATAGGCAAATAATTATTTAAAAATAAAAACAAAAAGAAACTCAAGTTTGTGGTAATTTTTACTATTTTTTCGGCGAAATTCTGCAGAACTATTTAAATTTTGTACAGAGAACTCCAAAACTATTGCATATCTGTCTAGAACTCTGAAAAAATTTACATTTTTGAAAAAAGGGGTGCCAACTTCACACGACTCTGGCGCAATTTTGTGTAGCTTATGTCCCTCATTTACGCAATTAGCTCATGAACTCTTATCTGGGCAAGAAAATATCATTAGGACTTTCTGCAGAACTCTTTGAGAGCTATTTAGAACTATGATCAGAACTATGTTTACGCTTATAGGCAAATAATTATTCCGAAAAAACTAAAATTTGTTATAATTTTTTGTAATTTTTTCGCGAATTAGTGCAGAACTATTTAAATTTTGTACAGAGAACTCCAGAACTATTGCATATCTGCCTAGAACTCTGAAAAAATGCACATTTTTGAGAAAAGGGGTGCCAACTTCACAGTAGCGTGTAAATGGATTCCCCATTATTGCAATTATCTCATGAAGTATAATCTGCACAGAAAAATGTCATTAGGATTTCCTGTAGAACTCTTTGAGAGCTATTTAGAACTGTGATCAGAACTATGTTTGTACTAATAGGCAAAAAATTATTTTGAAAAAACTAAATTTTGCGGTAATTTTTCGTATTTTTTCGGCGAAATTTTGCAGAACTATTTAAATTTTGTACAGAGAACTCCAGAACTATTACATATCTGTCTAGAACTCTGAAAAAAATGTACATTTAAAAAAAAAAAAGGGGTGCCAACTTCACAGGACTCCGTGCTGCGGTGCACGCGGCCGTTCGCCGTTGGGGGTTCGAGTCCCCCCCCCCCCCCCCCCACTTCGGGCACGGGTGTTTGTATTGTCCTTAGGTTAGTTTACCTTATTTCAAATAGTCTGTAAGCTACGGACTAATAACCAGCCAGTTGAGTCCGATAGATTTACAACATTTGAACTTTTCCATTTTATGCGAAAAAAATAAAAGTAGGTAGCACAATGGAAATCGCAGCCATCTAAGTATCACGTATCAGTTAGGGGGAAAGGGAACACTCTTACACTATGATTAAAATTTACGTGAAAAACTAAATATTGGATGAAGCAGATGAAATTTACAAATGTACTAATAATTTTAAAAAAACTGACAGAGTTATGTCTTCTGTCGTTGATAAAAATTACAAAGAAATAAGCAAATTTGCCTCGATGATGCGTGTAAAACGTATGTATTACGCAGAATGCAATTTTATGTGCGTTACGTTACATAATTCTGAATTACTAATAAAATTTAAATTACTTGTGATGGACGCTGCCGGCCGCGGTGGCCGAGGGGACTAATGCGCTCCAGTCACGGTCTGCACGGCCACTACGGTCGGGGGTTCGAATCCCCCATCGAGCATGGATATTTGTGCCGTCCTAGTTCGTAAGTAGTTCATAAGTAGTTTGTAAGTTTGGGGACTGATGTCCCCGTAGTTAAGTCCCATAGACTATACAAACATTTGAACATTTTTTGATGGCCGCTATAGTCCAAAGTTCAAAATGAGTCTGAAACACAACGAGAATCAGAGAGCGCAGTGAGCAAAACTGACGACAGCTGGATACCGAGCAGTGGGCTGGACCTGAAACAATGACCGAACTTACTGGCCGCGCGGCCTGGAGCGGGAACTGTCACGCTGTAGCTCCTAGAACTACAAGTCGTCGCAACTGTTCCGGACCGGGACTGTCGAACGTGAACTCGAATGGCACCGACTAGGAGCAGCGAAGTAAAGGGCGAACTGCCGTTCCTCGTATGTAGTTCCTTGATCCTTCTGTTCACTTTTGTGAACCATTCATTTGGAAACGGTCGTTCGCAAACGACCCGTCCTTACACTGAACTCTCATTCGGGAGGACGCTGGTCTTAATCCACGTCCGACCATCAACATTTAGATTTTCCCCTATTTCCCTGAATCACTCCAGACAAATATGGGGATTGTTCTGAAAGCGCTCTGCCGATTTCCTTCCCAATCGTTACCCAAAAATTTCGACCGCAAACTCCGTTTCTAATGACCATGCTATCGACGAGACGTTAAACCTTAATCTTCCTTCGAACTTCTTTCCTTACCTATCACTGTAACGGGAGTAAACATTTTTGTTAAAAAAGTGTTTCTTTATATTTCTGTTAATAGTACATTGAAATATTGGTAATGCTTTCCTGCTGGTTAGTTTCCCACTTTCTCAGTCCTCGAATAATGCTGTTTATAATAAAGCGATTATGTTGTTATGGAGAAGCAGGTCCTGTGTTTCTTAGTGTTGGCCGCGGCGGAGAAGCCGAGCGCATTGAGGCGCTATGCTCCGATGCGCGAGGCGTTCCCTGTCGGGGGTTCGAATCCTCCCTCGGGCATGGATGTTTGTGTTTTCTTTAGTATAAGTTAGTTCATAAGTAGTTTGTAAGTTTAGAGACTGATGAAAAAAATGTTCAAATGTTTGTTAAGCTTATGGGACTTAACTACGGGGTCATCAGTCCCTAAACTTACAAACTACTTATGAACTAGCTAAGACTAAGGACGGCACAAATATACATGCCCGAGGGGGGATTCGAACCCCCGACCGTAGTGGCCGTGTAGACCGTGACTGAAGCGCCTCAGTCTCCTCGGCCACCGCGGCCGGCAGAGACTAATGACCCCGCAGTTAAGTCTCATAAGCTTAACAAACATTTAAACATTTGAATTCTTCGTGTTTGGACAC
Organism: Locusta migratoria; assembly: GCA_026315105.1. Taxonomy (NCBI): domain Eukaryota; kingdom Metazoa; phylum Arthropoda; class Insecta; order Orthoptera; family Acrididae; genus Locusta; species Locusta migratoria. The sequence goes on along the minus strand of CM048755.1, from coordinate 661,619,717 downwards.
GAAGATACATTTTATCAGGTCGAAAGATTTAATGTCACAATTTTGGGTAGATGAAAGAAAAATTGACAGGTCAAGTTGATTGTTCGGTAACTGCTTTCTTTTGCAGAGGATTGACCGCACATGTTTACCGGCTGAGATGCAGCATCAGTAACAGGCTCGTGGCTGCTGTCAACACGACTCGGCGACCCTGGCGACAGTTTTAGCGTGAGGCGCCGTAGCTGATCAACACGAGAGCTTTTGCTGCGCTAGACGGCGCCAGTGGTTGCTGAATGCCCGTCTGTGACCGGTTCATTGGCCACCTTCACCTCTCTTACAGTCGAATTCATGTGCTCACGTTTTTCTTTACTGTGCAGTAAGATTACTTGCCACGGTGGAGTAGCCGAGCGGTCTAAAGCACCTCGCTGCGGAGCGCGCGGTTGCTCGCCATGGAGGTTCGAGTCCTCCCTGGGGCATGGGTGTGTGTGTTTGTCCGTAGGTTAGTTTACCTAGGTTTAAGTTGTTTGTAAGCTACGGACTGATGACCCTCGCAGTTTGGTCCGATAGAATTACAAACAAACAAACATAAGATTACGTATAGTTAATGCTAAAATAGATCCTGTACCAGATAAATGTGGATTTTTCAAAGAGATCAGTTATCTAAAACACTCTGCAGTTCCAACATGCGCCATATTTGAAAATACAGTTTGATTGATGCTACGCAGATTGTACGTATTTGATAAGACATCAAGTTGTACCTTTCACAGAGTTCGAAAACACAGCGTGTGAAATTGTGATTGTTGAGGGGCCCATATTTAGGGTTGTATTGATCACAGAGATGAGCGGCAGAGTGTTCTGGATGTCCCTGGCCTAGTAATCATTTGTATACCAATGATTACAGTAGTTATCCTACAATACACGTAAGAAAAGAAGAAAAAAAAACCCACACACACACTTCCTCCAGGCCAGCCAAAATGTGCAAACCGGTTAGTTTGTTTGCATTACATGTAGTCTATAGTGGGCTTTATACAACTTATAAGAGCACCACTTGTTCATGAGCTTTTCCTGAGAAAACCGGTATGTATGTATGTATTAGGATAGATGCTTAAAACGATGAAGTCAACTGTAAATGGTAAAAGAGGTCGCACCGTTCACTCATATACTACAACAGCTCCGACTGAAGTTTCTCTTTTCTAATCTAACTTTATGTTAAGCATTCAGTTCTGTGAGAGCATGATTATGTGGTTCTCATTGAAATAACTGGAACTCGTAAATTCACCGATGCCGGCCGCGGTGGCCGAGGGGACTGAGGCGCTCCAGTCACGGTCTGCGCGGCCACTACGGTCGGGGGTTCGAATCCCCCCCTCGGGCATGGATATTTGTGCCGTCCTTAGTGATAAGTAGTTTGTTAGTTTAGGGACTGATGACCCCGTAGTTAAGTCCCATAAGCTATACAAACATTTGAAATTCACCGATAGCATTGACTTTTATTGTGGTTGGTTTTAGCACATATACAGCAGCGTATAAAATTCAGAGGAAATTTTATTTAAAATTGAGAGAACAACGATATCTTTTTACATTATCGAGATATTGGCTTCATATTCGCGGGGAAAACTCTTACGGTTTCCCTATTTCTGTCCAAGTGGAAATACTTATAATTTCATCTAAAGAAAACTATTGTGCGAAAAAAAAATTTGATTTCGGACGTCTGACAGCTTGATACATTTTCTCGATAAATGACAATTTAATTTTTGTTATTCGTTATACCCTATATACAGGGTCAAGGGAAATTCGCGTGCTCAGGCTTAGTAGCGCTATTCCTCGCATACCAGCAATACAAAAATGCCGCTCACAAAATTTCGTCCTGTGAATATTTCCCGGAAGTAAATGGACCTCGTAGACTGAGGTGGGTGTGTGTTCTATATGTCAGTGTGTTTCAGAATTACACTATTGCACCGACAAATTTCTAGGGATGGTAGAGGGTGTTTTGAGAAATAAAATGTGCATAGAAGCCAGTGCCCAGAAACGTCATCGAACGACGCTACAGAGCGTTTCTAAGTTAATGGAGGGGATGTCTAGCGGCAGGAGCTGGTGTCTGTAACTTGGACTCTCCATAGCGTCGTTGAATGGCGTTTCTGGGATTGGGTTTCTGTGCCCATTTAGTTTCTCAAAACACATTCTACAGCCTTTAGACGTTTGTTGGTATAATTGTGTGTTTCTGAAACCTACTGATGTATGTAACACATACCCATCTCCGTCTTCAACGTGGATTTCCTGCCGGAAATATGTCAAGGACGAAATTTTGTAAGAGACATTTTTCTATTGTTCGGTTGCCCGAGTGCTCTAAAAGTGTGTCATAACATATAAACAGAGTATGAAATCTTTAAAGATCTATAGAGTTTGTCTGAGATAAGCAGCTCATCTTGCTGTAGCAAGGAAAAGAAAGGAACTAACTGAAAAATGATACATTCGAAGGACAAAAAACGGAAATGTGTTCCTCTTCACAAGACTTTGACAGAATAGTGGGGAAACGACTGCCTCACTCCCCATTCCGCCTTACTCACAAAAAATGTCATGTCAAAATATTCACGCATTTTGTGCTGAGAGAGAATAGCAGAAATAGACGTTGGAAGAGAAATGAGACGGCGCCAGTGGGAGAATAAGAGAGAGAGCACAGAGTCAGGGCGAGAGACAGTGAGAGTAGCACAGGTAAATGGTTAGAGATAGTAGCAGTGGGAGGAAAAGAGGAGGCAATGAAAAGGGGAAAGAGAGATTAGGGGAGACCTGAATTATCCGGATCGGCGAACTTTAAATTGATAAAGTTTTGGCTACTTTAAAGTTTATCGGTTTTGAGTTTACAAGCCCGTCCAATCCATCCGCAAGGACATGTGTACGAGGAGACAATACTGACTGAAGAGACATCTACATAGCAATCCACCGCAAGGTGCGTGGCGGAGGGTACACGTACCACTAATAGACATTTCCTTTCCTATTCCATTTCCAAATAGAACGAGGGGAAGAAGAATGTCTATATGCCTCTGTACGAGCCCTAATTTCGCTTATCTTTTCTTTGTGATTTTTACTCAAATTGTAAGTAGGCGGCAGCAAGATCGTTTTGCAGGCAGCTTCTAATTCCGGCCCTCTAAATTTCCTCAGGAGAACTTCTCGAAAAGAACGTCGTCTTTCCTCCAGCGATTCCCATTTGAGTTCCCGGAGCATTTCTGTGACACTCGCGCATTGGTCGAACCTACCAGTAACGAAACTAGCTGCTCCCCTCTGAACTGCTTCTATGTCTTCCTTTAAACTGATCTGCTGCGTGTCCCAAACACTTGAGTAATAGTCAAAACTTAGTCGTACAAGCGTTTTATACGCGGTCTCCTTTGCAGATGAAGTATATCTTCACAAAATTCTCCTAATAAACCGAAGTCGGGTGTCCGCCTTACTCACAACTGTCCTTACGTGTTCGTTCCATTTCATATCGATCTGCAGTTTTACGCCTAAATATTTGAACGACGCGACTGCATCAAGAAGCTCACATTATGGGATTGTTTTTCCTATTCATGCGCGCCACCTTACATTTTCTGCATTGAGAGCTAGCTGCCATTCTTTGCACCAATTAGAAATTTTGTCTAAGTCATCCTGTATGCTATAACAGTGAATTAAAGACGACAGCCTCCCATAAACCACAGCATCATCAGAAAACATCCGCATATTACAGGTTACTCTGTCCATCAGATCATTTATATAGATAGTAAATAATAGCGGTCCTATCACACTCCCCTGGAACACGCCTGACAATACACTCGTCTCTGATGAACACTTGCCGTCGAGAACAACGTACTAGGTTCTATTACTTACGAAGTATTCCTGCCAGTCACAAATATGTGAACCTGTTCCATAAGCTCGTATCTTCGTTAGCAGTCTGCAGTGTGGCACCGCGTCAAATGCCTTAGTGAAATCGAGAAAAACAATCAGCCTGTTTCCCTTTATCCATTGTTCGCAAGATGTCTTGTGAGAAAAGGGCAAGCTGAGTTTCACATGTACGATGTTTTCTAAACCCGTGCTGATTCATAGAAAGACGCTTATCCGTCTCAAGGAAATTTACTATATTCGAGCTGAGAAAATGCTCCAAAATTCTACAGAAAACTGATGTCAACGATATTGGCCTGTAATTATGTGGGTCAGTTCTTCTACCTTTCTTATAAATGGGAGTCACCTGCCCTTTTTTCCAATCACTAGGAACTATGCGCTGAATTAAAGATTCGCGAAAATGCGAGCTAATTAAGGGGCTAGTGCCGCAGAATACTCTTTGTAAAGCCGAAGTGGTATTCCATCCGGACCAGCAGACTTTAGTATTCAGCTCTCTCAGCTGCTTCTCCACACCGAAAATACCTATTACTATGTCCTCCACTTGGTATTTATGCGTTGATCAAATGATGGTACTTTCGTACGGTCCTCCTGCGTTAATTATTTCTTAAACGTTAAATTTAGAACTTCAGCTGTCCGTTTGCTTTCTTCTATTACTGCCCCGGAATGATCATCGAGTGATTGGATAGTAGCCTGCGAGAAAGAAAGCGACAGTGTCAATTTGAGAGAAACAGAATGCGACATACACATTATTAGGGAGTCAGTGGAAGGGAAAAACAGTGCTAAGAAAGATTGCGAGATAGGGATAAAGACAGGGAGAATGTGAGAGACAGACAGAAGAAAGCGCCTATGGCAGATAAAGAAGACACTGGGTGAGAGGCACATTTTAGGCAGTGTAAGAGAGGTGGTGGGTATGAATACTTCATTACAATTAGAGACTGCGTAAAAGGATTCGGCATGTTCTGTGTTAAAAAAGCTCGAATACTGCCACATGACAAAATATAAGGTGAGGAAGACACGATGAGGGCTGAGGCCGCTGTTTGGGCACTTTTAGTCTCCTTTAAAGAGGAACATATTTCCCTTCCTTGTGCTTCGACAGGAGCAGTTTTCAACAAGTGCATGCCTTCACCGCAAGCCATTGTACGGTACATGGCGCGTATATCTTGTACCACTGCAATTCATTCACTTTCCTGTTCCACTCGAAATATCTGTCACCCTATCTGACTAGTTTATTTAAGTAAATTGAAGAGAAAAAATCTCCCTAAATTCAATGTTTAAACTGAAGCACAGCATTTGTCAGAAAATTTTGGAGCGATTACAAAAAATATTTAATTATGGATGATAGTGTTTGTCCGTCTATACAACTACAAATAAAATGTGATTTTTCTCACCAGACGCGTTTCCTTTTAATGACAATAAAACATCTTCAGTGGTCTGTAATAATAGAAATCTACGGTTTGTTTTGTTTTTGGGTCGAAAACAATTCGATAGCGAAACATGCAAAGTAGGCTTGTTGTTGTCTTACTTACGGAAATTTGTTTTCGCCTCACATCATGGAATGCCGGTCTGTTTCATGCAGTACCGCCGATTCTTCCGGCTGCATATTTTTTTTCACTAATTTCACTTTTACTTTTGCACTGTCCATAATTGTTTTTCACAGATCAGAGGTGTTTGTTTCGATTGTAACTTGGTCTGCACAGTGTGTTATTGTAGTGTTTCCAACATCAAAAATGTAATTTTTTAATGTTTTATAATAAATTATGTTATAGTATATTTAATTTTGATATAAGCGCAATGGAGTAGTGACAAAATTATAATTCTGTGAAATGGGCAATATGTTTTATTTTATTTTATTTTGTTTTTAATTGGGAGGGGGGGGGGAGAATGGCAGGGTAAAGATGACTGAATGGTGGTTGAAAGTGGTGAGTAGGTGAGATGTTAAGTGAGACGGAAGACAAGAGTGATGGTCAGGAGGTGGAGTGGTGGTTGGGAGAGGGGAGAAGATGAATGTTGGCTTTTATTAAATGTATACATATAAATTAAGCTATCGTATATATAGTGAAGAAGAAACAGTAATATTAAAACTTGCGGGTGGTGAGTGTTTCTGTGTGGAAGAGAGGGTCGTGGTAATGCAAATAATCTGTGTTAACAAATTTCTCTAAACTCCTGTTAAATACAAGTCTTTAGACATTACTCCCTTTTGTTATCATAACTCTAGAAACACTTATCTCCAACTATTGTCATTCAAAAAAAAAAAAAAAAAAAAATCGCGCCGCGGCGGAGCTGCCGAGCGCATTGAGGCGCTATGCTACGATGGTCGAGGCCGTTCCCCGTCAGGGGTTCGAATCCCCTCTCGGGCATGTGTTTGTGCCGCCTTTAGTATAAGCTAGTTCATAAGTAGTTTGTAAGTCCCATAAGTCCCATAAGATATACAAACATTTGAACATTTGATTTTTGAGAAAAATAGCATTTTATTTGTAGCTGCATAGACGGATAAACACTACCATTCAAAATTATAAAAGCGACTACGGACATCATGTCCAAACATACGAAGAACTGAAAATATCGTTTATTCTCTCTAGCTGCACTATGTCATCCGCAAATGACGTTCGATTTGTAGATTAGGTTTTCCCTTTATGTATATTAAGCCCTAAATGGGCCTATCGGGCTCAAAATTCGCTGTGCCACCCACTCCTAATGGCCTGGGACGAAGGAGCATGCAGTCGGCTCACCTCTGTCCCGCTCGTTATGGAGTTTCTCAACTTGGAAACGCTACATTCCACGCAGATATTTTACCATATCCGTGCAGTTAAATTCAGTACTTTCACGTACAATAGCCACGACAGAGAAACGCAGAAAAGGTAAATTAATACATACATTTCTTATTGCAATTTTCTATCTAAGAAATGGCCTCAGCGAAAATAATTTCCGCAAAATCGCATCTTACTGCAACTACCAACTGACCAGACACTCAGATTATAGTACATTTTAATTGTTGTCTGAGGCATCATGTTGCCTCCCAGTAGGAACTAAAGTATTTAATTACTGACAGTGAGCTGCGCGATAGTCGCTGCATGGTCTAAGGCATCATGCTACAGACTGGGCGGCCGTTCCCGCCGGGTGTTTGAGTCCTCCCTCGGACAGTGCTGTCTGTGTTATCCTTAATGTTACTTTAAGTGGATTGCAAGTCTAGGGACTGATAATAATATCAGTTTGGTCAAACAGGGTCACAGACATTTGAATGTTTGAACTAATAGTTGTTTCTGCGCAATTACAGAAAATGTGTTCAAATGTTTGTTAAGCTTAAGGGACTTAACTGCGGGATCATTACTCCCTAAACTTACAAACTACTTATGAACTATCTTATACTAAAGACGACACAAACATCCATGCCCGAAAGGGGATTCGAACACCCGACCGTAGCTGCCGTGCAGACTGTGACTGGCGCGCCGCAGAACACTCGGCCATTGCGGCCGGCCGATAACAGAGAACCTTTGAGGAAAGTAATAATGGTTTGCGCAATACATTGAAGGAAACAGCGGGGTTTCAAAAATATTTGAAATAGTTCGCGCAATGTAATTATACCGTTCATTGGTGGAGTTGAGTAATGAAAGGCAGTTCCTGTCGAGATGGAGAGCAATGCAATTCGATCCGAACGAACGTTGAGTGAGTGTTTTAATTTTTTTCATACTTGTATTTCTCACAGTACGGACTTAAGACCGACCATGCAAGCTTTCGATCAGTAATCTGTAAATAATGGTTTCATTTCTTTTATTTAGTTTTTTCTCTGAGGATCTGCCTTGAGTGAAGCAATGGTTTTCATTTTTATTTCGCTACATAATGATTTCGTGTGGTATTTTTGGCCGTTAGATCCCAGCTGGGATGGTGTTCGGCCTGCCTGGTGCAAGTCTTTAGGTGACGCCACATGGGCGACTTGCGCATCGATGATGATGAAATGATGCTGAGGACGACAAAACATACAGTCCCCGAGTGGAGGAAATTATAGCACCTTACGTGGGTCCTTTTTATTGTTTCAAATTAAACAATAGAAATATTTTAGTTTGTACAGGTTATTATAAGTTCGTATTATCAGTTAGAAATTTATACAAGAATTTGATATATGTTTATAAACCACATTTTACATGTAGAATTGGTTACAGTTATCGTACATTATCTGTGAAGATCCTCGTTTACAGTTTGCCATCTGGAAGTAGTTTTGTACTTAAGTACAAAACTATCTTATATCGAAATATTTGATTTGTTATCATATTTTTATGGTTAGGTCGAAAGCTAATTAATTGTACGTGAACGGCATCTCTGTGTGTCTCTTTATTCCTTTGCATATGAACTACGTTTTACTTGCTTGTGTTGGTGTCTTCCTGAGGCGCTCCAGTCACGGTCTGCACGGCCACTACGGTCGGGGGTTCGAATCCCCCCTCGGGCACGGCTATTTGTGCCGTCCTAGTTTGTAAGTAGTTCATAAGTAGTTTGTAAGTTTAGGGACTGATGACCCCGTGGTTAAGTCCCATAGACTATACAAACATTTGACCCTTTTTGTTGGTGTCTTCATTGGCAGAATGGTGAAGGAAAATAGCACTACTTCAATATTCACTCTGTTTGTGAATTGTGAAAACAGAATGGTGGGCGGAGTAAACTAACTGTGTTTTGAGTAGGAAGTTTGAATGTTGCCAAGATGGGAGTACAAACTAAAATATTTCCGTTGTTCAGTTTAAAGCAATAAAAACAGCCACTGAAGATGCCACAACTGTACCGTAACATGTTGTTGTTGTTGTTGTTGTTGTTGTTGTGGTCTTCAGTCCGCAGCCTGGTGCGATGCAGCTTTCCACGCTACCCTGCCCTGTGCAAGTCTCTTCATCTGAGAATACGTTCGGCAACCTACATCCTTTTGAATGTGCTTACTATATTCGTCCCTCGGTCTCCCTCTACGATTTTTACCCCACACTCTTCCTTCTAATGCTAAGTTGACAATTCCTTGATGTCGCAGAATGTTTCCAACCAATCTATCCCTTCTCTTAGTCAGTATATGCCAGAAACTCCTTTTCTCCCCGATTCGGTTAAACACCTCATTAGTTACATGATCTACCCATACATGAAAAAAAAAAGATACAAACCAGAGTTTTGCTTAAGGCAAATCCTCACAGAGAAGAAACTAAATATTTATATAGCAAACACGGATGAAAATGGCTTCAACATCAAGATGATGCGTTTATTTTGTTGGCGACTGTCGTAAAAGAATGTAAAGACACAGAAAACAGCACGTATGGATGGTAAATTACAAAGTACACTTAAACTGGAAAGAACACGTAGATAATGTCGTGGGAAAGGCGAACCAGAGACTGCGTTTTATTGGCAGAACCCTTAAAAGATGCTACAGAACTACTAAAGAAAGTGCATACACTACGCTTGTCTGTTCTTTTTTGGAGTATCCCCCAGTGTGGGATCCTTATCAGGTGGGTTCGACGGAGGACATCGAAAGAGTCCAAAGAAGGGCAGCTCGTTTCGTATTGTCGTGATACAGGGGAGACAGCGTTACGGAAATGATGCAGGATCTGGGATGGGAATCATTACAACAAGGGCGCTTATCGCTGCGGCGTGGGCTACTTACGAAACTCCAATCGCCAACATTCTTCTCCGAATGCGAAAATATATTGTTGACTCCCACTTGCGTAGGTAGAAATGATCATCAGAATAAAATACGTGAAATGAGAGCTCGAACGGAGAGCTTCAGGTGTTCTTTCCGAGCGCTATTCGAGAATGGATTGGGAGATAAAAAGTTTAACGGTGGTTCGATGAACCCTCTGCCAGGCACTTAAATGTGATTTGCATAGTATCCCATGCAGATGTAGATGTAATTTGTAATTAGTTGTCATTGCGATTTATGTATTGCCGTGTTCGCAGTAGCTACGGTCGCGTGTACGGATATGCAGTAAGCGAAAAAATAATTGTTTGTGCGACTGTCCCGCGTCAGCAAGAAGTAAAGGTATGACCGCACTGAGCGGAACTGCACTGCAGCGGAGCGGCGCGGCACGACGCGGCCAAATATTCTTTACATGGAATTGAATGGGGCAGCACGCACTACGCGGCTGCGGGACTGCGCAGCGCTGCACTGCGCGCCAAAGTTGATCAACTGGCCGACTCTGCCGCGCCGTGTCGCGTTGCGTAGTTCCGCTGCCGCTAGTGCGGTCTAGGAAGCGTCGCGGCACTGCACGTCATTCGCGTCCTAACTCTGTTGCGAGCAAAATTAAATTTGTTTACAACAATGGCATTAGACGAGGAAAAGTTAATTGTATGTGTAAGTGAATACCCAGAGTTATATGACCTTCAAAATGAACATTATATGAATAGCACAAGAAAAAGCAACATTTGGAAAGAAATTGCCAAGGAATTGGGAGTACAGGGTAAGTGAATTTCATATTTTTTTATGTTGGTGCAAGACATTTATTTTTGGTCAAACATTACGTACAATTAACGACAAGTTATTTTAATTTTGTGAAAGTGACAAATAGGTACTTATTTATGACTACACATGTGTTATAACATTTTTTTACTATTCGTTGTCTCTTCGACGACATCCCCTGTTAACCATGTTGTTTTGCCAGACCAAACTACCTTGAGGGGAATTGAAATAATCTTTGAAAGTATCCCGTATCTGAATAGCATTATTTACGAAGTTGCCTCCTATATGTGGAAGGTCTCGTAATTGTATCTCGTCAGTCTCTTCGGTATCCAACATCACCGTATCATGTCTGAGAAAATTGTGCAAGACACAAGTGGCAAGAATCACGTTGTCTACGTGTTCTGGACTCAGACAGATCTTGCGATAATAAATCCTAAATTTTTGACACAATATTCCAAAAGCATTTTCTGAAACTCTTCGAGCTCTATTATGTCTATAACAGTATACTTTTCTCAGTGGGTCGTCTAATTGTACAGCAGGGTAAGGTCTCATTAAATAGGTTTTTAATGGAAATGCTTCGTCCCCAACAATCACGTGAGGCACCCGAACTCTCATTCCTGGTAATTCTTTTGGGCCTGGTACATTCAAAGTATTTGTTTCTAGTTTTGCTGCTAAATCGGACCGTGAAAAAATCCCTGCATCGCTATTCTTTCCGAGGTCACCAACGTTTACATATATAAATTTATAATCTGCATCTACTAAGGCAAGTAACACTATAGAGAAAAACTTCTTGTAATTAAAATATAGCGAGCCACTTTTTGGCGGTGAGAAAATTTGTATGTGCTTTCCATCTAGTGCACCAATACAGTTGGGATAATGCCATTTTTCAGAAAATTCTTTTTCAATCGTCTTCCATTTTTCTTCATCTGGTATGGGCATTACTGTCTTGGATAACACTTCCCACAATGCTGCGCATGTAGTGTGTACGATTTCTTGTACGGTTGTATATCCCAGACGAAAAGATTCTGCTATAGTCTTGAATGAATCTCCAGTAGCAAGAAATCTAAAACAAATAAAATAACATTTTTATTTGCAGATATTCACTGCAAGGAGAAATGGAAAACTTTGAGGGACGGCTATCATAGAAGTATAAAGAAACGTAAATGCAAGAGTGGAGATGGTGCTACCAAAAGTAAAAAATGGAAATACGAGAGTCAAATGGAGTTCTTACGGCCGTATCTTCAGGAGAGAGCTACAAAGACTAACATCGAAAACGCTGAGTCAGCTTTTAGTGACGATGAAACTACTAACGACAAGTCTGTTCCAGATGCATTGGCAGTATCTCCTGAGCCAGTAGACTCACCGTTATCTTCCTCATCGGCAACATCACAAATGTTCAAAAATATTACAGCGAGGAAATAGAACCGAACGCATCAGCTATCAGTAGCCAGTGTTCTACAGAATTATTTGAATTCACGGCCATCTACAAGTACACCGGCAACAACGGAAAGTGGAGACCCTATATATTCCTTTTTCAGAGCTATGGCTGACTCTGTCAAAGCCTTGTCTCCAGATCTACAACTAAAAGCAAAAAATAAAATTTATACTATAGTATCAGATTTAGAATACGAGAATCTACTTAGGAACTCTACAGGACAAGCCAAACCAGTAACAAAGGAAACAGCTCCACCTACATCTTGTTGTTGTTATGGTCTTCAGTCCGGAGACTGGTTTGATGCAGCTCTCCACCCTACTCTATCCTGAGCAAGCCTTTTCATCTCCTCATAAGAACGGCAACCCACATCCACTTGAATCTGCTTACTATACGTGTCTCTTGGTCTCCCTCTGCGGTTTTTACCCCACACACTACCCTCCAATGCTAAATTTACGAATCCTCGATGTCTAAGAATATGTCCTACCAAGCGATCCCTTCTTTTAGTCAGGGTATGCCAAAAATTCCTTTTCTCGCCAATTTTGTTCAGTACCTCTTCATTAGTTATGTGATCTACCCACTTAATCTTCAGCATTCTTCTGTAACACCACATTTCAAAAGCCTCTATTCTCTTCCTGTCCGCACTGCTTATCGTCCATGTTTCACTCCCGTACAAGGCAACACTCCACACAAATGCCTTCAGAAAAGACTTCCTTACACTTAAATTAATATTCGATGTTAGCAAATTTCTCTTTTTCAAAAATGCTTTTCTTCCCATTGCCATTCTGCATTTTATATCCTCTGTACAGCGACCATCGCATGTTATTTTACTACCCAAGTAACAAAACTCATCTACCACCTTCATTGTCTCATTACCTAATCTAATTCCTTCGGCATCGCCTGATTTTCTAAGACTACATTCCATTATTTTTGTTTTGCTCTTGTTTATGTTCATTTTATACGCTCTCTTCAACACACTGTCCATTCCATTCAACTGCTCTTCCACGTCGTTCGCCGTCTCTGACAGAATTACAATGTCATCAGCAAAACGCAATGTTTTTATTTCTTCCCCCTGAACTTTAATGCCTATTCCAAAATTTTCCTTGCTTTCCTTCACCGCCTGCTCAATGTACAAATTGAATAACATCGGAGAAAGGCTACAACCCTGTCTTACTCCCTTCCCAACTGATGCTTCCCTTTCATGCCCCTCAAGTCTAATAACTGCGGTCTGGCTTTTGTACAAATTGTAAATAACTCTCCTTTCCCTGTATTTTACCCCTGCTGACTTCAGAATTTGAAAGAGTGTAGTCCAGTCAACATTGTCAAATGCTTTCTCCAAATCTACAAAAGCTAAAAATGTAGGTTTGCCTTTCCTTAATCTATCTTCTAAGATAAGACGTAAGGTAAGTATTGCCTCCCGGGTTCCTACGTTCCTCCTGAATCCAAACTGATCTTCCCCGAGGTCGGCTTCTACCAGCTTTTCCATTCTCCTGTAGATAATTCGTGTTAAAATTTTGCAACCATGACTTATCAAACTGATGGTTCTGTAATTTTCACACCTGTCTGCGCCTGATTTCTTTGGAATGGGGATTATTACATTTTTCTTAAAGTCTGAGGGTATTTCGCCTGTCTCATACATCCTACACACCAGTTCAAATAGTTTTGTCATGGCTGGCTCTCCCAGAGACTTTAGTAGCTCTGAGGGTATGTCATCTACTCCTGGGGCCTTGTTCCGACCTAGGTCTTTCAGGGCTCTCTCAAATTCATCTCTCAGTATAGTATCTCCGATTTCATCTTGATCTACTTCCTCTTCCCTTCCTACAACAGCGTCTCTAAGTTCATTTCCTTTGTAGAGCTGCTCTATGTACTCTTAGCACCTTTCAGCTTTCCCTTCTTTGCTGAGAAGTGGTTTCCCATCTGAGTTCTTGATATTCGTAGAATTACTTTTCTTGTCCCCAAATGTGTCTTTTATTTTTCTGTAGGCGGTATCTATTTTCCCCCTTCTTATACATTCTTCTACACATTTGCATTTGGCTTCTAGCCACTCCTGCTTAGCCATTTTGCATTTCCTGTCAATCTCATTTTTTAGTCGTCTGTACTCCATTTTGCCTGTTTCATTTACTGCATTTTTATATTTTCTCCTTTCATCAATTAAATTTAGTATTTCCTGTGTTATCCAAGGATTTTTTGTAGGTCTTGCCTTTCTACCTATTTTGTCCTCTGCTGCCTTCACTATTTCATCTCTCAATGCTACCCATTCCTCTTCTACTGTTTTATTCCCCCCTGTTTCTGTCAATTGTTGCCTAAAGCTCCCTCTGAAATTCACCAGAACTTCACGTTCCTTCAATTTATCTAGGTCCCATCTTCTTATTTTCCTACCTTTCTGCAGTTTTTTCAGTTTCAGCCTACAGTTCATGACTAACAAGTTATGGTCAGAGTCTATATCTGCCCCTGGGTATGTCTTGCAGTTTATAACCTGGTTCCGGAATCTATGTTTTACTATTATAAAATCTATCTGATACCTTCCGGTGTCTCCTGGTCTCTTCCAAGTATACAACCTTCTTTTGTGATTCTTAAACCACGTGTTTGTTACAATTAAATCATGTTCCGTGCAAAATTCTACCAGGCGACTTCCTCTTTCATTCCTTCTGCCCAGTCCATATTCACCTACTATTTTTCCTTCTCTTCCTTTTCCTACTACCGAATTCCAGTCTCCCATTACAATTAAGTTTTCCTCTCCCTTAACTGTCTGAATAATTTCCTTTAGCTCCTCATATATTTCTTCGATCTCCTCATCATCGGCAGAGCTAGTTGGCATATAAACCTGTACTACTGTTGTCGGTGTTGGCTTCGTATCTAACTTGACAATGATAATGCGATCACTGTGCTGCTTATAGTAGTTTACCCGCATTCCTATTTTCTTATTCATTATCAGTCCTACTCCTGTGATACCCCCAACTGCTTTTGTATTTATAATCCTGTACTCACCTGACCAGAAATCCTGTTCATCCTGCCACCTAACTTCACTAATCCCCACTATATCTAACTTCAACCTATCCATTTCCCTTTTTAAATTTTCTAATTTTCCTACCCGATTAAGGGATCTAACATTCCACGCTCCGATCCGTAGAATGCCAGTATTGTCTTTCCTGATGATAACATCCTCCTGAGTAGTCCCCGCCCGGAGATCCGAATGGGGGACTATTTTACCTCCGGAATATTTTACCCGAGAGGATGCCATCATCATGTTTTCATACAGTAGAGCTGCATGTCCTCGGGAAAAGTAACGGCTGTAGTTTCCCCTTGCTTTCAGCCGTTCGCAGTAACCTTGTGGCAAAGCCACATTAGCTGATGTTACAAGGCCAGCTCAGTCAATCATCCAGACTGTTGCCCCTGTAACTACTGAAAAGGCTGCTGCCCCTCTTCAGGAACCACACGTTTGTCTGGCCTCTCCACAGATACCCCTCCGCTGTGGTTGCACCTACGGTACGGCTATCTGCATCGTTGAGGCACGCAAGCCACCCCACCTCGGCAATGTCTGTGGTTCATGGGGGTGGACCTACATCTTATGATTTAAATAATCAATTTGCCGAATCAGTTCCATCTACATCTGACTTAAATAAGCAGTTCCTCAAAACGCAGACTACATCAGGACCTCAGAATATTCAGATCCAGAAAGTTCCGACTGCTTCTACTACTGTTCAACAGAATACTTCTAATACAGCCAACTGTGACTATCCCAGGGGAATGAACAACGACTCGCAAAGCATTCATGAGAGAAATCCCAGCAAACAAATCACATATATCATAACTTCAGATGGCTTTCTACAGCCACAAAATGTTACATATGATTAAAAAAGCCTGTATTTATGGAAGTATGTCATAAATAAAAAAATACTTACCTAATAGTCACCATGAGTTTTTCTTCTACGCCTATCGCTTTTCGGAATAGTGTATCTGCTTTTGCTATATGGGGCTCCATAGTTTGTACTAACACGCTGAATTTTTCTTGAGACATTCTAAAGTACGTATGAAATCTCTTTGGAGCCTTTTTAAGCCGTGGGAAAAGTGTGTGATATTCTCCTTCTTCGCATCGCGAATCCGAAATGTTATGCAGCCATATTCTTCGCCTTTTTGTTGACTGCTTTTGCTTCAACCTTTCTTCTTCCTCACATAACAATGAAATTATTACTACATCCATTTCACTGTCGTCCATTGTACTCGGAAGTTGCCCAACGACTGGCATACAAAATTTGCCGCGTGCTGTCGCGCCGTTGCAGTTCAGATGCGGTATACCAAACTGAGCCGCGTCGTGCCGCGCCGCTCCGCTGCAGTGCAGTTCCGCTCAGTGCGGTCATACCTTAAGTGAGAGTCACGAAGAGCGCGGCTGGGCGGAAGACTTGAGACAGCGCCGTTTGACGTCCCTGCTGACCACACACGCGTCTAGACGGCCACCAGCTACATTCCACACACTCATCGTCTGTCATCAAAATTCACTCCAATTACACTTTCCTGCGTTCGATTTCTTCAGATTTTTGCGCTTAATGAATCAATTTATACCGGGTGATCAAAAAGTCAGTATAAATTTGAAAATCTAATAAATCACGGAATAATGTAGATAGGTAAAAATTGACACACATGGGGTTTTATTAGAAGCCGGCCGCGGTGGCCGAGGTGACTGAGGCGCTCCAGTCACGGTCAGCACGGCCACTGCGGTCGGGGGTTCGAATCCCCCTTCGGGCATGGATATTTGTGCCGTCCTAGTTCGTAAGTAGTTCATAAGTAGTTTGTAAGTTTAGGGACTGATGACCCCGTAGTTAAGTCCCATAAGCTTAACAAACATTTGAACATTTGATTTTATTAGAAAAAAAAAGTTCAAAAATGTACGACAGATGGCGCTTCATATGATCAGTAAACCAATATTTACCATAAGAAATTAAGACAAAGCAAAGATGATGTTCTTTACAGGAAATACTCAATATGCTGTAGTCGAGGAATAATGTTGTGAACAGCACTGTAAAGCATGTCCGGAGTTATGGTGAGGCATTGGCGTCGGATGTTGTCTTTCAGCATCCCTAGAGATGTCGGTCGATCACGATACACTTGCGATTTTAGGTAACCACAAAGCCAATAATCGCACGGAATGAGGTCTGGGGACGAGGGAGGCCAAGCATGACGAAAGTGGCGGCTGAGCACACGATCATCACCAAACGACGCGCGCAAGAGATCTTTCACGCGTCTAGCAATACTTTTTTTGTTCTAATAAAACCCCATGTCATTCCAACCATGTGTGTCAATTTTTACCTCTCCATCTACATTATTCTGTGATTTATTAAGTTTTCAAATTTATACTGACTTTTTCATCACCCGGTATTTCAAAAAATCTCACTGACGTGTTTTTGATTTCCTTGTAGTTTTATGATTTTTTCAAACATTTCGGACAAATATAATAAAACTGTAAATTATAAAAAAGTATCGGCGTTACGATTACGAATCGACTATTGTGATGATAACTATGCACCCAACACGTAATATTCATTCTGACCGTATTTTAACAAACAGCCGCCGGCCGTAGTGGCCGAGCATTCTACGGCGCGCCAGTCACGGTCTGCACGGCCGCTACGGTCGGAGGTTCGAATCCCCCCTGGGGCATGGATGTTTTGCCGTCTTTAGTATAAGCTAGTTCATAAGTGGTTTGTAAGATTGGGGTCTGATGACCCCGCAGTTAAGTCCCATAAGACTTACAAACATTTGAACATTTGATTTTGAACAAACAGCCAAAATTATTTCATATTTGAGTATAGCTTCAACAGACACACTCTTTTTTGAACTTTTACCTCTTTAAACTATCATTTTAATACCTCTCCCACATTTTCATTATATTTTCCGTTAAAATATAATACCTGTCTTGCTTTAGTAGTTTGAACAATGTTTATTTTCTTTGCCTGTAATGCTTGCGAATGACTATAGTCTGGAAGGAACGTAGCGAACATTTGGCGTTCGGACGAGTGATTATAGCCTGGATGGAACACAGCGTTCATTTGGTGTTCGGAAATTAGTCACGCGATATCCCTCGCCCGAAACACTCTTTTGCATAAACCAACTTGCTTTCTATATTTGATGATTATCTTATTATAACTCCAGCGTTATCATTTCAAAGCAACGGCCGGCCGCGGTGGCCGAGGTGACTGAGGCGCTTCAGTCACGGTCAGCACGGCCACTACGGTCGGGGGTTCGAATCCCCCCTCGGGCATGGATATTTGTGCCGTCCTAGTTCGTAAGTAGTTCATAAGTAGTTTGTAAGTTTAGGTACTGATGACCCCGTAGTTAAGTCCCATAAGCTTGACAAACATTTGAACATTTGAACAAAGCAACGGAGCATTGGAAATAATCAAAAACACGCCGTTCTTAGGACAATTAATTATAAATGTTTGTAAATCTATCAGGCTCAACTGCGAGGTTATTAGTCCGTAGCTTACAAATTACTTAAACTAAGGTATTCTAACCTAAGGACAACGCAAACACCCTTACCCTAGGGGGGACTCGAACCGCTGACGGTGAACGGCCGCGCGCACCGCAGCACGGCGCTCCAATGCGCACGGCTAATCCGTCGCATGAATTATAATCTAATGTCTAAAAATGCCATGTCAACGACGAAACGATCAAAGTAGGCAAATACAAACTAACGTCCACAAGGACCGATCACACCGAAGAACCATTGAAAAGAGAGAAGAAGAAAGAGGGTTCAACGACATCTGTAATAAAAAAACTGCGCAAAATTCTCAACGAACAACCGAAAACGAACAAGAACAAACAACCGCAAAGCATCGACCTGCCTGAAGACAAAAATAAATAAAAATATATAACCACCACTCACAAATTTTTCCTCTTGCTTCTAAAATGGTTTTTTCGCACACTCTTGTTAACTGAACACTACTATATTCTGCAAGATTCCGAGTAATCCAAATTTAACTGTCCTTTCTCAAAAAAAAAGTGCATTTGTTCTGTTTCGAGAATATGCCATGAAATACATATTAACTAATTGTAAACATCAACTTCTTTATCATATGTACATAAAATTCGGAGTTTGATGCAGCTCTCCACAATACCCTATCCTGAGCAAGCCTCTTCAACTCCACATAAGAACGGCAACACACATCTGCCTGAATCTGCTTACTGTATCCATCTCTTGCTCTTCCTCTGAGGTTTCTACCCCACACACTTCCCTCCAACGCCAAATTCACAATTCCTTGATGTCTAAGAATGTGTCCTACCAGTCGATCGATCCCTTCTTTTAGTCAAGGTATGCCAGAATTTCTCCCCAATTATGTTCAGTACCTCCTCATTAGTTACGCGATCCATCCACCTAATCTTCATCATTCTTCTGTAGCACCACATTTCAAAAGCATCTATCCTCTTCCTGTCCGCACTGTTTATCGTCCATGTCTCACTCCCATACAAGGCAACACTCCACATAAATTCCTTCAGAAAGGATTTCCTTATGCTTAAATTAATATTCGATGTTAGCAAATTTCTCTTTTTCAAGAACGCTTTTCTACCCATTGCCATTCTGCATTTTATATCCTCTGTACTGCGACCATCATTTGTTATTTTACTGCCCAAGTAACAAAACTCATCTACCTCCTTTATTGTTTCGTTACCTAATCAATTTCCTTCAGCATCGCCTGATTTTCTTAGACTGCACTCCATTACCCTAGTTTTGCTCTTGTTAATGTTCATTTTATACGCACCTTTTAGCACACTGTCCATTCCGGTCAACTGTTCTTCCACATCCTTTGCTGTCTCTGATGGAATTACTATGTCGTCGGCAAAACGCAATGTTTTTAATTCTTCACCCTGAACATTAATTCCTTCTCCAAATTTCTCCTTGCTTTCCTTTATAGCCTGCTCAATGTACAAATTGCATCCCTTTCGTGCCCTTCAACTCTGACAACCGCTGTCTGGTTTTTGTACAAGTTGTAAATAACCTTACGCTCCCTATATTTTACTCCTGCGTGCTTCAGCACTTGAAAGAGTTTATTCCAATCAACATTGTCAAAAGCCTTCTCCAAATCTACAAAAGCTAGATATGTAGGTTTGCCTTTTCTTAATCAATCTTCTAGGATAAGCCGTAAAGTGAGTATTGCCTCCCGTGTTCCTACATTTCTCCTGAACCCAAACTGATCTTGACCCGAGGTCGGCTTCTACCAGCTTTCCCATCCTTCTGTAAATAATTCGTGTTAATATTTTGCAACCATGACTTATTAAACTGATAGTTCTGTAGTTTTCACACCTGCCTGCGCCTGCTTTCTTTGGAATGGGGGTTATAACATTTTTCTTAAAGTCTGAGGGTACTTCGCCTGTCTCATACATCTTACACACCAGGTGAAACAGTTTTGTCATGGCTGGTTCTCCCAAAGACTTCAGTAGCTCTGAGGGAATGTCATCTACTCTTGGGGACTTGTATCGACTTAGGTCTTTGAGTGCTCTGTCAAATTCATCTCTCATTATAGTATCTCCTATTTCATCCTCATCTACTTCTTCTCTCCTTCCTAAAATATTCCTTCTCTCCTTCCTCTAAAATCATTTCCTTCGTAGAGCCTCTCATATACTCTTTCCACCTTTCAGCTTTCCCTTCTTTGCTGAGAACTGGTTTTCCATCTGTGTCCTTGATATTCATAGAGCTGTTTTTCTTACCTCAAAATCTCTCTTTTATTTTCCTGTAGGCTGTATCTATTTTTCCCCTATTTATACATTCTACATCCTTGAATTTGCCTTCTAGCCACTCCTGCTTAGCCATTTTACACTTCCTGTCAATTTCATTTTTTAGTCGTCTGTACTCCATTTTGCCAGTTTTATTTACCGCATTTCTATATTTCCTCCTTTCATCGATTAAATTTACTATGTTCTGTGATATCCAAGGATTTTTTGTAGGTCTTGCCTTGCTACCTATTTTGTCCTCTGCTGCCTTCACTATTTCATCTCTCAATGCTACCCATTCCTCCTCTACTGTTTTATTTTCCCCCTTTTCTGTTAATTGTTGCCTAAAGCTCCCTCTGAAATACTCAAGAACTTCAGGTTCCTTCAGTTTATCCAGGTCCCATCTCCTTATTATCCTACCTTTCTGCAGTTTTTTCATAAAATCTATCTGGTATCTCTCGGTGTCTCCTGCACTTTTCCACATATACAACCACCTTTTTTGTGATTCTTAAACCAGGTGTTTGCTATAACTAAATTATGTTCCGTGCAAAATTTTACCAGGCGGCTTCCTCTTCATTCCTTTTGCCCAGACCATATTCACCTACTATCTTCCCTTCCCTTCCTTGTCCTACTACCGAATTCCAGTCTCCCATAACAATTAAGTTTTCCTTTCCCTTGATTGTCTGAATGATTTCCTTTAGCTCCTCATATATTTCTTCGATCTCCTCATCATCGGCAGAGTTACCATATCAAAGACAAACATTTTAGAAGACGCATTGATTCTAGTTAATAACTTTCAATTTATTCCATAAATGGTGAATTATTGCTTAGATAAAAAATAAACATGGTAATTTGTTGCAATGTATACACTTCCCTTCCGTTTCATCAAGGAACGACATTTGCCAGAGAAATCTAGGACTTCCTTTATATATGAAACTACCAGTATCAGCACGTTGTTCAGAATATTCATTATTACAGTATCCTCCCAATTTACGTGCATATGCTTCAGAAGAAATTTGTTCAGTTCGTTCTTACGTGTTTTAAGACATATTCACGAAATAGAAAAAACGCACAGTTTAAAGGAAGCAGTCTTACGTATGCCCAACTCTAAACATTGCAGAAGATAGATTTACCTAATTATTAAATGTGCCGGAAATCCTTATACGAGCCAAGGCAAAAAACTAATGGTAGTGGTAGGTATCGAAATACCGACGCCGCGCGGGAGTAGCCAAGCGGTCTGGAGCGCCATGTTGCGGATCGCGCAGCCTTCCGCGTCGGAGGTTCGAGTCATCCCTCGGGCATGGATGTTTGTGTTGCTTTTAGTATAAGTTATTTCATAAGTGGTTTTTAAGTTTAGGGACTGATGACCCAGCATTTAAGTCCCATAAGTTTTACAAACATTTGAAAGTTTTTTGAACTACCGACCACATGCACACAACGTAACGCACTACCCACTACACCACAGCGAACAACTGTGACTTTCCACCTTAATTCTCGTACTCTTGATACAGCTGCTGAAGGCTAAAATGACATTTTTAGACACTAGATTATTATTTATCGTACTATGAACGACGTGTGTTTGTTAATTCTTCAGTGCGCCACTGCTTTGATATGCAACGCGTAAGTTATAGTAAGAATATCATAAAATATAGGAAGTAAGATGTCGTATGCCAGACAGATTTCTGGGCGAGGAATGTCACGAGACATTTCCTAACGCCTGGTTTCCGTAAAATCAAGTGACGGTGTCAAATCGCCGTTATTTTTGCAACTATATCTGTAATGGTGCGAGTTACGAAAAAACCATGAGAGGAAAGTTGTAGAGAATATTCTCCTTTACAAATTCGGTTATTCAATTTTCGTTTCAAATGAACGGTTTATTTGCAGTTACTATTACAAACGGTTTTTTTTAGTGTTACTAACGTATTCTTTGTCCGAAATATCTGAGAAAGGGAGTTTCTGGTCTCCGGCTGCCAATAATTATGTCTGTAAAATTTGGTGCCGATCGGTTGAACAGTTAGACCTAAAAAGTGGGACACGTTAAGGACAGACAGGCATCGTCAAATCACCGTTATTTTTGCAAATGCCTTAGAAACAATGCAAGTTATGGAAAAAATAAGAGAGCCAAGTTGTAGTGAATATTCTCCTCTACTAATTTGTTTATCCAATTTTCCTGTAAGCCGTTCATTTTCATTTAAACTTCGAGCTGTTAAAAGGCGATCGCAAAGCCCGACTTTTAGTGTTACTACTGTAATCTAAAGTGGGCCAAAAATGTAGCAGGCAAATAACGCATAATTAAATTTTTGACAGAAAGTACAAATGAATAAGCAGATATGACTGAAGTACAAATTCAGTACTGCAAAAGCAAGAAGCCTCTGAACAATTAAAGAGACTTTGGGAAGAAAGGATGGTTATGGGTTAAAGGAGACGTATGGAATAAAGAGAAGCAACTGCATTAAATGGCAAGAGTTCAGGAGGCCAGCAAATAGTAACAAGTGAAACTCCCCATCAGAAACAGTGAACGGCCTAAGCTAAAGGTAAGCGTCTAGGGAATTCTTGCATTCTGAAAGAGGTTGATTCAAATCCAACCGCTGCCACCTAGATTTCCGTTTTCCGTAATTTCTGTTCAAATGTTCGTGAACCTACTGTACCAAACTGTCAAGGTTATCAGTCCCTAGAGCCAACCACGCGGCTATTCTAAAACACTCTAGACAAAAGCCGGGTTGGTTTCTTTGAAAGAGCACGGACGATTTCATCCCCCATCCTTATTCATAAATCAGAGCGTGACCCCCGTCTCCAATGACCACGTTATCTTCTGGACGTTAAATCCTAAGCTTCCTTCCTTTCTTCATCTAGCAAATTGGAAAAGCCACGGCATCTTGGTTATGGGATCGGGAGATCCGTGTTCATATTTCTCTTAAGGATCAATTTTTTTTTCATTAACATGTTTATGCTCTTTCTGTTGCCTTGGCAACTGTCGTACTATAAATTGGTAACAGAGTACAAGTGCTTTTCAAAAAGTAAGGGGACTAGCGCGGGCAAGGTACATTCGATCATCGCACTGTTTTTTTTTTTTTTATTAATTTTTTTATATACATGTCCCGGACATATGTTCACGATCTCAGGTGTACAGGATACTTCATTTGTTTCTGACAGGTAGAAAGGTTAGACGTGTTTTAGTATCATCAGCGATGTTTCTATTCTTATAAAAAAAAATAGAGCAAAGAGTTTGCATCAAATTGTTTGTGAAAAATGGAATCAAGTGCACTAAAGCACTCGATACATTTATAGTGGCATACGGTGAGTTCGCTATAAATCGGTCGGTTTGTTTCTTGCTATTTTTGGCCATGGAGTGAGGCGCGTGTCGCCGATATTTGTTCCAGAATTGAGCATCGCTCAGGAGATCGAATGACGTCAATGATAATCCTTATTTCCTCAACGGGATCATAACTGGTGATGAAACAAGGATTTATGGTTGTCACGTTAGAACCGAAGTTCCAGTGGAAACACCCCGGAGAGTCGTGGTCGAAGATAGCACGCCAAGTACGATCAAACGTCAAAGGTTTGCTCTCTGCTTTTTCTCATTCTATTACCGTGACGTAGTGCTTATGAATTTTTACCTCAAAGTCGTACGATCAGTAAGGATTATTACCTCGACGTTATGCTCCGTTCGCGAGAAGCAATATTCAAAAAACGTGCCGGCCGCGGTGGCCGAGGGGACTGAGGCGCTCCAGTCACGGTCTGCACGGCCACTACGGTCGGGGGTTCGAATCCCCGCCTCGGGCATGGATATTTGTGCCGTCCTTAGTATAAGGTAGTTGATAAGTAGTTTGTAAGTTTAGGGACTGATGACCCCGTAGTTAAGTCCCATAAGCTTAACAAACATTTGAACTTTTTTTTTTTTTTTTTTTTTTTTTTTCAAAAAACGTCAGGCATCCGGAATTATGGAAAAACTGTTCATAGTTTTCGCATCACGACAATGAACCTGGCTCATTCAACGTTGCTTATAACAAATCTGTTAGTCAAACAACACGACGGTCATGCTTCAGCCACTATATTCACCGTTCTTGGCCCCTTGAGACTTTCTCCTGTTGCCAAAACTGAAGAGACTTATGAAAGGACGAAAATTTTCAACGACTGAGGAAATAAAAACTGCTTCGCTGGTTGTACTCAAGGCTACACCAAAAAGTGGTAAAAACAAAAAAGGAGCATCGTTTCAAATCGTATTAAGTCCACCCCTGGACAAAATTGAGTTTGATACATTTTTGTATAGTTTACATAGCGATCTTTCATGCTGCCAAATCAGAATGTAACAAATCGCATTCACTAACAGCGTCTGTAAAGCAGCTGTTGTTTCAAATCGTATTCAGTCCAATGTAGCATGTGCTTCAAATCATATTGTGTCCAGCGTTGCCACTTTACTCTGTTGTCTAAGTCAGCTGGCGGGCTATTTTCCAAAATGACACGCATTCAATAATCAGTTATATTGTGAACTTAGTGTAGGAAAGTAGTTTTTCGTTATGGACGAAGAAATTTCTGTTGGTGATAATTCAAAGGGGAGCCGAAAGAAGGGAAATAAAACCAAACACTTCAGTCTGCTATCGACAGCGCAGCGGTGAGGACGGACTGTTTACGTCTCGCCGCAGTGTCTCGCGCGTGAGCGGTTGTTTACTTCTCGTAGTCTTCGCGAGTGTTACTTCATATAGACATAGAATGGCTCATTCGTACCGACAATCTACAATCAAGATCAGCTTTAATAATGAATTTGCACGACCGAAAGCATTCGAAGTGGAAAGATTCATCTGTGAAGAGATTAAAATTGATCCACGAGAGATGATTGGAATACACTTCTCCATTATAAGTAGTGTGGTCTACGTAAAACTGATCAACGACACGGTATGTGACAAGATTGTGCGAGAGAACAAAGACGGACTAAAATTCAAACATTCTGACGGAAATGTCGGAGCAGTGACAATTGATCATGCAGGGCTGGGTTTAAGAACCGTCCGAGTTTTTGAACTACCTTTCGAGGTACTTGCTGACATCGTGACAAAAGCGCTGCAACCCTATGGTAGAGTGCTAAGCCACATAGCAGAAAAATGGACAACCTTTACTACGTACCCTGTTCTTAATGGTGTACGACAAATAAGGATCGAACTGACAAAACATGTGCCATCTTATCTCACGATTGGAGGCTGCAGAGCAATAGTGCTCTACGATGGCCAACCAAAAACATGTTCAGGCTGTGGTAAGGAAGGTCATGTCCGTTCAGAATGTCTTCAACGGAGAATTGTTCAGGTACCAACAGGAGAACCTGTACCAACATCTACGGCCACGACCCTCCCTCTCACATATGCAGAGGTGTTCACGAAGAACGTTCAATCAAACAAAGACATCACCCAACAACTAGAATGTTCTGCGGAAGGTTCGACGGCAGCGAACGAAGATACCTTCAAGGAAGAGCTAGCGTCTCTCCCCACAGAGATGCCGCGAACGATCTCTCCACCAGAGAGACTAGAACAGAACATGGACGTCGACAGTAGGGTAGTGCCAACAGCCGCCTTCGTCCCCGTCAGCAAAGAGGACAGCGATGCACAACCAAATTCGGATACGGAAGCCCATGTCCGTAAACAACGATCTCCAAAACGACACAA
The DNA here is from genome assembly GCA_026315105.1 of Locusta migratoria. Lineage (NCBI taxonomy): Eukaryota > Metazoa > Arthropoda > Insecta > Orthoptera > Acrididae > Locusta > Locusta migratoria. The sequence continues at coordinate 661,593,673 of CM048755.1, read as the reverse complement.
GAAACGGCGACTCACCCCGTCAGACGACTGCTTACAACGTACGACCGGAGACAGTGAACAAGTTGAAGGGAGAGGTGACCACGCAGAGGTTACCGTGACGTCTCATCAAGAAGGTCAATATCCCGATAAAAAGAAAAGCCACGAGCGACCGGCAGAGTATGACAACGTAGAAGTGCCTGCAGCCCACCACCAGTCTGCTATTGTGGAAAGGACGACACAACAGGAAGGGGTGGAGAAGACTAAGATGACGACGAACTGGCCACAAGGCGATTGGTCAGAGGACAGTGGAGATGACCCGATGACGGCCGCAACAGGCGACGGGGCAGCGGCGGCGCCCCTGCAAAGTTAGTCACGCAGTTAACGCCAGCGGATATGACGAGGCCCCACCACGTGTCAGTACAACATCAGATGACATAAGCTCCCATGGGCGAGAGACACATTGCGGAACGAAGACAAGCATACCGACTAGCCTCCATAAATATCAACACCATAAGGTCGCGCATTAAATTGTCCTTACTCAAGGAGATGCTGATCGCGGCGGACATCGATATAGTCCTACTTCAGGAGGTGTACGTTCAAGATTTTCCGATCATCCACGGGTACGACGCCTACATTTCACATGCCTCCGAAACAGGCAGCGGCGTGGCAATACTTCTTAGAGAAGGCATAGAAGCTGAGGATGTTCTACACCTACCTTCAGCAAGGGGATCAGCGATGACGGTGCTTGGTGTCAGACTCATCAACATTTACGCGCCATCCGGAACAGACAAGAGACGAGATCGTTCCCGCTTCTTTGCCGAGGAAATTGCGCCGCTCTTCCAAGGACGACACGAATGTTTCATCCTCGGAGGTGATTTTAATTGTGTACTTGTCCAGAAAGATCAAATTCCTGGATACACAACGTGCCCGGAACTAAGAACGATAGTGCGTGATATGCATTTGGTTGACACATGGGAGCATGTGCATGGCCAACGTCAAGGCTTCACCCATATGACGAGTCATTCCGCTAGTCGCCTCGATCGAGTTTACATGACAAATACTCTCAGCACTGATATCGTGGATGCAGAACTGTGGCCTGCAGCCTTCACCGACCACACGGCATTTATATGTACCATCTCTCTCAGGAGACAGCAGGTGTGGCGGAGCCGCGGTACTTGGAAACTGAACATCGCCCACCTTGACAACCCAGACTGTCGCAGTGCCATCGAAGATACATGGACATCATGCCTAAGACGCCTCCAGGCGTATCCCACGACATTACGTTGGTGGCTGGATTGTGCCAAACCAGCAATACGCCGTACTTTCATTCGCTACGGTCGTGAACAGGCAGCGTGGCGACGGCAAACGATGAACTTCTACTTCACTGTGCTACGTGACTGCATTAACCAGGCACCTTCTCCGGAGAGACAGACGACAGTACAACAAGCGAAGGCCAAGATTATAGCCATCATGAGAAGCCACCTCGAAGGAGTAGTAGTCAGGGCAAGGGCACTCGACCGAGTCATGGGAGAACAACCATCCATGTATCATATCATCAACGAACGTAAGCGTCGAGGAAGAGGCCTGATACACGTGCTGGACACTGAAGATGGCAGACATCTAACTACGCAACAAGAAATAAGCACTGCCTTTGTCGAATACTACACTCAACTATACACAGCGGTGGATACTGACATGGAGATAGTTAAAGAAGTTTCTCAGACAATCCTTGGCACCATTGACCCGGCGGCAGAAGAACAGCTGACGGAGGATATAACTGAAGAAGAAGTAGTGGAGGCAATTGGTAAGGGAGCAGTGAATAAATCGCCTGGACCAGATGGACTCCCACTGGAATTTTATCGGACCTTCCGACGTATGATAACACCCATATGGACTAGTATTTGCCGTGAATTGATGACTCCAGATGTGCCCTTACCACCATCCTTCGTGGAGGGACTTATCATCCCGATACACAAGCCATCAGGTCGCTCACGGATTCGGGACTACCGACCATTGACGCTTCTGAATTGTGACTTTAAGATATTCTCCAGACTCTTAGCTTCGCGCTTCCGAAGAATATTGCGCCAAGTGATATCACTCGATCAAACGTCGCTTGGTGGAGACGCCAACATTCAGACAGCACTCGGCGAATATCGCGATGTAATCGCACTGGCGAAGACCTGCCGCCTTCGCGGAGCCCTTGCGTCGATTGATTTTGATCGGGCCTTCGACAGAGTGGGCCACACCTATCTGGCAGCAGTCATGAAGCACATGCGATTTCCACAGCCCTTTATCAGTGTCGTGATGCGGCTATTAAATAATGCCTCCTCCAAAGTGCTCATCAACGGTCGGACGACAGCATCCCTCACCATTTCAAGATCGGTTAGACAAGGATGTCCACTTTCGACAATTTTATACGCCATAGCCCTTGAACCACTACTCTGTGGCTTACGTCAACGATTGACAGGGTTGACAATGAAAGGGTACACTTTCAAGTGTAAAGCGTATGCAGACGACCTGGTGCTCATGGTACGGACTGACAACGACATGCAAGAGGCTTTAACTTGGATCAACAAATATGGAATGGCTACAGGCAGCCGCATCAATGTGGACAAGTCAATGGCCATGAGTATCGGTGACGGGGTACCAGAAGAACATGTAGCGCCCTTACAACTCAAGGATACCTTGAAATGCTTAGGTGTTGTCTTTACCAACGACGTGCGTCACACAGCAGCTTACAACTACAAGAGACTTCTACAGTCGATCCGGACAGCAGTCAGAGGAAATACTATACGGTCTTTGGACATTATCCAGCGTGTCAATTATGTTAACACATACATGGCGTCACGAATTCCTCACCTTGCACAAATCCTTCCGATGCCGACGGTGATAGCACGGCGTATATTGGCTGCGTTTGGTTCCTTCGTCAGTGCGGGACTACTCTTCAAAGTTAGATATGAAACCCTCACCCTCCCTCCCGGCAGGGGAGGTTTAGGTCTTGCACATGTTCATGATCGAGCAGTGGCACTATACATCAGCACCATGTTGAAATTGTGGAGACGACATCACACATCTCTGACAGGATTCTTAATAGAAGAACTAGCACCGAGGTCTCAAACAGCACCGGTGGCGGTGCAGCACATCTCACAGTCACTCCACCACATCAGTGCCTTTTTTTATAGAATACAGTTACGTTAAGATGGCACTGCCGGAAACCAGACCTGCGACGGCTCGCGACATCTATCGAATCTTAACGGCCACAAGAACTGGCAATGTTATTGAGAAGAAGTATCCAAATGTTGACTGGCCGGTGGTATGGCGATCGATACACCACGTTTCCTTGGATACGGAAACACGTGCCATGTGGTACCTTACAGTGAACGGTAAACACGCAACACAATCTAGACTCCACTCTATACATTTGATGGACTCACCATTATGCCCCCAGTGCCGAGTTCTGGACGACGACGAACACCGGTTAACATGTGGCCCAGCAGCAGAAGTCTGGCGTTTAGGACAACAGATAATAGCTTTCTTTCTACGAGTGGGGCCACAAGACATCAGACCACGTTCCGTGTTATTCCCTGACAGGACATACTATCCACGAACTAAAACGAATGCAGTAACATGGATTCGAGCACAACTGGTGCTCTATTTATTCAGAGATACCCCGAAGAATGTATTAGACTTTTGGATCTACTTAGAAGAACGACATAGAAAGATTGTACATAATCCTAAGTATAGGCAGTATTTTTCAAATTTTTTATGGAGTGCGTTTCAGGACCCGCCGCACAGCTGGAACGTCCCGGGTAGGAGAAGTTAAAATATTAAATCGACGAAGAATGAACGAAAGATATGAAAACGGCAACTAATCCTAATGTACGAGAAGACGTACCCTGGCGCTGGAGCGGCGAAGGAATTGGAATAACACTCTACACCGTGCTGCGTGTATGTTTGTTTATGAAATGCGAGAAGGCAGTTAAGTTTCTGTAAGGGTTGTGCGCACGGTGAACAGATTTACTATTACATAAAAAAAAACCTCTATAAGAAGAATTATGTTGTCTTTGTCTACACTGAATAAAGGCAAGTCTGCTTAACACACTACCCCTAGCCTCTCCTAAAATTTACACTTGTAAAAAAAAAAAAGGGGGGACTGAGGCGCTCCAGTCACGGTCTGCACGGCCACTACGGTCGGGGGTTCGAATCCCCGCCTCGGGCATGGATATTTGTGCCGTCCTTAGTATAAGGTAGTTGATAAGTAGTTTGTAAGTTTAGGGACTGATGACCCCGTAGTTAAGTCCCATAAGCTTAACAAACATTTGAACCTTTTTTTTTTTTTTTTCTTTTTTTTTTTCAAAAAACGTCAGGCATCCGGAATTATGGAAAAACTGTTCATAGTTTTCGCATCACGACAATGAACCTGGCTCATTCAACGTTGCTTATAACAAATCTGTTAGTCAAACAACACGACGGTCATGCTTCAGCCACTATATTCACCGTTCTTGGCCCCTTGAGACTTTCTCCTGTTGCCAAAACTGAAGAGACTTATGAAAGGACGAAAATTTTCAACGACTGAGGAAATAAAAACTGCTTCGCTGGTTGTACTCAAGGCTACACCAAAAAGTGGTAAAAACAAAAAAGGAGCATCGTTTCAAATCGTATTAAGTCCACCCCTGGACAAAATTGAGTTTGATACATTTTTGTATAGTTTACATAGCGATCTTTCATGCTGCCAAATCAGAATGTAACAAATCGCATTCACTAACAGCGTCTGTAAAGCAGCTGTTGTTTCAAATCGTATTCAGTCCAATGTAGCATGTGCTTCAAATCATATTGTGTCCAGCGTTGTCACTTTACTCTGTTGTCTAAGTCAGCTGGCGGGCTATTTTCCAAAATGACACGCATTCAATAATCAGTTATATTGTGAACTTAGTGTAGGAAAGTAGTTTTTCGTTATGGAGGAAGAAATTTCTGTTGGTGATAATTCAAAGGGGAGCCGAAAGAAGGGAAATAAAACCAAACACGCCCATAAACTTAAATCTGAAGCAGTTAATGTTATTCCATAAAGAAACAAAAATAAATGATTAATTATATATTTACCACAGTAATCGTTTTTTTTTATTTGCATATTTTACAAATTATTGGATCGAAGCATATTGAGTCCAACACATTTTCTTTAAATTTGAAGAACAAAATAGGAAATTTTTTACTTTTTCACGTACCTAGAAGTACAACTCAAATAAAATAGTTGCAAAATTTTAAAAATTGTGAAATGTTCCTGAGGTTACGAGTAATCGGTTTTTTGCTTCTCCTGTAAATTTTAGTTTTTTGGACATAATACGGTTTGTAGCGATGCTCCTCGAATGTTTGTGAATCTAAGGGACTTAACTATTACGGTTATCAGTTCCTAGGCTTACAAATTACTTACACTTACTTATGCTAAGGACAAAACACACAGCCACGCCCGAGGAACGACGCGAACCTCCGACGGCGAGCAACCCGCGCTCCGCAGGCCGGCGCCTTGGAACGCTCGGCTGTTCCACCGTGGACAAAAACTGATTGTGAAATATGCTTAGAGGATTGGAAGAAGCGTTGGCACAAGTGTATTATAACTTTTGTGGATTAATTTGAAGGGGACAACATGAATATTGATGAGTAAGCAAATATTTTGTCATAAAAAGATAAAGTCAACTTACTCTTTAAGCATACCTCGTACGAGACATTTGGTAAGAATTTATTCCCATCCCTAGAAAATCCTGTGAACAGTATCAGCAGGCGAAATGTCGAAAATTCGACTGTTTGTAAAGCTTATGGGACTTGACTACGGCGTCATCACTCCCTAAACTTACAAACTCCTTATAAGCTACCTTATACTAAAGACGGCACAAACATCCATGCCCGATGGGGGATTCGAACCCCCGACGGGGAACGGCCTCGTGCATCGCAGCATAGCGCCTCAATGTGCTCGACCACTCCGCCGCGGCGCGAAATGTCGGGCATACCTCTCACGCCGGCCGCGGTGGCCGAGGGGACTGCGGCGCTTCAGTCACGGTCTGCACGGCCACTACGGTCGGGGGTTCGAATCCCCCTCAAGCATGGATGTTTGTATCGTCTTTAATATAAGATAGTTCATAAGTAGTTTGTAAGTTTAGGGACTAATGACCCCGCAGTTATGTCCTTTAAGCTTAACAAATATTTGAACACATTTTTCTGTTATTGCGCAGTAACAACTATTCGTTCAAACATTCAAATGTCTGTAAACCTATTGGACCAAACTGATATTATTATCATTGCTACACCACGAAGATGACGTGCTACAGACGCGAAATTTAACCGACGTGAAGAAGATGCAGTTATATGCAAATGATTAGATTTTCAGCTCATTCACACAAGGTTGGCGTCGGTGGCGACACCTACAACGTGCTGACATGAGAAAAGTTTCCAACCGATTTCTCATACACAAACAGCTGTTGACCGGCGTTGCCTGGTGAAACGTTGTTGTGATGCCTGATGTAAGGAGGAGAAATGTGTACCATCACTTTTCCGACTTTGATAAAGGTCGGATTGTAGCAGTTTATCGTATCGCGACATTTCTGCTCGCGTTGGTCGCGATCCAATGGCTGTTAGCAGAATATGGAATCGGTGGGTTCAGGAGGGCAATACAGAACGCCGTGCTGGATCCCAATAACCTCGTATCACCAGCAGTCGGGATGACAGGCATCTTATCTACATGGCTGTAACGGATCGTGCAGCCACTTCTCGATCCCTGAATCAACAGATGGGGACGTTTGCAAGACAACAATCATCTGCACGTGCAGATCGACGTCGTTTGCAGCAGCATGGACTGTCAGCTCGGAGACCATGGCTGCGGTTACCCTTGACGCTGCATCACAGACAGTAGCACCCGCGATAGAGTACGCAACGACGAACCTGAGTGCACGAATGCCAAAACGTCATTTTTTCGGATGAATCCAGGTTCTGTTTACAGCATCATGATTGTCGCATCCGTGTTTGGCGACATCGCGGTGAACGCACATTGGAAGCATGTGTTCGTCAGTGCCATACTGGCGTATCACCCGGCGTGAAGATATTGGGGGGCCATTGGTTACACGTCTCGGTCACCTCTTGTTCCCATCGAGGGCACTTTGAACAGTGGCCATTACATTTCATATGTGTTAGGACCTATGGCTCTACCCTTCATTCGATCCCTGTGAAACCCTACCTTCCCCCTCAGGGGGTTTCGTGAGTACGTGCGTGGCGAGCACGGGGCCTATCCTCACTTCTTCCCCTCCCCACTGGGGGAACTGATAACCTCAGTAGTATAGTGCGCCTATCCCAACCAAACAACCCAACCCCCAAACCCTACGTTTCAGCAGGATAATGCACGACCGCATTGTAGGGCCTTTGTGGATAGGAAAATGTTCGACTGCCACCTTGGCCAGCACATTCTCCAGATCTCTCACCAATTGAAAATGTCTAGTCAATGGTGGCCAAGCAACTGACTCGTCACAATACGCCAGTCATTACTTTTGATGAACTGTGGTATTGTGTTGAAGCCGCATGGGCATCTGTACCTGTACACCCATCCAAGCTCTGGTGACTCAATGCCCAGGCGTATCAAGGCTGTTATTACGGCCAGAGGTGGTTGTTCTGGGTACTGATTTCTCAGGATCCATGCACCCAAACTGCGTGAAAATGTAATCACATGTCAGTTCTAGTATAATATATTTGTCCATTGAATACCCATTTATCATCTGCATTTCATCCCACTACGGTCGGGGGGTTCGAATCCCCCCTCGGGCATGGATATTTGTGCCATCCTTAGTATAAGGTAGTTCATAAGTAGTTTGTAAGTTTAGGGACTGATGACCCCGTAGTTAAGTCCCATAAGCTATACAAACATTTGAACATTTTGCATTTCATCTTGGTGTAGCAATTTTAATGGCCAGTAGTGTATTTGGGTACAATAGAGAATAGGTCCCTTCCTAACACCTAGCTGTTGCAACCGGATATTACAGCACAACATAGACACTACACGTGAAACACGTCCACTGAATGTGTGGTCGTGTTCCATTTTGAGTTATTCATTAACCTAAAGTGTTTCTGCACCATTAATATTGTCTATTAGTATGTCAATTTTTAAATTCTTTATATTAATGATCACTGCCCCATGTTTATATGTTTCCACCCATGTGATTGAACTTGTGTGTTTATGTGAATGTGGAAGGTTGCATTTAATTAATTTTGACTGACTGCCGCGCAATAGGTTTCTTTTTGCAAATTCTATTCGCCATGGTCGCACACCACATGGTACTTAAGACTAGGATGCCGCTGCCTCCCTGAACATGAGTTCGTTTGGTGTATATTGATTATTAAATTTGTGCTTCAAGACACCCTCCATCTCGTCAAAACGCCGCCGACGCTTCGTTTGTCACTGCTATGAACCTTTCCTGGAGGGGAAATGTACTGCGAGCATTATGCGCGTGTGTGGCTTTGAATGAATGTATGTGCTTTCATCTATCCATTGCGGGTTTGCAATTTTCCTCCAACGTTACCTCCATATTTATAAAGGGCAGAAACAATTTTATTATTGGCAGTAACTTTATGATTTAATTCACTTTTGTGCAAGGTGTGTGCTTTCTTGTGCTTAATTTGGTCTTCCCACATTTATTTGGTTGTTATTTTATTGAATAGGTGATGATTTAAAGTATCAGACCTCTGCTTTATACATTCATGCTCCCCATCCCATGTTTAATTATCTATTCATTTATTTTTAAAATTAATTATGTGCTTGTTAAAACGTTGGATGCTCCCTTAAGGAGTGAGCAGTTAGATAAATATCCGTTGCGCAAATACTGTGGTCACTCGCAAAGTAATTTAGAGCAGCAGTGGGCATTTTAACTTGCATTTGCAGATCTCAACTGCCCGAGACCTTGATTAAATAATTTAACAGGCTACTTTCACACTGAATACAGTGAACAGACATGTCAATGATGGGCAATTGGCGGTATTGTAGACTACGATTGGCAACTCTGTGAGCGGCGAACTACTTCTTGGTTACCACACAATTAAGCTGATAAATTGACTTGATTTTTCTTGTCATTTCCATTCAGTAATTTGAGTGGAGTTATTAATTCGTCTTTCTGAGTTCATAAAATTCGCTTCACGCGAAAATTGCAACCTTTCTTTTCTTTTCGTTTCGATTTATCTGGTATAAGAACTATTGAGGCAGTAGGGAAGAACCAGTTACTGTGCATCTCCGCTTTCTCTGGGGAGCAGATTTGCATGCAAAGCGGATATGCATACCGCTTGTGGAGCCAGTCTCGTTGAGAGTAAATTTGTTGGCAATTCTGTGTCAGAGCTACAAGCTTCACGATTGAAAATAAATAGGAAATTCTTAAGAAAATTAGTCCATCAAGAGTTGTTTAGCTATTTCCAGAATGACATTCTCTTATATTAACTGAAACTGACTGCCAATGCTGAGGCGGTCTATAGATTCCGTATCTGCAGAAACCAACAGGTTTCGAGTTAAAGCAAGTTGAAGTGCATTATAGTGAAAAAATAAATTTTCTTGAAGGTTGGACTATTGCTTCTAAAAATGATTAAGAAGGCATAATGATCTAAAACGTAAGTGCTTCACCAGCAGTACATAGATAATAATAGTAATACTGACAGTAATAATCCAATTATGTGCTAAATTCAGACACTGAAATTGTGTTTTTCAAACCAAGGAATTTATTGAAATAGTAGAAAGTTCATAATGTCCTCGCATCAGGGTATGATGGGTAGGATCGTCTTTACCTCCTGCACACATTAGACTAGTATAATTTTCGTGTCAGAAACTTGCTTGTTACTAATCATTTCACATTGTCGTCACCTCCTCTACTAAGCTCAATTTACGTTACTAAACCAGTAGAAGGCCGGTGTCTGTCACCATTGTGATCTGGAGTATCGCTACTGCTTTGACATCTGCAATGTATGGGTTAGTTTGCCCCCTCAGATGTATTTCTTTTAACCACCACGATCATATCTATCTGAAGAACATCAAATTGCACCGTAGTTCAAAAAATGTATTAAATAAAATTCAGTTAGTTATCATCTGGGACAGAGCCTATTCATAGTTGGCAGACAGAGGAAGAATAATTGGCAGTCAGCCACTCTGTTCTTAGAAAGATTTCCTTACATTACAAAACATTCTTTTATAAACCAGCTAACCCAGTGTTGCCCGGGGATTTATTTATTTATTCAAGCCTTGGCTTAGTATTTCTCCTATCCCCTTTCTCTCTCTTTCTTTTTGTCCATATCCTTTAGTTATATTTATAGGAGAATATTTAAGAAATTTGGCTGTCTTGCATAATGTACAAAATAATAATTGCAGTATAAAAAAAAAAGAAAGTTGTCTAGATACAAATTATATGTTACATTCATATTTCGTTTAATTCAAACCTTGATTATGAACAATGCTTGTGGTTACTTGTCCAGGAGCCAGTATGAATAAATTCTTCGCTGCGCACATCCATGAGCAAGTGACATAAAGTTGTCCGTGTGATAACCATGGAGACGTTAAATCCATTCTGCAGTATTTAATATATCGCCCTGTGATTGTTAGTCGTAATAGAAAATGCAAGTCTCACTGAAAAATGCAGCCTCTGGAAGTTAAAAGGTAGATCTGTCTGAAATAATGGGTATTTGTTGAATGTCCACTGTTTCAAATCAAATGTTTGTATAGCTTATGGGACTTAACTGCGGGGTCATCAGTCCCTAAACTTACAAACTAGCTAATACTAAGGACGGCACAAATATCCATGCCCGAGGGGGGATTCGAACCCCCGACCGTAGTGGCCGTGCTGACCGTGACTGGAGCGCCTCAGTCCCCTCGGCCACCGCGGCCGGCTGTCCACTGTTTCATTCTCTTACTTTCCCTGTAGCTCTATAGAAGACTACTGATTTTGTCTACAGCCATGTGCGCTTCACAGTTCAAAGTTGTCAACAGCACCATCAGCTTTCAGGAATTTACTTACGCTGACTGGAGTACAGAAGTGTCTTAGCAGTAATTAAGACATTTATTAAACCGTGGTGCATGATGATAAAGGATTTTACCCATAGCAGTGTATATAATCTCATATTTATTGAATTGTATGTTGTTCAACTGTATAATTTTTCAGGTATATATTCATTTGTATAAGTGCTGTATGTCGGTAAAATCTGTTGTGACTACATATAGTGGTAAATAAGTAATAGATTAGAACCTGATGGATGATTGGGCGGTTTTCCATGAACGTTACTGTTTGCGTCCTAATATTACAGTACGACACGTCGTTCATGAGATATAATTTCGAAGTTACAAGCAGCTGTTTGTAAACTTTCTCAAGTGAGTACACTATGTAGTGCAGAAATTATAAATTGTAACCTCATACATAATGCCGTAGTTTTACTCCATGAAGACCGAAGAAGTAGTAAGCTAAAAACTTATTTGATTATTTCGATATGGTCGTCACCGTGAAAAAGTATAATAAAGCTTTGAAATTATGTTTCAAGCAGGTTGCAAGTAGCTAAATCCTCTCATTCTCATATAGTTTATGATTAAAGTCTCGTCACATGATGTGGCAGTTTTTTACGATTCCTATAGTTTATGAAGTTATATCTCCTGAACCATGTGTGATATGTGGTTCTTACCCCAAGAACAATTGTTAGCTCATGGTAAGGAACATATGTAGTAAATTTGGTTGTAATCGATCCTGTTGTTTAGGAGGAAATGTGCAGCATTGTCGTTAGAGGCAGCAGTTTTGTGCACACTTATTTTTTATGACGTCATGTCTCGAGAACTATGTGCTGTACGTGATCGTTCCACTCACGGCGACCGTCCTCAGGGATTGAAGCTTACGTGTGCAAAATTTCATAAAGATTGGAACGAAACTTTAGATCTGTATGCATGATGTACACACAAACACAAAGACACTCTGCTTTATACATGGTATATCAAAAAGGATGGCGCAAACTTACACGGTTGAAAGTACACGAAAATAGAAGCATGAATGTCCCAGTAAACAGGGGTCTGAAAACGAGCCGTTTGTGAGATCATTATGAATGTATGGTTTGAAGGCCCACTGACGTCACTGTAAACATCATCCTAGTTAGTACACATTAATTTGAAATTTAGACTTTACTATTAAGATTTACATCGCATTTAGTTCACATTTCGCTGACTTTATTATAAACATCTAAACTGCAAAATAACGCGAATTATTAACATAAGAATGTAAATATCAGTTTGGATTTAGGAGAAATGTACGAACACGGGAGGCAAAACTCACATTACGACTTGTCTTAGAAGATAGGCTAAGGAAAGGCAAATCTACGTTTTTAACATTCGCAGATTTGGGGAAAGCTTTTGACAATGTCGACTGGAATAAACTCTTTCAAATCCTGAAGCTAACAGGGATAAAATATAGGGAGCGAAGAGTACATTCAACTTACACAAAAACCAGGCAGAGGTTATTAGTCGAAGGGCATGAAAGGGACGCAGAGGTTAGGAAGGGAGTAAGACAGGGTTGTAGCCTTTCCCCAGTCTTTAATCTGTACATTGAGCAAGCAGTGAAGGAATGCAAGGAGAAATTTGGAGAGGGAATTAAAGTTCAGGGAGAAGAAATAAAAACTTTGCGGTTTGCCGACGACATAGTAATTCTGTCAGAGACCGCAAAGGACATGTAAGAGCAATTGAAAAGAATGGACTATGCCCTGAAAAGAGGGTATAAGATGAACATCAACAAGAGTAAAATAATGATAATGGAATGTAGCGTCAGAAAGTCAGAGTGAAGGAATTAGATTAGGTAATGAGACAATAAAAGTAGTACATAAGTTTTGTTATTTGGGTAGCAAGATAACTCCTGATGGCCGAAGTAAAGAAGATATAAAATGCAGAATGGCTACAGGAAGAAAAGTGTTTCTGCAGAAGCAAAATTTGTTGACAGCCAATATTAATTTAAATGTTAGGAAGTCCTTTTTGAGACCATTTGTGTGGAGTTTAGCATTGTGTGGCAGTGAAACGTGGACGATAAGGAGTTCAGACAAAAAGATGATAGAGCTTTTGATATGTGGCGCTACAGACGAATAATGAAAATTAGATGGGTAGATCACGTAACTAACGAGGAGGTGCTTAACTGAAATGGGGAGAAAAGGAGTTTCTGGCATATTCTGACTAAGAGAAGGGATAGATTGGTGGGACACATTCTGAGATATCAAGGAATCGTCAAATTAGCTTTAGAAGGAAGTGTGTGGGGTAAAAAATCGTAGAGGGAGACCGAGGGATGAATACAGTAAGCAGATTCAAAAGGATGTAGGTTGCCGAACGTATTCTCAGATGAAGAGACGTGCACAGGACTGGGCAGCGTGGAGAGCTGCAGCAAACCAGTCTGTGGACTGAAGACAACAACAACAAATTTAGACTTTACTATTAGGTTTTACGTCGCATTTAGTTCACATTTCACGTATGGGTTACCCGTTAAAGGTGGTGTTCGAAGTGTCATCCTTGTATCTGGATGCAATACCGTGCTCGTCTCTGCAGTTAATTTCGAATTCTTTCGAAAAACCCCGGATCATTTCGGACAGTTGTACACGCTTGTCAAGAATTCCGAAATTATCCAGGGGTTCAATACGTGAAATGCGAACTAAATGCGATGCAAAACCTAATAGTAAAGCCTAAATTTCATATTAATGTGTATTTACTAGGACGATGTTTACAATGACGTCAGTGGCGGCTTGAAACCATATATTCGAATTTATGTCGCAAACGGCTCGTTTGCGGACCCATGTTTACTGAGGCATTTTTGCTTCTATTATCTTGTACTTTCAACCGTGTAAGTTTGCGTCATCCTTTTTGACACACCCTGTACACACAGATGTTCGTTAAGAGTCACATTGTCTTATTGTATTTTCTCTTGAGACATGGAAAATTACAGTGCTGCACTGGGGTTCTAATTTGGACCTCCTCTCTTGCGGTATTAGACCCTGTCGGAACCATATAGCTGGATCATTTCGTTGCTTTCTCGGAAACCGCAGACTCTTCTAGGTCTCCACGAAGGGCACGTATATGGATTCGAATCGCGGTTCAGCATAAAAAATTCTTGATTTCATTTGAAGTCCCAGATACAAATGAAAATAATTCGTAATGTCTCTTCCTACACTATCAATAACAACGATAGCTGCTGTTGTTTATAGTCAGACACGTACGCATCTTCATTTGTGTTAACACTCGAGATTTACCGCCTATTCTCGCACAGAAATGATATCATTAGGTTCGGGATTCGATTCCCGGTCAGGCATAACTTAATTACATCCTGCTGCTGGTGAAAATATTAGACTACCAACATTTGACTTCACTTATCATCCAATTCGAGGTCAGATTAGCGAACTAATATCTGTAGTGAAAATTCCGATGTTTCACAAACCTTTATGACTAGTCAGCTAAGAAAATCTTTGTCACGATTTATTATCGATACGACACGAAGGCCTTGCTTGGTAAGCAATGGCTGCAGGTGATTGGTTTGATTCCAGACTCAGTAAAAGAGAGTTCTTCATATCATTCCAAGTTAAAAAAACGTATACAAATATTTCTCAGTCTTGGTACAGAGAAATATTGAAGTTTTGCTGCTGTTAATAGAGACTTTATTATCTGGTTAGCTCAATAAGCGGTTAGTAAAAAATGGCTCGGCACAGAAACGAAATCTCGCAGTTGTGAGGAAACTATTCAGAGATCAAAAGTACTTCTAACTGCCAGAGAACTTTAGGAATTCCGATACTGTCGTAAAATCTGTTTTCATATCATTAAATGTTGTCTAAGTATTACTGCGTGTTTTATCTCACAGAGTTTGTTATATCCAACTCTAATTAGTGTATTGGTACTTTTGATATGCCAGTTATTGTAAAAAAGTGGAATTTACAAACTTCAAGAACTTAATAACGTGTTTTCTTTTATTTGCAATAGCGTGTTGTTAATTTACATAAGGAATGATTGCCATGAAGTGCAATTTTCTCTATTGGATCCATTTTGAATAGTCGAACGACTATATCGCGAAGCGTTTAGAGGACCCGTAAGCGATTAGAGGACCATTATTTGGAATGCGTGCATATCAGGTGGAACGCTATTGAGCCGTGCGGATTATTTTGGTTATGATAGTACACCACATCAACAGTGTTTTATTCTTAGAGTGTAGTACAATACAAAGAAAGATAAAGTAAATAGAAAAAATATGTGATCTAAATCTACATTTACATGACTGCTCCACAATTCACAACTAAGTGTCTGACTAAGGTTTCATCGAACCATTTTCATGCTACTTCTCTATCGTTACACTTTTGTATAGCACTAAGGAAAAAACAAACAACTGAATTTTAGTTTCCAGCTTTGATTTACGCCATTTTATTACGATAATTATTTCTTTCTATGTAGATGGCGTCTACAAAACATATTTGCATTCGGAGGAGAAAGTTGGTGTATGAAACTTCGTAAATAGATTTCGCCACAACAAAGAGCCTTTGTTTTAATAATTGTTATCCCAAACTCATGTATCATTTCCGTATAGCTCTCTCCCCTTTCTCGCGATAATACGAAATGGTGATGCCCTTCTTAGGACTGTCCCGACCTTCCCTTACCCCCAATCAATCAATCAAAAATTTAAGGTTTTCTCTCAAACCTGTTCTCACTTAAGTCATTGTAGGTTATTTCACCGTATCCGATTTTTCCGGAACGCCTATCACTGTGTCAATTTCTATTTAAATGGTAAAAAAAATGTTCAAATGTTTGTATAGCTTAAGGGACTCAACTACGGGGTCATCAGTCCCTAAACTTACAAACTACTTATGAACTAGCTAATCCTAAGGACGGCACAAATATCCATGCCCGAGGGGGGATTCGAACCCCCGACCGTAGTGGCCGTGCAGACCGTGACTGGAGCGCCTCAGTCCCCTCGGCCACCGCGGCCGGCAAATGGTAAAAACTGAACTAGTTGCATTTTTTTATGTTTATCACAACGCTTTTCGAAAATTTAATCTCATTTTCTACTGAATTTGTTAACATAAATATTGTATCATGTTTCTAAGTGCAATTTTTCCTCTTTTGTAAAAACCCATTATGGCCAGAATAAATCTTGAAATTTTCACACGCTTAGGTTAGAAATAGTATTTTTCCCATCAACTTACAACTGTTGTGTCTCCTGCATTAAACAGAATATCACACACGCAAAAATCGTAACTCACACTGTTTATTTTAGTGGTATCGCCTGTTGTGAGGCAACCGAAGATTACTAGACCACATTCATTAGCACATGGGAAACCAACTGTTAGCATTACAAGTACCTATAATCCCGAGAGACGCCGTGCACCAATAAATCAATCACGTGCACGAATCCTGATTACCTGATGCATAATTAAATGCTCGGAACATACGGCCTGTAGACAGACTGTACCTCTGTCTCATAGAGACTGCAACGTGTTCGTCAAGTGTGTGCTTCGAGGTAACAGTGCTAATATCCAGCAGACAGACTTACACAATTTAGACCAAAGTGTTACGCTAAGCTCAAAATTGCCTCAATACTTCTGAAAAATATTCAGTTCTTTTTTAAATCTAAGACCACAAACTGCTACTGTCATCGGTACGAGACGTAATGAACTAATTAAACTAACACTAAGGACAACACACACACACACATGCCCGAGGAAGGGCTCGAACCTCCGGCGCCGGCCGCAGTGACCGAGCGGTCTGCGGCGTGCCAGTCACGGTCTGCACGGCCGCTGCGGCCGGGGGTTCAAATCCCCCCTAGGGCATGGATGTTTGTGCCGTTTTTAGTATAAGCTAGTTCATAAGTAGTTTGTAAGTTTAGGGACTGATGACCCCATAGTTAAGTCCCATAAGCTCTACAAACATTTGAACATTTTTGAACCTCCGGCGCGAGCGGACGCGTAATCCGGGTCATGGCACCCCAGACCGCGCGTCCAATCCCGCGCGGCCCCGAAACTTCTTTGTGTAATCACACAAATTATAGAGGACTGCATGAACTTGGAAGCTGTACTTTGAAGCCTAAACTTTACCAGCCATCACTGTCCTACAATAAAAGTTGAATATTTTATCATAATAAATATCTCGTGTTTTATTAAAGTTGTAGGACCTTTCTGTTAAGGTGTACCTACGCACACCTACCATAGACTATGTGTTCAAAAGTATCGGGACACCCCCAAAAGGCCGCCGTGGAGTGGTCGAGCGCTCTAAGGCGTCTTGGTGCGGAGCGCGCAGTTGCTGGCCGTCGAGGCTCGAATCCTCCCTCGGGCGTGTGTGTGTGTGTGTGTGTGTGTGTGTGTTGTCCTTAGCATAAGGTAGTTCAAGTAGTTGGTAAGCCTAGGTACTGATAAACGCATCAGTTTTTCATATTAGGGGCAGTGTGCTGTAACCTACTGCCAGGTACTCCTACTCCATTTCAGCGACCTCAGTAGTCATTAAACATCGTGACAGAGCAGAATGGGGCGCTTCGCGGAATTCTCGGACTTTGAACGTGGTCAGGTGATAGGGTGTCACTTGTATCTGAAGTCATTGGTCCATTCGTCTGTAGGCCGTGGTTTCATATATAGTCATCTTTAGAGCATATGCTACATGAAACTGCATGTGTCTCTAGTAATGCCAGCAATTGTTCAAGAACGCATGTAGTTACCAGTCCTACGATGTGATACGTTACAAACAGCTGGTGAAAGCCTGTGCATTTTCTTTTTATTTATATTTTGCTCGTAGTGTTTCAGGAAATGGATCTCACTTTTGAGTGCATTTCTTGGTGCTATGCCGCTTATTCCAAGTGTCACATCATGCACTGTTCTGTTGCTTTTACTGTGTTGCCTAAAACAATGCGCAATTTTCGAAACGATGATCTGTCTTTATAGATCTATGTGTGTAAATATCAGTCATAAGATAAACAGTGCGAATTGTTTTATACGTTACAATAAGGTCAACTATGCAACGCCTCATACGCAGAAAAAAGCATGAATAAATAGGGTAGCACACGCATAACGCACTTCAAAGTGTTAACCAGTCCTTGAAATGTATCCTGTAAAATATAAATAATTCAAAATTTTGACTAGTTGTATAAAATTATTTCATAACAAAACCTGCAAACTATAAACTTTATGCGATGTATCGTGTAAGATGTAAAGAATTCAAAATCTTGACTAATCGTAGAAAATTACTTCACAAAGTTTGTGAAATTATATCATTTTAAACAGATGGTCTGTAATACTGTTATTCATGATCTTTTGGGGTTAAAGCACAGAAGATATGGAAGAGCGTGAAAGATTTATTTTAACTATGTCAGAAACTAAGGAAGGAGTAGTGACTTTGTGTCATGCAGAATACCATATGTGTTTCATAAGCAAGAGTATTTTAAGGAGATCCCTTATAAAAGCTCGTGAAAAGAACACTCGTGCCGGCCGCGGTGGCCGAGGCGACTGAGGCGCTCCAGTCACGGTCTGCACGGCCACTACGGTCGGGGGTTCGAATCCCCCCTCGGGCATGGATATTTGTGCCGTCCTTAGTATTAGTTAGCTCATACGTAGTTGGTAAGTTTAGGGACTGATGGCCCCGTAGTTCGTCCCACCAGTTGGAACATTTCCAAAGCCAACTGGGGGCTTTATTCTTCCGTGGCTGTTTTTCACGATCAGAATTTTCCCCAACTGTGACAGGTCGACTACCTCACAGGGGTTATTCTCACCGCTGCTGAACGTTCCATACCTCGTACATCCTCTTCTCCACGTCGTGTCCAGGTCCCTTGGTGGACTGCAGCCTGCCGCGACGCGCTTAGAGCCCGGCGCCGTGCTTTACGCACCTTCCGCCGCCACCCAACTTTGGAGAATTGCATCAGTTATAAACGTATGAGAGCGCAATGTCGTCGTATCATAAACGACAGCAAGAAAGCTTGCTGCACTGCTTTTACTAGTTCTTTTAACCGTTTTACTCCCTCCACGGTTGTTTGGGGTGGCCTACGCCGTTTATCCGGCATCAAGATCCACTACCCGATTCCTGGCCTGACCGTGGAGAATGCAATCCTCGTGGACCCCGCTGCTGTTTCCAATGCATTGGGCCGTTTCTTTGCGGAGGTTTCGAGCTCTGCCCATTACCACCCTGCCTTTTTCCCTCGCAAACAGGTAGAGGAGGCACGGCCGCCTTCTTTCCACTCTTTTAATCGTGAAAATTATAACGTCGCCTTCACCATGCAGGAGCTAGACCTTGCTCTCGCCCTGTCCCGATCTTCTGCTCCCGGGCCCGATTCCATTCATATTGAGATGCTGAAGAACCTCTCTCCTGCGGGCAAGTGCTTTCTTCTTAGTACCTATAATCGCATATGGACTGAAGGTCATGTTCCCACAAGTTGGCGTGAAGCCATTGTTGTTCCCATCCCCAAACCAGGGAAGGACAAACACCTTCCTTCCAGTTATCGCCCCATTTCTCTGACGAGCTGCATCTGTAAGGTGATGGAACGCATGGTTAACGCTCGGTTGGTCTGGCTCCTCGAATCTCGCCGCCTCCTGACTAATATCCAATGCGGTTTTCGTCGACACCGCTCTGCTGCTGATCACCTCGTTACGTTGTCGACCTTCATTATGAACAACTTTCTAAAGAAGCGTCAAACAGTAGCAGTGTTCTTCGACTTGGAGAAGGCATACGATACCTGTTGGAGAGCGGGCATTCTCCGCACATTGCACACATGGGGCCTTCGGGGCCGCCTTCCTCTTTTCATTCAAGCGTTTTTGGCGGATCGCAAGTTCCGGGTACGGGTGGGCTCTGTTTTGTCAGATACCTTTTGCCAGGAGAATGGGGTACCACAGGGCTCCGTCTTGAGTGTGGCGCTCTTTGCCATTGCAATCAATCCGATCGTAGATTGCCTTTCAGCCGACGTCTCCGGATCTCTCTTTGTTGACGATTTCGCAATTTATTGCAGCGCCCAGCGAACGTGTCTCTTGGAGCGTTCTCTTCAACGCTGTCTTGACCGTCTATATTCCTGGAGCATCGCAAACGGCTTCCGATTCTCTACTGAGAAAACGGTGTGTATAAACTTCTGGAGATACAAGGAATTTCTTCCACCTTCTCTACATCTCGGCCCTGTTGCTCTCCCTTTCGTGAAGACTACGAAATTCTTGGGACTCATGTTGGATCGTAAACTTTGCTGGTCCACACACGTGTCCTACCTGGCTGCCCGTTGTGCCCGATCCCTTAACGTTCTTCGTGTCCTCAGTGGCACGTCATGGGGAGCGGATCGTACCGTCCTGCTTCACCTTTACCAGGCCATTGTTCTGTCGAAGCTCGACTAAGGAAGCCTTGTATACTCTTCTGCACGGCCGTCGATTCTCCACCGTCTCAACTCTATCCACCATCGGGGTTTACGTCTTGCGACCGGTGCATTTTATACTAGCCCTGTTGAAAGTCTGTATGCCGAGGCTGCTGTATTACCCTTGACCACTCGGCGTGACATACTCTTGTGTCGGTACGCATGCCGCCTGCGGTCGATGCCCAACCATCCATCTTACCGATTATTTTTTGACGACTCACTCGATCGCCAATATCAGTTGTCTGCGATTGCCTTGCTTCCACCTGGAGTTCGGTTTCGCCGCCTACTACAGCGGCTCGATTTTACCCTTCCTTCCACCTTTCGGTTGAGCGAAAGCCCATTGCCACCGTGGCATCAGGTCCAGGTTCACACTCACCTCGAACTTAGTTCGCTCCCCAAGGAGAGCACTCCGGATTTGGTATACCGCTCGAGGCTTGTCGAACTCCGTTCGCGGTTCGATAATGCCATATTTATTTACACTGATCGTTCCAAGAGCACTGCCGGTGTCGGATCTGCCTTCGTCGTCGGGGACAACCGGTTCCAATACAAGCTCCCTGACCGGTGCTCGACCTTCACGGCTGAGCTTTTTGCCCTCCACCAGGCCGTTTTGTACACCTGCCGCCACCGCCAACCTTTCTATGCCATATGTTCTGACTCCCTCAGTGCCCTGCAGAGTCTTAAGGACCCTTTGTCGAACCATCCTCTCGTGTATCGGATCCAACGCTCCCTCCAGTTGCTAGCAGATGACAGCTGTCACGTTTCTTTCCTGTGGGTCCCTGGCCACGTAGGAGTGCCCGGGAATGAGACCGCCGACATAGCAGCCAAGGCCGCAGCTATTTTGCCTCGCATGGCTACCTTTTGCGTCCCATCGGACGATGTTCAACGGGCTCTTCGCCGGAGTATCGTGTCGCAATGGCACAGTGCGTGGTTTTCAATGTACAACAATAAATTGAGAACTGTAAAACCGATCCCGACCGCTTGGAGGACCTCCTCACGCACCTCTCGGCGAGAGGAGGTCATCCTGGCCCGGTTGCGGATCGGTCACTGCCGTTTCAGCCACCGTCACTTGCTCTCTGCCGACCCTGCACCGCTGTGCTCCTGCGGTTAACTGCTGACAGTGCGACATGTTTTACTGACTTGTGTTAATTCTAATCATCTCCGTGTAGCCCTTCACTTGCCGTCTACTCTGGAGGAAATTTTAGCTGATGACACACGAGCAGCTGCTCGAGTTTTGCGTTTTATCAACTTGGCCAACTTATCCAAGGATATTTAACCCTTTTAATTGTCTTTTATCTTTCGTTTTTAGCCTCTTGCTGATGTTCTGACAGTCACCTTTTTTTCCTTGAGATCATAGCGAATGTATGTTCTTGGCTGGGCGCTAATGACCATAGAAGTTGTGCGCCCTAAAACCACACAAAAAAAAGGCCCCGTAGTTAAGTCCCATAAGCTCTACAAACATTTGGAATTTGGAAGGAAGCGTGAGAGAGGCGCCCGGGTGGCCAGCATTGTTTCTGCCGCGCCTGTTTCGATCCAATTCCGACAAAAACGCGCGTGCAAAAGAACGTCGTGTATCATTGCAGAAACAATCGAGGGGCTACTGTGTTACCAAGTTTGCATGTTCTTGTTGTGGTCTTCAGTCCGGAGACTGGTTTGATGCAGCTCTCTACCCTACTCTATGCTGAGCAAGCTTCTTCCTCTCCTTATAGGAACGGCAACCTACATCCATTTCAATCTGCTTACCGTATTCATCTCTTGGTCTCCCTCTCCGAATTTTAACCCACACACTTCCCTCCAATGCTAAATTCACAATTCCTTGATGTCTAAGAATGTGTCTTACCAATCGACCCCTTCTTTTAGTCAAGGTATGCCAGAAATTCCTTTTCTCCCCAATTCTTATCAGTACCTCTTCATTAGTTACGCGATCCACCCACCTAATCTTCAGCATTCTTCTGTAGCACCACATTTCAAAAGCCTCTATCCTCTTCTTGTCTGCACTATTTATCGTCCATCTTTCACTCTTGTACAAGGCAACACCCCACACAAAAGCCTTGAGAAAAGACTTCCTTACACTTAAATTAATATTTAATTATAGCAAATTTCTCTTTTTCAACAACGCTTTTCTTCCCATTGCCATTTTGCATTTTAATATCCTCTGTACTGCGACCATCATGTGTTATTTTACTACCCAAGTAACAAAACTCATCTACCACCTTTATTCTTTCATTACTTAATCTAATTCCTTCGGTATCGTCAGATTTTCTTAGACTGCACTCCTTTACCCTTGTTTATCTGTTGTTAATGTTCATCTTATAAGCTCCTTTCAACACACTGTCCATTCCGCTCAATTGTTCTTCCAGGTCCTTTGCTATCTCTGACAGAATTACAATGTCATCGTCAAATCGCAATGATTTATTTCTTCGCCCTGAACTTTAATTTCGTCTCCAAATATCTCCTTACTTTCCTTTACAGCTTGGTCAGTGTACAAATTTAATAACATTGGAAAAAGGCTAAACCCTGTCTTACTCCCTTCCACTACAACCTTTCCATGCCCTTCAACTCTGACAACCGCCGTCTATTTACAATTGTACAAAAAAAAAAAAATCTTCCGTTCCCTATATTTTACTCCAGCTGCCTTCACTTCTGTAATAAATAATAGTTTACTGAAAGTACTACAGTAAAGATAAACTGAAAAGTATTCAAATGTCTGCCGGTCCCTAATCAGTAGATCGAGATGTTGGTTTCAAAACAATAACGTCAAGCCCAGTCTGTGCCATCCATGTCCGAACATCTGCAGATGTGATGTAATTGCAGACATATCAGGAACTTTATCGTCTCCACAGGTAACCTCACTCCCAATGCCTAAAACTATGCCGTATTGGCATTTGGTTGTTATTGCAAGTTTGCTTTGCCATCGGCATGCATTAACACAAACCGCATTTCATCAGTTGGAGCATTTTCCCGGCCTGTTGTGACCAATGGCTGTCACCCTACATCTGCTTCAATCACTGTGCCTCTTAACTTGCAATCAAGATTCGGTACGGTTACTTCTATACCCGCCTGAAATGGAATTGTTCTGCATTTTTCGGTTCCCCGTCGGATGTTATTGTTTTGCATTACACGTGCGACTGACTTGCTAAACTGTTCCCATCTGACCGCTGTTACAAAATAATATTCGACTGCGAACGACGCCATTATCACGGCGTTTAGCCCGGTAGTTGAAACTGGAGAAAGCAGTTTAATCTAGACTGGGTTACTCATGGTACACGCTTGATACGGTGGCCCGTCAGTGTTCCTGCTACTGTAGAGGGAGGCATGATGCGATGGTAACCCCGCGATCAATGCTCATCTAGCGCATCCTCTCACGTCGACAAGCGGTACAGGGGATGACACTACAGTTAAGCTAGCAAACTCGATCGCCGTATTGACAGCAGCAATCGCAGAAACCACCGACCCTTCACTTCTCTACTGTATCACACAGAGAAAAAAAATCATATTTATTTACGTACTAGACGAATATGTGATAAAAATGGTGGTTCAAATTCAAATGTTTGTATAGTCTATGGGACTTAACTACGGGGTCATCAGTCCCTAAACTTACAAACTACTTATGAACTAGCTACTACTAAGGACAGCACAAATATCCATGCCCGAGGGGGGATTCGAACCCCCGACCGTAGTGGCCGTGCAGACCGTGACTGGCGCGCCGCAGTCCTCTCGGCCACCGCGGCCGGCTAAAAATGGTGGTACCTATTTAAAAAAAAATGCAGTTGACATCCGTTTCACCTGTGGCAGCGCCATCTAGCGGGCCAACCATACCGCTATCTGTTTTCCAAGCTAGAAAAGTTTTGTTTTTTTGTAGATTTTTCGTTTGATGCTTATTTCGTGAGATATTTGGCCCGGTCACTATCAATGGACCACCCTGTGTATAAGAAACACCGTTTCCTTCAAAACAGAAATAGGATTTGTTGCATGATTCAACATAAGTTGTAGTTTAGTCTGTGTTATGTTTGATTTGATCAGCGACAAATACAAGTACTACTTAAAAGTCATTGGGCGAATTTAAATTCTTAATTTTTTTAATTAACATGCTCTGTTTCATGCAGTTAATCGTAGATGTGATCTGTGGCATGTAATTAATTTACTACCGTAAGCCACTAGATTAAATACTTCTCTACGGGCCTGAGAAGGCCCATCGATACCGACAGGCCGCCGTTTCCTCATTGTCGAAGGATGCGGTGTGGAGGGGCATGTGGTCAGAACATCCACTGCCGAGTGGGAGTGGCCGCGTGGTCTAATGCATAGTGCTACGAACTGGCAGGTAGCTCCCAGCAGAGGTTCTTGTTCTCCCTCGGGCATATGTGTGTGTGTGTGTGTGTGTGTGTATCATTGGTGTGAGTTTAAGTAGTTTCTAAGTATGCGACTGGTGACACACAAGTTTGGTCCCTTAGGCTTATAAACATTTGAACACAGCCACAGTTTAACAGACTAGTCGCGACACTCATTGGTGTAAAATGCGTTTCCGTCTGACAGCTGGACGACACTAGCACACAAAGCGATAAGCAAGAGAGCCGCCTGTTAACGTCATATACATCGTACGGCTTACACTTTTTTTTCCAACCCATTTCTACCGGGGATTCGAGACGTGACAAGTCTCTGATGAGGTATGTGCCCATTTACCCGTTTGAGTCGTTAAACTGTGCTATTAGGGACGCTGTGGAGATACAAAGCCGGGGCGGAGCGGCCGAACGCGTTCAGGTGCTATGCTACGACGTGCGAGGCCGTTCCCCGTCGGGGGTTCGAATCCCCCTCGAGCATGGATGTTTGTGTCGCTTTTAGTATAAGCTAGTTCATAAGTAGTTTGTAAGTTTAGGGCCTGATGACCTCGCAATTAAGTCCCTTAAGCTTTACAAACATTTGAACATTTTTTGGAAATATAAATGCCACAGGTGGTGATACGGCTGTTCATTTATTTACACGTTTCGAAACAATCTTCATCAGAATCTAGGCCTGTGGTAAAGTTTAATACTTTTCTGGCATATTACAGCATGGCCATGACGATATACGGGGAGGGCGGGGGGTTCAAATGATGAAAAGGTACAAAACGTCTTAACAACCAAACCAGTTGAAATTTAAATATTCCGCTTTCGAGGAACGTAGCGTGACATCAAAGGACGGGAAGCAACGTCGTCACCTGCCCCTAAAAACATCCATAGCTGTGCCCTCAGCAGGCTAGATGATGCTCACCGTCTTTCTCGACGTCCGAGGTCCGATACTCATCGAATTCCTCGAACACGGAGAAACCATTAACAGTGACGTGTACCGTGAGATACTCTGTAGCCTACACAAGTCCATCAAGACCTAACGGTCTGGGCTGATCACGGAGGGAGTGATTCCGTTCCATGTGAACACGCGTCTGCACGTCTCCAGGGTCACACAAAATGTACTGGCCAAGTTCAAATGGGAGCAGCTTGAGCATCCGCCCTACAGAGCGTAAAGGCGATCTGTGACTTCCATCTATCTGTTTAGTCCGCTAGTAAAACATCTTAAAGGGAAGCGCTTCAACTCGGACGGTACCTTATAATGCAGAAATTTTTATCTGCATCTTAGGACATCGAAACTACAATATACAGTGTGAATCTAAATTCGCGCACTCGGGCTTCGCAGCGCGATTCCTTACATGCTAGCTATAAAACAATGTCTCTCACAAAATTTCATCCTGCGCATATTTCCGGCAGTAAATGGACGTCGAAAATTGAGATGTGTGTGTGTCCCATACGTCAATGTGTTTCAGAATTACACTACTACACCAACAAACTTCTAGGGGATGTGGGAGGTGTCTTGCTTTCTCTTCCTATGTTTCTGTAGTTCAAATGTTCTAAATGTTCAAATGTTTGTTAAGCTTAAGGGACTTAAATGCGGGGTTATCAGTCCCTAAATTTACAAACTACTTATGAACTACCTTATACTAAAGACGACACAAACATACATGCCTGAGGGTTTTTGTGGTTCATCTGACGTTAGAATTTCAATGATGCGTTATAAGAGCCTTTAAGAATCTGTGTCCGATGTTACTGAGGAAGAAGCAGCTTTCTTCGCCTTATTTTATTAAGTGTAAATTCTGTGTATCACAATAACCGTTGTAATACTTAAATCGATAAAAGCATAACTCAGCAGGTACTGTAACGCTATATTTATACCAAAAACCTGGTCTCTGTAAGAACTGTATTACGAGGGGTGTTCAAATAGAAAGGTACGAAATGACACTGTGGGCTGTGGGTATAATTGATGTCTTTATTCAAAAGTCATTACCAGAGGCCTGAGCACAACTATCCCAGTGTTTAACAAGCCGAAGGATTCCGAGTTCCCAGAATTACTGTGGCTGCGGCAAGAGCCAGGCCTCTATCGTGTCCTTCAGTTCGTCGGCCGATTTGACGCGCTTCCCTTTGACATGTTGTTTGTAGCGGACCAAACACATGGAAGTCACAGGGCGACATGCCCGGGCTATAGGGCGGATGCTCAAGCTGCGCCCACATGAACTTGGTCAGCACACGTTTTTAGGGGGAGGTGACGACTCATGCTTCACGTCCTTAGATGTTATACCAAAGCGGCATATTCTAATTTCAACCGGCTCGGTTGTTAAGATGTTTCGTACATTTTTAACACCCCTCGTAGAAAAAAGAATAACCGTTTCAAGAATGTAGACAGCTCTTCACTTATTGCGAGTACCATTCACCTGTTACGTAGTGCAAGTAACACGTTTTTACTTGCAAATTACTTATTATTCCTGATGTATACGGAATCTTGGTCCTTTTTATTCCGACACGCTCCTGATAGACTGAAATATGCTATTGTTAAACCACTTCACAAAAAAGGGGATACGTTTGATGTCAACAACTACCGCCCAATCTCACTTCTGACAGCCTTATCCAAAATTCTTGAAAAAGTAATGTATTCTAGAGTAGTTTCACACATAGGTGAAAGTAAAGTTCTAACAAAATATCAGTTTGGTTTTCAGAAAGGCTATTCAACAGAAAATGCTATATATACTTTCACCAATGAAATATTAAATGTTCTGAATAACCGGACATCACCCATTGGGATGTTTTGTGATCTCTCCAAGGCTTTTGATTGTGTAAATGATGAAATTCTTCTAGATAAACTATTGTGGTATGAATGGGACAGTGTACAAATGATTTAAATCATGCCTAGCAGGAAGAGTAAAGAAAGTTGACATAAGTAATTCACATAATATGCAAAAAACAGCTGATTCCTCAAACTGAGGAACAATAAGAAATGGGGTGCCAGAAGGTTCGGTCTTGGGCCCTTTGCTGTTCTTAATATATATTAATGACTTGCCATTCTATATCCATGAAGATGCAGAGCTGGTTCTTTTTGCTGATGATACATGTATAGTTATCACACCTGACAGACAAGAACTAACTGAAGAAATTTGAAGAAATTGTAAACGACGTCTTTCAGAAAATCATTAAGTGGTTCTCAGCAAATGGACTATCATTAAATTTTGATAAAACACAGTACATACAGTTCCGTACAGTAAATGGAATGACACCATTAATAAATATAGACTTTGATCAGAAATCTGTAGCAAAGGTAGAATATTCAAAATTTTAGGTGTATGCATTGATGAGTAGTTGAACTGGAAAAAACACATTGAAGATCTGCTGAAACGTTTGAGTTCAGCTACTTATGCTATTAGGGCAATTGCAAGTTTTGGTGATATATATCTCAGTAAATTAGCTTACTATTCCTATTTTGATTCTCTGCTTTCGTATGGCATCATTTTCTGGGGTAATTAATCATTGAGTAAAAAAGTATTCATTGCACAAAAGCGTGTAATGAGAATAATTGCTGGATCCCATCTAAGATCATCCTGCAGATACTTATTTAACGAGCTAGGGATCGTCACAGTAGCTTCACAGTAT
Organism: Locusta migratoria; assembly: GCA_026315105.1. NCBI lineage: Eukaryota > Metazoa > Arthropoda > Insecta > Orthoptera > Acrididae > Locusta > Locusta migratoria. The sequence continues at coordinate 661,565,391 of CM048755.1, read as the reverse complement.
ATATATTCACTTATGAAACTTGTTATTACCAATCAAAAATGTTCAAATGTTTGTTAAGCTTATGGGACTTAACTACGGGGTCATCAGTCCCTAAACTTACAAACTACTTATGAACTACTTACGAACTAGGAGGGCACAAATATCCATGCCCGAGGGGGGATTCGAACCCCCGACCATAGAGGCCGTGCAGACCGTGACTGGAGCGCCTCAGTCCCCTCGGCCACCGCGGCCGGCTATTACCAATCCCACCGAATTCAAAAGCAATAGCAGTGTACATAACTACAACACTAGGAGAAAGAATGATCTTCACTATTCAAGGTTAAATCTTGCTTTGACACAGAACGGGATGAATTATGCTGCCACAAAAATCTTTGGTCACCTACCAAACAGCATCAAAAGCCTGACAGATAGCCAACTAGCATTCAAAAATAAATTAATATAATTTCTGAATGGCAACTCCTTCTACACTATAGATGAATTTTTAGATATAAATTAGTAAATCTGATATATATACTTTGAATGAAGTATCACAGCTGCTAACTACAATAAAGAAAAATCGAATTAAGCTTTAGTGATTTGTTGCAGCCAACATAAATCCACATATACATATCACCAGTCATTAGTCGTGGTCGCTATTAAAAATCGACAGACATGTATATATTTTTTCATTTTTTATGGTCAGTCGCTGCGCGGAATGGCCGCGTGTTCTAAGGCGTCACGCTACGAATTGGACGGAGGTTTCCGCCGGAACTTCGAGTCCTCCCTTGGGCATGGGTATGTGTGTTGTCCGTAGTTTGTTACTTTCAGTAAATTGTAAGTTTCAAAATGTTTGTATATCTTAAGGGACTTAACTGCGGGGTCATCAGTCCCTAAACTTACAAACTACTAATGAACTACCTTATACTAAAGACGACACAAACATCCATGTCCAAGGGGGGATTCGAACCCCCGACGACGGAGAGCCGCGCGCACTGCAACACGGCGCTCCAGTACACACGTCTAATCCACCGCGGCAGATTGTATGTCTAGGAACTGATGACCATAGCAGTTTGGTCCATTAGGCTTACAAACTTTTGAACACTTTTTTCGTGATCAGTCGCTGTTTTCTAAATAACTGAAAAACGTAGACGGATTAATGTTAAAATAAAATGCCAATTCAATACAGCCAAGTCTGATGTACTATCCTTTACAAGTATGTCTAGACACCCATATTATATCTCAAATATCGGTATCCGTAGTTTCCCTCCTGAGAGTGGGTGGCGTTAAGCACAACAGAAGGCGTAGCCTATGATTTCAGCTTAGACAGCGCAGTTAGACAAGAGCGAGTGCTGCCTCGTGTCTGCTGTCCCCGCCGGCGCCAGGAAGCCGGCTGATACTGCATTGTCTGTCGGTCATTGTCAGCTGAGCGCGGGCAAGTCACTGTCTACCGTCACAACTCACTCCACAGACTCATCTAGTTCTTTGCACTGCGTTAGGTACAGTTACTGTAAAACTATTTATTCCAGACGCCGCTGGACACTAAGACTTCAAAGTAAGTAGAGGATGACTCGGACAAACACGGCAGGATTGCCGCCAGATGGTACGTTTACAAAAAAAAATGTTTGTTGAGTCTATGGGACTTAACTACGGGGTCATCAGTCCCTAAACTTACAAACTACTTATGAACTAGCTAATCCTAAAGACGGCACAAATATCCATGCCCGAGGGGGGATTCGAACCCCCGACCGTAGTGGCCGTGCAGACCGTGACTGGAGCGCCTCAGTCCCCTCGGCCACCGCGGCCGGCGGTACGTTTACAGAACACTGTTTCTGAATCATATGCGGATATTCTACAGTGGTCAATTATTGTTACTGGCTCCAGACAGTTTTGTGAAATTTTAAGGTATCAAACAGAAATGCTTCGTAACAATATCCATTATGCACTAGCATGGGCATTAAATGTTTAAAATGTACCTAGTTTCCTCACTGAAAACTTTCAACTAAACAGTTGAAGTGTATCACACAATTTTATTCCGTCTACGAGGCTCCCATAACTTTGAAGACGATCTCAAAATTTCTCTGTAAATAAAATCACCATAATCCGAGCACCTGATTGGCCTATTGTGCCTTGAGAACTAGCTATTTGAACAATAAATTCTTTGAAGCAACAAACTATATTCTACGCCGTGTTCCCGTCAATATTAGTCTCTGTGTACCGTTACAGAATTTTTCTTGCCCTAATTGTTAGAATATTTGTCAGCTTTTTAAAAGAAGCTATTTTTCTAAACATTTCAGTCAAATACACCAATAATTTGACAAATGTAGGATATATGTACCAAGTATAAACACAACCTGGTGCGGAGGAATATTAAAATCTCTGACGTCATTCACGAAAAGAATAGCCAACTAACAGTGTGATCCAGTAAAATGTTTGTGTTTACAAACAAGTAAATTTGTTAAAGCTAGCTCCAAAATTAAAAAATAAGTTTCAGTCTAAATTTGAGTGTGTGGTGTTACGGAATATGTAATCTCTTCACCAGTACCCGCAGTCAGACTTTTGTGTCGTACGGATAATGCTGTTACCAACAGAGAAATCCAGACTCCACTTCCATATATACAGCTAACATACAATTTTACCCACCCTTTGCAACGGCAAGTCCCTTTCTACACGCCTTAGAACACTTTTTAGCCCACTTTATGTTACGGTAGTGGGCCTTTGCGATCGCCTTTTGACAGCTCGAAATTTAAATGAAAATATCGCCTTAACCGTACATCTGACATAAAAATTGAATAAACGAATTTGCGGAGGGCAAAATTCTCTACAACTTTCCGTTCTTATGTTTTTTTCGTAACTCCCACCGTTACAGAGATATTTGCAAAAGTAACGGTGATTTGACACCTCCTCTTGATTTTACATATACCAGGTGTTCGGAAATGTCACGTGACATTCCTCGCCCAGAACTCTGTCTGGCATACGTCATCTTGCTTTCTGTATCTTATGATTTTCTTATTGTAACTTACGCTTTGTCATTTCAAAGCAGTGGCGCATTGAAGAATTAACAAAAACACGTCGTTCACAGTACGATAGATTATAGTCTAGTGTTTAAAAATGTCAGTTCAGTTGTTAGCAACTACCAGAAATAGCACGAGAAAAAAGAGAAAACGCCGTAGTTGTTCACCGTGGTGTAGTGGGCAGTGCGTTAGGTTGTGGTACAATGTGGTCGGTAGTTCGAAACCAGCCCGTACAATCTTTTTTTCGCATTGGCTGCTAAAAGGTTTACCGGCACTCTTATTAATTAAATAGAGCTACCTTCTACAATTTTTAGAGTTGTGCGGATGTAAGAATGCTCTCTCTAAAATGTGCGTTTGTTCTATTTCGTGAACATGCCGTGAAATACTTAACAACGAATTGAACAATCTCCTGTATATGACCTTAGTAGGATGAAGACGTGGACTTAGCACGCTCAGCACTAAGCGCAACATACACTTTTCTCAAACATTATGAACTACTGTACCTCGAAGACAACGACCTATTCACCCATAGTCAACATGGATTCAGAAAGTATCTTTCTTGTGAAACGCAGCTAGCTCTTTACTCACTTGAAGTGATGAGTGCTATCGGCAAGGGATCTCAAATAAATTACTTATTTCTCGCTTTCCGAAAGACTTTTGACGCTATTCCTCACAAGCGTCTACGAATCAAATTTCGTGCTTATGGAACACCGCCACAGTTGTGCGATAGGATTCGCGATTTCCTGTTTGCAAATCTATGGGACTTTACTACTTTGGTTATCAGTCCCTAGGTTTACAAACTACTTAAAATAACTTAAACTAATCTAAGGACAAACACTCACCCATGCCCGAGGAAGGACACGAACTTCCGACGATGAACAACCGCAGCCTTAGAGCGCTCCGCCACTCCACCCAGGCGCTTGATTTTCTGTCAGAAAGAACACAACGCGTAGTAATTGGCGGAAGAGTCATGAAGTAAAAGAGAAGTGATATCTGGCGTTCCTCAGAAAAGGGTAATAGGGCCCCTGCTGTTCCTACTCCTATCATTGATTTAGGAACAAAGTGAGCAGTTTTCTTAGACTGCTCGCGGATGATGCTGTCATTTATCGGTTAGCAAAGTCACCAGAAGATGAAAAGCAGCTGCAAAATTCTTTAGATAATATATGTGCATGGTGCAAAAATTGGCAATTGACCCTAAATATTGATAAGTGTGAAGTCAACCATATGAGTACCGGTTGGCTGGTTGCTGGTTTGGGACGGGGAGGGGAGGGGGGACCAAACTGCCTAGGTCATCAGTCTCTCGGTGGGCAGGGGACAGGGGGAGGAGTGAGGGTAGGAAAGGAGGGGAAGGGAAAGGAAATGCAGTCCATGGAGAAAGAAGGAAGAAAGACTGCTCTAGCTCAGGACCCCGTGCTCGCAGGTACTCGCAAAAGAACCGCGAGCTCCCTGGTGGGGGCGGTGGGGGGGGGGAGGCATATGAGGATTAAAAGAAACCCGTTAATATCCATTTAAGCGATAAATCAGTCAAATCTAAATGCCGTAAATTCAATTAAATACCAGGGAATAACAATTACGAACAACGTAAATTGGAAAGAACACACAGAAAATATTGTAGGGAAGGCGAACCAAAGGCTACGTTTCATTGGCACAAAGAACATGCAACAGTGCTAATAAAGAAACGGCCTACAACACACCATTGCGTTCTATTTTGGAGTATTGCTGCCCATTCTGGGATCCCCAATAGGACTGACGGAGGATATAGAGGAAGTGGTGTATGATCGCCATATAGAGGGGACAGTGTCTTAGGAATGATACATCATGTGGGGTGGAAATCATATAAAGACAGTCGTTATTCGTTGCTTTTAGATTTATTTCTGGAATTTCTGTCAACATCTTTCTGTGTCAAATGCGAAGATATTTTGTTAGCACAAACCTACATAAGGAGACAGACATGATCACCTTAATAAAATGAGACAAATCAGATCACAAACGGAAAGATTAAAGTGTTCCTTTTTCCCGCGAGCTATTAGAGAATGGAACGGTAGAGAAATATCATAACAGTGGTTCAATGAACCCTCCGCCATGTACTGCAATGTGATTAGCGGAGTATTTATGTAGATGTAGAGTGTAGCACTGCTGATTACTTAATGCGTTTTGTTTATACTGTATTTTTACCATTCGGACAGACCTGCACCTCTAATTGCGCTTAAACCCAATATCATTATCGTTAACAGTGTTCAGATTTATAGTGCTATTAAAAGTCATCAGCTTTCATTCCTCGGAGTATTTCAAGTGGAGAGGTGCTGTGAAAAGCGGGCTCCCTTTCCGTTCTGGTCAAGCGAATAGACGGGCGTAGCCCGCGAAGAGCCATTTTTGTACGTTTAGTGTCGGTCAGTCCAGCGTGTAATTATCCCGGCAGTTTCCGGCACCGCCCCGAAAACCGCAAGCAACCCTTAATTAGGGTGAGCTGGTGGCCTTGGCAGACATGAAACGCTGCCCGCCACCGCTCGCAGGCCATTCCGCACCAAAGAAACCGCCCACTTGGCTGCCAACACTTGAGAAACAGCCCCGGATCCGCCAAAATCGACTTCTTCCCTTCTGTAAGGCAGAACTATTAGGATGGCGACTCGAATCCCCGTCCATGGCGAGAAAATATGGTTATTGATATTATTCTTCGTTTCAACAATAGTATCGTAAATTTTGCTACTTTTAACACCAACAGCTTTCCAAATGTTCAAATGTGTGTGAGGTCTTATGCGACCAAATTGCGTGGTTATCATCCGCTAGACTTACACATTAATTACTTGACTAACTTAAACTGACTTATGCAAAAGACAACACACACACCCATGCCCTAGGGAGGATTCGAACCTCCGACCGTAGCAGCCGTGCAGACTGACTGGCGCGCCGCAGACCGCTCGGCCACTGCGGCCGGCCCACAGCTTTTATATGCATCCCACGGAGAGAGACTGTTACGTTATCTGCGTGCTGTCTTGCAGTGACTGCGCTACAAAACTTTGGATCGATTGGTCTTTTCTATTCGTACCCTCCCGTCGTCAGAATAGGGATGACTTAAATTAAAAAAAAATGGAAATGATCGTACAGCATTTTTGGCCGGGAGACACCATATGGCATTGTTCGGCCGCCGTAGTGCATGTCTCTTTACTTTTTTTTCTTCCCACCTTTTCTCAAGGGAAAAAGGAACTACAAAAAGAAGAAAAAGGAAACTTAAATGCCACCGCCACTTTGACCGTAATAAAAAGTAGAACTTCAACCTCTTCAGGCGTCTGCCAGATGCTGTCAAATAAGTAAATTTTAAAATCGGTGTAGTGTAGTGACGATCTCAAGATATGCTACAGTGTCATTAATGTTAACATAGTTTCTAATTAATTAACATTTGATATGTAATGTGTTTAACTCTGTTCACTTGCAAATTACAATGTAAAAATGTTAAGGAGGCCACTGATTACGTGAACATAATTCTACATGGCAACAGATATTGTTTGCAATTCCAACAAATGTCATATGCAAAGACCGAGTAATCTGTGTGTTGTATCTTTGTTTTACCATCTTTGAGAACCGAAGCAATAGCGTCTTTGTCGACGCATGTCAACAGTTTACCTGATGATGGCCTAATAAGCCGAAAACTAATTAATAAATAAACAAAAAATTTGTAGAACAGAAACTCTTTATTCTTATTAATATTTATTTTCATCTTTTTAAATGGATCTTGATGGGCGTTGTGTGTTACGGAAGCCCTCCGTTCCCCGCGGCTGGTAAGGTTAGTCCCGGCTTCTCGTAGAATTGCATTCCATTTAACAGTTCAGGCATGGAAAGTAGTTCAAACAGTTAAAATTTGTTTCTCTTGACTGTTCACATTCCAGCTGCGGGAAGGGTCATGGAAGGTACTCCCAAGGAAGGTTGAGAAGTATTGCCTGTATTTAGGATGACGTACAACTCTGTAATGGCGATCCGTGAGATAGGCCCAAAAATCAACTTTCGATTTTGCAGTATATGCAAAAAGATGTCCGCCGGTCGCGGTGGCCGAGGAGACTGAGGCGCTTCAGTCACGGTCTGCAAGGCCACTACGGTCGGGGGTTCGAATCCCCCCTCGGGCATGGATATTTGTACCGTCTTTAGTATAAGGTAGTTCATAAGTAGTTTGCAACTTTAGGGACTGATGACCCCGAAGTTAAGTCCTATAAGCTTAACAAACATTTAACCAAAGGTTATGGATGATCAATACAATCAGATCTCATGACGTCGATAGATAATTGTAAACAGTGTACGATTCCTCATCATGTATGGGGTCGCAAACGCATTCTTTTCCAGAAATGCACCCTCATGGTGAACGCTTTTCGCCGAGAGCGTAGTCTGTCCAGTGCCTCTCTGGCCCGTCGTGCAGTCGGCTGTCTGTGGTCCCCCGTGAGAATTCGCAGTTATCTTGCTCGGAATTGTGTCTATGTCACGAGGCTTAAAAGTTTAATTCTTTACTAATTCCTGTCATTTGAAAAATTTCTTTGCCTACGTTCTTATGAAAGTCGACCACTGTACGTAACAAGAACTTTGTTTTATCACTAAATTTAGCAAATAAGGTCCAAAAAAAAAAAAAATGTTCAAATGTTTGTTAAGCTTATGGGACTTAACTACGGGGTCATCAGGCCCTAAACTTACAAACTACTTATGAACTAGCTAAGACTAAGGACGGCACAAATATCCATGCCCGAGGGGGGATTCGAACCCCCGACCGTAGTGGCCGTGCAGACCGTGACTGGAGCGCCTCAGTCATCTCGGCCACCGCAGCCGGCCAAATAAGGTCCGTGTGGACTACCGGTTACCCCCTGCTTAAAGCCTTGATCCCTGGCCCAAACTGAAAACTGACTCGTTTCACATTACTTCAATAGCAGGAAGTTAATAAAATGTTTCAAATGTTTGTAAATCTATCGGACCAAACTGCGTGGTCATCAGTCCGTAGCTTACAAACTACTTAAACCTAGGTAAACTAACCTAAGGACAACACACACACCCATGCCCCAGGGAGGACTCGATCTCCACGACGAGCAACCGCGCGCTCCGTAGCGAGACGCTTTAGACCGCTCGGCTACTCCACCGCGGCAGGAAGTTAATACTACAGTGGTCAATATACATAGCTGCTCACACGTTATTACACACAGACATTAGTAAGCAAGCCACCACAATTAAAGTTATCTTAGAGAGGTGGCTAAGAAAGCATTTATGGCGCGACGGAATTTAGACATAAGAAAAATTGCATCTGAGCTAGTTCTCAGCACTTGTGAAGAACAATATTAAATAAAAGAGGGAAGGTGCTCTAAAACTACAATTTATAGGCAACTTACGGATTATGCTTAACTTAAACTTGTTTATTCAGGTGGTTCGGTGGTTCGGTGGTTCGAGTCCCCCCTCGGACATGGGCGTTTGTGTTGCCCTTTGGTTAGTTTAAGTAGTTTGTGAGTCTAGGGTGTGATGGCCATAGCAGTTTGGTCCAGTAGGTTCACAGACATTTCAACATTTGATGTCTTCATTGGTGCAATGGTGAAGGAAATAGCAGTATTTCAATCTTCAGTGTCTCTTTTTAAGAATTGTGAAAAGAAGGTGTCGGATGCAGTAGATAACTGACTAAATTTCGGGTGTGAAGTTAGAATGTTGACAATATGGCAGGTGAATTTGATAGCTGACTGTGTAGCGGGTGGGAGGTTCGAATTTTGATATGTCCGAAAGAACAGACGACACACGTTTCTATACTAGAGAAGTATACGCAAGGACGGCGTTTAGCTCATTTACTTCACCGCAGATGCTGTTATCCGTCCGACTTCGTACGGAAATTCTTAATGGCGAGTATAAGACGACATGGACGATGGGGGCGCTACAGCTGTAGCTCGTGACTTGTGGAAGTTTGATACGGACGGAAGGCGAGAGCGGGTAGCCAAGCAGTTAAGGCGACCGCTGGCACGAAGCGAGAGGCATGGTTTCAATTCCGGGCTCGACTCAGATTTTCACTTGTCGTCGTTGTATTGTATTAATACTCCATATCAGGTAAACTAAATCTTTTCCTTCCTAATCCTCCTTCCTTCCCCTCCTTAATAATTTATAATCGTATATACACCTGCAACACGCAAATGACAATTTCTGAGTCGATGCAGAAACAGGCTCAATCCTTTCCGGAAATACAGAAAACTGCGAGCAAAGTAATGGCAAGAGTCACTACAATCGTAGCGTGCGGTATGTTGGGAATTTGGGCAGGACGGAAAGCATGTCTGTATATCCTTTATGATAGGCGCCGCGGTAGCTCAGTGCGTTCGGTGTGAAGGCTGGCTACCCTCTGTAACAAACAACAATAAAAATAACGAAACTGAGCCAAGAATTGAACGATCAACATTGAACAAGCACAATACTACGCTCCTGCCGGGTTGGAGGGGCCGACCGCTCTAAGGCGCCTTGCTGTGGAGCGCGTGGTTGCTCCCCGTCGGACGATGCAGTCCTCCCTCGGGCATGGGTGTGTGTGTGTGTGTGTTGTTCTTACGTTAGTTTAAGTTACTTTGCAAATCTAGGGACTGATAATCTCAGTAGTTAAGTCCCATAGATTTACAAACATTTCAACCACGACCGTAAAAGTGATTTACCCTTAAAAAATATGGTGAAGGCGACCGCTGAGCCGAAAGGAAAATCCGGGTTCGAATCCCAGTCCAGCAATAACTTTCACCTTCTCCATTGAATTTCATGGCCCTGTAATAGTTAAAAAGACCACCGTTAATTGTAAAATTAATTCTGGCTGAAGGGAGCCAGTTAAAACTTACTTTAAACATATAACTCTAGCCGTAAAACCAGCTAAAGGATTCGCGTGAACTACTGACTACTTCCTGCAACAGAAATTTGTTCCCTGGCCCAGAATTTAGAACTGACTCAAACTTTACTTTAGCAGCAGGAAGACAAGGAGACGGTGGCCATCATACGTCGTAGATCACGAGAATTACACACAATCATTAATATACAAGCCACCTCAAACTAAACCGCCGGCCGCGGTGGCCGAGGAGACTGAGGCGCTCCAGTCACGGTCTGCACGGCCACTACGGTCGGGGGTTCGAATCCCCCCTCGGGCATGGATATTTGTGCCGTCCTTAGTGATAAGTAGTTTGTTAGTTTAGGGACTGATGACCCCGTAGTTAAGTCCCATAAGCTTAACAAACATTTGAATTTTCAAACTAAACCGTTTCATGAAGGTGGCTGTGATAACATTTATGGCGCAACGGAATTAAAAATATGATAATTTGCATCTGAATTTGTCCTCAGCACTGGTGAAAAACAACGCTAAATAAAAAAGGGAAGCTATTCGTTAACTAATATTCAGAATTAGGATAAAGTTTCACTGATAATAAATTATTTATTCACTTCAAACATGAACAAATGGGGGCACCAGTTTTGTTAAACAAAAAAATGCGTCCCCATTTAAAATAACTTAAAGTAATCTGAACATCATCGGAGGGGAGGGATTTACAATCAACAAGCATCCAGCCACTCACACGCGCGAAGCAAAGCGAAACTCACCAAACTCAGCGTGCTGATACGAGGCAGAAGCAGACGCCGCTATCGTAGGCGAAATTCAGCGAACCAGAATGTTCCACACAACAGAAGGAAAAAATAAACTTCTTAGGTCGCTCTGGTCTTTCTTTACTTGAGATGGTACGCGATAATAGCGAGATTAATTTCCATTCAAATCAAACCGTGAGCATGCGGAATTATTGAGACACACGGCACGTGTCTGCTACATTACGTATTCGTAGCCCACTGAAGGCGAATTGCTTAAAGATTGTATTCATTTCAACAAAAACCAACGGAATCACAGATTACGAAGCAAGAATACACAATAAGAAGGTACTGGTGTGTAAGCAGTGGCGAGAACTCAAGTGACTAGCTATAAACACTTGCAGTCGGAGTTCGAAACCACGTGGTTCCAAAAACCAGTAGAAATATAAAATTCAATTTGCGAAAAACAAAGACAAATAGCTACGGCATGCAACCCTTAGAAAAGCGTAATCTATATCTATAAATGTGAATGTCTGTTCGGAGTACGTTTATCACGTCTAAACCACAAAACATAAAGAGCTAAAAATTTGTACAGTTACTAATGACTACCCGGGGAAGGCTTTAGGCACGGTTTCTTGGTGATCGTATAGGTATTTATCTATATATATATATATATATATATATATATATATATATATATATATATATATATATATATATATATATAAATGTGAATGTCTACTCGGTGTACGCTTATCATGTCCGAACGGCAAGACGCAGAGAGTTAAATATTTATACAGTTACTAATTTATACCTGAGGAAGGTTTTAGGCACGGTTTTATAGCGATCCGATAGATATTTAGTAATATCTAAATCACATAACGTGAAATGCGGAACAATAATTACTCTTTGACGATTATATTTAATCTTTGAATATGGTTTTATTGGTCGCATTGTTACTTGAGGGTTGATAATGATAAAAGGGTGGAGTATTTTGGGATGGAAAGTTATCGGTGTATATAAAATTCTACTTGTTTGTGTGTTCCTATTTCGCTCTGCAGCGAAATCTACAGATCGCAAACGAATGGTCTGTATGTAATTGTTGTCCGAAGTCTCCCTTTGTACACCATAGCAGTTCCATGCCGATAGCTATAAGGGGGTGGAAGATTTGGTGGTTGAAAGTCGTCAAATTATAAAAAAAATCGGACTGAAGGCCAGCGATGACGTTTGCGACTCTATAGCAAGAATGTTACATACAGCGAAACGTGATGCCACAGACCATATCTTTGGTGTATGCGTGCTACAAATCTTCATCTCTTTCTCTGTAAGGATAAGCATACGAATAAGGAAATATAAGAGAAATAAATAAAGCAGTAAAAAAGAAAGAAAAAAACGATTTGACGTTTCGAGCATTACATCAAGTGATCAATCTGTGATATTATTAGAATCATTATTGTTGAATTTCTTGATTGAATCTTCGAAACGAGTGCATTTTTACGTGTGATTTGATCTACACTACTTACTTTCCTGATAAACGGTAAGTGCACAGACTTCTGCAATCTGATAGGAATATTTTTCAGTTCCTTCAAAACCAGTCCCATAGCACACTACTTAAAGATAGTTTATCTATCACAATCAACCAACACACGAGCAGAGCCGCGGGTTTAAGCTAGTATATCATAAGGAAGTTAAAGAAATACAGTTAAACGCGATTGGGACGGTTTTACACGGATGGACGAAGTCCAGTCTTCAAAAATTCAGAAAAGTGGAATAAATTCAAAGTTGGAGAAAATCAACTAGGAAATATGGCATGCAGCCCCTAGAAAGCAAGCTAATAAAGGGAGTCGTACAAGGCTAGAAGAGAATTTATTAACGGAGCCTGAAAGCAAAGTACAAGTTTGAAAACGAAACAACGATCTAAAATAGGTGGAGAGGAGATCGTGAGGTACTCAGGGAAATCAGAAAGATACATACATGATTTCTTGCCTGAAGGGCCTAGAAACAGACACAGGGGTAGCTGAAGGCTTTGTTCTAAGAACACACCACGTGCAGTACATATCACTCGCAGAAGGAGGAAACGGAAAGTATATTTCACATGCACTACACAGAATAAAAATATTCCCGCACATTGGTTGCATCCCTTAAAACTAGAAAGAAACTAAACAGAGTTCATACATCGCCAGCTAGTCTCACACAGGTTACTGATTCCCAACCGTTATCAAACCGAATTAGTCGCATATTCACCGTGTTTACCTATGCAAAATCACCGAAATGAAATTGAATGAATTTCTGTACATGATCGGAGAAACTTATCCCGAAAAATGAAGGTAAGATCTGAAGTCTAACAAACCAGACAACGAATCGCTATCATCTCAAGGGAGAAAAGAAAGTCAGAACATTTTACCAGGTCGAAGTGCAGCCACAGAATGTCCAGATCGGCCACCCAGTCCCCTCCACCACCGGAAATCGGTAGAAACCCCTGAAAAAAAAAACCGACGTAGTGGGGAGAGCTGAATCTCGCGCGTCCTGTCAAGGCTCGCTAACTGGGCATCGCCAACCGAGCTTGTAATCAAAGGGTGGAGGAAACTCTTTGGTAGCATCAAAAGCAGAGGTTAGTAACGACTACCTATCGATACAAAGCCAGAGAACGCTGGTAGCGAGCAGCCAGCAGCCGACGACGAAAATTCTCATACATACGCTCAGACTGCCATGCTAGAAGATTCTCATACATGCACGTACAGAATAAAGCAAGTACACATTCTCACCAGGACAGTGACGTCATGGAGAAACCGCTCATATTGCCACATTAATTTACGCAATGATAAATTATTAGCATAATAAAATCCCAGCAATATTACAGAAACTAACATTTAAAAACATGAAATGAAATTCTATTCCTCATGCCTCCGAACGAGAGGGGTTCTCGTTTAGCAAAAAAGGCCGTTTAGTGAGCTTAGATAATTTACAAGGTTAAAAACCTAGAGAAGACGGCATACAGCCGTCTTTCATAGTCGAGATATTTGAATATTTTTTATTCTAATATTTTGTAGTCACTGAACGTTTCTTACCGCGGCGGAGCTGCCAAGCGCACTGAGGCGCTATACTCCGATGCGCGAGGCCGTTCCCCGTCGGGGGTTCGAATCCACACTATGGTATGGGTGTTTGTGCCGTCTTTAGTATAAGCTAGTTCAGTAGTTTGTAAGTTTAGGGACTGAAGACCCCGCAGTTAAGTAACATAAGCCTTACAAACATTTGAACGTTTCTGCTTCAAGAGGCGCCATTTGAAGTATAAAAAATATTTTGTGCTAAGAGCCTCTCCATAGCGTAATTTAAAACTGCGAGAGTTTCCTTAAATATCTCAGTTGCAGACGAACAGTATCAGATTGTTTGGCCAATGTAGGTACATTATTCGACATTTCCTTAATTTTAGTGACGGGAATAATAATATTCCTTTTTGCTTGCCGCACGGAATTCCCGTCATGCTAAGGACTGGACTGCCGTTCCCACCAGAGGTTCCAGTCATACCTCGGGCATGGGTGTGTGTGTGTGTGTGTGTGTGTGTGTGTGTGTGTGTGTGTGTGTGTGTGCTGTCCTTAGTGTAAGATAGTTTAAGTAATTTGTAAGCCTATGGACTGATGACCTTAGCAGTTTGGTCCAATAGTGTTACAAACATCTGAACTTTCTGCGTTTCATTTTACAACTTTTCCTTATTGATGCCATATAACCTTGATCAGTTATATATTTCATGAAACAGAACGGCCCCTGAGAACTACTGTCGTTACCTACCAGGTTAGCTTTGATCAAATGTTCAAGTATTTTTTAAGCTTATGGGACTTAACTGCGGAGTCATCAGTCCCTAAACTTACAAACCACTTATGAACTAACTAATACTAAAGACAGAACAAACCTCCATGCCCGAGGGAGGATTCGAACCCCCGACGAGAAACGGCCTCGCGCATCGGAGCATAGGCGCCTCAATGCGCTTGGCCACTCCGCCGCGGCGTTAGCTTTGAGTTTCTGTAAACAGTTCAGTCAGTTGACTGACAAGCAGAGAAAACAGACAGGGAATAAAACGGCAGAATAACGATGAATATTTCGTAGTACGTTGCAATAGTAAACATTATACGTTATTGTGCGTGATTGAATAGCGGAAGTAGAACGAAATTTTCAGTGCTTTATCTTTCATGTGGCAACATCCATCAGCAAATGTGAAATGACGCACCGATAGTACAAAATCAAATGTTCGTAAATCTATGAGGCTTAACTGCTTTGGTTATTAGTCCCTATGCTTACAGGCTACTTTTTAAAAAAGAAGTTCAATTGTTTGTAAATCTAAGTGACTTAACTACAATGGTCATCAGTCGCTAGGCTTACAAACTACTTGAAGTAAGTTAAAGAAGCAACAGAAACACCCATGCCGGAGGGAGGACTCGAACCCCCGACGGCGAGCAACCGCGCACTCTGCAGCGAGGCGCCTTAGACCGCTGGGTTACGCCACCGCGGCTCTCCGATAGTATCATTGAGTAGTTGCAACATGCTAGATAACTTAAGCAGTTTTGTACAGTTCTACAATCAGGGGCTCGGAGTCCAAGTCACTTTCGTATCAACAAGAATGAGAGCCACGAATAGTGGAAAATCAACTGATGTGAAGAACAAGCGGAGTTTGACGCAACTCACTGCGTAGTTTCGTGATAGCTGTGACACGGAGTGTGTTGTCTGATAGAGATAGCCCGTGTAGGCACCTTTAATTCAATCACAAGAGGCAGTCACGTGATTCCGATGGTAGCTGAATCATCCGAAGAATGGGAATGGAACACTTCCGAGTATACGTCGTTTTATATTGTTATTTATCTGTAGTGCGGGTAGTAGGTTGGTGTGTATCTCCGTAGCGTTTTTGTTTTGTATGTTGGTATTCTGCAGTACATACTTCGCGAGTCACATTGCGGTGTGTGGCGGAGGATACTTTACCGACCATTGTCTCGCTTTCTACCATTCCATTCGCGTATGGTTCGCGAGAAGAACGATTGCCTGTATGCTTCAATGTGGGCCCTAATCTCGTATCCTTATGATCGCTTTGGGAGATATACGTGGGAGAGAGCAATATATTGGTTGACTCATCATAAAACGGACGCTCTCTGCACTTTGACAGAAGCGCGTACCGTGATCCTGAACATTTCTCTTGCAGCGTTTGCCATTGGAGTTTCCCAGTCATCTTTGTGTCGCTTTCGCGCCTACTAAATGAGCCCGGAACCAAGCCTGCTGCTGTCAGTTGCTTGAAGAGCATTACATAAAGAACTCGGCAGATTTCCTACGTCGACTGAATGGATTGCATTTGAATGACTCTGATATTTTAGACAGTTTGAATGTGGTTTCTCTCTTCACTCGCGTTCCTCTGTCTGATTCGTTGCAGCTAATTGAAATGTTTGTAAATATAAGGGACTGAAATGCTGCGGTTATCAGTCCCTAGGCTTACGAACCACTTAAACACACACACACACACACACACACACACACACACACACACACACATGCCCGAAGGAGGACTCGAACCTCCGACGGCGAGCAACCTCGATTTCCGCAGCAAGGCGCCTTAGAGTGCTCGGCCACTCCACCGCGGCTGCAGCTAATCGACGCTTGGTTTGATACTGAATTAACGAATTTATTTTGACATGTTTCGACTTCCACCTACTTCTTATTGAATGACCAGTACTATGAATAGGCAGATGGAGTCGAGATGGGAAGCCTCATTGCTAATTTATTCATGAAGGACTTTGAAGAACTTACAATGGAGTCAGCGGAGTTGAAAGCTGCTTTTTTTTAAGGTATGTAGACGATACTTGTGTTGTTTGGCCTAATGGTAGTAAGAAATTAGTTTTAGGAATATCTAAATTCAGTCTAAACCAATATCCGTTTCACCGTGGAGGGCCGAGGTGGAGTGGCCGAGCGCTTTAAGGCGCCTAGCTGCGGAGCGGGCGGGTGCTAGACGTCGGAGGTTCGAGTCCTCCTCGGGCGCGCGTGTGTGTGTGTGTGTGTGTGTGTGTGTGTGTGTGTGTGTGTGTGTGTGTGTGTTGTCTCTAGTGTAAGTTAGTTTAAGTAGTTTGTAAGTTTAGAGACTGATGACCATATCAGTTCGATCCAATAGGTTTACAAACATTTGATCATTTAGAACACCTTGAAGCTGGCAGAGAATGGTTACCTTTCCTTCCTTGTGTTGGTTAGGAGGTAGGTAGAGGAGACGTTTACACATGATTCTTGTAGGAAACCCAACTATCACTGGTTTGTATCTGCTGGCTCATAGTTGTCGCCACCCAGCTTAGCGTGAAGGGGTTCATCGTACTATAGTGCATAATGCTTATAGTGAGGGGCAGATTAAAAGAGCGTTACGCTGTCGTCCTGATGTGCAGCGGGCTAGTGACGTTAGCACAGAGGTGGCACCAGAGTCAATGGCCTTTCTGCCGTACGTTGGCAGAATTTCCAACAAGATTGACTGTATCTTGTATAAATATAATGTGATATGTTTGTTTCCGTCACCATCTAAAATTAAGGCCCATTTAGGGTCACTGAAGGATGATCTTGGTTTGCGCAAGGCAGGTGTCTACCGTATCCCAAGCAGCTGTGGGATGTCATATATTGATCAAACAATTAGGACTGTTGAGAACCAGTGTATTGAGCATAAACGTCACACATGTTTACAACAACCCAACAAATTTGATGTGGCCGAATACTGCCTACACAGGTTACCTTATGGAATATAACAAGTTTCGGCATGCACTTCCAGCTATTAGGATTGTGTTATCAAGGAAGCGATTGAAGATTGAAATAAAACTAGCGGGCAACCTTATGAATAGGGATGCATGTTTTTGCTTAAATTCTGCATGTAATCATGCTCTCTCACTTGTCAAAAATAGAGGGACAAAATTAATGCCACCTCATCTGTTGAAAACTAATGTTTACAATAGAAATTGCTAAACGCTTTTTAGCTTTCGTTGTGTGAGGGTGGTATTTGCTAGTTTGCTCGGTGTGTATTGTCTAGCTTGTTACCATTGAAAACCGAGGTTTTAATCGCTTTTGCTCACTGCTTCCTTGCTGCAGTATTGCCTTGAGAATGGTAGGGTGTACTCCTGCCGAAATATCGGCGAACGACGTTTTTTTACCTGGCTGCATATCCGTAAGTTATTTGCGCATGACTCAATATACCTTCAGGGTACTTCCGACCACTTGTTGAGTCTATGCTGACTCCAGATGGCGCACTTCGAGGAGCGAAAGGACGTCCTCCGACACGATATTAGGATGTATCACATCACTTTAATCATCTTTATTTACACTAAAGTGACAAAAGTCCCTGTTACGTCTATCTGTTGTGTTTGTTAAACTTAATGAAAAACGCTACAAAACTACGTGCCAAGCAGAAAACATCGTCTGCGAAATTGTTAGGCTGTAAGTAGAAATCAGCTCTATCATGTAGGCCAGTATGCAAAAATTTTGTGGTGTGGAGTAAAATCGTTGGACAGACGTAATGAAGACTGATTTCTTGCAGTGGGGACTAAATTCTCAGTGAATTCGAAGGACAATCACCTCCGGTCATCCACATTTAGATTTTCCGTGGTTTCCCTAAATTACTCCAGGAAAAGGCCGGGATGGTTCCTTTCAAAGGGCACGGCCGATTTCCTCCCACATCCTTACCCAAACATTTCGAGCGTAAGCTCCGTCTGTAATGACCACGCTGTCTACGGGACGTTAAACTCCAAGCTTCTTTCCTTCCTTCCTTCGAAAGACAATATCATATCTGCAAATGCTCTTCACCTTGCAGTAGCTTCCAACATTTACTGTATTGTTATGTTCATTTAGCTAGCCCATTTAGAGACTATCATGCAATTTTTGGTGACAGTGAAGTGAAAGCCATGATCCTGGCACAGCTCACTTCATTGTGCTGAAGCTGTCCATCGTAGGTGTTTCCATTTTGGTACTATCTGCTGCCTTGACTTACGGGACAACGGATGTTCGAAATAACAGACCAAATACATAGTGCTATATACAAGGTTCGCCTGAAAAGTTCGGCGAATGGTCTCAGGAAATGTAAGAAACACGAGTCACAAACGTTGGCTGACATCGATTGTGCAGCTGTTAGAAATTGTCAGCAAACGCTTCTTGTGGAATCGCTCGAATCAATTCGCGTTTTGGATCTCCGCAACCTCTCACACACTTGCTACTCACTGCTTCAACACCATACACTTGCAATAACATCCCACGGGTATCCGTCGCCGTTTTGTCTAATTCGAAACCAAACTTCATGTTAACGCGTTGCTTCATTTTGCGTTCCATGTTGCAGTACGCGAGTTCTCACACTGACCCTGTCGTGTACCCCACTTAACACCGACGTTAAGCACTGTTAGGACAGTCAAATTAGACATTGAAAACGCAAATCGTGATGTAGTTCTAATTTTTTGATATGTTGTTAGGACCAGTTAGAGTAGTATGAAACCAAGTTTGCAGCTTCGTAAACCCTGTGCTTCCCAAGTTATAAGTGAAAAACTCCAAAATTTTCGGACTTTTTTTAGATTTTGCCTTCTAACGCATAAACTACGAGTTTTACGATGTTATTAGTTCTTACCAATTCCAAAGTACATAGAATATGTAACAATTTAAGCCTAACCGCAGCGTTATACGTCCAATAGTTTTCTAGATATGAAGCGTCAAAAATGGGCTTATTTTTACCAAACATGAAAATTTTAAGATTTGCTCTGATTTTGAGCTGAATATTGGCATAACCGCTCATCCTGCGAGAATAGACATGAGAATTGAAGTTGTAGTAAATTTTGTTAGCTTTAAAATAAGCACAAGATGAACTCTCTAGAGCGAGTAGTTCTCTTCAAATGGTAAGAAAACGGAAAGTCAGGAAACTGAAATTTTTGAAGAAATGAGCTTAAACACTAATGACAAATTTTGGGCATGCAAAGAAATAAAAATGTATACCACTGTCTTTAAAGAAATGCAATTGTGTAATAACAAACATACATTTCAATAACTGAAAATTCTCACTGTTTTGGTTTCTTAGAAGGTCCTGGTTGCTCACAGTCGTGTTCTAGGACATAAGGAGACTCCTGCGGTGCTGCATCCATTCCTGGCTGTTCGTCCGAAGGCGGGAGATCATCGTAATCGTCTTCATCCTCGTAGATCAGACTCGTAGTGACGTTGAAGCAAGTGGTACCAGAGCAGTGAGTGCACAAAGCTGAGCACTGAAGCCCGGCTCCCATGCATCCCTTCTTGCACTTACATGAGAGCAATCTGAGACGTTTAGGTGGGGCTGGTTCACAAAATGTTGTTACTGGTAACAGACCAACGGAGCTCTTCGACCAACCCCACTGTGTGGCATCCTTCGCCACTCCCAACCATGTTTGCACTTGTTGATATGTGCGGTAGGAATGGAAGGAAGCAGCTTCTTTGGTCGGGGGCAAACGTTCCAGGTCCACCTTCGCATTGGCTGCTGACTTGACGAACAGGCGGAATCGAAGGCCGTGTAGGTTGTCGAAGGATGTGTCCCCTTCATACAGAGCGATAAGGCACTTTACTCCAACATCAGCTATAGTTTCATGACTAGTATCTGGCAACAGAAACACAGCGGCCAGGTCAATCAGGTACTTATACCTTCGAAGAACACTCCACAATTTTGTTTTTCCTTGCCAGAAAAGAGCGGAAGTTGTGTCACATCCGCTAAATGCATGTAGGAAGAGTTCAAATTCGGAGGTCAATTCTATTTCTCCTCGACAGAAAGAAGTAGTGGAAAACTGAGTACCACTTGACTCGCCTCTATTGTTTTTCTGGAAATAAACATTTCGGACGGTAGAGCCCAAGCCGCAAAGGAGAACGAGTAAGTCCACATCCTCCCCAACCACGATCACGTTCTCGTAGGATACGCTTTTATCGAGGGCAGTGCAGATAATGTCGCGGTCTGCGTCTTCTGTTGCTCTCTTAGTTTCAATGCCCTCGAGTTCAAACGCAGAGCACAGTTGGTCACTGAGACGTCTTTTGTTTGAGTTGTTGGCTAACACTTTCTCCTGGGGCATTTTGATGATAGTTGAAGAGTCAAATACGATCTCATTGCAAGAAAGGGCAGCGCAGCGTCGCAATCGTTCTGCAGTTTTAGTACTCCTGAGGGCTCCATCTTCAGGATATCCATCAAACACATCAGTGACGTTCCTACCAAAGTTGTTTAAAGTGTGGGTAATGTAGGTAGCAACTATAGCCTTCGTCGTGTCGTTTCTGTGCCAGATAGCCTTGTGGAGAAGGTATCCCATTTCGACCACTACAAATGTCCTGGTTCCAAGAGAAATGTTTTGTGAAAGTGGTGCGAAAGCGGCATAAAAAGTTGACTTCCCTCCCTTACGCATCCCCTCTTCGTTGTACAATGCCAGTGGATAAGGGGCCAGTTCGAACTTAAAATGCTCTTTTAGGTCACTGTCCGACTTTTTTGTGATACACATCCTTTGAAAAATGGTGAGTGGATTAACGTCGACACGCTTCTTGTGTACTTTAATGGAGTTCATGATTGTCGACAAAGTAACAACTTTGTCTTTTCTTTTGAAAGGTACTTTGCCAAACGAGCTGCCAGTTATTTTCTTGACCCCTTCAATGCCTTTTTCCTGAGCTAGGTCGCAATTCATTTCAGCACCTCCCAAGAATCCGTTGCTGATGGTGATCAGTTGGATGGATGGAAACATTAGCATCCTTTGGTGCTATTTGAGAGGCGTAAAATATGTTTCTCTTCACTTTTCCCACTTTTTCCATTGACAACACTTTTTACATAACCTACAAAGAGAGTTGTGTAGAAAGATTATGTTCGTTCCTGCAACCCCACAACGGTGCTAGGCACTTGAATGACTTTTAAAGAGAACATGTACTTCTTGCCTTGTTAAATTACTATTTTGTCTGTAGATGGAAATGGATGATGGATACTGAACCATTTATTAAGTTTTTCCAAGTCAGCTGTGTCTCGTATCATCTGTGCTGATCTCATGTCAATGTGTTGTTCTGATGTTACAGAAGAAATGTCCCAAAAACGTTCCAGCTCTTCGCACGGGTGTAACGTGTACACCATTCCTCCTGTCCACCGCGAAAGCACATTGCTGGATATACCACGGCCGTGAGTTAATCCTCCCTGTCTCTTCATTGATCTGATTAGAACCTTTCGATAGTTAAATCTGTGCACAGCCCTGACCAAAATGTATGAGATCTGCGAATCGTGAAGTCTCCTCTAGTGAATACAGTAAACTCCTCTGGGACCATTCGGTGTCGTAGACTTTTAGCGTAAAAAATGGCCCGCTGAGTGAAAGAAATGAAGCATTTTGCTTATTGTATCCAAGTGTAGCTCCCAATCCCCCATCCTCTCTGCCTGAATTAATCTCTTCATAAGTACAGTCATTCGATAATACTGCACCACAGGTCGTTACAATTTTTATAATACTCGAGTTTCATGTAAACATACAATCGAATCTTTCGCTGAATGCCCACAATTTGTCATTAGTGTTTAGGCTCATTTCTTCAAAAATTTCAGTTTCCTGACTTTCCGTTTTCTTACCATTTGAAGAGAACTACTCGCTCTAGAGAGTTCATCTTGTGCTTATTTTAAAGCTAACAAAATTTACTACAACTTCAATTCTCATGTCTATTCTCGCAGGATGAGCGGTTATGCCAATATTCAGCTCGAAATCAGAGCAAAACTTAAAATTTTCATGTTTGGTAAAAATAAGCCCATTTTTGACGCTTCATATCTAGAAAACTATTGGACGTATAACGCTGCGGTTAGGCTTAAATTGTTACATATTCTATGTACTTTGGAATTGGTAAGAACTACTAACATCGTAAAACTCATAGTTTATGCGTTAGAAGGCAAAATTTAAAAAAAAGTCCGAAAATTTTGGAGTTTTTCACTTATAGCTTGGGAAGCACAGGATTTTCGAAGCTGCAAACTTGGTTTCATACTACTCTAACTGGTCCTAACAACATATCAAAAAATTAGAACTACATCACGATTTGCGTTTTTAGCCCCTTTTTTTGTACGATTTGACTGGCCTACTGTCGGGCGTAGCCAGTACTTGGATAGGTAACTGCCCGGGTACGCCAGGCGCTGATGACAATTTTGCCTTTGCCTTACAAGGGAGGTGGGTAGCAAAGTCCCTGATTACCAGTCTTTGCACCAATGTCCTGGATTAAATTCCAAACCTCTCCGCAGTGTCTCATGGAGCGAGGGCATGGGACACTGTTGATGGTGATAAGTCCGTTGGTTGGGAACGTTAAGCTTGGCGGTCCCCCTAGGTGCTTTTCGAGAGGAGTAGGCTATGTGCTGACACTGGGTTTCACCCTCTTCCTTCTCCCATCATCTCCAACACGAACACGACACTACACTACACATGCATCCTTTACAGTCAAGTACACTTAACATAGACACTTCAGAACACAGTTCTCACACTTCACGAAGGAAAGGTGCCTGCTGGCGCGAAGGATAGGGAAAATATTTCCAGTTACGCGGCTGAACTTGCCCTTCTAGGTCTCCCAGCCATTCATGCCATACGACTTTACTTTTATTGCAGTGCTTTGCACAATAGGGGAGCTTGAAGACATGCCACTCAATGTGTATCTCATCCTCCACAACGCGGTTTGGAAAGTATGGGACCATTCACCGAACAAAAGGTATAGCTGCAAGCAAGGCATACAATGGATGGGGTACAGTACAGTTGTAGAATGTGACAAGATCAGAATTAGCGTAGGACGGGAAACGTGTGGGCGCGCGGAATGGCCGCATGGTCTAAGGCGACATGTTACGGACTAGACGGCCGTTCCCGCTTTAGGTTCGAGTTCTTCCTCTGGCATGTGTGTGGGGTGTGTGTGTTCTCCTTAGTGCAAGTTAGTGTAAGCAGTTTGTAAGTCTAGGGACTGATGACCACAGCAGTTTGGCGCAATATGTTTAGAAACATTTGAACTTTTGAATTTGCGAACCTTATTAGAATGGCATAGGGAGATGCCGGTGCGGTGGCTCAGCGCGTTCGGTGAGAAAGCTGAACGCTGCTTCCAACAAAAAAAACGAGCCAACAACTTAACGATGAACAACGAACAAAATCGAACACACGTTCGCAACGGACCGAACTACCGGGAAAAAATAGTGGTTAAGGCTAGAGTTCGGGAAAAGCGGTAACTGTTGGTTCGAGTCCCAGTCCAGCACCAATTTTAAACCGTCCCTGTTGAATGGATCAGCCAAGGAGTCAGACATTTCTGTTTTGTAATCATATAGCCGATCAGTTGGTCTGTGGTGTTTGTTGTCCTAAATAACGTGTTTCTATTAAATTATTATTTATTTGAAAATGTTCATATATTTGTGGAGCTCATGGGACTTAACTAAGAGGTCATCAGTCCCTAAACTTACAAACAACTTATGAACTAGCTTATACTAAAGACGGCACAAACATCCATGCCCGAGGGGGGATTCGAGCCCCCGATCGGGAACGGCCTAACGCATCGTAGCATAGCGCCTCAATGCTCTCGGCCGCTCCACCGCGGCTATGATTTATTTCTCTTCGTTTTCAGTGGGACTACATCTGCAACAAAATTAAAAACTTTCGAAGTTCCTTCATTTATTCCTCAGTAGCAGCTATTTATTTTGTTAAATTTAATAACATTTGCATTCAGTGACGCTCATAATTACGGAGTCTCTGTAATATAAATTGAATCTGTTCAACCGCGTGGCAATGGCCGCGCGGTCTGGTGTGCCATGTCACACATTGCGCAGACGCTCCCGTCGGAGTTTCTAGTCCTCCCTAGGGCATGGGTGTGTGTTTTGTCCTTAGCGTAAGTTAGTTTAAGTAGCTTGTAAGTCCAGGGACCAAGGACCTCGCCGGACACGGTGGCCGAGCGGATTGCGGCGCGCCAGTCACGTTCTGCACGGCCACTACGGTCGGGGGTTCGAATCCCCCATTGGACATGGATATTTGTGTCGTCCTTAGTATTAGCTAGTTCGTAAGCAGTTTGTAAGTTTAGGGACTGATGATCCCATAGTTAAGTCCCATAAGGTCTACAAACATTTGAACCAAGGACCTCAACAGATTGGTCCTTTAGGTTTACAGACGTTTTTTAATCTGTTTATGAAGGATATGTATTATTAAAATCACCTGTAATAGTGCGTAACATGAAAATAATCTCAGAAAGGGTTACAGCATATATTTCTCTATTAAGCGAAATGTAAGGGGTCAAAATGACAAATGTTCAAATGTTTGTAGAGCTTATGGACTTAACTACAGGGTCATCAGTCCTTACACTTACAAAGTACTTATGAACTAGCTAATACTAAGGACGGCACAAATATCCATGCCCGTAGTGGCGGTGTAGACCGTGACTGGCGCGCCTCAGTCCCCTCGGCCACCGCGGCCGGGCATGATTTATTCACGTAATACGCAGTTGTATACTTTTTTGCTGTCAGGTTTTCTGCACCTTGTTCCGCTACGACGTTAAACTGCGGAAAACTTTTTATATTTTGTGTAATTAGCAACAGAGAGCCGCGGTGGAGTAGCCGTGCGGTCTAAAGCACCTCGCTGCGGAGCGCGAGGTTGCTCGCCGTGGAGATTAGAGTCCTCCCTGGGGCATGGGTGTGTGTGTTGTCCTTAGGTTAGTTTATCTAGGTTTAAGTAGTTTGTAAGCTACGGACTGATGACCACGTAGTTTGGTCCGATAGATTTACAATCATTTGAACATTTTTAGCAACAGAGCCGCCAAAGATGTTTTACATGCATATGGTAATAATTAAACATTGGGAGTACTGTTGCCCCTTGTGGGACCCTCACCAGGTGGGATTGACGGAAGACATTGAGAAGGTTCAGAGAAGGGCAGCTCGTTTTGTTCTATCACGTTACGGGGGGAAAGCGTCACGGAAATGTTGCACGAATTGGGGTGGAAATCATTAAAAGAAAGACATTATTCATTGCGGCGTGATCTGTTTGCTAAGTTTCAATCACCGACTTTTAGTTCTGAATGTGAAAATATTTTGCTAGCACCCACCTACTTAGGGAGACATGACCATCCCAATAAAATAAGAGAAATCAGATCGAAAACGGAACAATTTAGGTGTTCTTCTTCCCGCGCGCTATTAGAAAATGGAATGGTAGATAAAAGTTTTGAAAGTTAATAAACCCTCTGCCAGGCACTTGAATGTGATTTGCAGAGTATCTATGTAGATGTAGATGAAAGTCTCTGATAACATAGTCGATTACCATATGTATGTCATATATCTTTGTCAGAACTGTTGCTAATTACACAAAAGATAAAAAGTTTTTCTATAGTTTAACGTCAGAGCGGAACAAGCTGTAGAAAATTTTTAAAGGACAAGGGCAGTGTTTTACTCTTGAGTGATTTCAATGCCAGGATAGGAAAT
Organism: Locusta migratoria; assembly: GCA_026315105.1. Lineage (NCBI taxonomy): Eukaryota > Metazoa > Arthropoda > Insecta > Orthoptera > Acrididae > Locusta > Locusta migratoria. The sequence continues at coordinate 661,539,444 of CM048755.1, read as the reverse complement.
TGAACAGAAGGCTATGAAAAGGTTATGGGTAAGTTTGGAGAGCATATGGATACCAGCAGCAACGGAAAAGAATCTCTTACATTCCTGTGGCGCTAGTGACAGCATCAAAATGTCAAGGTATATATTCACTTACCAGTCAGCCACACCTTTTAAAATTTCCCTCGTTAACCTATTAGATAAATTTAATTCGGCAGTGTGTGCGGTAATTTCCTCGACAACTCCTGTTTTGAAATCTTTATATTTAGGACCCTGGTTTCTATGGACGTGCATGACAATTCAATGTGAACAAAAATGTGGTCTTCCCCCACCTGTTCACTCACTAGTATGCCGGCCGGGGTGGCCGAGGTGACTGAGGCGCTCCAGTCACGGTCAGCACGGCCACTACGGTCGGGGTTCGAATCCCCCCTCGGGCATGGATATTTGTGCCGTCCTAGTTCGTAAGTAGTTCATAAGTAGTTTGTAAGTTTAGGGACTGATGACCCCGTAGTTAAGTCCCATAAGCTTAACAAACATTTGAATTTTGAATCACTCACTAGTATGCACTCCGCCCATTTGTCTGCCTTACAATGTGTATCATGTTTTCTTCACCAGTCCCCAGTTTGGCAGTAATGTTGCTAAAGGTCTCTTTGTGCTCTGAAAGTACCTTGTAATAAACCTTGACCTTTTTCTTAAAATTTGACCCGCTGCTACGAGCCGGCTGAAAGTTCGGTTCGGTGGACCTCATGGGCCACAAAGAACTAAAACCCAAGTGCCGCCATTTGTTGCTCTAATTTTGTCGTGAATTCACAACTGATTTAAGTATTTTGTGACTAATTTGTCTACTAATCATCGCTGTATGGCTTTAATTGGACTGTAGATTTATATCGCTTGTGCATTTAATTCATTTGGCAAAGCTACCAGGTACGGCGCAAACAGAGTTTGAAAATCACTCTCAACTGCTCTTAGCTAAGAATCAGTACTCTCTTGTTGTTGGTGTACATCTGTAAACGGCAGACGACGGCTTGTGATGACGCGTTGTGGGTGGCAGCGGAGTCGGCAGCGGCGGCGGCGGCGTCTACCTGCTGACACTAGCCGCGTCTGGCCGGCGCCCTTGATAGGCATGTCATTCACCTCTCCAGAAAGGCGTCAATTTCCCTTAAAGTGCTGAGCTGCACCTTGTACGCTGCCTGAATTCTCCCCCTTGTTGTTCAGCAAGCCATCTCCTTGGCTCTGCAATCCTATCTAACCTGTCACTGCAAGCAGCAATAGAAAATGTAATTTGCACAGTGGTATAGTGCCAGACTTCAAATCCAAAGGTCGGGGGTTCGATCACCACAAGGCTCTAAGATTTTTATCTGTCACTTCTTTACCCTCTGACAGTATTGCTCATGTGAAAAATACCGAGAAGCACCGTGGTTCGGAACCCACGTTAAACTGTAGGTCCTCCAACTGGCTGGGTAAGTCAGTTCGAAGGTCGGAAGAAGCCGCGGCATACCACCTCCAAACAGGACCATGCGTAGTAAAGCACTGTGGTGTTCAAACCAATCTTCGGATTTTAACTTCCTGGCAGATTAAAATTGTGTCATAACCGGGACTCGAACCTGGGACCTTTGCCTTTCGCGGGCAAGCGCTCTACCGACGGAGCTACCACGACACGACTCACGCTGCTGCCTCACAACTTTACTTCCGCCAGTACCTCGCCTCCTACTTTTCACACTTCACAGACGCTCTCCTGCGAATCAGAGAGAAAAGTTTCATTCATGAAACATCCCTTAGGCTGTGGCTAAGCCATGTCACCACTATATCCTTTCTTCCAGGAGCGCTAGTCTTGCATGTTTCGCAGGAGAGCTTCTGTGAAGTTTGGAAAGTAGGAGGCGAGGTACTAGCGGAAGTAAAGTTGTGAGGCGGCATCGTGAGTCGTGTCTGGATAGCTCCATCGGTAGAGCGCTTGCCCGCGAATGGCAGAAGTCCCAGGTTCGAGTCACGGTTCTGGCACACAATTTTAATCTGCCAGGAAGTTTCATATCAGCGCACACTCCGCTGTAGAGTGAAAAGTTTCATTCTGCAATCTTCGGATTGTTGACTGCTTTACCTCTTTTATGGAAATGTAAAAATGATCACTACCCACAGTACTTGATGAGGCTAGTGGGAAACACCTTGTACTCTCATCGCCATTAATGGCTCGGCCAAAACGCTAAAGGGAGTCTATTTCTAAAATTTTCGCCTGTGACTCACGATAAAAGGTGCATTGCGCGGACGGCAGTTAATCCTCTAACAGTCCTTTTACGGTCGCCGAGTCTGTGGATGATGGTTGCTGTGTCTGTAGGATGTGGTAAGAAGAAAGTGACAGGTTCCACCTATAACCATTTTTCCTACCGGCATATAGGAAAAGATCTCACATGTCAATCTTCTGTACCGAGCACCATAGAGACATTCGGCATTACCTCCAGCAAGAAACTCTTTTGCCGAGATTAATAAACTGAATACTGACGACAACAGGGGTTAACTACAGACAAGTAACAAACGGACATCTGTAATTAAAATCGATATTTCCTTGATAAAAAGGAAGAGATAAAAGGCAGTCTGTTCACAAAGAATGATAGTCAAATCTGTAGATCGGGGTTGCTAAATCTATAGATGGTAGGCAGCAAGTAAATAAGAGGTTCTACCTCTTATCATTTCTCATTAAAAAAAAAAAAAAAATTGTGTCACCTGCAAAACTTTTTGTTTCCTAGGCATTGGAGACATTTCCTCCAGCAGGAAGTTCTTTTGCCAAGACAAATGATTTTACTACTGACGGAAACAGAAGTAAACTGCCGGCCGCGGTGGCCGAGGAGACTGAGGCGCTCCAGTCACGGTCTGCACGGCCACTACGGTCGGGGGTTCGAATCCCCCCTCGGGCATGGATATTTGTGCCGTCCTAGTTCGTAAGTAGTTCATAAGTAGTTTGTAAGTTTAGGGACTGATGACCCCGTAGTTAAGTCCCATAAGCTTTACAAACATTTGAACATTTTTAGAAGTAAACTACAGACCAGTGATAAACTCTCTTTAACTTAAATATACTCTTGATAAAACCACGTAGATATGAGGTAGTGTTGTCAGAAATAATATAAATTATCTGTCCTACCTTCCGGGCTATATGGAGAGAATGACAGTAATCAATTAAATCAATTAGCCATAAGGAGACACATAATATAAGCACAAAGACAGGAATAGAGTGATCATACTTACTGCAGTAACAGTGGTGGAACTACAAGGCTGACTGTTCATAGTGCAAATGCCGTACCTAAATCATAATCACGGACGAAGTAGCCATGAACATTATATCGAGAAATTATTTAACTGAAGTTGACTGAAGCTACACATGGTGGCAGTCAAGATGAAGGAAGACAAAACAAGTAATGGGAAATAGCGCAACAACATCACTGCTATTTACGAAATGAAACATCGATACTAAACGCAATCTACATCTATAAATGTGAATGTCTGTTCGGTGTACGTTTATCACGTCTGAAGCACAAGACGTAAAGAGCTAACAATTTGTACAGTTACTAATGTCTACCCGGGGAAGGCTTTAGTCACGGTTTTATGGCGATCGGATAGCTATATATATATGTTTAGTAATTTGAAGAATATAACGCGAAATGCGGAACAATAATAACTCTTTGAAAATTATATTTATTCTTTGAAACTGGTTTTATTGGTTGCATTGTTGCTTGAGGGTTGATAATGATAAAAGGGTGGAGTATATTGGGATGGAAAGTTACCGGTGTATATAAAATTCTACGTGTGTGTGTGTGTGTGTGTGTGTGTGTGTGTGTGTGTGTGTGTGTGTGTGTTAATATTTCGCTCTGCAGCGAAAAGTACAGAACGCAAGCGAATAGTTTGTGTGTAATTGTTGTCCGAAGTCTCCCGTTGTACACCATAGCAGTTCCATGCCGATAGCTATAAGGGGGTGGACGAAATGGTGGTTGAACCTCGTCAAATTATTAAAAAAAAAAAAGGGGCTGAAGGCCAGCGATAACGTTTGCGACTCTATAGCAAGGATGTTACAAACAGCGAAACGTAATGCCACATACCATATCTTTCGTCTCTGCGTGCTACAGTGTCTTTCTCTGTATGGATAAGCATACCAATAAGGACATATAAGAATAAATAAATAAAGCAGTAAAAAAGAAATTTCTTTTAATACATCTCTTTAAAAAAATCTATTTGACGTTTCGCGCATTACATCAAGTTATCGATCTGTGATATTATTACAATCATTATTGTTGAATGTCGTGATTGGATTCTTCGAAACGAGTGCATTTTTACGTGTGATTTGATCTCATAGTACACAACTGAAAGATAACTTATCTATCATAATCAACCAACAAGCGAGCGGAGCCGCTGGTTTAAGCTAGTACTCCATAAAAATATCGAGTTTTATTCTGTTTTACGTTAACATTTAACATTAAAAGTAGTAGAGTTTTGTTTTTTAGGCAGAGGTAGGGAAAATATAAAATATTCAATGAAAATAGGAATAAAATCTTTTGAAAATCTGATGAAGAAAAAATTGTCAATATTAAATATTTATTTAAGTGGTGAAAGTCTTTTCTGAAGGGAAATCACTGGAGTGTATCCTTGTAAGTGTGCAAAACACGGACGGTGAGTAATCCAGACCAGAAGAGAACAGAAGCTTTAGAAATTTGGTGCTGTAGAAGAATCTTGAATATTAGATGAGTGGATCGCATAAGTAATGAAGAGGTACTGTAATGGGGCGAAAGTGGCATTGCTTGACTAAAATAAGGCCTCGATTAACATGACACCTTGTGACATATCAAGTATTACATCAACATACCTCATAGGTAGTCCAAGAGACAGTAAGCAGGTTCTAGTGGATGTGGATTGCCGTTGAAATTCGGAGGTGAAGAGATTTGTACAAGATAGAGTAGTGTGGAGAGCTGCATCAAACAAGTCTTCAGACTAAAGACACCAAATAGCTGTGAAGGAAATATGCTTCCAGTGGCTTTCACTCATTTTGACCTAAGCTGAAAAACAGACTTAGGTTACACAAAGTTATCGCTTCTTTACGATCGAGGCCTACTACCAGATTATCGTGTTCGTAATTTACCAAGTATTATATTATCTACTTAATTTTCAGAGTTCTTGCTGGACTCCATACTCTGATAGTGTTCCACGTCACACCAGCTTTGTAGGTATTCGACCTTTGGAGATTCACTGACGTGCTGCAGACGTGCTTCGTCCGGACTTACTATCTGACTAGACGTGGGCGCGGTGGTTGTGGCAGGGAAAGTTTGCGTGCCATCTTCCTCCTTCATGCTACGCGCTGTCTCAGGTATTCACTTTCTAACTCATCAAATGCCACACTTTCATGGCTTTATACTTGCTTGACCTCAGTTACAGCACAACAACTGCCTAGGACTTTCCAAACCGTTTTAAAGTTTTCAAACCAACTGCTCGGAAGTGCAATTCCGTTTTGACCTTACCGATCATGTCCCGCCACTTGTCAAATAGTAAATAACAGTCGATCGTCTCCACAGACGACATCGCAATGTGATATTTCTTTGGTGTTTGAACTGCGTCTGTGACAGATAACACCAAGGAGGAAATCAGAGAAAACTAATAAAGTCGTAAAGTTCGCGATACATTTTCATACTCTTTTGTAGTGCCATTAATAAACCTTGTCTCACTGTATCTGCATAACCCTACAGCTATTTTCCTGCAGCTTTCAGCAGGAACACAATTTTAAAAATAACACATAAAGAAAAACGTCACGATGTAGAAAACGTTTTGTAGTTTGAGAACAGTTCGCGTGACTCCTCCCTCAGAAATTTTAACGTTTCACATTAGGAGGCTGGACCTCGTTCAAAACTTCCAATTTTGGAAAAATATGAAGTCCTAATATGTAATCGAATTCGATTCCACTAGCCAATAGAGACGTTCACCAGAAATGTAGCATTTAATCTGTAAAATCATCACTATGAGTTCCTGATTCATACCGAACGAGGCAGTGCAGTGGTTATGACCCAATTAGTTTTGTTGTGGAGTGTATTGAAGCACGTTCAGGGCCTTTTAACTCAAGTTTCCTGTACCTTGCGTAAATCAGGAATGCAAGGATGGTACCTCAAGTAAGTTTGTCAACATCTCTGTGCTTCACTGTTATCCTACAGAGAGCTCTGTTTCTAACATATGAATGTCATTGGTGCATTAAATTCTCTCACCACTCCAGCGCCCCTCCCCCTTTCCTTCCTTCCTTCCTTCATCACTTTTTGTGTGACACGACGTATCATGCAACCAGGAAAACTAACAAAAATATTTGTAGAGCTTATGGGGCTTAACTACGGGGTCATCAGTCCCTAAACTTACAAACTACTTACGAACTAGCTAATACTGAGGACGGCACAAATATCCATGCCCGAGGGGGGGATTCGAACCCCCGACCTTAGTAGAAAACTAACAGTCTGTAGTGAGACACTGAGACTCCAGCATATTCCATCATTTAAGTCCACATATTTTGTATGTGCTTGTGTGTGGCTAGGATCGTGACTGCGCGTAGTACAGTACACCTCAGAATTTCAAATAGTGGTATTCATTTTCTGTGCATCTTGCTAAGCTGTAATGTTACATCTGAGCTCAATTATGAATACAGTATTTGCTTGGTTTCAACAAGCGTTAGAGAATCTCCCTTTTGTTCACGTTTAAGATACCAGTGGATCACTCACCCGTAATGTTTTTTTAGAGAAATTATCTATAGGATCTTTTTAAATTAAAAAGCAGCCATTATAGCCGAAACAGTGTTTAACCTCCCTGTCCTCCGAAGCAGGTAACGTCTAGAGTTTAAGGTACTGAAGATATCTGAGTCCTGCGAAAAGGATGTGCATAAAAAAAAAATTGTGACAGAAATGGAGCGAAGCTTTGTTGCAGTGTCCCAGAATTCGCCAGGACGAATATAAGAAAACCATATAAACGAAAATGATTAGCAGCAATCTGAAACATACTCGTCTCGAATATGAAAACATTGTGTAATGTCTCATTAGGCGTGTACTGCTTCAAGGTTTTGCCATCTCATTGTCACTGGATTTGCTGAGGCTGTCTGTAATAATGGTGGGATCTCTTATTAGTTACTGCAGACAATTTACGTGATAGACTTTTACATCCAGGCTAAGCTAGAAAAGGAAGGCAACTAAACGTTCGAACATACCACTACTACAATGCGTGACTGTGCATATTGCGGAAACGGAAAGTCCTACGGACGCGCGGTTATCACAGAATGTATATGTAGTGAATAACTCGTATTTTTAGTCAATAAACAGACTGTAACAGTACTTATAAATTGTATTTTTAGTGTAAACATACGCTTTTCAAATGGATCAGTGCCTATTGTCATTAACAAACTAAAAGCACGGTAAATTAGAATGCCAGTGGTGCTTGTTATACGATTTTAGTGCAAGTCGTATATAAGATATCGTTTTGTGAAAAGTTTCCACACTGCCATTTGTATGAGGCATTCAGTCTGCTTAGTTGCTAGATACGATATTACTATGTTTGCTGACATTATACTTACGTGTTCTCTGAGTGCATTGAGACATGGTAGTCAGTGTGTAACAGTCCAAGTGGTAGGTCGTGCGTGGACGATAGAATTTATCAGTGCAGAAAAAGCAGACATGCTCATGGTACATGCGGTGTACAAGAAGTATGCAGTTTGTTCTCGTGCAGTGTATGTGGCAACATATACCAGTACTTCAACGATCTTGGCAGATACTTGTAAACCTCTAAAACAAATGTTCAAATGTTTGTAGAGCTTAACTACGGGGTCATCAGTCCCTAAAGTTACAAACTACTTATGAACTAGCTTATACTAAAGACGGCACAAACATCCATGCCCGAGGGGGGATTCGAACCCCCGACCGCAGCGGTAATACCACAGAAGGAATTAAATGACGACAGAAGAGGGTGAACTTCATATTTCAGCTGCTGTTTCAATTGATCCACACGCGCCACGCAGGAGTGGCCGTTCGCTCTAAGACGCCTTGCTGCGGAGTGCGCCTCTGTTCCCAGTCGGACGTTCGAGTCCTCAAAAATGTTCAAATGTTTGTAAAGCTTATGGGTCTTAACTGCGGGGTCATCAGTCCCTAAACTTACATACTACTTATGAACTAACTTATACTAAAGAAAACACAAACATCCATGGCTGAGGGAGGATTCGAACCTCCGATGCGGGAGGCCGCGCAATCCGCAACATTGCGCTACAGACCGTTGGAGTCCTCCCTCGGGCATGAGTGTATGTGTGTTGTCCTTAGCATAAGCTAGTTTAAGTAATTTGCAAGTCTAAGCACTGATGACCACTGCAGTTTTTTCCCATAGCTTTACAAACAATTGAACATTTCATCCACACTCTAGTTCCCCCGCAATCGCACTAGGAAGTGGCATGGAGGAAGGAGTAAGAAAGCTTAAGGTTTAACGTCCCGTCGACAGCTTGGTCATTGGAGACGGAGCTTACGCTCGGAGTTTTGGGTAAGGATGGGGAAGAAAATCAGCCGTGCTCTTTGAAAGGAACCGTCCTGGAATTGCCTGGAATGATTTAGGAAAATCACGGTAAACCTAATTCTTATGTAATTCTTGAAGTTTTCCCGGCGTACCCCGCAGTTCAGTCTCTTAAGTTTAACAAACATATGAACATTTTGAACTGAGAACATGATCACAGTGCCTCATTCGACTGTGGGAGGTGTCACATGATAGCATTATCAAAAGTATCAAACTTTGATTTTCTTTAATCTGGTGTGTATTTGTTTGAGATGTTACCGTTTTTCAACAATTTCAACTCATTTGTTTTTACCGAATACAGCGACATCTACCACGAAACGAAAAAACTGTTTCATTCAAAGGTTACATATTTTTTTCACGGAAAATCCAAATCCGCAAATACTGCGGAAATGGAAAGTGCTATTGATATGTGTTATTCAGAGTATGGGTTGGAAGTCAGGGGTTCGTATTGTTAGTGTATTTTTTGTGGAAACTTAAACTTTTATAAATGGAACAGTGCCGACAGACATTAACAGACTAATTGTAGGGTAAATTGGAATGTCAGTGGGGTTTGCTACAGAATTATACTCCAACTCATTTACGAGATATCGTATTTTAAAACTCTTATACCCCGACACCTGTTCAATACCTCTGGTAGCAAACACCAAGGAACATTCAAGTACCCACACTGATTAACCGTATTCTGAGCAGTAATGAGGTAACTGACAGTCACAGGTTGTGTTTAAAATGACCACCGGCAGCGGGAAAACTCGCATTTAGTCTGGTTTGGAAAGGCTGTTGCACGAGCAGATTGTAGTAATACAGCGTTGTATGTCTTTCGTTGTAGTTCGTATGTCTTTGCAGATAGCGTATTTCAGCTTTCCCCACAGAAAAAAAAATCTAAAGGCTTTAAATCCGGGAAACGGTCCAAGTTACAGATCATCTCCGTCCAATTCAGAGATTTGGAAACTACTCGTGGAGATGGGCTGTAGTAATTCGTGCACTATGGGCTGTACAGCCATCATGTTGGTACCACAGGTGCCTCCTAGACTGGAGAGAGACGTCTTATAGCATCCGTGGAAGACGGTCTGTCAGGAGGCTGCGATAATGGTGCACATTCAGTGTCCCGTGTCTGAAATATGGGTTTATGAGCTGATGGTTCACTATCGTACACCACACGTTTACACCTCATGGACGCTGAAAGTTCCACTGATGAAGCCAACGGATATTGTCAAATGACGAATAGTACTTGTTTCGGCGGCTTACCTGGTCATGATTGGTGAATGTGGCTTCATTCCGAATCAAGTCGCATCGCACATCTGGAGTCTTAAGGCCCGTGTACAGAAGTTAGCGCGATTATCGTTTCCATGCAGCTCTTGGTGGAGAGAGAGATGTGATGGGAATGGAGTCTATGATAATGGAGAATGCGCAGGACAGTTGCCTCAATCACGCCACTTCTGGTTCAAATCCATCTCCGGCCATCCAGAATTAGGTTATTCCATAAAGTTTCGGGATTGCAACCGGATTCCGTCGACTTCTTGTGACGATATTTCGGCTGACAACCGTTCAGCCATCTTCAGGTGAGTGCGTTCCACTGGAAATTGTTAGTTCCCGACGACGCCTATATAGCGCCTATATAGCGCGTAGTCCCTAAACTACTTATGAACTACCTTATACTAAAGACGACACAAACATTCATGCCTGAGGGGGCATTCGAACCCCCGAACGTAGCGCCCGTGAAGACTGTGATTGGCGCGCCGCAGACCGCTCGGCCACTGCGGACGGCGTGCTCTCAGTCAATGGTCAGACTTTTCATTGTACTTCAGTTATTAGCACTGCACTCATCTCTACTTAATTATTCCACGGTGTTAACGGTTGCAGAGAGAGTAGATATCATTTCCTCGTACTTTGAGGCTCATAGAAATGTTGAAGAAGCTCGTCAAACGTATGCTAATCTGTTCTGTGATAGAAATGTTGTTTCTCCGACGACATTCCGCAGTACTGTCCAACTGTAAGCAAGTGTTACCTAGGGAAAGAGTCGGATGTCTATTTGTTCGAGATATTACCGTTTTTCAACAATTTTCAACGCATTTTTATTTTTTCTGATTACGCCAACATCTATCATGAAACGAAAATAATGTTTCATACAAAAGGTACGTATTTTCTCACGGAGAATCCAAAACTGCAATAAAAAATAGGGGTTCCTACTTAAGATTTCAATTCAGCCCTCCCCCGTCAAGCTCCCGGGGGTGGTGCTGGGGGTTCGAGCTTTATGTTAATGCAGGTGAACAACTTTAATTACAACTTTTAAAACTCCTAATTGTATTTTTCAAACTATTCCTAAAAAAACAGTTTTAAATACATGACCCTGTATATTATCGCTGCATTTACTTGCATACTTGTATGCGGTGATACACGTATTACTGAAATTTAAGGGATTCGTTAGTTCAGTAGACTATACTTTGTATTGTCTTGCATCGATACTCACTTTGAAGTTATTCAGTGTAAAACAGGTAACCGATGGCCTTCCCGTAATATCGCTTGTCCTGCAACAGAGTTTCCATCAGTCAGGGAAACAAATGCGAACCCTCTCTCTCCACTTTTTATTAGTGTTGTACAGTCCTCCACCCGCTCCTTACCGCCAAAATTACCACATAGCTCTCATTCCCATCAGCCTGCTACTTGTCTGTTATGTCAACTTTTCAATCTAGTTACGTGTCCCGACCGATACACATGACTTTATGTATCGTTAATTCGGTCGTAGAACCTAATAGGAAGAACTCTGTGCACAGTTGGTTTATTCACTAAGTAGAACCAATGCCCGTACTGTCAGAATAAAATGGAATTACTTCCACTCATACCTTAACACAATCTGAAGAACCTGAATTAGAAATAGCAGCTGTGTCACAGAGTGTGTTACTGGATTGATCCTATCTGTAGGGTGAATGGTATAGTGGAGATATCACAAGATTAGGAAATGCAGACGTTTTACTGACTATCGACCTGAAAATCGAAGGCAGTGGCTGAAAAACGCGCGATATCAGTCCATCTCGTCGCGGTCAGTAATGGGAAGACTTTCAGTCTCCGATGTCGTTGTAGCGACGTGGCGCACTGGCAAGAATTTAATGCGAATACCACAATTTGGAGGAAGCCATCCACGTAAGAGTTACTTCCACATACAATAGTACCATGCCTTTCAAAACTCTGTCGTCACTATTGGATACAGAGGACATCAGCCCACATGATTATGTCCGTTAAATGAACGTTCCATAGGACGAATATTAACATGGGTGCAAGATCGATGTCTCTAGACACTTCAAACATAAAAGAATGTGACTGGCACATTAATATAAAGGCCATGCAAACTAAAACAAGACAGATGAGGAAAAAGTAAGTAACCTGGAAAGGAATCGCTACAGCTATTAATACATGTATCCCTCTGTGAGACAAGAGAGTGAACGACTTCATAGAAATGTGTTTGAAGTTGCCTACGGAATCATGATTGTAGTCGTGCTTGCGCCTCTTGAACCGAAGCAAATCGACAACCACGAACCCAGAGCTCCAAAAACATGAAAATCACCTGGGGAGAGAAGGGCGCCTCTGCGAAATTTCTGCAGCGTCATTGAAACAACTTGGCAACATCTGGGCAGTGGTAACCCTGCAACAGAATAATGTGTCTCGTCTACACTGCAGACGTTCTGCTGGGAAGCCTTTTACGTATCCTCCATACAGTCCCGATCTCTCCCCTTGTGATTTCCATACTTTTAGAGCGCAGAAGAAATTCATAGCTATCGATCTGCTTCGGACGAAGAGGTGCACATCCAGGTACCATCATGGTTTCATAGGCAACCGCAAACATCTGTCATTCAGGCACTGACCATCGTGTCTCACACTGAGATACGTTATGGTTATTACTATTTAAACAGTAAACAATTTACCTACATTCTTCTGTCCACTCCGTTTTCATTTGATTTTCCGTTATACAGGTCGAAGGCATAGTACGAACACATCGAAAACCACATGAGGTGATGTGTCCCAGTTATACACGTGCGTAGGCGACAGAGCGATTTGGCACTGTGGTTAAAACACTTGACTCGCAGTCAGGAGGACAATTATTGAGATCTGCGTCTGGTTATCTAGATTAAACTTTACTATGATTTCCATAAATCGTTACAGGCAAATTCTAGGATGTTTCCTTTGACAGGACACGACCTAAGACGTCCCCTATTCTTGAAACAATACAAGCTTCTGGCCTGTCCGTAACGACATCATTCCTAGTGGGAGGTTAAATCCTAATCTTTCTTCCTTCCTTCGGACAGGTGGCGAAAACATTTCGTTTTGGGAATGTTTACAGGGGATTAAACAGGCACTTGATAAGTCTAATAACTGCTCTCAGTAAGTTGCTGGAAGTCTCCTGCAAGAATACCGAGCTTGCATATGATACATTATTATCCATAAAAATTGTATCGTTTTTCGGGAACATGAAGTTCAGGAATGGCTACAAACAGTCTCCAAGTAACCGAACACAGCCACTTGCAATCAGTGATGGGTTTCGTTGGACCAGAGGGCGCAGTCTATTCCATGTGAAAACAGCCTACACCAACTTGCATCGTGCCTTGTTGATAACTCTAATCCATGTCTTCATGACTGCTGCGATACACTCGAACCCTGCCACTGCTTTGCAGTTCCTAGACAAAAACAAGTTTGCTTTACATTAAAAAAGATTCGCTCTCATAGCATTGTTTGTCAGCAAACAACGAGTATAATATCACTTCGACAAGTATTGAGAAGATAGCGAAACGGTGTAGAATAGAATTTATTTTGCCGCCGTGGATTAGCCGTGCGTACTGGCACAGACAAATACTCTGTGGTACTGGGGCGCCGCGCAGCGGTACGCAAGGCTGTTCGCCGTTGGGAGTTAAGAGTCCCCCCCTCGGGCATGGATGTTTGTGTAGTCCTTAGGTTAGTTGACATTAGTTTAAGTAGTTTGTAAGCTACGGACTAATAACCACGTAGTTGAGTCTGATAGATTTACAAACATTTAAACATTTTTTGAATGTATGTTGATGTTTTATTATCTAGAAATGATTTCTTTTTCTCACTGGACAAGAAATGGGTAGTTTTGAAGGTATTTGATCATAATGTAGCTCATGAAAAAAGGAACATCACAGTGTTCCACAGGCGAATCTTTTTAATTCTGTACGATGGAAAACCATCTTGAGAAATTTCAACGAATAAGTTTAGAATTGCTTATGCTTCAAACGAATTAATTGACAGTAGAAATTAGTTCTCTTGTACATAGGGATCCATACATCAGGTACAAACAATTTCCCATTAATTCGGTTAATTCACAGTGTAAGATACTTATTATTATTGTTGTTGTTGTTGTTGTGGTCTTCAGTGTCATGGTGTCAAGCAGCTCTCCTCCCCACTCTATCCTAAGTAAGCCTCTTCGTCTCCTCGTAAGAACGACACCCTACATCCATTTGAATCTGCCTACTATATTCGTCTCTTGGTCTCTCTCTGCGATTTTTACCCCACACACTTTCCTTCAATGCTAATTTCACCATTGCTTGATGTCTAAAAATATGTCCTACCTTCTTTTAGTCAAGGTATGTCAGAAATTCCTTTTCGCCCCAATCCTGTTCAATACCTCCTCGTTAGTTACGCGATCTACTCATCTAATCTTATGCATTCTTCTGTAGTACCACATTTCCTCTTCCTGTCTGAATTGTTTACGGCCCTGTTTCACTCCCGCACAAGGCAAATCAAATGTTCAAATGTTTGTAAAGCTTATGGGACTTAACTACGGGGTCATTAGTCCCTAAACTTACAAACTACTTATGAACTACTTACGAACTAGGACGGCACAAATATCCATGCCCGAGGGGGGGATTCGAACCCCCGACCGTAGTAGCCGTGCTGAACGTGACTGGAGCGCCTCAGTCTCCTCGGCCACCGCGGCCGGCCCGCACAAGGCAACATTCCACACAAATGACATCAGAAACGACTTCCATAAACTTGAATTTATATTAGATTTTAGCAAATATCGGTTTCCATTAGATTTCGGGAATGCATCCGCGCAAAATTCACTTCTTCCGCTGATATTTTGGCCGCGTACCTTCCAGCCATCTTCAGAGAGGGTCGAAGACTGTCGACGAGGTGCCGGGCGCGGCCTTATAAGCCTGCTCGCGGTGGCAATGCACGTGCGCGTCACAGATGCTGGTTTACTGCATATCGAAATACTCACACGCGTGCGCGCCCCGTGGCGGAAGCGCTCCGGTGTTCACTTATCGATACATTTTCGGCGGCGGCAAAACCTTCACGTCTTCTCTGTAATTTCAGTATTCCAAGTGCAGGGTTCCACGCTTTGTCTAAATTAAAACCTTTATCTCTGTTTATTAAGTTGTTGGCCAGTCTAATTTCAAATTTAAATATTTGAAATTAGTCTTAGTCTTATTTTGACACTTTAGCAAACAGCAAGCTTCAAGCCGAGGCAGCAGCGTTGGAGAATTCGCACGCATGAAGCCGCGCAGGTTTGTTTCTGTAGCAATAGAACAGACAGAAAACGCGTGACTGAACGATTGATGTGCGTTTCCTTGCGTTTCCATTTGTTTATTGCCAGCTGTCTCGCGTGCGTACAACATACTAAAATAACCTGTCTTCTTCAATATTTTTTCCTTTCCTCGGAATAGTGAGTAAGCTGACAAAGCAACCCTTTAGTACGAAGTCGAAAGTTCAATCTCCAGTAACGCTCATTTGAAAGTATAGTGTCAACAATTATGGCAGGAAAAATATTAACTACTGCTAATGACGACCGTGAGTGTCCGAGAGATACAGAGATTGAGTGTTGCATTCATGCTGCATAAGGTGAGACATTAGTAGCTAAAGTTATTCCTGAGCAGCGGTGAAGTGTCCGAGCACTCTAACATTTTTTTATATTTATGGTACGTGAAGTTCAGAACTCAAATAACAATCAGCCAAAGCAATTCGACGCAACTCTCAAACGTTCTTGCGAAAATCGACTTTGAAGTTTGGCAAGTAACCGTAAGTACTAATCATCAAATGACTTACAGCATCCATCAATGGCTCAGGTGGTAGCGTTCTGACCTTCCAACCGCATGGTCGGTGGTTCGAATTCTGTCGTGACAGATGTGTTTTCTTTCTTTCTTTCTTTCTTTATTATTATTATTTTTGTTGTTGTTGTTGTGTTCCATTACTTACACAATTTTAATATCTAATGGCAATTTTTACGAAAAGGGCACGTATTTTTGTTAATTCCTAATTTTCTAAATTTTATAGAAGGTTGTTAATAATGATGGTTTCAATCAAATCAAGTATTAGCTGCACCATTAGTTGACGACGGTAGTCTTGGATTGCTCAGTCTGTAAATAGCTACGACATTGTTTTTGCAAAGTCATCTCCATAGCTGCTAACGGCTTTCCAAGCAGCAAAGCTACTCAGCCATCTTTTTACGTGTCGCTAAAGTTTCAGCTCGTCTACATGCACATACACAACACATGGAATTAGAGAAATACATAACTAAATACGAAAATACTATCTGTCACAGGGGGATTCGAACCACCGACTCTACCGTTGTTAAGCCTGAACGCTGCCGCCTGAGCTACACCGACAGATGCTACATACGTTATAATTATTGGTACTTACGTGTACTTTGCAAAAGTTCAAAGACGATTTTTCGAGAATTTTTGAGAGTTGCGTCGAATGGCTTTGGCTGATTGTTATTTAATTTCTGAACAACACGGTCCATACATATAAAGAAATTCTAAAATCCGATAACCATGTGGTCTCCTTGTAAGACGCCTTGCTGCAGAGCGCGCGGTTGCTCGATGTCAGAGGTTCGAGTCCTCCCTCGGTCATGGGTGTGCGTGTTGTCCTTAGCATAAGTTAATTTAAGTAGTTTGTAAGCCTATGGACTGATAACCTCAGCAGTTTACTCCCTTAGCTTTGCCAACTTTTGAATTTGAATTTGTTACTCCTGTCATAACATAAAGCACTCGTATGGTTCAATTAGCGACCTCACTCTCAAGGTGTTCCTTGTGGGATCTGTAAAATTCTAGCAATTGAGTAACTCTGCGCCTTGCATTCAAACTCAACAGAAGCCTCATTAGGTTCCCTTCTTGCCTTCGTTTTATGACTATAACACTGAAATAGTTTCTTCTCCTGAAGAAGGTTATTTTTTTTCATGTACAATATATTCATTAAGATCATAACCCGACCTAATATGATGTGTCGGAGTGTCTTAAAGTTTACATATAGAACACAGGTTGCAACATAAGTCACTAAAAGAAAAAAAAAAGAAAAGAAAAACACATATCTTATGAATATCAGTAAGAAAAGCGAAAATTTATGTAAGGTTCTGCAAACTTACGACACCCTAATTTAAGTCAGTGTGCTATCTCAAGAAATAATCTGTCTGACGTAGTTAACAATATTCTATTGCAGTTTTTTTGTTTTACATTCAGTATGTATGTTTGGAAAGAGTGCAAAATTCATGTCCTCTTTAGGAGAATGTGTATTATTTGGAGCTTCTGAATTGTCCTCAACTGGATCACTAGACTTGCAAACTGGAGCGCTCCGACTAAAAAATTCATGATTACGGCAGAGTGCAATGGGAAATTTTTCATTTTCCAATGCAGTTCTACAGTTTCTAATTTACAATAATCTACTTTGCGCACATCGGTTATCAAGTAGAAATTCAAGTAAGTATATTTCCTTTCAGACGTATTTGCCACTCAGTTGGATACAGTAAATTTTTATTTACAGGCTGCTGTATAACTGCATTGGCGATACATGTGTTCCTATTCACCTTCACAAAAACTGAAAAAGTAACAACACATAAATTAAGTTGAAATTCTGCCATGTTTACATTAATTATAGAATGTTAATAATGATTAGAAAAATTTTCAAATGTTTGTAAATTCATGAGACGTAACTTCTTTGGTTATTAGTCCCTACGCCCACAAACTACTTAAAATAAGTTAAACTAACCTAAGGACAACACACACACCCATGCCCCAGGCAGGAATCAAAACTCCGACGGCGAGCAACCGCGCGCTCCGCAGCAAGGCACCTTAGACCGCTCGCCCACTCCACCGCGGCATAGTGGTTAGATCCGTAAAAAAAGAAAAGAAAAGAAAAACATGGTTCTCATTTTCATGTTAGTTTATCCTACCTTACATTCGATGCCTAGGGGAAAGTCGTCGCGGTGGAGTGGCCGAGTGCTCTAAGGCACCTTGCAAGGAGCGCGGGGTTGCTCGCCGTCAGAAGTTCGAGTCCTCTCTCGGGCAAGGGTGTGTGTGTTGTCCTCGGGTTATTGTAAGTTTAAGTAGTTTGTAAGCCTAAAGACTAATGACCGCAAGAGTTAACTACCTTAGATTTATAAATATTTGAATTTTCGGTGCAGAATGATTTTAAAGTAAAAGGCATAACATCAGACGAGGCATCAATGTTAGCATTGAATAGGAGATCATGGAGGAATTTTATTAGAGGTACTATGCCCCAGACTGAACGCTGAAAGGCATAATCTGTCTCTAATGATGATGACGATGATGATGATGATGAATTTTTTATTTGCTTCGGGGAAAGTCTAGAGAAGAGAACGGTGTTTGAACTGATTTTCGGCGAAGGAAAGTGGTTGCAGGCTGGGTACCCTTTACATCGTATTGAAGACAGAAGAATGCTGTCAGCTGTGGCGGCCTTTGCATAACAGAGTCCCGGCTGGCAGGCTGATGGGGCGGCCACTCCAGGAGAGGCGTGCCGGCGACAGGTCTAGGTGGCTGCGGAAGCAGGGGGTGGCCTGCTACCGACAGCTCATTACCGATCACAGCAGACCTGTCTAGCTGCTTTTCGTGAAACAGAAGTAAACACTTTAGCTCAAAGATAGCAAAAGCATCCAACAAACAGTGGCAGGAGTAAAACAAGAGCACTTAGTTTAAAACAAAGTAAATCATAGTGACCTAACAACATTTCGGAAATCAGGTCGCCAGAGATAATATTAGTGACATTTTTTATGAGCTCTATGGTGAGTTTGGAACGCTTTTTATTCCGCTGGAGGTGTGCCCGCAAGGACCTCTCCACTCCTGTATGTCCCCTGTACCGTTTATATCCCAAAGCCAACTCCACAACCTTATCTTACCCAATATACCGAAGACATAGCCCTTCTTGCCCTCTACCCTACCCTCCTAACGAATTCTCCAACATCGTCTCAAACTGTTCATCTCCTAGTGCAACCCGTTGCTTCTAAAAATTATTGCATTACGGGGAAAAAATAAATCCCCCCTACAGCTCGCCCCACTTCTACCTTACCATCTACCCAATCAAACTGACTAAAATAGGAGTCCCATCTACTACTAGAAAGCCCACAACAGATTAAACTTGCTAACAGTGTAAAAGGCCGAATATGGTGATTGGACCCTCCACGATCACCCACATCTATAAATCCCAGATTCGACCCCTCCTCTGAGGTGCAAATGTGGTAACCGTACCTGTACGTCCCTCTTTCTCTCACGCACTACACATTCCCAAATGCCATGCTCTCCACCTACCCATTTGCATATGCTTACCCTCTCCTACCAAAATCCACTACCAAATAATAAAATTCACCACCCTAAAAATGTTCAAATGTTTCTAAATCGATTGGACCAAACTGCGTGGTCATCAGTCCGTAGCTTACAAACTACTTCAACTAAGGTAAACTAATCTAAGGAAAACATACACACACACACACACACACACACACACACACACACACACACACACACCCATGCCCCCGGGAGATTCGAACCTCCGACAGCGAGCAACCGGACACTCCGCAGCGAGGCGCCTTAGACCGCTCGGCTACTCCACTGCGGCTCACCACCATACTGTCCCATTTTGTACACCACCAAATATCGTCTGTTACTGGCAAACTAGACACTATACCTGGCGTCATATAAGAAGGCGCTTCCGCGCCTAGAGGCGGAGCGATAGGGGAGGAGTGGAGGGGAAGAGCTACGGCCGAGCGCCAACAGTTGCACCTGCGGGAGAAGCATTGCGTAACTCGCGGCCAGCCACGCGCCTACATTGCGATTATGGAGGGGAAGCGCAGAACGGCTGAAAACTGGGTCGCCTTTGTAGCTGACGCCTACTATAACCACCGGTTCATCCTTGCTTCAGATCTTGGAAATCTTCTGTGCCTCCAACAGTACATCATCCGCACTCTACGCTAAGGATTTCGTTCTATTTGGGAGTGGAATAGGAAAGTAAATGCCTAGTAGTGGTACAGTGTACCCTCCACCACACAATCTTGCGCAGTATGAATGTAGATGTAGAGGATTCTCATTGTCACCTAACGAACGGAATACAAGTATACGGAGTATCAGAAGAACTAATTGTATGTAACATTAGATCGAAGAATTTGTACCTGGCATAATGCAGCATGTCATTCTCAACAAAGAGGGGTCTACCTACGTGAATGTCATTTTGCGTGCTCCAACGGAGTGTTATAGGCCCTTTACATTCCACTACACTGAACAGCCAAGGAAAATGGTATAGGTAGAGGTCTGCGCGGATAAAAAAAAGTGTTATCCGCATCCGCAAGACCCACATTCGCAACGGCATCCTCATCCGCGGCACCTTATCCGCATCCGCAGGTATTAAAGTTTTAAATGGGTAATAGTAATATGTAGCAGTATTTAAAACCATGGGTTGTAATGATATAATTATGGTTAGAGTGTCATTTCTGCGACAACTTAACTACTTTTGACTTCTCGATCTACACCTACTCCAAAACAGGTTATTCCAAACAGGTAAACATTGGCGCTCCGGCGCTTCGGAGCCCGTGTGGTAGGAGCACTACCTCAACTGTCTAATACAGGCATCTTCTTAAATGTCAGTGGTTAAAACTGATCGGCATAGAGGAGTTTTACTGTGTTTACATTCAAAAACACAAACGGTGCTTTCGGAGTTTTACAAAAGGGGCACTTTATTTTCTCCATGATAACGCACAAGAGGTTATGTGACACAAAGCAAAGCATATCATTTCAAGTGTTAAAACTGCCATCTACTTGTAATTGGTGACAGCAAAAAGAGACAATGTCGGCTGCAGCTACAGCCAGCCTATACAATCTAACCTTGTGTACCTTCCTAAATACTTTACTTTCACTGTACACCGTATGTGATATCTGATTATGAAAGTTGCTGTAACATGCTATTGCCAATCTTTATTACTTCCATCACTGTTTATCTAATACATAAACATGAATGTTTATTGTATATTTGTTCGTATTTTGTGCATGGCTGTACCGTTCATTCGGTTGCGATGAAACTTTGCTAGCATACTGCTTGCACTTTCGCGACAGTTACTGACATCATTAAATAACTGTAAGACACACAGTTCAAAAGATAAGCCCCCACTTCAATAATAAACTGGACCGTCTCGAGAAACCCAGATCCACAGGCAACTTAGACGGTAAGATGTCTTTGCTGACGAGATTGATAAGATTTTCGGTCGCGGTTGTTTTCAAATTTGGCGGAACTTAAGGAACTTTCGCATCTATCTTGGTATGTATATAAGTAATTATGCTTCTTTGTCATCTCTCGCAAGAATGCTTCAGCAAATTTAAAGTTCCACTTTTGTGTCCATTGTAAGAATATACTTTTTTAAAACGCAAAACAGGCCACTATATGGTTGATCTTTTCTCTGCCATCAAATACGTATCAAAATTTTTTTCCAAATTGACAATTTCAATTTGTTTTCCTTCACTAATGTCATATCATTTCTTTTCACTTCACACGATATAGTATCCATTGATGTCATGTTCATTTTAGGAAAGAACTGTCACGGTAATCACTACGATATACGTGGTCAGTCGGTCGCTGCAAACCGCTGACTAAAGCACATATTTGTCTGTGAGTAAAGCACTTTGTGACTAAAGGCAGAGGAAATTTGTCATGGCACTTCTGGTGGTCAGTGGGCCTGTTTGCCACCCAGAAAGCACTTGACAGACCTCGTATAAGACACGGTCGAGTAAACGGATTAAGCGCAGGTCCCTCGGGTAGAGTTGCGTCCACTGTGGCACAGAGTAACATATTTCAAATCAAATGTTTGTAGAACTTATGGGACCTAGAGGTCTGCGCAGATGCTGATATCTGCGGATATATCCGCCGTATTTCTTACTTTGTGGATAAAATTGTGAGCGATGCTGATATCCGCGTGTTATATGCGGATAAAGAGCGAGGTAACTGCCCAGTACTTCTGTCGAAATGTTAGCTGAAAACTTCCAAGTCTGTGGACATTCTTGGAATACTTGCAGCGCCCACGTCCGGCAGAAGTGTGTTGTCCTCATCCTCTGGCCACAGCCACAGACAAATATGTTACTGCCGGCCGCGGTGGCCGAGGGGACTGAGGCGCTTCACTCACGGTCTGCACGGCCACTACGGTCGGGGGTTCGAATCCCCCCTCGGGCATAGATATTTGTGCCGTCCTTAGTATTAGCTAGTTCATAAGTAGTTTGTAAGTTTAGGGACTGATGACCCTGTAGTTAAGTACCATAAGCTCTACAAACATTTGAACATTTTGAACTGGTTTGATGCAACTCTCCGCGCTACCCTGTTCTGTTCAATTCTCTTCATCTGAGAATACGGCCGGCAGCCTAGATCCTTTTGAATCTGCTTACTGTATTCGTCCCTCGGTCTCCCTCTAAGATTTTTACCCCACTAACTTACTTCTAATGCTAAGTTGACAATTCCTTGATGTCTCAGAATGTGTCCCACCAATCTATCCCTTCTCTTAGTTAGGAAATGCCAGAAACACATTTTCTTCCCAATTCGGTTAAGCATCTCCTCGTTAGTTACGTGATCTACCCATGTAATTTTCATCATTCGTCTGTAGCACCTATCATCTTTTTGTCTGATCTGCTTATCGTCCACTTTTCACTCCCATACAATGCTACACTCCAGACAAATGCTCTCAGAAAGCACTTCCTACCATTTAAAGTAATATAGAAGCACCGAAGAGTTATATTCAACCCATACAAAAACGAGACAGCAGTTATTAGAGTCGAAGGGCAAGAAAGGGACGCTGAGGTTGGGAAGGGAGGAGGAAAGGCTATTTCTGGGAATAGAACATATTATCCCATTTTAGATGATTTCTGCTAGAAAAATATATTTTGTTTAATGAGTGTTTCGCGGTTCGGGCAAGACTCAGAAGCGAATTACGCTGATTAAGAAACGCCCCACTGTATAGACAATTTGTAAATAAGTAGATCTTTTCCCGAATACTTCAGAATAACTTATAGTACCATGTTCTTCTACCTATTGATTGGTTCCTAAAAAACAGTTTTCAGATTTGCGCTTACTATTCCTTAACACATTGTATTATAAAAGAATCTATCATCTATTCCATTCATAATTAATGTTACGCAAGGAACTCCATAATTTAATATTAAATAAATTTCACTTATGCATACGTATATTGTATTACTGAACCGCTAGCTACTTTACGGTGCAAGTACTTCCTCCTGTGACGGCGACCCCTTGAGCAAGACTTTGCGACTTCTCTGGGGGTCGCGACCCACAGGTTAATAAACACTGGCCTAATGTAATGACCAAAAATGAACTATAAATTGTGGTCCATTGATAGTGACCGGGCCAAATATCTCACGAAATAAGCATCAAACGAAAAAACTAAAAAGAACAAAACGGATATCAACTACATTTTTAAAAAAATAGATACTCCCATTTTCATTACATATTCGTCTAGTACGTAAGTAAATATGAATGTTTTATTTATAACACTTTCTTCGCTTTGTGATAGATGGCGCTGTAATAGTCACAAACGTATAAGTACGTGGTATCCTGTAACATTTCCCCAGTGCGGATGGTATTTGCTTCGTGATACGTTACTCGTGTTAAAATGGACCTTTTCCCAATTGCAGAAAAGGTCGATATGTTATTTTGTATGGCTATTGTGATCAAAATGCCCAACGGGCGTGTGCTATGTATGTTGATCGTTATCCTGGAAGACATCATCCAGAGTGTTTGCACCTTTCGTCGGATTGTTTAGTTATTTAAAGAGACAGGAAGTGTTCTGCCACAAGCAAAACGTCAACCACGACCTGCAACAAACGAAGATGCCCAAGTAAGTGTTTTAGCTGCAGTTGCAGTTAATCAGCACATCAATAACAACATAAATTTCACCCGTACCATATTTCTATGCACCAGGATTTGCATGGCGAAGACTTTGAACGTCGTGTACAGTTTTTCCACTGGGCAGAAAATAAATTGCGGGACGATAATCGATTTTTTTCACGCGTTCTGTTTAGTGACGAAGCGTCATTCACAAACAGAGGTAACGTAAACCGAAAAAATATGCACTATTGGCCAACGGAAAATCTACGATGGCTGCGACAAGTGGAACATCAGCGACCTTGGCGGGTTAATGTATGGTGCGGCATTATGGGGGGAAAGATAATTGACCCCTATTTTATCGATGGCAATCTAAATGGTGCAATGTATGCTGAATTCTTACGTAATGTTCTACCTATTTTACTACAAGATGTCTCACTGCATGACAGAATGGCGATGTACAGGGTGTCTCACGAAAGACGCCTGCCAGACGTCAGCGGATCGCGTGGTACGGCTTCCGGCCGCCGCCACCGCATCCGCCAGCTACGGCAGCGCCCGATTCTCGGACTCTATTGTGCCGCGGTCGCATACACTGAGTTAACGTCTAAAAACATTGCCATCTGAGTAACACAAGCTTACCTTTATTTACAGTAGATGTTCAAAATGATGCCCCTCTATGGAAAGAGTGACGTGACATCTCTTGAACACATTTGCGAACACTTGACGAATTTCGGCTGTCGATATCTGGGAAATGACTAGTCGAATCTTTTTTCACGAAACAATAAAGCCTGACAGGTATGTGAACAATATCCTGCACCCAGTTTTTCAAGAACTTTCACCAACGAAAAGCTGTACGGTTATTTCATGCAGGACAATGCAAGACCATACATTGACAATGCTAGTATAGCAGCAATACGAAGTGTTTTTGATGATAGGATAGTTGACTGGCCTCCTCTTTCTCCAGATCTAAATCACTGTGACTTTTATCTTTTGGGTATGTTAAAAGACAAGGTGTATGCAAGCAATCCCCATACACTCGAAGAGTTGGAAGACAGGATTCGACAAGTCATTTCCCAGATTTCGACAACCGTAATTCGTCGAGTGTGCGCAAAAGTGTTCAAGAGATGTCAGCCCGCTCTTTTCATAGAGGGACATCATTTTGAACAACTATAAAGGTAAGCTTAGGTTACTCAGATGGCAATGTTTTTTAGACTTTAACTTAGTTTATGCGACCGCGGCACAACAGAGTCAGAGAATCGGCGCTGCCGTGGCCGGCGGATGCGGTGGCGGCGGCCGGGAGCCGTACCGTGCGATTCGCGGACGGCTGGCAGGCGTCTTTCGTGAGACACCCTGTACTTTCAACATGATGGATGTCCGGAACATGGCTCGCGTGCATTTGAAGCGGTCTTAAATGGAATATTTAATGACAGGTGGATTGGTCATAGAAGCACCATACCATCTCACGCACGTTTACCGGATCTTACATCCCCGGATTTATTTCTGTGGAGAAAATTGAAGGATACTTGTTACCGTGATTCACCGACAACGCCTGAAACCATGCGTCAGCACATTGTCAACACATGTGAGAACATTACTGAAGGCAAACTACTCGCTGTTGAGAGAAATTTCGTTACGCGTATTGCCAAATGCATTGAAGTTGAAGGACATCAATTTGAGCATTTAGTGAAGTTATGAGATTACAGATAATCACGCAGTAACAGCATGCGTTCTCATAATGTATGACAATTTCACAAAAGTATATGTATCACATTGGAACAACCGAAATAAAATTCAAACGTACCTACTTTCTATGTTTTAATGTAAAAAACCTACCTGTTACCCACTGTTCGTCTAAAATCGTGGCCGGCCGCGGTGGCCATGGGGACTAAGGCGCTTCAGTCACGGTCTGCACGGCCACTACGGTCGGGGGTTCGAATCCCCCCTCCGGCATGGATATTTGTGCCGTCCTAGTTCGTAAGTAGTTCATAAGTAGTTTGTAAGTTTAGGGACTGATGACCCCGTACTTTAGTCCCATAGACTATACAAACATTTGAACATTTTTTCTAAAATCGTGAGCGATGTGTTTGTGAATATTACAGCGCCATCTATCACAAAGGGACAAAAGTGTTCCAAATAAAACATTCATATTTATTTGCGTACTATACTAATATGTAATAAAAATGTGGGTACGTATTTAAAAAAAATGCAGTTGATATCCGTTTGACCTATGGCAGCGCCATCTAGCGGGCCAACCATAGCGCCATCTGTTTTCCCCCTTCAAGCTAGATAAATTTCGTTCTTTGTAGTTTTCTCGTTTGGTCCTTATTTCGTGAGATATTTGGCCCAGTCACTATCAATGGACCGCCCTGTATATAGGTATAACATACTTTTAATATCTATATGCAAAAATCATCAGAATACCTCTCAAATCAGTTTTTCGTTCACATTCAAGAATAGTGGCAACGAAGCATAAGCCTTTACAATCATGTTGTCATTGATTTACAAATATTACATGCTGCTATATACAGGTTTTTATCATCTGGAGTGAAATAGCTCCACAAAGGGCTAGATCTTCGTCTATATGCCATTGGCTCAGCATTCAAGACAATCAGTGACATAAAGAAAGAATAAATGATAGCAAGTTATGGTCAGGCAGCATTGAACCAGACACCCATTGAAGAAGCGCTCTGTCCCGCCACTACCACTGACACACCGGCACAGGTCTGGAACTATTGGCCTGTCATTGTGTGTGCCGTACTTTACCATGCCGTTCGATCGGCACTAGATAACGGCCATGCACGGTCCAGGCAGTCACATGGCCACAAACAATAATGCTTCATGCAGAAACAGTGGCAGTGCCCGTGCCTGCATACTGTTCGATGCACTCATGAAAAGCAGTTTTGTGTATTTATGGATATTTTTGGGGCTATATATTAATAAAATAATCTCGGGTTTCAAGCCGTGTCATGGGGCTTACAGCCCACGAGCAGTATGTGTCTTTGCCCTTACTAGACAAGGAGTTGCCCTTAAGGTCAATATTAACGTCACGGACGTTTTTATTCATGCTAATGTTTCGCAGATTTATCATTATAGCAGTGCCATAGCACTGGTTCATTCCAAATCGTGGTACCGTACCGTCTGTGGCTTTTGTGTCAAAAGCTCGGTGCCGGTGCCTTCCTTAGATTACTACCCAAATGTTACAGGTAGTAGGGCTATGTCAACGTCGTCTGAAGAGAAGGTCTGCGCGCTGCCGTGCTACGTCACATAGAGTAGGTCGCAATCGCGTAGCTCACTTGCTGGCCGATGCGAATCGGTGGACCGTGCCCCATCGGCCAGCTAGTGAGCAATGCAATCGTGACCTACTCTGCGTGACGTGGCACGGTAGTGCGCAGGCCTTCTCTTCAGACGGTGTTGGCTATGTTCACACAAGCCTATTTTCGGACTGATAGCTCAAGGTAACCCCTCCCCTCTCCTCCGACCCCTCCCCAATCCCCCTTCAGGTGTCTTACTAATTCCTGCTGAGCCCAAGTTTAGGATAATCCACTGTATCCTGTTTGTGAATTAACTCTCACCCCACTCCCACCCTCCTTTTCCACCTACGCCCATCCCCCACCCTCTCACACTACTGGTTTGCCTGAGGTATTATGCCACTTAATTATCAGTTGTTTGACATTTAATTAATTAAATTGACAAATTAATATGACTTTTAGAGACTTGGCTTATGTTGATCCTTCGATTTCTGTCTTGCACAGCTACCTCTCTCTGAGCCACATTAAAATACATGGGAGGTCTGAGATTCAAGCCTTTGATCTACCAGTTCCAGACCCCATTACTATTAAGTGGAACATCGAATTTTTTATTATCGGTTACACTGCTTTGCATAAACAAAAATTCTTCATTTTTACTGGCAGAATATCAAAATCATCGGGAAGATGACCAATCCTCCTCCATTCCCTTGTGACTCACTCGGGAATACTATACCACTGCGGTGGCCGAGGTGACTGAGGCGCTCCAGTCACGGTCAGCACGGCCACTGCGGTCGGGGGTTCGAATCCCCCCTCGGGCATGGATATTTGTGCCGTCCTAGTTCGTAAGTAGTTCATAAGTAGTTTGTAAGTTTAGGGACTGATGACCCCGTAGTTAAGTCCCATAAGCTTTACAAACATTTGAACATTTACTATACCACTGCCCTACCTGGGACTCAAACCCTGGACAAACCAATTCCAGTCTCCATCCTCACCCTTCTATGGGTGGATCTTCCAACTTGGTATTAGTTACATTGCATTTCAGAAAATGAAATTATTCAATGTTAATTGTAGGAATTTCGAAAATTGCTAGAAATTTCGAAAATCGTCACGTATTTTTAAAATCGACGAGAAATATTATGTTGGTGGTAGAATTTCGAGCCGGCCGCGGTGGCCGACGGGACTGAGGCGCTCCAGTCACGGTCTGCACGGCCACTACGGTCGGGGGTTCGAATCCCCCCTCGGGCATGGATATTTGTGCCGTCCTAGTTCATAAGTAGTTTGTAAGTTTAGGGACTGATGACCCCGTAGTTAAGTCCCATAAACTATACAAACATTTTTAGAATTTCGACAACTTCTTTCTACATGACCAACATCCAAAACTGTGCAGAGAATCTCAGAATTTCGGTAACTGAGTTGCTTATTGACTTCAAACAATTTTTGTTTATCTGTACAACAACTGGGCAAGATGCTGGGGAAGCCAGTGCCGTTGTACATGTTTGATTCTCAGCAATTATTCCCCTGTACCTCATAGTTTAAAGTAGCAGTTGTATACCTGCCCACTGTATGCACGCCTACCCTCCAGTTCTGTGTATTTCCCTGTCATATGTTTCTACTGTAAGATTTTACAGAGACATCGTCATCCCAGGTTAGCATTTAGAATGAAATCCTATATCTGCTTTCTCACATCTGTGTGTTAACTACAGCCCAGAGTGGCAGAGGTGTAGCATGGGATAGAGCTGAGAATAAAATTTGATTAGTTGGATGCATTTGTAAATCCATTGTACGCGGTTTTGCAAAGATCTAACTAAGGAGACTGCACTACAAAGGAGAGCCAGTCAAGACTATCGTCAGATGCGTAGCCTTCACTGGGTTTTGCTACTGGATGCAACTTTTCACATACAGGCTGGATAAATTCCATTGTGTTTTGTAGACGACCGCAAATTGGTAGTAATTCTGCGATGCCGCAGTCAACATCAGTCATTTGTTGAGTGTATTGTGGTGCATTATGAGGGTTTGTGCAAAGGAGCATTGGGCATCAGTAGATAATCCTTTCCAACCTGCCTGCAGTGAGTGCTTGGAGCTTTCTGTTCTTCAGCGTAGGGCATGGTAAATGATACTCATAATAGATTCTGTGCTTATATTTTCTAAATCAGCATTGGGAATGTATAACATCAACTTCCATCTTCTTAATGATTTTCTGAAAACGCATTTGGTTTCTATAATTGCTATATTGCACTCGATCATTATGCTTTGTAAGCAATATTTTCGTTACGTGTTACAATGGACGCTGCAAGTATCTTCTACAAGAACCTGTTGTATCATCACAATGTGATAACTGAAAAATTATGACAGAAGTATATTCCAGTGTACACACATCATTATCTGTTTGTAGTACTTGCGGTGCAGTAATTTGAAGGATATACAGTATGTGGATAATAACCAGAGAATGGGGTGATGGGAATATTCAACATTCCAAATTTTGATAAGGATTTCTAGATATTAATAATTAGTTACGCATTCACCCCTAGACCACTAAAAGTCCTGCTTTCAAAATTTCTACTCAAACAGAATGGTCAACAATTATGGTGTGCTGATAATGCATGCGAAACTATAGAAATATCTGGGAGGGTGGTCGGTCCCTAGGCTTTTGGACTGCAGAAATTAAAGGAAATATGCAACACCAGACAAATGACTACAATACAAAAGAAAGGAACAGTTCGTAAGCTGTGTAATAAAGTAACCGGCGGTATTAAATCCATGTAGGTATAGAAGTTCATAATTTAAGGAGGCATTTTGTACTCATTTTACACTGAGGTCACTTGCTGTTTAAGGTTATCAAATGCAAAACTACTTCATTGCTGTCCTCTGCTTATATAAAGAAGGATGGCAGATAATAGACAAAACACCGGAACAATGGTCACAGTACAAGAAATTAGTAATGCAAGTATCATACACATGATTCTGGTGAAAAAAATAATAGGGATAGGAAAGGTAAGAAATGAAAATGAGAAATTCGAAGTGGGAAGCAAATCAATTTGAAGTCGTCGTAAGATAGGAGGTAGGACACCAGCTAAACTAATGAGAGATTAAAATACGAAATACGGGAGAATAGTGTTACTGAGGCGGAAGGTATGTGAGATGGTTGACACAGAGGGATGGGCTCTGATCACTGTTGTTTAGAGGGAACAGAGAAAGAAAACTTTAAACATTACAGCAGCAGAGTGGGGAAGTTTGTGATGGCGCAAATCGTGGTGTCCAGAGTAATAACTCTGTACATTTAGTCTATAGGTTCAGATGCTTTTAGGCGAAATATGATTTTTTTACAGGTCCTATTGACCAAGGAATCTCGTGTCTGTGAGTTTGAACGCATTTTCGATGGACAGGTTACTTGAACAATAAGGACTAACACATACAGACTGTTTTCGATGAAGTCGAACTCAACCTTTGTCCATCCTTCCAGTAATTCGCTTGTGTTTGACGTATTAGATAAACAGGCAAAACATCCACATAATGACTGGGAATTATAGGCATCCAGTCTCTCATCATGTATGCTGGCGGGATTGACATTCTGACAGTCAGTAGTTGCTCGCCTGCAGGCAGTTTACAGAGAAGCAGCGTCTCTGCAGTCACATGGTGGCAGATGTGATAATATGAACACCTCTGTCCAAGCTAATATGCAAACTGGAAAATACAAAAAGGTACGGCCAAACTTTCAGGAAACATTCCTCAAACACAAAGAAAGAAAATATGTTATGTGGACATGTGTCTGAAAACGCTTAATTTCCATGTTAGAGCTCATTTTAGTATTTCTCTTTCAATGTAAATTGAAATAATTTGTGCAGACAATTATCAAAATACCCAATTGTTTCGTTAGTATGTACTGTACGTCCTCGATTCTACATCAACAACACAGATTTTCTATAAACGTTTGGGCAGGAATTGTTGGTGATGTCTTGATTGGGCCTCATGTTTTTCCACCTACGCTGCTAGAATATGTGCCTTTACAAGTACGACCAACATGTGGTTCATGCACGATGGAGCTCCTGCACATTTCAGTCGACGTGTTCGTACGCTTCTCAACAACAGATTTGGTGACCGATGGATTGGTAGAGGCGGACCAATTCCATGGCTTCCACGCTCTCCAGGCCTCAACCCTCTTGACTTTCATTTATGGGGGCATTTGAAAGCTCTTGTCTACGTAACCCCGGTACCAAATGTAGAGACTCTTCGTGCTCGTATTGTGGACGGCTGTGATACAATACGCCATTCTCCAGGGCTGCATCAGCGCATCAGGGATTCCATACGACGGAGAATGGATGCATGTATCCTCGCTAAAGGAGGACATTTTGAACATTTCCTGTAAGAAAGTTTTTGAAGCCACGCTGGTACGTTCTGTTGCTGTGTCTTTCCATTCCATGATTAATATGATTTGAAAAGAAGAAAGAAAATGAGCTCTAACATGGAAATTAAGCGTTTCCGGACACATGTCCACATAACATATTTTCTTTCTTTGTGTGTGAGGAATGTTTCCTGAAAGTTTGGCCGTACCTTTTTGTAACACCCTGTATAGTTATTACGTGTAATTCAGTTTTTCCTGTCATTGTGAGGGTATCCTCCTTCTCTGTATAGAGCATTTAGAGTTTATTGTGGCCCACGCAGCATTTTTGAAGCGAATTTAAAGCAGATAAAGTTGTCGAAGTTCCTCAGCAACATAGGATTTTCGACATACATACAATTTTTTCGAAGTTCGCATCATTATAATGAAGTAATTCCCACCCATTGAGCTTACTGATATTTCATTGTTTATTGCTACCGTAACGTACCTGCCCAGCAGCTCAACGCACACCGGCGATTTTTCCATGAGGAACAAATGGAGGAAGAAGTGTAAAATATAAAAGGGGAGGAAGGAGTTGGAGGACATGATCTAGGACAATTTACACGAAAATTTCTTCTCCAGCTGTCAGGTGTGGAAACTGGGTACTTGCTGAGTGACCATCAGTCAGATTCAATCTAGTTTCGGATGGGCAGCTCCTGCCAAAAAAGGATTGATGTTTTCAAAGTCAATTTACTCTCAAAAGGCAGATTATCTTAAGCCGGAAGTGGCAAATGCCAGCCGGCCGCGGTGGCCGAGGGGACTGAGGCGCTCCAGTCACGGTCTGCCCGGCCACTGCGGTCGGGGGTTCGAATCCCCCCTCGTGCATGGATATTTGTGCCGTTCAAGTTTTAAGTAGTTCATAAGTAGTTTGTAAGTTTAGGAACTGATGACCCCGTAGTTAAGTCCCATAAACTATACAAACATTTGCAAATGCAAAAATGTTCAAATGTTTGTACAACTTATGGGACTTAACAACGGGGTCATCAGTCCCTAAGCTTACAAACTACTTATTAACTAGCTAAGACTAAGGACGGCACAAATATCCATGCCCGAGGGGGGATTCGAACCCCCGACCGTAGTGGCCGTGCAGACCGTGACTGAAGCGCCTCAGTCCCCTCGGCCACCGCGGCCGGCCGTGCATAATCCTGCTGAAATGTAGGGTTTTCCAGGGATCGAATGAAGGGTTGAGCCACGGGTCGTAACACACCTGAAATGTAACGGCCACTGTTCAAAGTGCCGTCGATGCGAATAAGAGGTGACCTGGACGTGTAACCAATGGCACCCCATACCATCACGCTGGGTGATACGCCAGTATGGCGCTGAGGAATACACGCTTTCAATGTGCGTTGACCGCGATGTCGCCAAATACGGATCGACCATCATGATGCTCTAAACCAAACGTGGATTCATCCGAAAAATTGGTTTTGCCATTCGTGCACCCAGGTTCGTCGTTGTGTACACCATCGCAGGCGCTCCTGTCTGTGATGCAGCGTCAAGGGTAACCGCAGCCATTGTCTCAGAGCTGATAGTCATGCTGCTGCAAACGTCGGCGAACTGTTTGTGCAGATGGTTGTTTTCTTGCAAACGTCCCCATCTGTTGAGTCAGGGCCGAGACGTGACTGCACGATCCATTACAGCCATGCGGATAAGATGCCTGTCATCTCGACTGCTAGTGATACGAGGCCGTTGGGATCCTGCACAGCGTTCCGCATTGCCCTCCTGAACCCACCGATTCCATATTCTGCTAACAGTCATTGGATTGCTACCAACGCTCGCAGCAATGTCCCGATACGATAAACCGCAATCGCGACAGGCTACAATCCGACCTTTATCGAAGTCTCAAACGTGATGGTACGCATTTCTCCTCCTTACACGAGGCATCACAACAACGTTTCACCAGACAACGCAGGGCAACTGCTGTTTGTATATGAGAAATCGATTGGAAAATTTCCGCATGTCAGCACGTTGTAGGTATCGCCACCTGCGCCATCTTTTTGTGAATGCTCTGAAAAGCTAATCATTTGTGTATCAGAGCATCTTCTTCCTATCGGTTAAATTTCGCGTCTGTAGCACTTCATCTTCGTGGTGTAGCAATTTTAATAGCCAGGAGTGTATATTAATGAATTCACATATTATATTCACAATGATAGTGAGCTAGTTTTTTTTTATGATACAAGTATAGTAGTCGCACGTAGCAAAACATGAATTAACTGATGAAATTGTAAATAATGTCTTTCAGAAAATTGTGAAATTCTTCTCTACAAATGGACTCTTATTAAATTTTAATCAAAGTATATACAGTTCCATACGGAAAATGGCACGGCACCGTTAATAAATATAGTCTGTGAACAGAAGTCTGTAGCTAAGATACAATATTGAAAGTTTTTTGGTATGTGTATTGATGAGAAACTTAACTGGAAGCAACACATTGACGATCTACTGAAATGTTATTAGGGTTATTGCAAATTTTGGTGACGAACTTGTCAGTAAATTAGCTTAGTACGCTTGTTTTCGTTCACTGCTTTCATATGGAATGTATTTTGGGATAATTCATCATTGAGCGAAAAAGTATTCATTGCACAAAAGCGTGTAATTAGAATAATTTCTGGAGCCCACCAAAGATCATCTTGCAGACACTGCTTTAAGTATTTAGGGATCTTCACAGTAGCTTCTCTTAGGAAATTTGTTATTAATAACCCAATCCAATTCAAAAGTAATAGCAATGTTCATAGGTACAACACTAGGATAAATAATCATCTACTTTATTCAAGGTTAAATCTAATTTTGGCACAGAAGGGGGTGAATTATGCTGCCACAAAAGTCTTTGGTCATTTACCAGCTAACACCAAATGTCTGACAGATAGCCAACAAGCATTTAAAAACAAATTGAAAGAATTCATGAGTTACAACTCGTTCAATTCAGTAGATGAATTTTACATAGAAATTAGTAATTCTACAAAAATAAATAAATAAATAAAAAGAATAAAAAAATAAAAAATAAAATGAAATAAAAAACGTATGTCATGTTATCTTTTACAAAACTCCCACGTTTAACATCATTACGATATCTCGTATTCATGATCTATAGAACAAGAATTACTGTATTCTAATCTAATCAAAACAATTTTAAGCCACACAATTTGTTTCCATTATATTCTACCTCTGCTTAAATATACAGCAAATGATGTGTTGTGGGTTCATCTTACTAATAGTACCAGTTTGCCTTCCTGTTCTATTCATAGTACATATATCACATATTTGATTAATTCAACAAAATACTGATTCTGTAGAGACAGTGTAACTTGCAGGAACCGCTATGGAGCGCGCTTTCTTTGTTTGCAGCGGAAGTGGCGGGGTGCAGAATGGCCGCTGATTACGTTTCCTCATCTCGGCAGGCAGCACGGCAAATTGAGTTTCGTCACTTGCCCACGGCCGCCCCGAGTTATTCGCTGTAGCGCCGGGGACACTGCCAACGAGATAGCTCCAGATGAAGTTAGCCGAGTTTGTGCGAGAAAGCAGACGCCCCGCAAGGGGGATTTGACGAGAGCTATATGGGATGGGTATTTTCCTGCCCTGGAGACTGCGATCCAAATGTCGGGGCCGTGGTTTCTGCTTTCCGCAGAAGGAGCGGAATTATTGGAGCAGGAAGACAGCCGTCGAGTTGTGGCTCGCTAGCCACAGCGGCGTCTCCTCCTGAAGTAACACCGCTTCAGTCCGCCCTCAATGTGTCACCTTTCGTACCACGTAGAAACAGTTGTTTAGGAACAAAATTGCTCCATTCGCTGTAATTCCATGTGAGCAGATATTACTTTTTGTTGGAGATTTATAGAATATGAAATGAACCCACCAACTTTTTATTTTTCTCTATAAAATATGTTCATATTTTTGTAAATCTATGGGACGCAACTACTGCGGTTATCAGTCCCTAGTGTTACAAACTACTTAACCTTTATGTCACAGTCGTTCCATTGCAAAAACACTTCTTGTTGTGCTGTATCCCCTTGTGGCATGCCAGCCGCGGTGGCCGAGGGGACTGCGGCGCGCCAGTCACGGTCTGCACGGCCACTCCGGTCGGGGGTTCGAATCCCCCCTCGGGCATGGATATTTGTGCCGTCCTTAGTGTTCGCTAGTTCATAAGTAGTTTGTAAGTTTAGGGACTGATGACTCCGTAGTTAAGTCCCATAAGCTATACAAATATTTTAACATTTGAACCTTGTGGCATATGTGACAAACTGAAACCTCCGTCTCACCCTATATCCCTAAAAAAAACAAAAAAACAAAAAAAAACAAACTAAAAGTCTCTTTGGAGAAAGGACAATCAATTGAACCCCATTTGCTTATTCACAGCAAATCGAAACGATGTGCAAATTGTGGTGAAAAAAGAAGCCACACAGGATGGAATGGTCATGCAAAGTATGGGATGTCGGATTGTGTCTTTTAAAAAAATTGTTTTTGGAGTATCATGAGAAATAGAAAGAAGTGCTCTATGTAATGTACGTAGAAAATTAGCATAAAACGAACTGTTCAAATGTCTGTAAAGCTTATGGGCCTTAACTACGGGGTCATCAATTCCTAAACTACTTATGAAAAATAATTCTACTAAAGACAACACAAACATTTATGCCCTAGGGAGGATTCGAACCTCCGACGCGGAAGGCTGCGCGATCCCCAGCATAAAAAGAAATTTGGTCTCGCTTTAAAAAAAATGTACATGAAAGAAAATGTAATATTAGTGTAATATAAATGTTAAATGTTTCAAATTAGTGGACTCCGAAAGACATTGAAAAATCCCTTGTGTCGCAGTGGTTTCACATTGAAATCACCTCTGTATATTTTATATAAAATTTTAATTTGTTTTTAAATTGTTATGTGCTTCATTAAGCCAATAAAGAAGGATAAAACTAAATTTCAGTGACTATCACATCCAAAACTATTTGTGCGCCTCGTAGGGTTAAATTAACTTAAACTAACGTAAGGACAACACACACACCCATGCCCGAGGGAGGACTCGAACCTCCGATGGGCAGCAACCGCACGCTTCGTAGCGAGGCATCTCAGAGCGCTCGGCCATTCCACCATGGCTTTTTTCATTAATTATTATTTTTGTTGATTGGAGATGTACCGAATGAAGTTTCTAAACAGATAGAACATGCTACAGCAGACCCAGAATGCGTCTCTCCCTAATGATTGGGATAAAGGAGCTTATTAAAATTTGAAGAATGGAAAAAGTGCAGGAGAGACTCGTATATTGGCTGAACTACTTAAAGCTGAGAGGATGTCCTTGTACAAAAGGTACACAAACTGATAGAAATTATTTGGAATAATCAAGAGTTTCCGTGTGACTGTAATGTGGCTTTAGTATGTCCCGTCCATAAAAAGAAAGATAAACTTCTGTGTGATAATTACAGAGGAATACCTTTACTAGATGTGGTTTACAAACTGCTTTCAAACTGTCTCCTAGCAAGGACCACACCTTTAGCCAGTAAAGTTATATGAGAATAGCAAGTAGGCTTTCCATCAGTATAATCAACAACTGACTTTATTTTTTCGAAGGCAGATACGCGGGAAAGTGTATAAGTTCTACCAAGAATTACTTTGAATGTTTATTGACTTTCAGAAACCATATGACTCAATCCACGGGACGGGGAAATTTTCCCGCATCTATTGCTCGAGTTTGGATTTCCGAAAAAAAAAAAAAAAAAAAAAAAATTATTTCACTAATGGAACTATGTATAAACGAAAGGGAAGTAAAAATTAAAATAGGAAATAAAATAACCGAAGAGTTCTCAGTTAAAACTGGTCTAAGATAAGAGGACGAATTATCAACGAGTTTAATCAATATCGCCCTTGAAAAGATCCTGAGGGAGATAGATCAACAAGAAAAATCACTCGGATCTTTTAGTGTGTGAAAGAATTACAATCCCTTTAGACGATGCTGATAATATTGTGATAATGTCCCAGTCCCAAGATGAAGTTAAGAATATAATGCGAACGCCAGAAGCTACAAATGGAAAACTTAGCCTGAAATAAATTCATCAAAATCTGAATACATGGTGGTAGGAAGACACCAGTTACCAGATGTTTTACAAATACAGATAAATGGAATTAGTTACAAGAGAGTCAAAGAGCTTAAATACATATGTGCATTTTTATCAGAAGAAGCGTCAAGTAAAGTGGAAATAAAAGCAAAAGTTCAAATGTTTGTATAGCTTATGGGACTTAACTACGGGGTCATCATTCCCTAAACTTACAAACTACTTATGAACTATCTAATACTAAGGACGGCACAAATATCCATGCCCGAGTGGGGATTCGAACCCCCGACCGTAGTGGCCGTGTAACCGTGACTGAAGCGCCTCAGTTCCCGCGGCCATCGCGGTCGGCAACAAAAGTTCAAGCTCTCTCTGCATTGAATATTGCCTTTAAGTATCGGAATTGTCAAAAGAAGTAAAAATACGTTTATATGATTCATTCATTCTCCCTGTAGTTCTCTTTGGCTGCCAGAGCTAAGTTAATATTCGAGTAGCGGGTGCTCAGTAAAATCTATGAACCAGTACAAGATGATTTATAGAGGAAAAGACATAATTAAAACTGTATAACCTATATACCACAACACAGCAGAAGATAGGAATAGTTCGGACATGTTGAACGGATGAACGAGAACCGCTGTTGACTACTAGCTAGTTGCATTATCTTAGAGGGAAGGAGGCCAAGAGGAAGGCCTAGGAAGAGATGGATGGACAAAGTAAAGGAGGATTAATTACAATTATACGCCTGGGATTGTTGGAGAACAGGAGAACAGAAGTACCAAACACTGTGCAGAAACTGTGTAGAAAACTGTGTAGAAACCCTGAAAGTTTTTTTTTCTCATGTGTACCGCTACAGCGTAGTTTGGTAATTTGATGACAATCAGCGCTAGTAACAAACATGACGTGTTCAGATGCGGTGCGGTGCCAGCATTCTTTGTGCTGGAATTCAACAAACACAAGTGTGCTACAGCTGTTCAACGGGTGTTTAGAACCAAGTACGGCAAGAAGCCACCAATAAAGAAGGCCATTTACCCCTCGGCAAAGAGAAGCGGACGTCCCAGTGTGAGTGAAGTGAATGTGGAGCGCGCACGAGAGACATTCATAAGGAGTCCGAAGAAATTGGTGCGTCGTGCATCGCGTGAACTCGATATGGCTCTAATGACAGTTTGGAAAGTCCTGCTGTCTCTGAGACCATTCAAATTGGAGGTAGTGCAGAAGCTCAATGACGATGACAAAGACATACGTTTTGAGTTTTGTTCGCAGTTGCAACAATTGACTTACGATGGGGACGACATTGTTGGTCGCTTAATTTTTAGCGACGAAATCACTTTTCACACTAAAGGGAAAGTGAACAGGCATAATTATCGAATCTGAGGTACAAAGCATCCACACGAAGGCATTGCATTTGAGCGTGATTCCCCAAAGGTACATTTTTTTGTGTCTTGTCACGTCGAAACCTGTACGGTCCATTCTTCTTCGCTGAGAACACTGTCACTGGATATTCCTACTTGGACATGCTGCAGCAAAGGCTGATGCCTCAAATGCAGTCGCACTCTCCGTTCATCTTTCAACAGGATATGGCTCCACCCCAGTGTCATCGTGAAGTTCGTGGTTACCTGAGCACAGAGCTGCCGCATGGATGGATCGTCAGTGCTACAGAAGAGGACAGCTATTTCATGAAATTGCCTCCCTTATCGCCATATATCACTCCGTGTTACTCTTCTCTGTGGGGACCCATTAAAGATCTGGTGTATGTATCATGTGATGTAGCAGAGCTCCGGAAAGGATATGCGGGAAGCGACTACCACAGTCGATGTCATGCTGGGAAGGGTATGGCAAGAATTCAGTTACCGTGTTGACGTCTGCCAGGTCATTTATGGTTCGCATATTGAATGTTTGTAAGACAACCTTCAGAGTTTCTCTTCAAAATCAAGATATATGACGTCTGTACAATGTTTAGTTCTTGTGCAATAAATAATTGAAAGTGGTCCCGGACTTTATGTACACCCTATATATTGAGAAGTGTGTATCTAGAGACAATAAATATAAAATCCTTATAATATTTTACAAAAAGGAGTTCTGTGAGCATAGTTCATGTACACGCAGTAGATTATTTTATTTTACTTTATTTCACATGGATTCGAACCCCCGACCGTAGTGGCCGTGCAGACCGTGGCTGGAGTGCCTCAGTCCCCTCGGCCACCGCGGCCGGCTTTGTGCAGTCTTTAGTATAAGGTAGTTCATAAGCAGTTTGTTAGTTTAGGAACTGATGACCCCATAGTTAAGTCCCATAAGCTTCACAAACATTTGAAGATTTTGAAAAACCTCACATTCCTCCAACACACTTTTACGCGACGGAGCAGCCTCCAAACGATGCCAGAGAAGCGAGTAAATAATTTCACGAGTGTTTACGGCTCACTGCCCATTTCCTACTCCCACGCCTCCACTGCCACTTAACTTGCTCCCTCCCCCTGTTTCAGTCCGCTTCCAGCCACTCGTCCCATTCTCCGCCTTTTCTTTTTCCACTCTCTCTGTCTATCTCCTTCTCGTTCCTACCATCTCCTCCTCAAGCTCTCTCATTCCTTTTCCTCTTTCCCTTTATCTATGGAAAATTACATATATCTGACAACTTCCACGATGATCGGTTAAACAAAGTAAAAGTATAGAATGAAACTTTCACTCTGCAGCGGAGTGTGCGCTGATATGAAACTTCCTGGCAGATTAAAATTGTGTAAAAGTCGGTTGCCAGATGCCCTCTGCCACGCACCATAATGCAGTCTGCGTCCAGCCATTTCAGAGAGAAAGAGCAGGAAACATACACACCAACGGTATCTATACATCCTACAAAATTGGCTGTATTTGTGTATGTGTGTATGTATGTTCCACACCTCCTCCTAAACTAATGGACCGATTTCAACCAAACTTGGTACACATGTTCCTTACTATCAGGCAACAATCGCTGTCAGGAGATATGACGTCAAAAACAGTGACATTTGTGTAAAACGACCGAATCATACGATAATATTTTACATCTGCTACCGAGCGAGGTGGCGCAGTGGTAACACACTGGACTCGCATTCGGAAGGACAGTGGTTCAAATCCACCTCCGGCCATCCAGATTTATGTTTTCAGTGATTTCCCTAAATTACTACAGGCAAATGCCGGGATGGTTCCTTTCGAATGGCACGACCGATTTGCTTCCCAATTCTTCCCCAAATATCCGAGCGTAAGCTCCGTCTCTAATGATCACACTGTCGACGGGACATTAAACCATAAGCTTCCTTCCTTCCTACAACTGCACTTAAACTAACGGACCGATTTCAATCAAATTTGCTACAAATATTCATTAAGGCCAGGAATCATTTGCTATGGTGACAGATACCACCTACGATATAGTTCATACTGAGGCTGACGAGACAGACAGGCCGCGGCGCGCACGCCATATGACGTGATCAAATGAGGCCTGAGCCGGCGCGATCGCTAGCGGATTGGCTAGCTGCTATGAGATAGTGGGCTGTGCCAACACCACCTAGAAGACAAGGCCTTACAACAGGCCGTGCCTACGTCACACTTAGAGGCCCCGGCCGCCACCTCACTGACTGGCCGCTGGGGCACGCCCAACGCCGCGCAGCGGCCTGCCAGTCAGATGGGGACGGGGCCTCTAAGTGTGACGTAGGCACGGCCTGTTGTAAGGCCTTGTCTCCAGGTGGTGTTGGCTGTGCCCCAGCGGCCTGTCATTCTGCTAGCGATCTCACCGGCTCAGTCCTCACTTGATGACGTCATATGACGTGCGCGCCGCGGCCTGTCTCTCTCGTTGGCCTCGGTTCATACGATATTACGTCATAAACAACTGCCCCATCTTGCGGCGCGTGATA
The DNA here is from genome assembly GCA_026315105.1 of Locusta migratoria. Taxonomy (NCBI): domain Eukaryota; kingdom Metazoa; phylum Arthropoda; class Insecta; order Orthoptera; family Acrididae; genus Locusta; species Locusta migratoria. The sequence continues at coordinate 661,498,283 of CM048755.1, read as the reverse complement.
GCGTGATTTTATTCTACATCTACATGGGATATTCTGCAAATCACTTTTAAGTGCCTGGCAGAGGGTTCATCGAACCACCTTTATTCTATTTATCTCCAATTCCATTTTCGAATAGCGCGCGGGAATAAAGAACACCTGGATCTCTTCGTTCGAGCTCTGATTTCTCGTATTTTATTCTGATGATCATTTCTACCTATGTAAGTGGGAGTCAACAATATATTTTCGCATTCGGAGGAGAATGTTGGTGATTGGAGTTTCGCAAGTAGCCCACGCCGCAGCGATAAGCGCCGTTGTTGTAATGATTCCCCCTCCCAGATCCTGTATCGTTTCAGTAACGCTGTCTCACCGGTATCGTAACAATACAAAACGAGCTGACCTTCTTTGGACTCTTTCGATGTCCTCCGACAAACCCACATGATAAGAATCCAACACTGGGCAGCAATATTCAAAAAAAGACGGACAAGCGTAGTGTATGCAGTTTCTTTAGCACTTCTGTTGCATCTTTTAAGGGTTCTGCCAATAAAACGCAGTCTCTGGTTCTCCTTTCCCACGACATGATCTAAGTGTTCTTTCCAGTATAAGTCTGAAGTAATAGTAATTCCTAGGTATTTTTTGGAGTTTACGGCCTTCACTTTTGATTTATTTATTTTGTAAACAGAGTTTAATGGATTTCCTTTCGTACTCATGTGGACGACTTCACACTCCTCATTATTTAGAGTCAATTGCCAATTTATACACCATAGTGATAGCTTATTTAGATAGTTCTGCAGTTGGTTTTGATCTTCAGATGATTTTACTAGATGCTAAATGACGGCATCATCTGCAAACAACCTAACAGAGCTGCTTAGATTTTCTCCCAAATCGTTTATGTAAATAAGGAACAGCAGAGGAAGGAAGGAAGCTTAGGGTTTAACGTCCCAACGACAGCTTGGTCATTAGAGACGGAGCTAACGCTCGGAGTTTTGGGTAAGGACGGGGAAGGAGATCGGCCGTGCCCTTTCAGAGGAACCATCCCGGCATTTTCCTGGAGTGATTTAGGCAAATCACGGAAAACCTAAATCTGGATGGCCAGGGGTGGATTTGAACCACCGCCCTCCCGAATACGAGTCCAGTGCGTTACCACTGCGCCACCTCGCTCGGTGAACAGCAGAGGAACAATATCACTACCCTGTGGAACGTCGGATATTACCTCTGTTTTAGTCGATGCCTTAAATTCAATTAGTACCAACTGTGTCCTCTCTGGCAGGAAATCCCCTATCCAGTTGCAAATTTGGGGCGATATACCATAACCACGCAATTTGATTAAAAGCTGTTTGTGAGGTACGATGTCAAAAGCCTTCCGGAAATCAAGAAATACGGAATCAATTTGAGAACCCTTGTCGATAGCACTCATCACTTCGTGTGAGTAAAGAGCTAGTTGTGTTTCACATAAACAATGCCGGCCGCGGTGGCCGAGGAGACTGAGGCGCTTCAGTCACGGTCTGCACGGCCACTACGGTCGGGGGTTCGAATCCCCCCTCGGGCATTGATATTTGTGCCGTATTTAGTATAAGGTAGTTCATAAGTAGTTTGTAAGTTTAGGGACTGATGACCCCGTAGTTAAGTCCCATAAGCTTAACAAACATTTGAACATAAACAATATTTTCTAAATCCATGTTGACCTTTGGTCAATAGATCTTTCTGTTCCAGATAATTCATAATATTTGAATACAGGATATATTCCAAAACCCTGTTGCCAATTGACGTCAGTGAAATAGGCCCGTAGTTTAGTGGGTTACTCCTGCTGTTTTTCTTGAATATAGGAGTGACCTATGCAACTTTCCAGGCCTTTGGTACAGATCCTTCATTGCGCGAGCGGTTTGTATATGGCCGTTAAGAAAGGAGCTATCGTTTTAGCATAATCAAATAGAGATCTAATGGATATACAGTCCGGACCAGAAGACTTGTTCCTGGTAAGTGATTTAAGTTGCTTCACTACTCCGAGGGTATCTACTTCAACGTTACTCCTTCTGGCCTCTGTTTGTAATTCGAAATCTGGAATATTGGTTTCGTCTTCTTTGGTGAATGAGTTTCGAAAAGCTGTGTTTAGTAACTCTGCTTTTGTACGCGCTGTCATCGGCAGGATCGCCATTACTATCATGTAGTGACGGTATTGTTTTGTGTTTTGCCCCTAATATATTTAACATATGGCCATAATCTCTTTGGGTTTTCAAATTTCGAGAAAGTGTTTCGTTGTGAAAAGTATTGTAAGCATCTCGCATTGAAGTCCTCGCAAAATGTTGAGCTTCGGTGTAGGATCGCCAATCCTGAGGATTTTGTGTTCTTTTAAATTTCGCATGCCTCTTCCGTTGCTATTGAATCAGTGTCCTGACCTGTTTTGTGTACCAAGAGGGATCACCTCCTTCTTTTATTAATGTATTTGGTATAAAATTGTCAATTGCTATCGATACCACTTCTTCGAATTGGAGCCACATCTGGTCTACACTTACATTTTGTGTTTGGAATGAGTGGAAACTGTCTTTCAAGAAACAATGTATTGTATTCTATCTGCTTTCCTGAACAAATATACTTTTCGTTTATTTTTGGTAACTTTGGAACTTTATTCAATCTCGCTACGACTGGTCTGTGTTCACTAATACCTGTATCCGTTTTGATGCTCGTTATAAGCTCAGGATTATTTGTTGCTAAGAGATCACGTGTGTGACATCAATTTACAATTATATTTGGCTCATGAACTTAATGTTCGAGGTAATTCTCAGAGAATACGTTGATTACAATTTCGCACGATATTTTATGCGTACCTGCTGATTGAAAATAAAATTTCGCCAACAGATTGAGGGTAAATTAAAATCACCGCCTACTATTATTGTGTAAGTTGGGCACGTGTTTGCAGTTTGACACAGATTTTCTTTGAATCTTTCTGCTACTGTATTCTCAGAGTCGGGGGGCGGTAAAAGGAACCAATTATTAACTTTTTACGTTTTTCGAATACAACGTCTACCCATAATAACTCACAGGAACTATCAACTTCACTACACGATAGACTACTTTTGACGACGACAAACACGCATCCACCTATTCTGTTTAATCTATTCTTTCTGACACAGTTAGGTGTTTTGAAAAAACTTCTGCTGTACTTATTTCCGGCTTAAGCCAACTTTGGCTACCTATAATGATATGTGTTTCGGCGCTTTCTATTAACGTTCGGAGTTTTGGTACTTTCTCGACACAACTACGACAATTTACAATTGTTATACCGATAGTTCCTAGATCTATATTCCTCCTGTGATCGACCTACACCCTTTGAGACAGCCCATTTAGTGTTTCCCCAAAGCCCTCTACCCTAAAAAACCGCCCAGTCCACGCCACACAGCCCCCGCTACCCGTGTAGCCGCTTCCTGCGTATAGTGGACTCCTGACCGATTCAGCAGAATCCGGAACCCCAACACCCGATGACGCAAGTCGAGGAATCTGCAGCCTACACGGTCGCAGAACCGTCTGAGCCTCTGATTCAGACTCTTCACTCGGCTCTGTTACACAAGTGCACAATCGGTCCTGTCAACTATGCTGCAGATGGTGAGCACTGCTTCGTCAACTATTTGAGAATAAGAGCACTTAGCGACTTGCAATAAACTTTAAACATAATTTCAGATCTTTACGAAACCTTTTCTCGCTGACAATCCCAAGGAAATGATGAAAAGAAAAAAGTGTCTCGGTTACTATTTTTCCGATATCCATGATGTATATCTACTGCATTTGGAATGACGTTTCAAGTTATTACTTCTACACTATAATTTTTTTTCCGCAAGACGTTTCACAGACAGTAGAGATACATACCATTGAATGTTCCTTCGATATTATATCACAGTTCGACCCATAGTTTATGGGATATAAAGTCATAAACAATTTGGTTCACGAAAAACCGCTTTATCACGCATGAGGTTTCGATTTATTACGTCTTTACTGCTAACAGCATTGTCGACATAGTTTGCAGACGTTAGGTGCATATACCACTGAATGTATCTTCAAATTTACATCGTCATACGACACATATATATGGAGATATGACATCATAAGCAATGATATATTCGAATAACTGCTATATCATGCCTTATTTTTCCACATATCCTAAAATAATGGTACACAAATTGCTCACAATCAGATAACAATCGCTAGTTAAGAAGTACCTACGACACATAGTATAGGAGATATGACGTCGTAAAACTTTCCCATCACGCGACGCGTGATTTACGAGATTTCATTCATCCACTTTGGATTCTGCACATATAATTTCGTACATTATGCATATTTCTTTGTTTTACTGTTTCATTATTTCTAAGCTGGCTTCATTAACACATAAATATGAAATCTTTTCGAATTTTTTATTTTTGTTTCTAATATAAGACGAAAAATACATATACACCCGGGCAATACTGGGTTTAGCAGCTATTTTCATATACAGGGTGTCCCACTCAACTTTTACATCGAAAATACCTCTGGATCTGCCATAAATATTGAACAGCGACTTTCACGGTCATGATGGTACGGCAGGGGCTTATTAAAGTAAGTACTATGAGACAGATCAAAAAGTAAGAAAATATTACTTTCTACACAAACATATGTTTTATGTGGATATCCCGTATTATTTCTTATGCTATCAGCAGAATGAAAAACCACAAAAAGAATTGTGTTGGTTGCATCCAAATACGTCACATCCCGAGAAATTGCGAAACTGACACTTGAAATAAATTAAGCGCGCAGATAACGTGAGGCAGCTTGAGGTTCACATTAAAGTTTCGGGACGTGCACTAGCTGCGTGTTGCGTTTATTTCAAGAGTTAACTTCGCTTCGCCATTTCTCTGGCTGCATCTGAAGTATTGTAATGCAACCAAGGTCATTCTTTTCAATTTATCATGCTGTTGATTACATAAGATATAATGTGCGATGTCCGTTTAAAAACAATCTGTGTATGTGTTGAAAATAGTATTTGTTTACGTTTTGGAATGTCTCATACTATGTGCTTTCATAACCTCTGGCGTACTTACATGCCCGTGAAAGGCAGTTTTCGATATATATATATTTTTTTGCAGATACATTTGGAGTGAAATTCTTAAGTGGGACACTATTTACGAGGGTTGGAACTTAAATAGTGGCAACTATTTATTCACAACCAATGTTTGAACCTGTTACTGACCTTCAAAATAATCACCGGTGCTGCTGCCAGCGATGTGGAAGACGCGGTATACCGTTAGCAGAGCTTGTTCTGTTGACGATGCGAATGGAGCGGTCTACTGCCTGTCGAATCTCTGGAATAGTTCCGAAGCGAATGCTACGAAGTGGTTTCTTTATCTTCGGAATCAAATCAAAGTCGAAAGGACTTAATTCCGTGGAGTATGGCGGATGGTACAGTATTTCCCAGTCCCATCGACCGAACAGAAGAGCCACAGCTTGCGCTGCATGCGCCCGCACATTGTCGCGCAAAATGATGGGTGGGTTGCGCAGAAATTGTTGTCGCTTCTTTCGCAAAGCAGGTCGCAGGTGATGCTCCAAATACGAACAGTAATACTGTGCACTGACGTCTGCCTTGGAGGAATGTAATACGTTAGGATAAAAACCATCACAGTCATACACGAGAGTCAACGAAACTTTCACAATACTGGGGCTCTGCTGCACTTTCGACTTTCGTGGCGACCCATAATGACGCCATTCGTTGGATTACCGTTTCAGTTTTGGCTCGCACGATGTGGCCCATGTCTCGTTCAAAAATGTTCAAACGCTTGTAAATCTATCGGACCAAACTGCGCAGTCATCAGTTCGTAGCTTACAAACTACTTAAACCTAGGTAAACTAACCTACGGAGAAACACACACACCCATGCCCCAGGGAGGACTCGAACCTCCACGGCGAGCAACCGCGCGCTCCGCAGCGAGACGCTTTAGACCGCTCGGCTACTCCACCGCGGCGGCCCATGTCTCATCCAGTGTTATGATACGGCGTAAGAAAGTCTCTCTTTCGCGCTGTTAGTGCTCCAAGTGCGTCTGAGCAGCGTCATAACGCACCCATTCCTGCATTTCCGTCAATTCATGGGGAACCCATCGTGATGCAAGTTTTCGCATGCCCAGGTGATCCTTCAGGATGCGAAGCACAGTCGTATGCACTAATCCGGTTTGGTGGGTGTGCTCACAACTCGTCTGGCGTCGATCACTGTTTACTAACGCAGCAACAGTATGCACTTCTTTTTCATAGACGCTAGGGCGACCTGCCCGATGCATGTGTGCCACAGTCTCCCTTCGTTGAAGACTTTTACCAATAGTGCCACTGTTTTGTACGGCAATGCTGATTCCTCGCACGTCTCTTGAAGACCTTGATGACACTGTCGTGCTGTACGACCTCTGGCACTTTCAATCTCGGTCCAACTCCGTTGTTACTGTTCGAAAATGTAGTGACAGCGTTACGTTATACTGCACGCTTGGCCGCGGTGGAGCAGACGAGCGGTGTAAAAAACAAAAGAAAAAAAAAAATGTCTAAGGCGCCTCGCTGCGGAGCGCGCGGTTGCTCGCCGGCGAGGGTTCGATTCCCCTCCTAGGGCATGGGTGTTTGTGTTGTCCTTAGGTTAGTTTAAGTAGTTTATAAGCTACGGACTGATGACCACCCAGTTTGGTCCGATGGATTTACAAACATTTGAACATTTTTGAACTGCACGCTCGCAACTGACTGTGTTTCCATGGACTACGCACACGCCAGTGACGTGGGACGGGTAAGTTCATTTGCACGGGTGTCACGTAGGTATGTGAACAAAGTGTGCTATCAGCGACAATAATAGATTCCACTGCATAGTATCTCCACAGCAGTGTTGCCACTATTTAACTTCCAACCTTCGTATATTGTGTGTGTGTGCGTGTGTGTGTGTGTGTTGTGTGTATGCCCATCAGTTCCCTCAGTTCTGTATTAGCTAGATGAGAACCCAGCGTTTATTTCTTTATTCCAGTATTCGGCTCGCCCATATACCTCTCCCTCCTCTCTCTGCGTCTCACCCTCCTCCCCTTTTCTGGGTCTGTCTATCTACCTCTCCTGCCTCCCTCTGCTCCACCTCCTCCTGTTCCCTCTCCTCCTCTGATTCGTCCTTCCCCGCTCTATCCATTATTCCATCCCCCTGCCTCTCTCATTACCTCCCGCACTCTCTGCCAGTCGCCTCCTATCCCTCTCTCTGTTCATTACTTCCCTCTCCTGTATAAGAAAAAAATACATATATCTGCCAAATTTCATGGTGAACTGTCAGACGGCAGGTGTAAGGTACCCTCCTCGGTGCACCGTACGAAATCTTTTGTAGGCATTATCCTTCCTCTTGTTTTGAAGGCCAGGTGTACAAAGTTTCGTCAAAATCGGAATAAAACTGTAGATTAGTGAAGAGGTCTATTGTAAAGTACCCTAAGCTACTCACCGTACGTAGACAATGTCGTTCACCTTGTTTTGAAGGTGTGTAAAATTTTATCGCATTCGAATGAAGGGTGTCGCAGCACATCAAATACGAGTCTAATCTGAAGTGGCGGCGCCCAAACAAAATTATCGTTTCCGATTTTATTTTTTTTCGTTTTTGCAGCAATTGATTTTGGGTTCTCACAATTTTCTAAGCCACCCCTGTGTTAAAGTGTACAAAACACAATAAAATTATTCAAATCCGTCAAGCCATTGCTGAGTTTCAGCGAGACTAATACACAAGAATTGATTTTTATATAGAGTAATGTAATCACCTTGTGATGGTGCAGCTGCTGTATCTTCCGTGATTGCTGTATTAGATGTGTGGTTAAATCCACGTTATGCAAGACAACTTGTTTTAACATCTAAACATGTTTCGGCACTTATTGTGCCACCTTCTGTGGGTTTTTGGCTTTTATTTTGTCATTCGCAGGATTTGTATCTGCTTTCATCTACATCTACATACATACTCCGCAATTCACCGTAAGGTGCGTGGCGGAGGGTACACTGTACCACTACTAGGCATTTCCTTTCCTATTCCACTCCTAAATTGAACGAGGAAAGAAAGAATGCCTATATGCCTCCGTACGAGCCCTAATTTCTCTTATCTTGTCTTTGTGATCACCACGCGAAATGTATGTAGGCGGCAGCAAGATCATACTACACTCAGCTTCAATTTCCGGCCCTCTAAATTTACTTAACAGAAATTCACGAAAAGAACGTCGTCTTTCTTCCAGCGATTCCCAATTGAGTTGCCGGAGCATTTCCGTGACACTCGCGCATTGGTCGAACATACCGGTAACAAATCTAGCTGCTCGCCTCTGTACCGCCTCTATGTCTTCCTTCAAACCGATCTGCTGCGGGTCCCAAATACTTGAGCAATACTCAAAACGTGGTCGTACAAGCGTTTTATACGCGGTTTCCTTTACAGGTGAAGTACATCTTCCCAAAATTCTCCCAATAAACCGAAGTCGGCTGTCTGCCTTACTCACAACTGTCCTTACATGCTCGTTCCATTTCATATCGCTCTGCAATGTTACGCCTAGATATTTGAACGACGCGACAGCATCAAGAAGCTCACTACTAATGCTGTATTCGAACAGATGTCATGTGAGAAAAGGGCAAGCTGAGTTTCACATGAACGATGTTTCCTAAACCCGTGCTGATTCATGGAAAGAAGCTTTTCCGTTTCAAGGAAATTTACTGTATTCGAACTGAGAAACTGCTCCAGAATTCTACATGAAACCGATGTCAACGATATTGGCCTGTAATTGTATGGGTCAGTTCTCTTTCCTTTCTTATACACGGGAGTCACCTGCGCTTTTTTTCCAATCACTAGGAACTTTGCGCTGAATTAAAGATTCGCTATAAATGCAAGCTAAGTAGGGGGCCAATGCCGCAGAATAGTCTTTGTAAAACCGAACTGGTATTCCATCCGGACCAGCAGACTTTTTCGTATTTAGCTCTCTCAGCTGCTTCTCTACACCGGCAATACCTATTGCTATGTCCCCCATTTCGGAATTAGTACGTTGATCAAATGATTGTATATTTGTGCGGTCCTCCTGCGTGAAAGATTTCTTAAAGGTTAAATTTAGAACTTCAGCTTTCCGTTTGCTTTCTTCTATTACTGCCCCGGAATGATCAACTAGTGACTGGACAGTGGGCTTTGACCCGCTTATCGATTTTACATAGGACCAGAATTTTTTCGGGTTCTCGGAAAGATCTTTTGCTAAGGTATGGCTGTGATAATTATTGTATGCTTCGCGCATCGATCTTTTTATAGACGCACGAATCTCTACTAACTTTTGCCTGTCATCATTTGTGTGTTCTTTTTTGAATCGAGAGTGCAACAGCCTTTGCTTTCTCAGCAGCTTTCTAACCTTATTATTACGCCACGGTGGATATTTTCCATCCTTAATCGTCTTGACTGGCACATATTTCTCTAACCCTTTATTAACAATGCACTTAAATTTAGTCCACAATTCCTCTACATCCATAGTCCCAGAATTAAACGATGCCCATTCATTTTCTAAGTGCGATCGTAACATTTGCTTGTCGGCTTTTCCCAACAAAAACACGCTCCTAGCCTTCTTGACTGGTTTATGAACTTTGGTCACCATCGACGCTATGACGATATCATGATCACTAATTCCTGTCTCTACACAGACATCGTTAATAAGGTCAGGCCTGTTTGTGGCTATAAGGTCTAGAATATTTCCATTGCGCGTGGGTTGCCGGTTTAACTGCTCAAGACAGTTTTCGGAGAATGTGTCCAAAAGTAGCTCGCAAGACTGCTTGTCTGTACCGCCTGAAATGTAACTAGCGAGGTCCCAATCTATACTCTTAAGGTTGAAGTCACCTCCGACTAATATTACATGGCCCGGATACCTATGCACTACCTGGTGTAGATTTTCCTTGAATGATTCTAAAACTGCTACAGCAGCACTGGGGGGCCGATAAAAACACCCAACTATTAACTTTACTTCTTTTAGACCTGTTATACGTGCCCAGATAACTTCACAGTTACTTTCAACCTCGATCTCAGTAGAAACAATATATTTGTCCACAGCGATGAACACTCCTCCTCCAGTTGTATCAGATCTATCTTTCCGATGTACATTCCACGCTTCGCTAAATATTTCTGAACTTGCCACATCATCATTTAGACAGCTTTCGGTGCCTAAAACTATCTCAGCGCAATAACTTCCATGCAGCGCTGCAAATTCGGGAACTTTGTTTCTAATACTCTGTAAGTTCGTGGCTAATATTTTTATATTCGAATTTTTGTTCCGAACGTGGTCTGAATTCGCTGTTTGAATGCTGACAGGCGAGTGCTCATCAGAGTTAGCGCCTAGCCTAAAAAACCCCCATGTGCACTCCACAAGTACTCTGCTACCCGAGTAGCCGCTTCCTTAGTGTAGTGCACCCCTGATCTATCTAGGGGCACCCTACAATTCCCCACCCGATAACGCAGATCCAGAAATCTGCAGCCATGACTGTCACAGAGTCGGCGAAGCCTCTGGTTCAGACCCTCCACTCGGCTCCAAACCAAAGGACCCCGATCAACCCTGGGAACAATGCTGCAAATCGACAGCTCTGTTTGCACCCCGCGTGCGAAGGCAGCAGACTTCACCAATTCCGCCAGCCCCTCGTAGGACCTGAGGATGTCCTCAGAACCCAAGCGACAAGCGTCATTGGTGCCGACGTGAGCCACGACTTGCAGTCGACTGCACCCCGCACCCTCGATAGCCGCCGGCAAGGCCGCCTCCACATCTCGGATGAGGCCCCCCAGCAGACACACCGAGTGCACGTTGGAATTCCTTCCAGATCTGGACGCTATCTGCCTAAGGAGCTCCATCACGCGCCTAACATTGGAGTTCCCAATAACTAATAATCCCCTCCCCCCGTGCACTTGCTCGGACCCTGCTGAAGGAGTGGCCACACTTTCACTCACAGGACGAACGGGCGCGGACGGACGTCCAGCCTCCACATTGGCCTTCCGCCTCGAGCGACGCGAACGCCGTACAACCCGCCACTCCCCTTGCGGAGAGGGCGGCTCGACGACGTCCGGTACACCTGAAGGTGCCTCTGTAGCAGGGACACACAGCGAAGCGTGAGACACCTGACTCCCCACCATCGATGCACCCCGAGACAGCAGCCTGAAGACGGCTGACCGTAGACAACAGCACGCTCAGCTGTTCGCGAACCGCGGCCAACTCCTCCTGCGTCCGCACACAGCAGGCACACATCCTATCCATCCTATCGATACAATTAACTGCAATTAACAACTTTAAATAAGCCTAGTACTCTAATGAAGGCGGCTGGCTGCTGACTTAACTGTGGTCAGTGGTAACTACACTGTCAAATCAACAAAACTGAGTCCGGCAGTTTAGCGCTGTTAACGCTGCGGCACTGGTGGCAGCTGGCACTGGACTGACTGATAACGAGCTTTAGTAACGGTCTCTGACTTGTTTTGAAATACACCGGTCAAAGACGAAGACTAAACACAACGGTATTTATCAAATACGAGAGAATAAACTATTAAAACAGTAGTACAAACGAAATCTGCAAGTACGCGGGAATAAACCTCTTAAAACAGAGTACTAACGAAAATGAACTAGACTGGCAAATTAAATTTGACACAAATTAAATTCAGATACTTAGCGCTGTTTACGATGTGGCACTGGACTTGCTTTGATTTAGGAATGACAAGTTTTCGAGTTGCGGTGTTGCTGCTTGTTTATTTGTGACTTGATCTTATATTTTATGATGTTTAGTGTCCTTTCATTGTGAACTGGCAGTGTTTAAGTTGCCAGAGCCACTTCACATCAAAAAGTGCACTGAACATCATAAAATATAAGATCACACCACACATAAGCAAGCAGCAACACCACAACTCGAATATGACATGCTGTGAAAAATTGTTATTCCTAAATCAAAGGAGATACAGATCCTGCGAATAACAAAAATAAAAGCCAAAAACCCACAGAAGATGGCACAATAAGTGCCGAAACATGTTTGGATGTTAAAACAAAACAAGGTGTCTTGCATAAGGCGGATTTAACCACACATCTAGAGACTAATAATTAACCTCTTTTAACACAATAGTTCATTCGTTAATTTTCCCGAGGATATGCAAAAAGAATATAGAAGTTTTGAAATGTAGTGCTACAGACGAATGATGAAGATTAGATGGGTAGATCACGTAACTAATGAGGAGGTGCTCAACAGAAATGGGGTCAACTTAGCATTAGGGGAAGTGTGTGGGGTAGAAATCGTAGAGGGAGATTGTGGGACGAATACAATAAGCAGATTCAAAAGGATGGAAGTTGCCATTCTTATTCTCAGATAAGGGGCTTGCACAGGACAGGGTAGCGTGGCCCGCCGTAGTGGCCGAGCAGTCTGAGGCGTGCCAGTCACGGCCTGCACGGCCCCTGCGGTCGGGGGTTCGAATCCCCCCTCGAGCATGGATGTTTGTGCCGTCTTTAGTGTAAGGTAGTTCAAAAGTAGTTTGTAAGTTTAGGGACTCATGACCCCGTAGTTATGTCCCATAAGCTCTACGAACATTTGAACATTTAGGGTAGCGTGGAGAGCTGCATCAAACCAGTCTGCGGACTGAAAACCACAACAAAAACAGCATATGGAGCTTTGTAACAGGAACAGAACACGTAAACTACAAGTCTGGACTTTCACTGGTCTCTGTATGCACGGAATCGCGTTAGACTCTTTTTTTTTTTTTTCGCCCTGCCGTAGCCTGCATATTTGCTCGGGACTAAGTTTTTAGGCGTTTTGGATTCTTTCTGACGTGAACTTTCCTCTGATTTACGTATTCTATAGTTCCAAACATATTTAAAACTCACCTGATACGACACCTTCGTTAATTTTTAATTTTCTACTTAACCTACCTTCTGGTGAATGTTTCATTGTCTCCCTTTTGGTCGCACTAGTGTTTCGAAAGCTTTATACAATGACGCACGAATCAATGTGCTAGCTAAACGTTACACCAATTTACTACTTTACACAATGCTCATTCGTAACACTCACACGCAGGTGCCTCACTGGTACTATGACGTCACAGACAAAACAAATACTGCGCGACAAACACGCTCAGCCATTATCTATCTTTTGTGAGCTCAACCGTTGTTCACGCATTATTAGCCTCGCAGTTATTAGTGATTCAAGCCTGACTATTTTGTAGCATAAAAAAGTTCGACCGACGAGATAAAAGACGTTTTCAAGTAAGAAAAAATTTTATCCGTATAGCCGTTTAATGGCTGAAATTTTCCAATCCACTTTGTAGGATATTCTAAGCAAAACACAAGCTAGTAGAATTCCTGTGTGTTACATAATATAAACAAGTTCCTATCCGGATATTATGGCTCGATCTAAGGGAGTACAGAACTTTCTCTTGCAGTCGATTTCTTCTGCTAGTGGGGAGTTTCCATGTGATACAGCATAAATAGGTATCAATACTTCTTTTTAATTCAACTAGTTAATATACTACTTAAACGCATACAAACCGGATAACGGTAGCTTAGGAATTCAGGAATGTGGTGTACGAAACATTATTTAAGATTATTTAATCATTTTGTGGTAAATGGTATTCAGCTGACTTTAATTCAAATACGCACGTGTCGACGTAAGAACTACTTTACGCTCAGTCCATTGTTAGGCACGGAGCGTATCAATTCACTGTACCGTAAAATTTACGCTTGATGTCAACCACTGAAATTCAGTATAAAATAAATAATCTTGCAGAAACCAACAGATAATGCAGTACACACAGTTGTCTTCAAAATGTTCAAATGTTTGTAGAACTTATGGGACTTAACTACGGGGTCATCAGTCCCTAAGCTTACAAACTACTTATGAACTAGCTAAGACTAAGGACGGCACAAATATTCAGGTCCGAGGGGGGATTCGAACCCCCGACCGTAGTGGCCGTGCAGACCGTGACTGGAGCGCCTCAGTCCCCTCGGCCACCGCGGCCGGCACAGTTGTCTTCAATTGAGGTTAGGTGGTGGTATTTTGTTAGTTCTCGCCGTATTGTTTGCTGTGCATCACAATGCGATAACATGTATATTTTAATTTTACTACACTAAACTTCAATTAAATTCTGTTCAGATGGATTATTCATTTCTGGAACCCAGCACTAGAGTTCTTTGAAGTGTCAAGAGTACTTACACTGTTTAGATAATGCTCTTGAATATCAATATTACATCAAGTAGAAACCTCAAACTTTGAGTTACTCACGTTTTACCACGCTGACGAGAAAAATTTTTCACTTCAATACCGTCGGAACGGCACAAAACCATGTTTAATACAACACTCGATCATATAAAAACAGTGGCTATGTCATTTCCGTACAAAACGATGCATTATACCACAAGTGTCATTGTAACAGTGAGAAATAAGCTAACAAGATATCGATACCATGAGAGGGAAAACTATACGTAAGTGAATTACATCAGTGTACCATTACATATTCAATCAATAGCGTGAAAAACCCTTCGCTTAAAGTAATTACACTGACGTCCAAAATAAAAGAGACAAACCGCTATTGCTCCACCCTGTGTCGAATTCGAGTTACAATTGTAAAAACTGTTTTAACAGACATCTGTACAATCGTTCCGCACGGAAGATGGCTATTCCGTCAGCGTACTACCTTGACAACCATGGCGTCAGGGCACCTATCACACGGTGTAGGGTTTGCTGGGTAGTCAAAAATGTTCAAATGTTTGTAAATCTATCGGACTCAACTGCTCGGTTATTAGTGCGTAGCTTACAAACTAGACTAAGGTAAACTAACCTAAGGACAACACAAACACCCATGCCTGAGGGAAGACTCGAGCCTCCGACAACGAACGGCCGCGCGTACCACAGCATGGCGCCCCAGTGCGCACGGCTAATCTGCCGCGGCTGCTGGGTAATCTCACACCCACAATCGCTGTGTATACATTCCTAAGCGGCTCTCTATATCCCCGTCGGAGGTTCAAGTCCTTCATCGGGCGCACGAGCGGGGGTGTGTGTGTGTGTCTTTAAGGTCAAAGTTGTGCCTTCTAAGACCATTGTTCAATGTAATTGGTGGACTGTCAGAAAATCGTGAATATTCTGGATCAGTTCTGTTGCGGAAGCCGCGCGGGATTGGCCGAAGCTCTAAGACGCCTTACTGCGGAGTGCGCGGCTGCTCCCCGTTGGAGGTTCCAGTCCTCCCTCGGGTATGGCTCTGTCTGTGTCTGTGTGTGTGTGTGTGTGTGTGTGTGTGTGTGTGTTGTCGTCCTAGTTTAAGTAGGTACTGAGGACCACTGCAGTTTGGCCCATAGCTTTACAAACCTTTGAACATCTGTTGCAGGAGTGAAATGGCGCTGTAATTGGAAACGTACACGAGAGCTGAAGGATGCGGGACCAGTGGCCCAGCCATAGGGCGGGGGGGGCTAATGGGACTGAAGACCTCCCCCCCCCCCTGGCACCTCCCAAAGATTTTTAAAGTTTTTATTTTTATTTATTTATTTTTTTAAACAGGCCCGAACCGGAAATTTTAAATACTACACATGTAATAATTCACAACGTAACTATAATTTGCCAAGCACAAGTTAACGTGACAGTGGGTTGCCAACATGATGCCGCCACTGAGAACGTGTGCTGCTGTTCCTGTGAGTGATTTTAATTCCACCGCGACCAGCTTTGATGCTGGTGCTATTGTTACTGCTCAAAAAAATGTTCAAATGTTTGTAAAGCTTATGGGACTTGACTACGGGGTCATCAGTCCCTAAACTTACAAACTACTCATGAACTACTTACGAACTAGGACGGCACAAATATCCATGCCCGAGGGGGGATTCGAACCCCCGACCGTAGTGGCCGTGCAGACCGTGACTGAAGCGCCTCAGTCCCCTCGGCCACCGCGGCCGGCTATTGTTACTGCTCTGCTAAAGTCACGAGCAGATTGTTCATATCAACACCACCTAGAGAGAAGGCCGCGGATCTCGTATGACGTCAGGCAGAGTAGGTCGCGCGCATAGATGACTGGGCTGCCACTGGGGCACGGCCCACGGTGCCGAAGCAACGAGCCAGTCAGGTATGCGCGCGCCACCTACTCTGCCTGACGTCACACGAGAGCGCCGCGGCCTTCTCTCTAGGTGGTGGTGTTCATATACGGCGACCCTCTGCTTAGCAGGTCAGCGGCGCCACCGAGTGGAATCTTCTAAAAGCCGCCAAAACCTACGAACAACAATAGTGGTACTTTAGTTCAGTTTTTACACATGGAGTTTCATGTTAATTAAACAGTTATAACATCAGCGATCTTATTATATTTCTGATAGCGAATGATAAAAATTCAGTAGGCCATTGGTACCCAAAGGGTGGGGAGGGGGGGGGGGAATCATGACGCAAACTGCGTCATTGAAGTTTGAGTACTTTTTGCCAGCCTAGGGGAGGGGGGGGGGGGTTCATAAAATAATTTACAAAACGTGAAATAAGAGAAATAAAAGATATTAAAATTAAATATTAAGCGAGGTAGAGTCGCCGCGGTGCAGCTGAGCGGTCTAAGGCGCCTCGCTGCTGAGCGCGCGGTTGCTCGCCGTCGGAGGTTCGAGTCCTCCCTGGAGCATGGGTGTGTGTGTTTGTCCTTGGGTTAGTTTTGCTTAGTTTAAGGATTTTGTAAGCTACGGACAAATAACCAAACAGTTTGGTCCGATGGATTTACAAATACTTGAACATTTTTGGAGGGTGAGTCATTGGTCAAGGCGGGGGGGGGGGGGGGGGCTCTACAGTAGGCTTTATTTCTTAAAATTGAGTCCCCCCTCCCCCCCCCCCCCCCCCCGAAGCAAACCTGTCTACGCCACTGCGCGAGACAGTCCGGTTCTTGAGGGCGAAACATCTAAATCACATACAGAACCACATGGAAGTTATGCAATACTGAAATGATACCAACAGTGTGGGACAGGCACAGGCGAGGGTGGTGTTAATTAGGGAGTCCACATCTTTCACGCGCGATTTCCATCTTTTCGGTAAACTAAAATAACATCTGTGGGAGGGTGAACGTTCCAATGTTCAGTACGTTCACACTTTGATTCTCGAACGACTCCGTGATGAAGTGATGAAGGACCGCATTACTACAGCTTGAAGGGTGTATTAAATAAATAAATACATAAATAAAAATTTAAAAAACAACTTGTACCTAACACAAAAACAAAGAAAAAATGCACGCTTTCACGGCTGGTATTGGTTTATTGCTGACATTGAATTCCTGGGTGCGAGGCGCATTTCATTGCTAATTTTCTACCTAACATTTCGTCTTCCATTGTAGAAGACTTCTCTTCTTCGGAAGATTTGAAGTTACAAAATATACCCTCACCCCCCCCCCCAAAAAAAAAAGTCTGCAACAATCCGAGAAAAGCAATAAGTAGTAATGAATAGTATGAGTAGTAATACGTATACCTTACTATGAGTACTTGTTCATGCTACGAAACACATTCATGGTACTGTAAATTCTTTGCTTTCCATATATTGGGAGGTACTATGGTCCAAAATCTGAAAAATTACTGTAAACAAGGGAATGATATGATCACTTCGATACTGTGAACCACATTTCCTCTCTTCAACAAGTGCTCACAGCTCCTGTGGTACACACTGTAGAGTACATGTTCACTGTGCATTTTTTCCCTTGTTTTTGTGCAAGGAACCTGTCTCAAAGTATTGTCGGTGTTTTCTTGGGACACCGCATATAGTCGAGGCTCTAAACGATTCCTAGAACAAACGTTGTTCACAGAGACTTAATATTCATGTCAGTGGCGGACTAAGGCTGTCGGAGGCCCGGGGCGGCGGCAAAACAAATTGAGGCCCCCATCCACTTGTAAATACCTGTATTACTATAAAACAGTAACGTTTGCGTTTTGGGGGCCCTGCCGGGACGAGAGGTACGGGAGAGTCTGCATAAAATAGCTATCGAGATTCGGAGGCCATACAACGAGAGGCGAAGGTAGCTCCAACATAAAAAGAAAACAAAAGAAAAAAAATCTTCTTACCGGTTATTTAGAGGCCCCCCAAGACGAGAGGCCCGGGGAGGACCGCCACCCCCCCCCCCCTAGCCACACCCCTTACTCTACCAATGATTCATGTTTGTTGAGAAATTCTGTGATCTTCTGAGACACCTGAAAGTGTAGTGCAGCGTTTACTTAAAATTATCCGCTCGTAATATTCGGTAACATCGTTTTTGAAGATGCCTCGTAAATTACGTTATGTTAATTCGAAATAGATTTTCTATACAGAAACCACATAAAATTATTTCGTAAAGGTTTATCAAAAAAAGTTAGGAAATTACCGCATGTTTGTGTAGTTAAGAAAATAAGCACACTATCGAAGAGCTTCAAATTTTTGCAGCGTTCATTTCTTATTTATCATCCAACAATTTGTTTCTGCTCGACATTGAAAAACGCTTTTGGATAATGTAAGTGTGTTGCTCTGAACGAAAGTGAGACACACTACCTGTGAGCCATTTTCTTTGTTATCTGAGTTTATTTATCAGGAACGTGTGCTGTTAGTATGCAAAAAAGTAAGTCATGAATTTAACCTTTTGTTTGTTTGTTAGGTTTTTACTGTTGCCATATTCCTAAGTGTGGGACTTCACACTATAGACACACAGAGCCTGGGACTTAGAATCGCCGAATTCTAGCGTGACGATCAGCTAGCGCTTTCACTGTCGCTGTCTCTCCTTTTTATTTCCTTTTATTATACGCAGTATCTGTCTCTCCCAAATTATGGAGTGTTACCTCTTCCCTCTAGCCTTTCCTCTCTTTATGCATTTGTTACTTTCTGACAATCTCATTTTTATGCATTTGTATTTCCTTCCGCTTGCTACATTTCCTGCATTTTTATATTTTCTCCTTTCCTCCCTGAAATTCAGGATCTCGTCTGATATAGAAAGATTTGTCTTTTTACCTATTTGAAACTCTGCAGCCTTCACTACTTCATCGCTAGAATCTACCATTTCGTTTTCTACTGTGTGCGTTTCGGTTGTTTTTGTCAGTCATTGTCTCTGAAACTACCGACACCTCTGCTGTTGGTACTTTAGTGTGTTAATAACTGATTCCTCTCTCAACACCTTACTCTTTTTCTATTAGGATCCAGCTGATTGTACCATTATTACAGAAGAAAGGATGGAGGAAAGATGAAACGTAAATGTCTCGTCGACGACGAGGTCGTTAGAGACAGACTACAAACTAGAATAGGATAAGAAAGGAGAATGTTGTTGATTGTGTCCTTAATCGACCGCAAACAACAGCAATCTGGATGTTTCGAATGTGATCCCATGTAATTAAGTACTAAGCCACCTCACTCAGATTGAGTTTGGGTATTTGCTGAAATTATTGTTACTAACTAAAATGTACCTCAGATGAAATAACAAAAGTAAATATATTTGGTCTTGTAAAGTCCGTAAGCTAAAAATGTAGATAAGTTAGAAACTATCAGATATCTCGTGAAGCTCTATTCTGTCTTTACCACTAAATGAAAGGCATGTGATTGTCAAACACATTTCGTCCCTTTTTATTTGGGAAGCATCATCAGTGGCGATTTTCTGGTGTTTTAACACCAAGTGTCATGCTGGATTTGTATATGGGCCCTTACACATGCTAGATGGTCGTTTTTAATGTTTCTTGATATCCTCATTTCTCTGAACACGGCACTTGCACTTCACACTGTGTTTTGAAAGTGTGTGTTTCCAGAGTGTCTGACCGTGGACACGACTTACTCTTCCTTCAGTGTGCCACACATAAAAACATGCACATTCAAAACATAGTGAAAAGTCTAAGCGCCACGTCCAAATAAAAGGGCCGTCAAGATATCGACCATACAAGACGACGCTTATGGAATAGAAGCACTTGAAATTGCCACAGATTATGCTTCCCAAATAAAAGAAGCGAAACGCACGTGGCAGAAACAAACGCCTTTTATTTAGTTTTAAAGACGGAGTATAGCTCCACGAAACTTCTGAGCGGCTAAGGAACAACGGAAAAGTGATAAACCGGCATCAGATATCTTTTCGTTGCCACTAAGTTTTTCATTCTATTGATAGCTCTCTTTAGTGAGAAAAGCAAACAGAAAATTACTTAAGGACACGTTGCTATTTGCGATGCTATCGCTGATGCAACCCTACATAATACACTGAAATATTACATAATGTTGTGACATTCCTGTATTTCTCGTTTTCATCCAAAAATACTCCGGTAACTAAAAGAAAACTGTAACTTTAGTTATAGGACTATTTCGTCTTGAGCTGACTGCAATTAAGACATTTACTTTACACCAGACGCGTTTCGTTTTTTATTTTAAAGTATCTCCTGTGGTTGGTGTTGCTGTCTCACATCCCACTGCTGTTTTTCCGTTTTGTTCGTTGGAGCCGGTTTGTTTGCGACGTGCCTTTTTTGATTGTATTTATTTTTCTGTGGTTTTTGCATTCCATTTGTTACCAAAATGTTCAAATGTTTGTAAATCTATCGGACCAAACTGCGAGGTCATCAGTCTGTAGCTTAACAAACCACTTAAACTAAAGTAAACTAACTAAGGACAAACACACATACCCATGCCCCAGGAAGAACTGGAACCTCAGACGGCGAGCAACCGCGCGCTCCGTAGCGAGGCGCCTTAGACCTCTCGGCTACTCCACCGCTACCCATTTGTTACCAGTTCACTTATTTTAAAGTTCGTACAGTTTGCATATCACCCGTTTTTTAGTGGAATGCCTTTTGTTTTGTTTCTCTCTTCACCACAGTATCAGTGTTCCTATTTTGTTTTAGTCAAATGTTCATATGTTTGTAAAGTTATGAGAAGAAGCTGCAGTGGCCATCGGTCCCTGACGTTACAAACTACTCAAACTAACTTAGTCTAAGAACAACACTCACATACACCCATGTCCGAGTTAACACTCGAACGTCCGACGGCAAACGGTCGCGCGCACCGTATCATGGAGCCTTAGTGCTCACGGCTATTCCACCGCGGCTTGTTTTTGTCGAACAGATGCGAGTGATATGCAGGCTGTACGCAGTTTAACGTACATGAAGTGATAACAAATGGAACGGGAAAACATGACACAATAATAGACGAAAAGTGCCGTATACAGCAGAAAAACGCACGTGACAAACCAACCGGCTCCAAACAACAAGACGGAAAACAGCAGTTGGATGTATGGAAGAGACAATAAGACCAACCACAGACGATGTTTTTAAAATAGAAAGCGAAGCCCCTCTGGTGTAAAATAAACGTCTTAAATGCAGTCAGCACAAGACGGAATACATCAGCAGCAGAGAAGCAGCTGAGAGAGCTAAATATAAAAAAGTCTCCTGGTCCGGATGGAATACCAGTTCGGTTTTACAAAGAGTATTCTGTGACATTGGCCCCTTACTTAGCTTGCATTTATCGCGAATCTTTAATTCAGCGTAAAGTTGCTACTGATTGGAAAAAAAGTACAGGTGACTCCCGTTTATAAGAAAGGAAAGAGAACTGGCCCACAGGCCAATATCGTTGACATAAGTTTCCTGTAGAATTTTGGAGCATATTCTTAGTTCGATTATAGTAAATTTTCTTGAGCCGGAAATGCTTCTTTCTATGAATCAGCACGGGTTTAGGAAACATCGTTCATGCGAAACTCAGCTTGCCCTTTTCTCACATGACATCTTGCGAGCCATGGATGAAGGGCAACAGGCGGATTGTGTTTTTCTCGATTTCAAAAAGATTTTTGACACGGTGCCACACCTCAGACTGCTAACGAAGATACGAGCATATGGAATTGGTTCACAGATTTGTGACTGGCTGGAGATTTCCTAAGTAATAGAACGCAGTACGTTGTTCTCAATGGCGAGTGTTCATCAGAGACGAGTGTATCGTCAGGCATGCCCCATGGGAGTGTGATAGGACCGCTAATTATTTTCTATCTATATAAATGATCTGATGGACAGAGTAAGTTGTAATTTGCGTCTGTTTGCTGATGATGCTGTGGTGTATGGGAGGGTGTCGTCTGTAACTGACTGTAATAGCATACAGGTTGACTTAGACAAAATTTCTAGTTGGTGCGAAGAATGGCAGCTAGCTCTCAATCTAGAAAAATGTAAGGTGATGCGCATGAGTAAGAAAAACAATCCCATAATGTTCGAATACAGCATTAGTAGTGAGCTTCTTGATGCTATTGCGTCGTTCAAATATCTAGGTGTAACATTGCAGAGGGATATGAAATGGAACGAACATGTAAGGACAATTGTGAGGAAGGCGGACAGCCGACTTCGGTTTATTGGGAGAATTTTGGGAAGATGTACTTCATCTGTAAAGGAGACCGCGTATAAAACGCTTGTACGACCACGTGTTGAGTATTGCTCAAGTGTTTGGGACCAGCAGCAGATCAGTTTAAAGGAAGACACAGAAGCAGTTCAGCGGCGAGCAGCTAGATTCGTAACTGGTAGGTCCGATCAATGCGCGAATGTCACGGAAATGCTCTGGAACTCAAATGGTAATCACTGGAGGAAAGACGACGTTCTTTCCGAGAAATTCTGTTGAGGAAATTTAGAGGGCCGGAATTCGAAGCTGAGTGTAGAACGATCTTCCAGCCGCCTACTTACATTTCGTGTAATGATCACAGAGACAAGAGAGAAATTAGGGCTCGTACGGAGGCATACAGGCATTCTTTTTTTCCTCGTTCTGTTTGGGAGTGGAAAGGAAATGCCTAGTAGTGGTACTGTGTATCCTCCACCACGCTCCTTACGGTGGAATGCGGAGTATGTATGTAGATGTAGATGAATTTTTAATTTCAACAGGTGCTGTGGAAGAGGGCCACAAAACCATAGTAAAACTGTAAGTGAAGGGAAGTGGCGTCGTGGAGCCAGGTGACATCTCAGCGGCGCCAGAGCGTACGACATGTGTGTGAAGGGTAACGGTTCGTCGCCGTGTGCCTGTGCCGGGCAGGCAGGAGGCAGGAGGCAGCTTGCCGTACTAGGAAGTGAAGAGAGCTAGCCGCGTCCGGTCCGGTTTACAAACGTTCCCGTTAGGCGGCCACTGGTTCCCACCGCCTTCCCAGAAGAGGCGCGCTCATTCAGCCGGGATACCGCAGACGCTATTGTTGGCTTACCGCCTCCTGCCGCGGTCATTGCACTGCTGAAACCCGCCGTTATCTTCTCACAAACATTCCCACACTCGTCAACACTCTGCCGCGGTGAACAACGTAGCTTCTCTAGTCTGTAAAGGGTCGAATTTAAACAGGTGGTAGTGGAGATCGAGAACCAATGGTCCGGATTGCATCGTCATTATGTCGGGATATAAACAGCGTGCACTTCGTATCTGCATCCATACTACGCAAGCCACGTCATGGTGTGTGGCGGAGGGTACCATTGTCACTTCCTCCTTTTCCAGTCGCGTATGACTCGCGGGAAAAAATGATTGCCTGCATGCCTCCGTGTGGGCCCTAATCTCTCTGAACTTATCCTTGTGGTCGCTTCACGAGATACACGTAGCAGAAAGCAATACTTTGGTTGACTCTTCATGAAACGTACGTTATCGGGACTTTAACAGAAGCCCATACCGCAATACAGAAGTCTCTCTTCTAGCGTCTGGCACGCTTACTAAATGAGCCCGTAACGAAACTGCTCTCCGTTGGATCCTCTAGGTGTTGGATCCTCTATATATCTTCTATTAACCCTACCTGATGTGCCAGACTACAAATCCAAACGTCGCGGGTTCGATCCCCGCCAGGTCGTAGGATTTCTATGTGTCACTTTCCACTTCTTTCACCTCTGGCAGTATTGCTCATGTGAAATATACCGAGTAGCACCGTGGTTCGGAACCCACGTTAAGCTGTAGGTCCCCCTATAACTGGCTGGGTAAGTTGGTTTGAAGGTCGGAGGAAGGCAACGGCATACCACCTCCAAACAGGACCTTGCCTAGGAAAGCACTGTGGTGTTCAAACCAATCTTCGGATTGTTGACTGCTTTACCTTAACCCTACGTGCTACGGATCTCACAATACTTTAGCGCTGGCCGAACGAGATTTTTGTAATCCACTTCCATTTTAGACGAACTACAGTTCCTGTGGTTTCCTCTAATGAATCTGTTTGGCATCTGCCTTACCTACGACTCATTTCATATGGTCGTTCCCCTTCAAATCGCCCCTTATGTCTACTCCCAGATATTTTATGGAAGTTACTGCTTCCACTGTTTGTCCTACTGTTGCATAGTTCCGTATTCAGAGGATCTTTCTCTGTATGTAAACGCAGCACTTTACACTTGTTTACGTTGAGGCTCACTTGCCATTCCCTGCGCCATGCGTTAATACACTGCAGATCCTGCTGCATTTCGCTACCCTTTTAATGTAGTGCGACATAACGATAAACTACAGCAGCATCCGCGAAAAGCCTCATTAAACTTCCGATGTTATCTACGAGGCAAATGTTCAAATGTTTGTAGAGCTTATGGGTCTCAAATACGGCGTCATCAGTTCCTAAACTTACAAACTACTTATGAACTATCTTATACTAAAGACGGCACAATCATGTATGCCCAAGGGGGGATTCGAAGTCCCGGCCGGCCGCGGTGGCCGCGGGGACTAAGGCGCTCCAGTCACGGTCTGCACGGCCACTACAGTCGGGGGTTCGAATCCCCCCTCGGGCATGGATATTTGTGCCGTAAGTAGTTTATAAGTAGTTTGTAAGTTTAGGGACTGGTGACCCCGTAGTTAAGTCCCATAGACTATACAAACATTTGAACATTTCGAAGTCCCAACGGGGAACGGCCTCGAGCATCGCAGCACAGCGCCACAATCCGCTCGGTCGCTCCAACGCGCTTATATCTACGTGGCCATTAATGTATATTGTAAAAGTAACTGTATTATAACACTTCTCTGGGGCACCCTTGAGAGCACTTTGACGTCTGAAGACTTATCTCCTGTGAAAATCATGTGCTGCTTCCTCTTCGCTAGGAACGCCTCAGTCCATTCACACATATGCTCGTACTTTGTTCATCTGGTGACGGTGTGAAACGGTATCGAACACCTTGCGGATCCTGTAGCTACTGCTCTTTGAATATCGTGGTTGAATAGCGCGAGTTGTGTTTCACATGACCGTCGCTTTCAGAAACCATGTTTACGTCTACAAATGAGTTATCCGGTCTCTAGAAATGAAATAATATTCGAAGATAAAATGTGTTCCAAAATACTGCAACTGACCGTTGTCAGAGATATAGGCCTATAGTTTTGCGCACATGAAGGGATAAGAGCCATCGACAAGGGATCTCAAATCGATTCCATATTTCTGGATTTCCGGAAGACTTTTGACGCTGTACCTCACTAGCATGCTATGGAATATCGCTCCAATTGTGCGTTGAATTCACGATTTCATAACAGAAAGGACAAAGTTCGTAGTAATTGACGGTAAGTCATCGAGTAAAACAGAAGTGATATCTGGTATTCCCCAGGGAAGCGTTATATGTCCCCTACTCTTCCTTGTGTTTATAAACGATTTAGGAAACAATCTGAATAGCTCTCTTAGACTGTTCACGGATGATGCTGTCGTTAATCTGTTAGTGAAATGAACAGAGGATCAAAAGCATCTGCAAAGCGATTTACACAAAATTTCTACATGGTGAGAAAATTGCCAATTAACAAATAATAATAATAAGTGTGAAGTAATACACATGACCAATAAAAGAAATACGCTGAAATTCAATTACACGATAAATCAATCAAACCTTAATGTCGTAAATTCTACCAAATACCTAGGAGTTACAATTACGAGCAACTTAGACTGTAGAGAACACATAGAAAATGTTGTGGGGAAGGCGAACGAACGTTCATTGGCAAAACGCTGGGGGAAAGCGTCACGGAAATGTTGCACGATTTGAGGTGGAAATCATTAAAAGAACGACGTTATTCGTTGCGGCGAGATCTATTTGCGAAATTTCAAAAAAAATTTCAAATGTTTGTTAAGCTCATGGGACTTAACTACGGGGTCATCAGTCCCTAAACTTACAAACTACTTACGAACTAGGACGGCACAAATATCCATGCCCGAGGGGGGATTCGAACCCCCGACCGTAGAGGCCGTGCAGACCGTGACTGGAGCACCTCAGTCTCCTCTTCCACCGCGGCCGGCTGCGAAATTTCAATCACCGACTTTTTCTTATGAATGTGAAAATATTTTGCTAGCACCCACCTACATAGGGAGACATGACCATCGCAATAAAATAAGAGAAATCAGATCGAAAACGGAACGATGTAGGTGTTCTTTCTTCCCGCGCGCTATTAGAGAATGGAACGGTAGAGAAAGGTTATGAAAGTGGTTAATGAACCCTCTGCCACGCACTTAAATGTGATTTGAAGAGTATCAATGTAGATGTAGATGGACAACTCTTCTTGTAAAGACGAACGACCTGCGCTATGTATTTCAATATCTGCCATTTGGTGGTTCGTGAGATTGTTTAGAGTAGGAAATACCGTGCAATCTTCCTCTGTGGGGAGGGGGGGGGGAGGGAAGAAAAAAAATTTTTAAAAATGTAGCTCGTAGCAATTGTTCAAAGCGGCGATCGGCGGTTTGAATGCAAGTATCTCATGTCCGGAGTGAGGATTATTCCCACATTCGCCAGCAACGATTCTCTGTTGGTCGACCATTTCCCAAAATCGAGTCAAAATGTTCAAATGTTTGTATAGTCTATGGGACTTAACTACGGGGT
The DNA here is from genome assembly GCA_026315105.1 of Locusta migratoria. Taxonomy (NCBI): domain Eukaryota; kingdom Metazoa; phylum Arthropoda; class Insecta; order Orthoptera; family Acrididae; genus Locusta; species Locusta migratoria. Next base: position 661,471,605 of record CM048755.1, on the reverse strand, counting down.
CATCAGTTCCTAAACTTACAAACTACTTATGAACTACCTTATACTAAAGACGGCACAAATATCCATGCCCGAGGGGGGATTCGAACCCCCGACCGTAGTGGCCGTGCAGACCGTGACTGAAGCGCCTCAGTCCCCTCGGTCACCGCGGCCGGCCCAAAATCGAGTCCCCGTTTGCGTGGCAGGAAGGGGAGGTCGTATCCCATGACCGAAGGTATCGTAGGACTTCAACTCTCTGCATCGTTTCTCCGTGGTGCATCAACCTGGTATACTAAACCGCTATAGAAACGGATGAACAGCTGCTTGCTGAGGTCCAAGCTGCGTGTTTCGTTGTGTAACATACTCCAGGGATCTTCGAGGGAGAGCGGCAGAAATAGATGTACCGTTGCCATGCATAAATTGACACTGTCGGTCGTTACTCTGAACAATTATTATGAGCTACGTTACTTTTATGGGGAGTACGCTATGTATGTTGATAACACAATAAATTTGTATTTCCAGCGATTGGTTCCCCATCTCCACATAATCTGTTGTGGCCATAATTAGCTATTCCGGTTTGACCCAAACGGTCTGATACACCTTATATATATAGCCGAGCGGTCTAAAGCCCCTCGCTGCGGAGCGCGCGGTTGCTCGCCGTGGAGGATCGAGTCCTCCCTGGGGCATGGGTGTGTGTGTGTTTGTCCGTAGGTTATTTACCTAGGTTGAAGTAGTTTGTAAGCTACGGACTGATGACCACGCAGTTTCGTCCGATAGATTTACAGACATTTGAACATTTTTGAACACAAACACCCATTCGAAGATTCGAATCCCCGACGGGAACCGGCCTCGCGCATCGGAACATATCGCGTCAAAGCGCTTGGACACTCCGCCGCGGCTCTTCACTGTAGGAATAGATTCAGACCACATGAAACATACGTGTCTAGGATTATGGACCCAAAGAGTCACAATAATACACAATGTAACGCACTCTGACGGCAACACGTGAGGTATTATGGATATTTTAAATTCTCTCATCGAGATGTCTCGAAAACTTTTTGGATGATAATCGATATTATTCTCGATTACTGTTCGTATTTCTGCGGTCTTTGGATTGTATGGGGCTGTGAGGGAAATGTTTATTTCTTTCTTGGTCAATACTGCCAATGCAAAGATGAGCTCGGGTAGTTTCCATCGGCAGTTATCGTTTTTACACCACAACAACAAACACAAGCAATGACTCCCGAAAGCGAATTGTAGGAATATTGCTGTTTAAATAGAAGCGTTTCATTAGTTATTTTTCAACTGACTCAAACAACACATTTCGCAACGCTTCGAAATAACCAGATCTGATTGATTGCGTAAGTCGTCAGGAATCGAAAACTCGGGAAAGTTGGCGCAAAATGTTTGGGTCTGTGCTATGTTCCTTGTTTTTTTCGTAATACCTGCTGTGACGTGTTGGTGTGTATGTTCATTTATTTTAAAGTGAGCCGGTTTTTATTATGTGCTCTCGCAGTGAAAATGAAGATATGAGAACTCCACGAAGTAACAAGATGAAATGCTTATGCGTTTATACGAAGATATGGGAGGAACATTATTCCTGGTTAAAGCACGTGGCAAGCAATATTACTCAAGCTTACTGTGTCTATGTAAGCACGACTTTAGCATGGCTTATGGCGGTAAGGCAGACTGCAGCCGACATTCTTGTACAAAATTTCATAAGCGGAACGAAACAGAGTAGAAGAGGAACTCAAATTCATTTAAATATTTCGGTAATACTAGCTTGTATAGATACCGCAAAATATGATATACACGGCGAGGCACTTAAAACTGTTCTTCGGAATATTTCGATAAATACGAATTGGATTTAAAAAAAGTGACATTGCAACTTGTTCTCCTCCAAGAGGACTATCCGTTAACAGAAATGTCGACCACTTGTAGCACCCACGGGGGCGGCAGGGGAAAGGGTGGCTTTGAAATCTCAAATAGGAACCCCCGTATTTATTGCAGATTTGGAGTCTCGTGGAATAATATGTAACTTTTGTATGAAACATTTTCAGTTTTGTTTTTTCATGATAGATGGCTCTGTAATCGGCGAAAATAAAAATGAGTTGAAAATTGTTGAAAACGGTAAATTCTCCGACAAATAGACATCGGACTCCTTCTCTAGGTTTTAACACTTGCAGTTTCAGCAAACAGTTGGACAATACTGTGAAAAGCCGTTGGAGAACGAACATTCTTATCAGGGTACAGATCAGCGTACATTTAACGAGATTCTTCAACATTTGTATGGCCCTCGAAGTACGAGAAAATCATATCTACTCTCTCTGCAACCGTTAACTGCGTGAAACAACGGCTTAGAGATGTGTACAGTTCTAATCAGCGAAGTACAATGAACAGTCTGACGACATACTGAGGGCGTGATCACAGTATGTGCTTCATTAGATTCTGGGTGTCACATGATAGTATAATCAAAAATATAGAAAACACTTTACTTTGATCTTTCTAATCTGACATGGATGTTTGAGGTATTGCCGTCTTTCAATAGTTGTCAACCCTTTCTTTTATTTTTTTCCGATTAAAGAGCAATATATATGATGAAACAAAACAAATGTACAGTCTCGAATGACCACGCTATAGACGGGATATTAAATCGTAATAGTCCTTCATTCCTTCCTTCACAACTTGTATGCATTATTCTGCCTATCGCGAAAAGAAACTTCGTATTCTATCCTCACTACAGTAATTTCTAAATTTAGCATTAAACAGTAAAGAGCCAAATAAACTGGTAGAACTGCCTAATATTGTGTACGGCTCCCGCCACAAAACGATGTCGCATGGGCCCTACTAATGTCTGAAGTAGTGCAGTGGAAACTGACACAATGTATCCTGCATGGCTGTCCATAAATCCGCAACAGTACGGCGGGATGGAGATCTCTTCTGGAAAGCACGTTGAAAAGCATCCCGTATCAGGTAAATAACGTCCATGTCTGGGGAATTTGGTGACCAGCAAAGGTGTTTAACTCATAAGAGTGTTTCCGGAGCAGCCGGCCGCGGTGGCCGAGGAGACTGAGGCGCTTCAGTCACGGTCTGCACGGCCACTACGGTCGGGGGTTCGAATCCCCCCTCGGGCATGGATATTTGTGCCGTCTTTAGTATAAGGTAGTTGATAAGTAGTTTGTAAGTTTAGGGACTGATGACCCCGTAGTTAAGTCCCATAAGCCTTACAAACATTTGAACATTTTGTTCCCGGAGCTACTATGTAGCAATTCTGGACGTCTAGATTATCGTATTGTCCAATTGTCCAGCTGTAATTGGCCAAGTCCTTAGGAATGCTCAGTGGACATTTATGGATGCAGTTCATCAACCAGGATGCATACGTGCGTGTCATCTGTCAGAGTCGTATCTAGACGTATCATGGGTCCCACATCACTCCAACTGCACACGCACGCACGCCGTCAAAAGTTCAATGTCGGCGTTGATGGGCCCAGGTGAGACGTAAAGATTTTTGACAGTCAGCAAGGGTACACGAGTGGGCCTTCGAACCCGAAAGCCCATATCATGTCAATGATGTTTCGTTGAATGGTTCGCACGCTGATACTTGTTGATAGCCCAGGGTTGAAATCCGCAACAGTTTTGGAAGTTTGCTCTTCTGTCACGTTGATCGATTCTCTTCAGTCGTCGTTGGTTTCGTTCATGAAGGATCTTTTCCGGCCTCAGCAATGTCTGAGATGTGATCTTCTGCCGCATTTCCGCAAATTGACGGTGCACTCGTTAAGTGGTCGTACAGGAAAATCCCCACCTCATCGCTACGTCGGAAATGCCGTGTCCCATCTCTTGTACGTCGACTACGGCACCACGTTCAAACTCATATAAATCGTGATAACCTGCCATTGTAGCAGCGGTAAACTTTCTAACGCCTGTGCCGGCCACATGTTGTCTTAACAGGCGTTGGCTACCACAGCGCCGCCCTCTGAGTGTTTACGTATCTCTGTGTTTGCATACACATTCCTATACCATTGTCTTTGGCTCTTCAGTGCATCTTCCATGTAAATTATCACATGTTTATCGAGAAATTACTCTAAGACTGATAGAAAAAAGGAAGGAGCTACGAAAATTAATCACAAATGGAAATTCGTATAGCTATCGACAGAAATAACACAAGTCGCGCTGGAATGGCCTCACGGGCTAAGGCGCTATGTGACTGATTGCTCTGCCGTCCCCGTCGGAGGTTCTAGTCCTCCCTCGGTATGCACGTATCTTTGTTGTCCTTAGCGCAAGTTAGTTTATGTAAATGTAGGCCTAGGCTTCTGCCGCGATTGTCACTTTCAATAAAGTTCTTCAGGGTATTAGAACGCATCGTAATCGTGTAAAACAAACCGACGTTTCGGCCACTGCTAGACGGAGAGCTTCAAGCCAATCTTCCTGAGCAGCAACAAAATTAGGGACGTTCTGCGCTCAACTTCGCATACAATATACATATTAAACAGTGCTGCTGTCTACTAAATCAGTTGCGAGTGTGGACTAGAGCTCTGCATTTCGATGAAAACAACCGCTCGAGCCTTTCCCGTTTGGTGCCGCTGCTCGACGGCTGGGGTAGGCGCACGCTGCGGCACGGCTGCGGCCGTCTAATGCCCCATGTGGCCGGTCGCCCTCCGCCTCTCGGTTACCGGCTGAAGTGTCGAGCACTGCCGGCCGCTCGAGCGCTCTCACAGCCTCGGCCGGTGACAGCGCGGCCGCCGCGCGCTCAATACTGTGGAATCGCATTAGAAACCGACCTGGCTTTGAACAGCGCAGACAGCGGTATGGATTGACGAAGTATAGGGGCGTAAATGCTCAATTCATGAAACGAAAGGAAGTATTATGGAGAGAATTAGGAGCGGCTCGTTAGTTCTGAAGAAGAAAGACATGTCGGAAGAAGAGTCGAAAAGTGAAGCTTGGAAATAGTTTGCTCTTGTAGTGGATCGTGTCACGCAGGCTTTTGCTGGTTTTGTGCAATGTACCACATGTAATACTATGGTTTCGTACCAGTCAAGCACAACAGGTATGATTCGACACTGCAAAAGTAAATGCGGAGCAGAATTCCAACGACCACTTGCCGTTCCAAGTAGATAAATAAAATAAAATAAAAAATAAAAAAAAATTCGTGAATATTACTCCTAACTCCGTCATTCCTTTCCGATCCTGCATTCAATATTAGCACAACGCATAGTCGTAGCCAGGATTTCGGGAGGGGTTGTCAATGAATGAACATTGTAATAACGTGAACTCTTAATAAAATCGCAAACTGCACTAATAGTGTATAAGTTATATTTCATTCCAAATGACTGTATACTAGAGAGTCATCAGGCTATAGATACAAAATTAGGAACAAGGCAAATTAATTAATGAAGATAGGAAAATTCTGATCGAAACACGGACGATAATCGGAAAGGCTGTGCGTGAAGCTTGACGTAAAGTATGTGTAGGGCTATCAGTGACAAGAAAGATGGGTGTAGATACGCTTTGACTAGACGGGAACCTAGAGTCGTTTACATAAGAACATCAAGAAATATTGCTGACTGACATTGTAATATATGACTGAAATTTTAATTACCGATAGCAAAACTGTTCATTATTTCAGTAGTAATCACCATAGCTGTTAATACATTTAACCCACTGTGAGACATGACGTGCACAGATGTTTGCAGTTAGCTACAGAACCATGTTTTTTACCCAGATGTACACATGTTTACCAGAAATATACCGATGGCTATGAATGTCTCTTTTTAGGGTTCAAAAACATATGGGAATCACATGGGGAGAAATCGAGACTGTATCGAGCACGTTTAACTGTTTCCCAGACTTGGCAAAATGTAGCCGGACTTCATCCTGATACACAGTGATGCCAATTATTGTTAGCATTGTCAACATTTCGGGAGGGGTTTGAAGCCCAGAAACCACCACCCCGGACTACGCGCATGGTACAACGTATACGAGGCCGAGTTTGTAGATACGCTACACATAGCCCACGATTAGACTACTGTGTTCCCATTTGTCTACCGAACGGAACAAAATACTATATACAGACATTACAGTTTAAACGATACAATTACTGCAATACTTGATCACCTCAAAGACGAAACTCCAGTAGTCTGCATCATATTAACAAACATCAAATGTAACATAGCAATTGTAATATTACTATCAGTTCAATTGTAATATTATTATCAGTTCTACAGAACTGATAGTAAACAACGAAAGACAATTGTAAAAGAAATAAGTGAGTGGTTAATGTGAAGCGGTGACCTCTGATCTCAAGGATTGGGGCGAAGCGCAGCTCGCTTGCGCTGAGTGCGCCGGTTACTGGCGACCGACCAAGCGTTCGGCGTGCTCGGCCGAGAGCTGGCGACCGGTTGCCCGCAACCGGCGGCAGAGGACGCTCGGCCGCGTACTCCCGAGAGCCAGAGCGGCGAGCGGGACTTGCCGGTAAAAATCAAACATAATGCAGACCTCTAGTGTGGACTGGTGTACGGAAGTGAGACCGGGCGACCAATCAGCAGAAGAACATCTGAACACGAAAAGTATATCCGGTTTGGACAGCACACCAAGTCAGCGGTGTCGGAGCTTCACAGGGAGTGCGGGAAACAATTATTTTTCGGTGAAGCACGCGTCGGAGGTTCGAGTCCTCCCTGGGGCGTGTGTGTGTGTGTGTGTGTGTGTGTGTGTGTGTGTGTGTGTGTGTGTGTGTGTGTGTTGTCCTTAGGTTAGTTTACCTTAGTTTAAGTAGTTTGTAAGCTTCGGACTGATGACCACGCAGTTTGGTCCGATAGATTTAGAAAACATTTGAACATCTTGAAGCACGCTTGCTGGCTAAACAATGATTTACCATGAGAAGAAAGGTCAGAGAAGCCACAGAAATAGCCAAACGACCCATCAACATAAATAGAGAAGATGGCTACTTTTGTGTCTCGTTGCCGCCGGTTGTCCTAGGTGTCGGTGGCCGAGCAGACAGAGACCGATACAGGAAAATAGGATGTACGCGTGTGCGGTTACAGAGTCTGAGTTGACCAACCAGTGGGACAGCAGAAACTAGAAACACTAAGCTAGATTAGTACCAGACGTATATTTCGTAGGAACATGGTAATAGTTAACTTTTAAAAAGTTCATGACTGCAGACTAGTGTAATGATGATACATAGTTTAACTAGGTAGAAGACTGTCTACTGAGGAGAGTCTGTTCCAGTGCCTGTCCTATTGCCAAGAGACCGATACAGTTCAGTGGTGGCCACGAGCTGGGTTACAGCAGAGAACGCTCGTGGGCGACGTCTTAAGAACGCCGCGCCGTGCGAGCACGGCGCGGCGAAAGTACATGGCGCGCACCACACCCCTCCCTCCCCAACCGCCGCGCCGTCGTGGCGTAGGGCTGAGCGTAAATTGAATCTTACTACAGTTCTGCCAAACCCCCTCCAGACGGGTAGAAGGAGGCGGAGACTCTTGAGCACGTGACTGGTCTTCAGTAGCGCTTCCAAGCGGCAGACAGCGAAAGCTTCGGTCACTTTTGTTTACAGTTTACGTGCGTTATTGCGTGATTTTACGTGTAGGTTAGGTTGTGTGAAATGTGAATTCCCAGAGCAGACTCGGGAAAGTAACATGAAAATATTGTACAGTAGTCTGAATACAAGAGTGAATTGCTGCCTTCCTTATGTGATTTTAGTAGCCTCAAATGAAACGGAAGGCTTCAATGCTTTATTCTTCTATTCGTGATGTAACTACCCGTGAAAAAAAAATCATTAGTTTTGTAATGAATGTCAATTGAGTGTGGAAGCGCCTCTCACGTCTTTCCATCGAAGAAAATGTAAAGAATAATGCTGACAAATTCTTATACCGATATCCGAATATTAGAGCCGACGTGTTTAATTTATGCCAAGTTTCTGAAATAAAAAGTATATATTTCTCACCATCTGATATAGAATGTCTCATTTGCTGTAAGTGCGTTTTAAATACATAATTTATGAAACATTTATAATTATACGTATCAAAGACGTGGGCTACAGTCATGTCCCTATAATAATAATTTCGTGTGGCTCGTTGGCCAGGTGCATGTCTCTAAATTGGACGGCACTTCGGCGTCTTGGGTAAAAGAATGTGTGTTGTCACATGCTTTTATTCTCTTTAAACTCGTTGCCAGTAGCGTAGACTGTTTATTAGTAAAAACACCAGTGACAGTCAGTCAGCACAGACAGATAAAGACCATAATTTTTTATTCCTGTAGTGGAGACTATGGCAATTAGAACATAAATCAAATAATATGAGATAAAATTTACAGTACCGGTAGGCCTGAGTTAATGTTTACACTTTTCCAATTCTATCATTTTTGTTTGTAGCTCAGAACTGTCCCACTCCTTCAGGCTTGCAATTTATGTAGCATATTGCAGGGATAGTATGGAGAAACGTAACCTTGGTAGTACCTACTATGAAATTTCACTAAAATAGGAACATTCATGAGCTACAGACGTCAAAAATATAAAAATGAACTTAGAATATAAGACAGCAACAGCTGACAGCGTTAAGTTTTGGTGTCTGCCGCTGGGATGCGCCACTGCAGACTAGTCACGTGCACAACATGCCCCGCCTCCTTCTGCCCTTGTGGAGGGGATGTGGCAGAACTGTAGTACGATTCAATTTACGCGTAGGGCTGAGGGCCACGGCGGCAGCACTGGGAGGAGGGCAGGGCGGGGGTGTTACTGTTGGGACGGGCGTCGTAGCTGAGGCTGGGGTCCAGACGCCGTTCGCGCCCCGGTATCCACCTTGCGATCCCCCGGAAGACCCACCAAAACGAAGCGGAAGGACGCACACCTTCGCCCACAGGTAGCAGGTCATCTTCTTCTGAAGTGCGTGGCCCAGGTTGGGGAGGGGGGGGGGGGGCGGCACGCACGGTCCCGTAGTTCCTCTCGGTGACGCTGGCAACTGCGGCGGCGGCGGCGAAGGGGCCGACTGCAACGGAGGCGCGTCGACCTCCATCGGGACGAACGCGTAGTCCGGGGACGCTGGTCGCACCGGCGAGCGAAGTGGCTGTGCTCGCTGGCTGTGAACTGGGTCTGGAAACAAGAAACCAGAGACAGTATCGCGCGGCCTGTGCAGGCGCAACTGGTTTGCGTGGCGCCGCAGCTCCGACCCTGTGGAAGAACGTACAACAAACATATTGCGACCGAGCACGCGCTGAATGGTGCCTGGCATCCATCTCTTCTTCCCAGCTAACAACCTTGCACAGCACCGGCGTAGAAACCTGAAAACGCGAAGCGCCGTACGAACCGACTCGGTGCGAGGGAGGCTGCAGCAGGTGAAGGAGAGTGCGGTGACGGCGGCCGTGTAGCAGCTCGGCAGGAGACGGGCCGTCACGTGGCATGCACCCATAAGTAGACAGGAAAATTTGAAGAGCTAGCTGCCTGGAGTGCTGACCTTTCAACTTTTCCATGTGATACTTGAATATTCTAACGAAACGTTCTGCTTCACCAATGGACTGAGGGTGAAAAGGTGCGGTATTGTGTCATCGTATTGGATCTCACGATCGTCCTATTGCCTTTGCATCGAAGCTACTGACGCCAACGCAACAGAATTACAGTCAGATAGAAAAGGAGGCCTTAGCAATATTTACGGCGTCACAAAGTTTCATTATTATCTCGATGGTAGAAAATTCTATTTTTTGACAGACCACAAGCCCGCCATGAACGGCACAAAATCTTCAGAGATGGTCCTTGATATTGTCTAATTATCAGTATGAGATTTTGTACCGACCTACCACTCAACACGCCAACGCGGACACACTTTCCGGACTTCCGGTTGGCCCGGATGTGTCGTTTGATTCTTCAGAAATGGCATGTTGTCAGATAGACTCCAGAGATGCTTCCGCTGTCGCAGACTTCCCTTTTAACTCTCGTCGGGTTGCACAGGAAACAGCTACGGATGCAGACCTAAGTGTGGTAGCACGTTTTGTTCGCTCTGGGTGGCCTGCCAGAGCCAACGACATTGAGCGGCCTCTGGTTCGACGTTATTTTGCACAACGTCATGCATTGTCTTTAAGTCAGGATGTTCTGTTGTTAAATACCGACAACGACCGAACAAGAGTGATTGTTCCTCGTTACCTGCAACGAGAAGTCTTACGCTTTCTGCATCAAGGACATTGGGGTATTGTTCGGACAAACCAACTGGCCAGACGTCATTGTACCTGGGTTGGTATGGATGCCCAGATAGAGAGCATGACGTCACGGTGTACGGTTTGTGCGGAGCATCAGGCAGCTCCTCCACAAAGTTTCTCGGACTGGCCACGCCCCAAGGGACCATGGCAAGGGTTACACATTGGCTTTGCCGGACCTTTCTGGAATACACGCTGGTTAATCATTGTAGACGCTTCAGCAAGTTTCCTTTTGTGATTGCCATGAACTCAAAGACGTCGTCTAGTACAGTGCCTTAACATTAGTATTTTGCATCGAAGATTTGCCTGAAACTGTCGTCAGCCAATGGACCTCAGTTTGTTAATGCGGAATTTCAAAAGTTTTGTCGCGTGAATGGTATTCAGCACATTACCGCCGACACCTAGAACAACCGGCGGCAACGAGACACAAAAGCGACAGACGTTTGGCGTCCTAGCTGCCAGCAGTAACAGCACTACGAGGGGGGCAGCGCGCACAAAGCAACTCGTGAAGGCGCGCGGGAGACCACAGCGGTCATAAATACACAGAGCGCCGGCTCGCCGCAGTCCGCGCTAGGCGACTAGTAAACAGTGGCTCGCCAAAACGGCCGCCCCTCTTGCCTATTCCAACCAATGGCAAACAGTAATGCTAAAAATTTTTCTAATGTTTGTAAATCTATCGGGCCAAACTGCGTGGTCATCAGTCCGTAGCTTACAAACTCCTTAACCTAAGGTAAACTAACCTAATGACAAACACACACACCCATGCCCCATGGAGGACTCGAACCTCCGATGGCGAGCAACCGTGCGCTCCGCAGCGAGGCGCCTTAGACCGCACGGCTACTCCACCGCGGCAACAGTAATGCAAATACCAGTCATAGACGTCTATTTCCGCCAATCAGACGGAAGAATGAAAACACCAATGACGGGGAAAGTACACCATAGAAACACCAATCTAAAACGCCCATTTCTACCAGTAGCGTCAAGCAATGCAAAAAAACAATAAAGAATACCCAACATCCCCCTTCCTCTTCCGCAACAGATATTTAACGTTATTATATAAAACGCAAGCTCTCCCACAATCAGCAGTCAGACGAATACCCTGAAGAACGCGACTTGTAATAGTGGCCGAAACGTCGGTTGGTCTTCCACGATGACGGTGCGGTCTAATACACTGAAGAACTTTATTGTCTGTGGCGGAGCGGCCGAGGGCACTGAGGCGCTGTGCTACGATGCGCAAGGCCGGTCCCCGTCGGGGGTTCGAATCCCCCCTCTGGCGTGGATGTTTGTGTCGTCTTTAGTATAAGGTAGTTCATAAGTAGTTTGTAAGTTTAGGGACTGATGACCCCCGCAGTTAAGTCCCTTAAGCGTAACAAACATGTGAACATTTTTTGAACTTTAAGTAAGTAAAGCAGTCAACAATCCGAAGATTGGTTTGAACACAACAGTGCTTCACTAGGCATCGTCCTGTTTGGAGGTGGTATGCCGTTGCCTTCCTCCGACCTTGGAACTGACTTACCCAGCCAGTTATAGGGGGACCTACAGTTTAACGTGGGTTCCGAACCAGGGTTCTACTTGGTATTTTTCACATGAGCAATACTGCCAGAGGTGAAAGAAGTGGAAAGTGACAGATAAAAATCCTAGGAGCATGACGGGGATCGAACCCGCGACCTTTGGATTGTAGTCTGGCACTCTACCACTGTGCTACGGAGCTGGACTTTTGAACTTTATTGTAAGAAAATCAATGTAAGTAGTCTGCAAGTCTAAGGACCGGTGACCTCATCAGTTTGTTCCATTCTGTTTACAATCATTTGAATTTGTTTCTAAAAAACAAAATTGGAAACTTTGGTGGCAGTTGAATGACAGTATATAGCTGCAGTATAACTACTTCATGCAGCTGCCAAGAGACTAAACAGGAGCCGGCCGCGGTGGCCGAGGGGTTTGAGGCGCTCCAGTCACGGTCTGCACGGCCACTACGGTTGGGGGTTCGAATCCCCCCTCGGGCATGGATATTTGTGTCGTCCTTAGTCTTAGGTAGTTCATAAGTAGTTTGTAAGCCTAGGGACTGATGACCCCGTAGTTAAGTCCCATAAGTTCTACAAACATTTGAACATTTTTTTTAACTAAACAGGAGACTTGTCGATACTAGAGCACGGAGTCTAAGCGAATGTCATTCCGTGTTCGGCACTCAGTTGTACATTAGCTATGCTTCGGAGAAAGGTACGTGAATAATATAAGCATGTCTGTATTTGAGAAAGGTCGTGTGGTTAGGCTCAGAGAAACCGGATGGAGAAATCAGCGAATCGCTCGACATTTGAATAGGAGCGACGCTGCTGTTCAAAGATATTGCGAGGAGTGGATGATGGGTGGCTGAATATAGCGTCAAGTGGGAGCGTTAGGCCTAGAAAGACAACAGGGCGTGAGGGCCCACAACTGTTACAGTGGCACTCGGAGCCCCTGATACGTAATTCGATGGACCGCATACAACATAAGACTAATAGTGTTTCTCTCTTTCTTTCCTTCCAGTATTTCTTCATTTTCTCCCCAATTAATGGTCGTCTCTGCTCATCCGTCTACACTCTCTTTAGTCGAGGTCTTGCTTATCTTCTTAGTAGGTTGCGTTTTGTATCAGTAGCCTGAAGCATTTCCTGTCACGTGTCATTACTTCTGTAATACCTAATTTGTTTGCATCTTTCTTCACTGCTTTTATCCATCCTACAATTTTCTTCAGTTTATTAAAGTAATTAAAAGTTGTCTTTGTAATCCATGTGTCTTCTGTTCTTTTTAAAGTTCTATAAAATTTCAGCCGTCTTTTCCTCAATGTATCTGTGATTTTTATTTTATTTTTTTTTATTTTTCGTTTTGATCAATTTACTTTCATTTTTTTCTGGGGACCCATAATTGTTCTTAGTATTTTCCTTCATTTTTTTAGCTCTCCTAGTTCGCCTTTCTTATTCTTTGTTAGATGCATATGTTGCTTGTGTTCTAACAACTCGTACTAATTCTTTAATGCAGTAGTTTTGTGTTAATTCGTATGCAGATTCTAACTTCTTTACTCTTTCTTTATTTGTTATGTTGTCTATTCCGTTGGCTTGGATCCATTCCTCGAGGTATTCAGATTTATCACCTCTTTTAATTTTTCCATAATTAGTTTCAATAACTTTTCCTCAATTATGTTTCGGACCTTTATACTCGGTTGTCCATAAGATATTTTTAGCCCAGTATTTTTAGAAATTTCGCGTAAGAGATCAAGCATAACAGTTACATTTGTTAAGTTTTCAGTTATCAATGCTCTATCATCCGTAAAGGCTGAACATTTTACTTGTCCTTTCCTTGACCCATTTTTATACTTTTTATGCCTGTCTTTTCTAATGCAATTTGCCATGTTTTAACTATTTTACCCACAACCAGGTCAAAGATAATTGGGGACTGTCCGTCTTCTTGTCTAAATCCTGTTCGGAATTTGAATGATTCAAAAATTTCGCCTTGAAACTTAATCCTTGATGTTGTACCCAAGATGAGCGTTTTTTCAACAGTCTACGGTATTTTCATCTGTCCCTGATTCGTAAAGTATCTAAAGTATCTGAAAGAGGTTTTCTCTATTAAACGTGTCGTAAACCTTCTTGAAGTCGTCCGTATGTTTGTTTGTGTGTGCGTATTGCATAAAAATCTACAGTTTGGTTCCAATCTTGGTGAAATTTTGCGTATTTGACCTTGAAACCACGAGGACGGTCACCATACGTGTTAGGATCACGTACAACACATAGTTCACGAGATATGACGCTATAAACACTGAGATGCGCGGAAAACTGCTGCATACCGGACATTGTTGCACATTTACTCCTACACCCTTGGAACGATTTCAACCAAATTTGGTACACATATTCCGTACCGTGAGGTACCAATTTCTTTAATGCTAAGAACCACATACGACACATGGTTCATGACAAAGAATGTCATAAACCATAGGAGTTGCAAGAAACTGCCACAGAATGCAACGAGACTTTATAAATACAGTATATGAGTATGAGAGTACTTAGCGACTTCCAACAAACTTTAAACATAATTTCAACCCTACATTGAACTTTTTTCACTGACATCCATAGAAAAATTATGAAAGGAAATAAGTATCTCGCTTACTACTTTTGGAGTGAAACAGCGGCTTTCGGTATGACATTGCAATTTATAATTTCTACACTACATATTGTATTCGCATAAAATGTAACAGACAGTATAACACACACAGCTGAAAGTACCGTCGAAATTGTTTCACAGTACGATACGTAGATCAAGCGATACTGAGGACATGAACCGTAAAGTTAATGGAAAACCGCCCCATCTCGCATCAGGTTTCAATCTATTACTTCTTCACTATGAACTGTATTCGCAACAGATTTTACAGAGTTACAGCACTTACCCAAGTGAATATATACCTGCAAAATTATACAATTGTGCAACTTATAATTCAATAAATATGAGTTAATATATACTGTGGTGGGTAAAAGCTGTCACATAATGCACTACGTTTTAATACGTTTACGTATTTACACGAAGACATTCCTGTATTTCAGTCAGCATAAGGAAATTCGTAAAAGCTGACAGTTTTGTTGACAAATTTGAACCAACTTTGAACTGTGAAGTGTACATGGCTGCAGGCGAAAGCAATAGCCTTCTACAGAGCTACTACAAGGAAAGGAAGAGAAGGAAACAGCGTACATTCATCAAGTACCCATTATGTCCGACACATATACCTTTTAACTTCAAGAGACTGCAGTTTCCAGTAAGACTTGAATCTTCTATTACGATAAATAAATTACAGGGCAATCTATAAAATACTGAGAAGTGGATCTGACATGTTTCTCACATGGACAACTTTATATCGCTTGCTCAGAGGTGGGCTCACCAAAGAATTTATTCATATTAGATCCCGGACAAGTAACAAGAAATATTGTTTATAGTCAGATTTTGAATTAAAATGAATCTATGAATGTTACATATCATTTGTATTTTGATTACCACCTTTTCTGTTTGGATACTGCACTTATAATTTTGTACATTATGCAAGACAGCTTTATTTCTTATACAGGGTGAGTCACCTAACATTACCGCTGGATATATTTCGTAAACCACATCAAATACTGACGAACCGATTCCACAGACCGAACGTGAGGAGAGGGGCTAGTGTAATTGGAAATACAAACCATAAAAAATGCATGGAAGTATGTTTTTTTAACACAAACCTATTTTTTATGGAACCCCGTTAGTTTTGTTAGCACATCTGAACATATAAACAAATACGTAATCAGTGCTGTTTGTTGCATTGTAAAATGTTAATTACATCCGGAGATATTGTAACCGAAAGTTGACGCTTGAAACCTCCGATGTTCAGTTGCGTGTTGTAACAAACACGGGCCACGGTCGGCGAGCAGCATCTGCAGGGACATGTTTACGATGACGACCGTGTATACGAGTGGGGCTGTAGTGCACTGTTGTGGTGTGGTCTAGCTGTCGCAGTGTCCGCATGTAGCGCTTGCTGCTATTGTTATTCTGCATTGTCTTTGCACGCAGACTAACTGTAGTACACTATGTTACCAGACGTCTGTGATAGAGTAGTGTTGTAGGAACTGTGGCCATGGTGTATTCGAACTCTGAAAAGGCGGAGATGATACTCATCTATGGCGAGTGTCGACAAAATGCAGCTGAAGCCTGCAGGGTGTATGCAGAACGGTACCCAGACAGAGAGCATCCAACGTGCCGCACATTTGAAAACATCTACCGCCAACTGTATGCAACAGGTATGGTCGTAGCACGCAAACGGGTCCGTAACAGGCCCGTCACAGGAGATGCGGGTGCAGTTGGTGTGTTAGCTGCTGTTGCCGTGAACCCACACAGGAGTACACGGGACATTGCGACAGCCGGTGGACTGTGTTAAAGTAGTGTCATACGCATACTGCATCGTCACCGCTTTCACCCGTTTCAAGTGTCGCTACATCAGCAATTACATGGTGATGACTTTAATCGTCGAGTGCCATTCAGTTAATGGGCATTAACAGAGAATGCGTTGCAGTTCTACATGTTTACCGATGAAGCGGGTTTCACAAACCACGGGGCAGTGAATCTACAGAACATGCATTACTGGTCCGTGGACAATCCTCGCTGGCTCCGACAGGTAGAGCGACAGCGACCATGGACTCTAAATGTATGGTGCGGAATCATTGGCGACCACCTCATTGGTCCTCACTTCATTGCAGGGGCCCAAACAGCTGCAACATACATCGCGTTTCTACAGAATGACCTGCCAACCTTGCTCGAAAATGTCGCACTGGAAACGCGTCGACGTATGTGGTATCAGCATGATGGTGCGCCTGCACATTCCGCAATTAACACTAGGCTGACCCTTGACAGGATGTTCGACGGGCGTTTCATAGGACGTGGAGGACGCAAAAATTGGCCAGCCCGTTCTCCTGATCTTATACCTCTGGACTTCTTTTTGTGGGGTACGTTAAAGGAGAATGTGATGTCATGTGCCTACAACCACAGAGAATATGAAACAACGTATTGTGGAAGCCTGCGGCGACATTACACCAGATGTACTACGGCGTGTACGACATTCATTACACCATAGATTGCAATTGTGTGCAGCAAATGATGGCCACCACTTTGAACATCTATTGGCCTGACATGTCGGGACACACTCTATTCCACTCCGTAATTGAAAACGGAAACCACGTGTGTATGTGTACCTCACCCCTCATGGTAATGTACATGTGCGTCAGTCAAAAAGACCAATACAGGTGTTAGCATGAGGACGTAATGTGCTGTTCTAGTCTCTTCTGTACCTAAGGTACATCACCGTTCCCTTTGGATCCCTACTTAATTCGGTGCTCTCCGATACACACGATCGAACAGCGGAGGTGTGGTACTCAAGCGTCAACTTTAGGCTACAATATCTCCGGATGTAATTAACATTTTACAATGAAACAAACGGCACTGATTACGTATTTGTTTATATGTTCAGATGTGCTAACAAAACTTACGGGGTTCCATTTAAAAAAACGTAGGTTTTGTTAAAAAACATACTTCCGTGCACTTTTTATGGTTTCTATTAACCAGTTACACTAGCCCCTCTCCTCACGTTCGGTCTGTGGAATCGGTTCGTCAGTATATGATGTGGTTTACTAAATACATTCAGCGGTAATGTTAGGTGACTCACCCTGTATATTCTCCCATAAATAAAACATGTTATAGAAACAAGAAGATGGACAGAGCTAGAAGGGATAGGAGAGGTACTAACTCAAGGCCTGAATAAATAAATAAATACTCGGAAATCGCCGGGTTTTCAGCTAGTATATGTACTTAAAACTTTCACCTAAAATACCTATGGAACAATAATAGATCTTGAAATACGACTTTGACGGGAATGTACAACAAATATTGTTTTCAACACTAGCTTCGGTCGTGCTTTTTTTTTTTTTTTTTTTTTTTTTTTTTTTTTTTTTTTTTTACGTGGGCACATCATATTAACTTTTAAGCAATCAATGTCATGAAATTCATCAAAAGAATTATGATGGTAGAATCACAATACTTCAATTACATCCCGGGAAATTGCAAAGTGTAGTTGACGCTTGCAATTAATAAATCGCGCAGTTAGTGCACGTTTACGGGCTGCCTTAGGTTTCTCGCTTTGGTCTCTGAACGTTCGGAAGCTGCGCGCTTCATTTATTTCAAGCGTCAAATCCGCTTTTCAATATCTCAAGATATAATTGATGTATTGTAATGCTACCAAGGCAATTTTTGGTGACTTTTCATACTATTTATTGCATAAAAAATAATGTGTTTGTGATGAAAATAATATTTCTTTATGTTTTACATTGTCTGGTAGTACATTCTCTCTTAAACTACTGCCGTATGTTTCAAAATTTATTGATGTTTTAGATATATTTGGGCTGAAAACTATATTTACTGTTGTACAGAAATTAAAATTAAAAAATTGTTAGCCGGCCGCGGTGGCAGAAGGGACTAAGGCGCTCCAGTCACGGTCTGCACGGCCACTACGGTCGGGGGTTCGAATCCCCCCTCGGGCATGGATATTTGTGCCGTCCTAGTTCGTAAGTAGTTTTTAAGTTTAGGGACTGATGACCCCGTAGTTAAGTCCCATAGACTATACAAACATTTGAACATTTTAAAAAAGTGTTATATATAAAGATTAATGTTTGTTTGTCTTTTGGTTCGTATTTTATGCACGGCCATACCGTGCATCCGATTGCCATAAAACTTTGTCAACTTATTACTTGCACTCGCACGAAGATTATAGGCATACTAAAATTAACTTCCTATGGAGCATGGAGGAGGGTGCTTTAGTCAGTTAATTCGTTTCTTACGCCTTCACGCTGAAATGGCCTGACGGATATGACTGAAATTTGGAACAAAGGTATCTTTTACCCTGATTAATACATGGGCTACCTTACGTAAGCCACCATATGATATGTGGAGGAGGGTACCTAACAATGGGTTATTAAGTTTGCCACTCCTTCATGCTGAAACAACTGGACGGATTTGAATGACATTTGGAATGCAGATAGACTATACCCTGAATTAATGCATGAGCTACCTGTTAAAAGCCAACCTGCGGTGCATGGCGGAGGGTACTTTACAGTGGGCTAACACGTTTGTTCACACAGAAGCGGCTGGACTGAATTGAGTGAGATGTGGAATGAAGACAGCCTATTAATACATGGCTCCCGAATTAATACATGGGCAACCTTTCGTAAGCCTTCGTAGTTGCATGGCGGAGGGTACTTTACACCAGACATCCAAACTGTTTGACTGATCACCATTAAAGCCAGCACTTAAATGTATGTTTTCATGAAGGAGATTTTTATAATCTGCAAGCCATTGAATTTAGCATGGCGGAGGGTATCTTGCGACTTTGACACTGTTTGACCAATCACCATGAGACTTGGCGCAAATTGTTGTTATGGTCTTCAGTCCGGAGACTGGTTTGATGCAGCTCTCCACCCTACTCTGTCCTGAGCAAGCCTTTTCATCTCCTCATAAGAACGGCAACCTACATCCACTTGAATCTGCTTAGTATACGCGTCTCTTGGTCTCCCTCTGCGATTTTTACCCCACACACTTCCCTCCAATGCTAAATTTACGATTCCTCGATGTCTAAGAATGTGTCCTACCAAGCGATCCCTTCTGTTAATCAGGGTATGCCAAAAATTCCTTTTCTCACCAATTCTGTTCAGTACCTCTTCATTAGTTATGCGATCTACCTACCTAATCTTCAGCATTCTTCTGTAACACCACATTTCAAAAGCCTCTATTCTCATCCTGTCCGCAGTGCTTATCGTCCATGTTTCATTCCCGTACAATGCAACACTCCACACAAATACCTTCAGAAAAGACTTCCTTACACTTAAATTAATATTCGATGTTAGCAAATTTCTCTTTTTCAAAAATGCTTTTCTTCCCATTGCCACTCGGCATTTTATATCCTCTGTACTGCGACCATCGCATGTTATTTTACTACCCGAGTAACAAAACTCATCTATCACCTTCATTGTTTCGTTACCTAATCTAATTTCATCATCGCCTGATTTTCTAAGACCGCATTCCATTATTTTTGTTTTGCTCTTGTTAATGTTCATTTTATACGCTCTCTTCAACACACTGTCCATTCCATTCAACTGCTCTTCCAGGTCCTTTGCTGTCTCTGACAGAATTACAATGTCATCAGTAAAACGCAATGTTTTTATTTCTTCCCCCTGTACTTTAATCCCTATTCCAAATTTTTCCTTGCTTTCCTTCACCGCCTGCTCGATGTACAAATTGAATAACATCGGAGAAAGGCTACAACCCTGTCTTACTCCCTTCCCAACTGATACTTCCCTTTCATGCCCTTCGAGTCTAATAACTGCGGTCTGGCTTTTGTACAAGTTGTAAATAACTCTCCTTTCCGTGCATTTTACCCCTGCTGACTTCAGAATTTGAAAGAGTGTATTCCAGTCAACATTGTCAAACCCTTTCTCCAAATCTACAAAAGCTAAAAATATAGGTTTGCCTTTCCTTAATCTATCTTCTAAGATAAGTCGTAAAGTGAGTATTGCCTCACAGGCTCCTACGTTCCTCCTGAATCCAAACTGATCTTCCCCGAGGTCAGCTTCTACCAGCTTTTCCATTCTCCTGTAGATAATTCGTGTTAAAATTTTGCAACCATGACTTATAAAATTGATGGTTCTGTAATTTTCACACCTGTCTGCGCCTGATTTCTTTGGAATGGGGATTATTACAATTTTCTTAAAGTCTCATACATCATTTATG
This sequence comes from Locusta migratoria, assembly GCA_026315105.1. NCBI lineage: Eukaryota > Metazoa > Arthropoda > Insecta > Orthoptera > Acrididae > Locusta > Locusta migratoria. The sequence goes on along the minus strand of CM048755.1, from coordinate 661,451,133 downwards.
TTTTCATATATAGGAGGGAGAGGAGTAGGTGGAGGAGGAGGAGGATGAGACGGACAGAAAGGAGAGCTCCAGGCAATTATAGAAAGTACAGAATCTCAAATCATTATAGGTACCGAAAGTTGGCTAAATCCGGGGATAAGTTCAGCAGAAATTTTTACTACTGGGCACATGGTGTCCAGAAAGAATAGATTGAATAAAACAGATGGTGGCGTATTTATTGCTGTCACAAGTGGTTTATCTTGTAGCGTAATTGAAGTAGATAGCTCCTTTGAACTGGTATGGATAGATGTTATACGTGACAACAAGAATAAATTAGTAACTGGATATTTTTACCGACGTCCTAACTCAGATGATTCGATTGCAGAAATGTGCAAAGAAAGCCTAGACGAAATTTCTGAAACGTTCCCAAAGTATACGATTTTAATTGGTGGCGACTTTAACTTACACTCGATATGTTGGCAAAAATAAATGCTTAAAATCGGAGGCAAGCATAATACATCGTCCGGAATCGTACTGAACGCATTCTACTAAGAAAATTATCTCGAGCAATTAGTTCATGAACCCACTACATTAGTAAATGTTTGCGCAAAAAAAAAAAAAAAAAAAAAAAAAAAAAAAAAAAAAAAAAAAAATTGGACCTCTTAGAAACAAATAATCCGGAGCTAATAAAGAGCATCAAAACAGATACAGGGATTACAGAACACAGAGTTGTTGTAGCGAAAATGAATGTCGGATTTCTCAAATCTCATAAAATAAACAAAAAATATATCTATTCAAAAATCAGATAAAAATTCGATTAACGGTTTTCTGAATGAAAATCTCGTCTTGCGAAACTAACAATGTTATCGTAGATCATATGTGGCTTACGTTCAAAGAAATAATATCAACAACCATTGACAGATTTACACCAAACAAATTAACAAAATTCATCCACAAAATTACGGACCGTATTGGGAAATTTTTTGCCAGATTTCAAGTGGAAACCGTCTTTAGACCTACTAAGAAAATTAGTGAATGATTATGATAGGTGAAAGACGCACGACATCCCCTAGCAACACCTGGGGCATAAAAAAAATTCCCTGTAGCTGTGCCATGGTGTAGATAGGAACGACAAAAAGAAGTGTTAATACCCGCATTTTGGAACATAGAAGGAATTGTCGACTGGTTCACACAGACAAGTCAGAGCATGTCTATACATAGGGTGATCACGAAATAAAATTTAGTGAAACGAGTGTGTTAGCCAAGACCTTTCATTATTATACACGCATGTACAGAGAAGCTATAGAAACACATAAGCACCACAATAATTTTAACAGAAAAGAAGAAGGTTTGAAATTGGATAAGATATGACGGTCGACTTTGAATCAACAATATGACAATCGATTACCTGTAATCGAGAGAGATGACTCTGGTCAAAGATAGCTTTATAGTCGGCAGCACGTGAAAAGTGGTGGCGCCATCTATGCTCTCTATATAAGCAGGACCTCAAGCACCTAGTAGGCAGTCGTCGACTCACCTCTGAAGATGTTGCTCGCAGTACGAAACGTCGGGAGTAAGACGTTTTATTGATGAACCACGGCATCTTAGCCCGGAAATTTTAATTAATGATAACAAAATAGGAGTCTGACCCGCCGTGGTACACAAAACAGGTAGATCACTCTTCCAAAACCAAAGAAAAAACCATGTCAAATTTAAACGAACACAAAATCCTGGCAGTCTTTTACAGAAACTCGAAATTTAGCTTGAATTTCAGTGCGAGAAGCTTATAATAAATTCCACAAGGAAGCCTTGTCACGTAATTTGGTAGAGAATCCTAAGAAATTCTGGTCGTATGTAAAGTATACAAGCAGTAAAACACAATCAATACCTTCACTACACGATAGTAACGGTGATGCTACTGATGACAGTTTTGCTAAAGCAGAATTGTTTAACACAGCACCTTCCGAAATTTCTTCACAAAAGAAGATGAAGCAAGTACTCCAGAATTCGTATCAAGAATAGTTATCATATACAACCGATCGCTCAGCGAACGTTCCTTACCCAAAGAATGAAAAGTTACATAGGTTACGCCAGTATTCAGGGGGCAATAGGAGTGATCCGCAAAATTACAGGCCTATATCATTGCCGTTGGTTTGCAGCAGGGTTTTGGAACATATACATGTCCGAAAAGAACAGACACCGTATCAGTAATTGTAAATATGCCCACAACAGACAATGATCATTTCAATGCGGACGCATTCAAACGCTTGATCCCTTACGGGAATTCGGTATAGGCTGCGAGCAAGAGATGGGCGGGGGGTAGAAGTTGAGAATCTGCGTTGGAAGGGAAGCGTGCCTGAATAGCCTATTTGGTTAAGGAGACCGCTGGCCCAAAGCGGGAAATCAGGGTTCGAATCCCGGTCGTTGAATTTATTTCAACCCCACGAAACGGTCGAAATGTTTAAATATTTCGATGTCGTAAATTTACAGCCGCTACTGTCAACAAATGGTGTCTGTTTTTTCGGACATGTCCGAAAAGAACAGACACTATATCAATAAGATGTTACCCGCCTTTCAAAGCATATCTACATCTCCATCTCCATCTACATCCATACTCTGCAAGCCAGCTCACGGTGTGTAGTGGAGCGTACTTTGCGTACCTTTGTTACTTCCTCCTACTCCAGCAGCGCATGGTTCGCGAGAAACATGGTTGCCTGTATGCCTATGCGTGGGCCCTAATCTCTCTAATATTAGCCTTGTGGTCAATTCACGAGATATATGTAGGAGGGAACAATATTTTGGTTGACCATTCTTGAAACTTAGTCTCTCGGAACTTTGACAGAAGCTCGTACCGCGAAAGATAACGTCTCTCTTGCAGTGTCTGCGGGTGGAGTTTCCCAATCATCTCTTTGACGCTTTCGCGCCTACTAAATGAGCCCGTAACGAGGCATGCTGCTCTCCGTTGGATCTTTTTTATGTCCTCTACAACCCCACCTCAACCGGATCTCACACTGATGAGAAATACTCAAGAAATGGCCGAAGGACAATTTTATAACCTGCTTCCTTTGTTGACGGACTGCACTTCCTGAGGATTCTCCCAATCCCAATGAATCTGAGTCTTGCATCTGCCTTACCTACAATTGATTTTATGTGATCGTTCCGTTTCAAGTCGCTCCTTATATCTACTCCCAGATATATCATGGAAGTAACTGCTTCCTCTGTTTGTCCTTCTAAAGCGTAGTTATCTTCTTCTTTCGTTTCACCCGACTTTGGGGTACGTTAGATCAATCATTTCTTAATGTTGTGTGTCTTTCTATTAGCTCAGTATTGTTTCAGTCTTTCTGATCTTGCTTTCTTTTCATCTTCAGAGATTTGGATAGTTCGTTTGGTTTTGACTTTGGCTTGGAACCACTCTTTCTTGTCTTCGGTAATTTGTTTTGCAGTTTTATCAGTGAGCACCATTTCTTTGATTTGGAGTTATTTTAAGTCCTTCTCCTTTTTTTTTCTTCAAAAGTAGTCCAAAAAATTATTATTCAGTTAATCTATTTGGGTTCATTCCGAGGATGTGTCCATGAAAATCAGTTCTTATTTTCCTAATTGTGTCTGGCATTTTTTCGGTCGTTTCGTAAAGGGTTTCATTTCTAATTTGGATTAGTCTATTGTTTTGAATCTTGGGGCCAATGGGTTTTCTTGATATCTTACTTTCTTTGATGTCCATCCTTTCAGCTGGGCCATGGTTGGTAATGGCTCGTGTTTCGGCTGCATACAGGGATTCCGGTTTGATTTTTGTGCTATAATGCCTTTTTTTTTGTAACTGTTTATTGTGAGTTGGAATACCACTATAATTTACTTCTTCCAACTTCCAGTGTGTTTTTCTCAAGGGCATTTCAACTGATCCAGTCTCCAAGATATTTTAATTCTTTGAGAATCCATATTTTTTTGTTCTCCCACTAATATGTTTTGGTGGGTTTTTATGTTTGACATTATCTTTTCGAAGGAGATATTGAGACCTATTTTTTTCTCCTTCCCTGTACCTCTCAAGCGGCTTCTAAAGAAATTGCGTGCTTATGGAATATCGCCCCAATTGTGCTATTGCATTCGCGATTTCCTATCACGAAGGACACAATTCGTAGTAATTGACGGTAAGTCATCGAGTAAAACAGAAGTGATACCTGGCGTTACCCCAGGAAAGCGTTATAGGTCCCCTACTCTTTCTTGTGTTTATAAACGATTTAGGAGAGAATCTGGCTAGCTTTCGTAGACTGTTCGCAGATGATGCTGGGGTTTATCGGTTAGTGAAGTCATCAGAAGCAACTGCAAAGCGATTTAGACAAAATTTCTACATGGTGCGAAAATTGACAATTAACAATAAATAATGAAAAGTGTGAAGTAATACAAATGACGACCAAAAAGAAATCCACACTATAAATCAGTCAAACGTTAAGGTCGTAAATTCTACCAAATACCAAGGAGTTACAATTACGAACAACTTAGAATGGAAAGAACACATAGAAACTATTGTGGGGAAAGCGAACAAAATGTTACATTTCACTGGCAGAACGCTTCGAAGATGCAACAGCTCCAACAAAGAGACTGCCTACATCACACTTGTGCGTCCTCTCCTGAAGTACTGTTGCTCAGTGTGGGACCCTCACCAGGTGGGACTGACGGAAGACATTGAGAAGGTTCAGAGAAGGGCAGCTCGTTTTGTTTTATCACGTTACAGGGGGGAAAGCGTCTCGGAAATGCTGCACCACTCGAAATGGAAATCATTAAAAGAACGACGTTATTCGTTGCGGTGAGATCTATTTGCGAAATTTCAATCACCGACTTTTACTTCTGAATGTGAAAGTATTTTGCTAGCACCCACCTGCATAGGGAGACATGACCATCCCAATAAAATAAGAAAAATCAAATAGAAAACGGAACAGTTTAGGTGTTCTTTCTTCGCGCGCTCTATTAGAGAATGGAACCCCGAGAGAAAGGTTATTGAAGTGGTTAATGAACCCTCTGCCAGGCACTTAAATGTGATTTGCGGAGTATCTATGTAGAGTAGTTCTAGGGTTTGTTCTTTTGCTTCTTCCCATGTCTCAGCTAATAGGGCAATATCATCTGCAAAGGCTAGGCAACTGTCTTTGACGCCTCTGTTTTTTGTTCCCCATCGGATTTCTCTATGAATCTTCGCGTTCCAATCTGTGACGACTTTTCTCCAGGGTGCAGTTAAACAGCAGTGTGGAGAGTCCATCTCCTTGCCATAAACCAGTTTTATCTAAAATCTAAAAATCAAAAGGGTCGGAGAGTTCTCCCATGAATTTGACTTTGGAGTATGTGTTATAAGGATTTCTGTGGTCAGGTTTGTGGTTTAGAGATGAGGGATTCCCTATCTGTCGAGTCTTATGCATTTTGAAAGTCAGTGCATTCAAGGTAGTATACACTCTGTAAACAGATTAGAAAGCAAGTGTGGAGATTCTTTCAGATTGTTATTCAAAGTTGATAACGGAGTCCAAAACATTGTTGTCTATTATGAAGCAAGTTCTAAGGTGCGGCATGTTTTTCATAATTTGTTTTTGCCTACCTTCCCTTTGTATATTCTGAAGTCTCCAGAATCAAAGTTAGTTGTTCATGAATTTAGTTTCTTGTAGGGCCCTTATAAGAATTTTGGGGTTTGTTGAGGGTATCTGTAAGATTTTTTAATTTTCTAGCTTTTAGAAAATAATCTATGTTGAAAGTAGCTACGTAAGTGGTTTTTATACTTCAACTTGCTTGAGGTTCCGAGACGCTCTGAGTAATGCTGCAGACTCCCCAGAAACCAAATATCTACTTGCGCATTTTGGTGCGGTGGATAGTCCACCTGAAGTATTTTGTTTCACATCACACGCTTCCGTGATTGATAACAATGTACGGAATGACTCCTGCTAATACAAAAAATGTTCAAATGTTTGTTAAGCTTATGGGACTTAACTACAGGGTCACCAGTCCCTAAACTTACAAACTACTTGTCAACTACCTTATACTAAAGACGGCACAAATATCCATGCCCGAGGGGGGATTCGAACCCCCGACCGTAGTGGCCGTGCAGACCGCGACTGGAGCGCCTCAGTCTCCTCGGCCACTGCGGCCGGCCCTGCTATTACAGCGACTGGTTTAGAAAAAGTTCAAACGTTTGTAGTAAATCTAAGGGACTTAGCTACTGAAGTTATTAGTTCCTAGGCTTAAAAACTACTTAAACTAACCTACGGACAGCACACACCCACCCACCCACACACACACACACACACACACACACACACACACACACACACACACACACACACACACACACGTGAGGGATGACTCGAGCTTCAGACGAGGAGCAACCGCGCGCTCCGCAGCAAGGAGCCTCAGAGCGCTCGGCCATTCCACCGCGCCACGGTTGTTAGTTCTGGAGGTTTTTCTCAGCTCCCTGTAACCTGGAGAACAGTCGCTGACCAATCTGAGAACAGCCGCCTTTGGATTTTGATTTCGGTGTTGCTCTGTTTTGTGTCTCGTTTCCGCCGGTTGTCCTGGGTGTCGGCCGAGTAGAGTGAGGGACCGACACAGGAAAGTAGGATGCACGCGTGTGCGGGTACGGAGGTGACAAGCCAGTGGGACAGCAGAAACTAGGAACACTGAGCTAGATTAGAACAAGATGTGTATTTCGTAGAAATTGTACAATACTTAACTTGGAGGGCAGCAGGCTAGTGGAATGCAGATACATGGTTTAACTAAGTAGAGGGCTGCCTACTGATGAGAGTCCTAATCGGTGCCTGTCTTATTCCCAAGTGACTGATACAATTCAGTGGTGGGCACGAGCGGAGTTGCAGCAGAGGGCGCTCGTGGCTGACGTCGTAAGAACGCCGCGCTGTGCTTGCCTGGCGGCGCGCGGCGAAAGTACGTGGCGCGCACTTCAGACTTGTGCGACACCACAGTCTGCGTAGTACATAATAAGGCATTTTTCTTTCTGTGTAATGCCGGCCGCGGTGGCCGAGGGGACTGAGGCACTTCAGTCACAGTCTGCACGGCCACTACGGTCGGGGGTTCGAATCCCCCCTCGGGCATAGATATTTGTGCCGTCCTAGTTCATAAGTAGTTTGTAAGTTTAGGGACTGATGACCCCGTAGTTAAGTCCCATAAGCTATACAAACATTTGAACATTTCTGTGTAAACGCAGCACTTTACACTTATTTATGATGAGGCTCAGTTGCCATTCTTTACACCATGCATCAATAGCTGCTGATCCTCCTACCTTCGCTAACGTTTTCCAGTGTTGCGACATCTCGATAAACAACAGCATCGTCCTCAAAAAGCTTCGTTGAACTTCCGGTGTTATCTTTCCGGTCATTTATATACAGGGTGAGTCACTAAATATTGACACCAAGAATAACCGCGAAAGTATGAAAGGAGCTGAAAAGTTCGTGGAACAAAAGTTGCATGGGACAATGGCGGTCAGAATATGACGTTGGTTTTTTGTTGCTAGGTGGGATCGCTTCAGAAATATTAAAAGTCAGCTTTGTTTTTTTTTAAATGGGATGCTATAGTTTGGTACTTATTTTCTGATAGTGGCTATCCAATGATGTGTAACAATAAGGTCTTTGAATGTCAACGAAAGTCACAAAGGTGTCATCAACGTCAATTAACAGAAGGTATTCGAAGTGATGACCATTGGTATCAATGCAGTGCTGCAATTTTCTTATCATGGATTGAGTGTATTACGTATCTCGTCGGCACTTAACGAAGCACATGCTTTGACAATTCTCTCTCACGTATTTTCGTGTATAGTTGGAACTTCTTTATAAGCAATATCTTTCACAAGAAAAAATCCAGAGGCGTCAAGTCTGGCGAACGAGCCAGCCACGACACATCTCCTTCGTATCCAATCCAACAACTTGCGTCTACCGCAAGCCAACGCATACAGATCTATATCTGCAGGCCACAAGCTGCCACCATCCTGCACAGTGTGGTAGTGCATTACGTACGCTGGTTCATAGAGCACGTGTGGTATCTGATCCTGAAAGCCTGTCAAGTAAAATGGGACATTTGAAGAGAGTGTTCCGATATTCCGAGAGACAGATAAATAATGCATTCAGGCCCAAGAGAGTTCAGTCCACGGAGCAGAATGAAGACACAAATACACCTTCCACCTTGGCGTTCTTGCCGTACTTTGGTGCCATGTCGTTGAGAATTGGAAGATTCCTTGGAATATATGAAATTGTGTCCTTCGACCATCTCCAGAACTGAGGAATTTGTTAGAATCGGTCAAGGATGATCTTAGTCTGAGGAAACGTGGAGTATATAAGATCTCTTGTCAGTGTGGAGCGGCATATACAGGTCAGACATGTCGCACTGTGTAAGAACGCTGTGAGGAACATCAGCGTCATACACGCCTCTATCGCCGCGGCGGAGTGGCCAAGCGTATTGAGGCGCTATGCTCTGGTGCGCGAGGCCGCTCCCCGTCGGGGGTTCGAATCCCCCTCGGGCATGGATGTTTGTGTCGTCTTTAGTATAAGGTAGTTCGTAAGTAGTTTGTAAGTTTAGGGACTGATGACCCCGCAGTTAAGTCCCTTAAGCTTAACAAACATTTGAACACGCCTCTATCAACCAGAGAAGTCGACAATTGCAGAACACTGTCTGAACACAGGACATCGCATGTTTTGTGAGAAGACAGAAGTTTTATCTTCAGCTTCATCCTTTTGGGATTGCGTCATTAAAGAAGCAACACATATCCGTACATCTGATGATCTCATCAACCGGGATATGGGATTTCAATTGAGCACAGCCTGGAACCCCGCCTTGGCTACTATCAAATCACGACAAGAAAGTCAAAACCTTTCGATAACGGACCCGCCATAAATTGGTTTACTTGTAGTGAGTAACGTCTGGCTGTACAGTTTGTAAACACAGTGTAAAGCGCACGCGTAAAATAGCTGCTCTGTTTTTCCCTGCAGATAGCTCTTTCGGTCGACGCCCTCAATCGGCAAATTATTGCGCATGCGTAATTTGAACGTCTGCGCAGTCTTCGGCGTGTTCTATATTCAGCGGCGCCTATATGCAGATACCGTCAGTCGTACTTGGCCAACAGCAAGGGGCAACCACGTGAAGATGTCGCAAAATTGCTCCGAAGAAATATTGCGGGATTTACACAACGTTATCCGGCGGCAAACCAGTGAAGACTATATACAACTTAGGAATCGTCTCTGCAACTCATTTGTAGCCACCAGATAAAAATGTGCCGGACACCCATTGAGTTGATACATTTTGCTCCTCGTTCCTAAAGGTTTTTTTTTTTTTTTTTTTTTTTTTTTTTTTTTTTGCAATAAGAGGCCTAATGTTTCTTGAAGGAATGTGGTGTATATCCTGCCAGTAAGATTTCCGTCGATGAAATAGGTCGATCACGGTCGTTGGATACAACTTGCCGCAGCCAACGTGGATTTTCAATTGCCCAATGATGCGTGTTTTGCAAATTAACACTTTCAGATAACCAGGGCTGTGTATGTTGCCTGTTCAGTAAATGAAGTCAAATTAATAAATGTGTCATCCTTCTGAATCTGACGTTGAGCCCATCGGCAGAATTCATGCGACGCATACAATCCGTACCAGTTAATTCTTGGTGGAGACTGATATGGTTGTTGTTGTGTTGTTGAGGTCTTCAGTCCAGAGACTGGTTTGATGCAGCTCTCCAACCTACTCTATCCTGAGCAAGCCTTTTCATCTCCTCATAAGAACGACAACCCACATCCACTTGAATCTGCTTACTATACGCGTCTCTTGGTCTCCCTCTGCGATTTTTACCCCACACACTTCCCTCCAACGCTAAATTCACAATTCCTTGATGTCTAAGAATGTGTCCTACCAATCTATCCCTTCTTTTAGTCAAGGTATGCCAGAAATTTCTTTTCTCCCCAATTCGGTTCAGTACCTCCTCATTAGTTACGCGATCCACCCACCTAATCTTCAGCATTCTTCTGTAGCACCATATTTCAAAAGCCTCTATCCTCTTTCTGTCCACACTGCTTATTGTCCATGTTTCACTCCCATACAAGGCAACACTCCATACAAATGCCTTCAGAAAGGACTTCCTTAGGCTTAAATCAATATTCGATGTTAACAAATTTATGGTAAGGACGATATTTATGGCGATGCAGAACGCGAACGACACTACCCTGGCTCAAGCAAAATTCCCTTGCGATTTGGCGCAAACTAACACAAGTGGCAACAGTACCAATTTGCACTTCCTCATTAGTAACGTTTCTTTGCCGGATATGTTTTCGATACGTTAAAGATCCACTTGTTCTCAGTTTATCATGTTGTTGTTGTTGTGGTCTTCAGTCCGGAGACTGGTTTGATGCAGCTCTCCACAATACCCTATCCTGAGCAAGCCTCTTCATATCCACATAAGTATGGCAACCTACATCTGTCTGAATCTGCTTACTGTATCCATCTCTTGGTCTTCCTCTGCGGTTTTTACTCCACACACTTCCCTCCAACGCTAAATTCACAATTCCTTGATGTCTAAGAATGTGTCATGGACGTTCATGCCACCTTTTTGACCTTCTTTGAACTTCAAAGACCTTACTTTTACACATCATTGGATTTGTCACGATAGCCGCTATAAGAAAATAAGTACTAGACTATAGCATCCCAATTTAAAAAACAAAGTTGACCTTCATCTCTCTGAAGCGACCTCAAGTAGCAAAACAAAACAAAAATTCTGGCTCCCGTTGTCCCATGAAAGTTTTGTCCCACATAAACTTTTCAGCTCCAATTATTCCTTAGGAGTTATTCTTGTTGTCAATAGTCGGTGAATCGCCCCGTATAATGTGTAAAGGAACGTTCCTATAGCAGTCCCCTGGGGCACGCCTGAGACCACTTGAACTTCTGAAGACTTCTCTCCGTTGAGAATGGTATGCTGCGTTCTGTTAGCTAGGAATGCTCCAATCTAGTCACACAGTTGGTCTAATACTCGCTAATTATCGCTCTTTGTTCGTCATGCGACGGTGCGGAACGGTATCCAACGCCTTTGGGAAGTCAAGAAGGCGACGTCTTCCAGCCTTCTGAGTTTCGTGGATGAATAGCGCGAGCTGCGTTTCACATGATCGTTGCTTTCGGAAACCATGCTGATTCCTAACGCGGTTTATGTGAAGTGGTACTCAAGAAAGGCGATCAGTATCAATAATTAAAACTAGAGGCATGCGTAAAAATTAGGGATATATAATTTGGTCAAAATGATACAGTTCCTTATAGTTCATGATAGAAGTCTATAACTGACCTGCGTCAATGACGTCACATACAGTTCCTTTGGATTGTGCGCCACGTAGAAGTGGAACTCAAAGTATCAGTTTTTTTCTTAATAAATCCACCGATGTGGCGCAGTGAAACATTGGACTCGTGTTCGGTAGGACGGCAGTTCTAAACCGCCTCCAGCCAACCTGGCATTGGTTTTCACTGATGTCCCTAAATCATTCCAAGCAGAAGCTGGTATGGTCCCTTTCATAGGGCACGGCCGATTTCCTTTCCTATCCCCGACACAAACTATATGGGCATGTGCTCCGTCTCTAATGACCACGATGTCTTCGGGAAGTTAAACCCTAATCTTCCGCCCTCCCCCCCCCTTTTTTTAAATTTATTTTATCTGTACATGGGAGCATACGAGATACAAGTCACATTCTCAAGATCAACAATTGTAGCTCTGGGAAAGGTATAAAAATTCGCCGCGCTGGAGTAGCCGAGCGGTCTAAGGCACCTCGCTACGGAGCGCACGGTTGCTCGCCGTCGGAGGTTCGAGTCCTCCCTAGGGTATGTGTGTGTGTGTGTGTGTGTGTGTGTGTGTGTGTGTTGTCCTTAGGTTAGTTTACCTTAGTTTAAATAGTTTGTAAGTTAAGGACTGATAACCACGCAGTCTGGTCCGATAGATTTACAAACATTTGAACATTTTGTGTAAAAATTTGTTCCGCTTGATTTGGTTTGAAATTAGATGGTATTCTTACAGACGGCGCAGCCGTGAAGCTGGAGCAACAGTCCAGAGTCTCTCTGGAGCGAACAGCAGACAACGCGATCCCCAAGGGCGTGCGAGCGCGTCCCTTGCAGAGCTGTTACGACAAACAGATGTGCCTTCTGCCATCTCGGCAGTCGCATCGTTCCTGTTTTTATAGCGCGCTCCTGAAGGGAAAATACAACCGAGCTGTCTCGGGTAGGCAACACATCCTTGCATTCTCCAGAGAGTTAAGAGCATGCTACTTCAACGTTTCGGACGATAATAGCGCCTGCAGCCGCTAAGAATATCTGCGTCACAACATAGCGAGTGGGACATCTTGTCACTTCGCCCATGCTCACGACCAGCTTGAAGAAAGGGGCAGAGATACTTTTAGCTCTCGGCGTTGAATACTTCTCCAGAGCTTCTCAATACGCGTGTCAAACACTTCAGTGGTTCTACGCGGAGTCAGGTAGAGCATATTTTATTTTCTATTGTTGTTAAATTTCTAATAAAAAGTCATAAAAGTAATGAAAAAAACATAACTTGAGGTACGACATAATCCACAGGTGTCTCGTACTATGAAGTTAATGAAGACGTTGAAAGAAAAATTAACATACATACTTCGTGTACGGTCGGGGGTTCGAATTCCCCCTCGGGTATGGATATTTGTAACGTCCTTAGTATAAGCTAGTTCATAAGTAGTTTGTAAGTTCAGGGACTGATGACTCCGCAGTTAAGTCCCATAAGCTCTACAAACATTTGAACATTTGAACTTCGTGTATCAATGTCGTGGATGACGTAGTCAGTTTCACACGACATCTAACAAGAGAGACATCAGCTTTATTTATTTATTTATTTTATTATTTATTTGTTAAGATTTACGATATGAGATAGATTCATGCAGTATATTTCGAACCAAACTCAGCTGTAGTATGTACAATACACAAACTTCGTTTCTTCACTGGTTTCAGTAGGCGGAAAGTCTGTTTCAGTGAAGAAGTCAGAAAACCGTTTCGTATAAACCATGGACAATGAGTGCATTACGGAGGAAGTGAAGGTTAGTTGCTATGATACTGAGATAATTAGAGATGAAGCATAAACTCTGCCTGTCTAAACAGACACAGATGAGAGGAACCGACCGTGCCTTTCTTGAACGAACAATCGGGATTTACATTTACGATCTACAGCGGTATTTCGCAAACCATTGATAAAGAAGGATATTATGAGGCAATGCTGAAAAGTGATGCTTTCTATGTTTCTATCCTGTTCTCAATATCAATGTCCTTATACAGAAGGTACACGAACTGTTTGAATTTATTTGGAATTGAAGTGATTGGACATTGGCTGTAATACGTCCAACTCATGAAAAGAAAGATAAACTTCCATGAGATACTTGCAGAGGAATAGCTTTACTAGTTGTGGTTTACAAAGTCTTTTAAAACTGTCTACTAGGAAGGACCAAACCCTTAACAAATGAAGTTACAGGAGAATATGAAGGAGGCTTTCTATCAGTAAAATAAACAACTGACAATGTATTTTTTCTAAAACAGATATGAGTAAAAAGTGTATGAGCTCGACCAAGAATTACACTTAATTTTTATTGAGTTCAAAAGTCACTAGGAAAGCCACTAGGAAAGCTTATTGTATCTATTGATAGAGTTTGGATTTTCGAAAAAAAAAAATGTTGCAGTATGTATCAACGAAACAGAAGCAAAAATCAAAATAGGAAATAAAATAACTGAAGGGTTCTCGGTTAAATCTGGCCTATGATAAGGGGACGGATTATGACTGAATTTATGTAATGTAGCCCTTGAAAAGGTCATGAGAGACATCAACAATAAATATCACCCAGGTCTTTTATTATGTGAAAGGAATGCAGTCTCTGACAAAGTTCGGTGAATAGTCCTGTAACATTAACGTAGATGAACTACGTTACTGCTTACTGCCCTTCGAAATAAGCACATCCCATAACTATGCACTGCTGAGCTCTCCGATACATGACTTAGAAACTTTGCACGAAGTCTTCCTTTGGGGTGGTGTTCAAAAGCCTAGTCACACTTCGTTGCATGTCAGGAATATCGGTAAATCTCTCTCCTTTCAAAACGAGTTTGAGTCGAGTGAATGGGAATACGTCTAGAGGGTTGAGATCCGGCGAGTATGGTGGATTTTCAAGTTGCACCACGCTCTTTTTTTCCCAGGAACTGTTTGACGATATTGGCTGTGCGTGTACGAGCGTTGTCGTGCAACTTGAACATTCACCATACTCGCCGGATCTCAACCCTCTAGACTTCTTCCCATTCACTCGACTCAAACTCGTTTTGAAAGGAAAGAGATTTGACGATATTCCTGACATCCAACGAAACGTGACGAGGCATTTGAACACCATTCCAAAGGAATATTTGAAGTAAACTTTCCAGAACATGGTTCGCAGAGCTCAGCGATGCACAGTTATTTGAGGTGACTATTTCGAAGGACAGTAACATAACTGTAGTTCACAGTTCATCTACGTTAATGTTCAAATGTTTGTTAAGCTTATGGGACTGAACTACGGGGTCATCAGTCCCTAAACTTACAAAATACTTATGAACTACCTTATACTAAAGACGGCACAAATATCCATGCCCGAGGGGGGATTCGAACCCCCGACCGTAGTGGCCGTGCAGACCGTGACTGAAGCGCCTCAGTCTCCTCGGTCATGACGGTCCACCGAACTTTATTGTCAGAGGTTGTATAACCCATTTAACCTATGCTGATGATGTTGTAATAATGTCCCAGTCCCAAAATGAACTTAAGAATCTAATGCGAACGCTAGAAGCTGCAACCGGAGAACTTGGCCTGAAAGTAAACTCATCAAAAACTTAATACATGGTAGTAGGAAGACACCATTTACCAGATGTTTTACATATACAAACAAAGGGAATTAATTACAAGAGAGTAAAGGAGTTTAACAGTCTTGGAGCATTTTTATCAGAAGAAGCGTCAAGTAAAGTAGATTTAAAAGCAAGAGTTCAAGCTGGCAATAGGGCCCTCTTTGCGCTGAATAATGTCTTGACGTCTCGGAATGTGCCAAGAGAGCTAAAAATACGTTTATTTAAGTCATTGATTTTCCCTGTAGTTCTCTATAGCTGCTGAAACTGGAGTTCAAGTAATCAAGATCTTAGTAACTTATTAATATTCGATAGGCGTGTGCTCAGAAAAATCTATGGACCAATACAAGATGATTTGACAGGGAGTGGATTAGGAGACATAATCAAGAACTGTATGTCCTATATACTCAGCACAACAAAGCAGGATTAGCTAGAAACAGATGATTGGAATGTTTGGGACTTGCTGAACAGATGAACGAGAACCGCTATCCACAATTAGATAGGAGACGATGAGGAAGATCTACGAAGATATGGATGGACAGCATGGGGGGAAAATGTAATGCAAGTAGAGGCCAGGGACGATTGGAAAGAAACGGCCAGGAGAATAAAAGACTGGAGAGGAAAAATGTTCAAATGTTTGTAAATCTATCGGACCAAATTGCGTGGTCATCAATCCGTAGCTTACAAACTACTTAAACTAAGGTAAACTAACCTAAGGACAACACACACACGCGCGCGCACACACACACACACACACACACACACACACACACACACACATATGCCCCAGGGAGGACTCGAACCTCCGACGGTGAGCAACCGCGCGCTCCGCAGCGAGGCGCCTTAGACCGCTCGGCTCCTCCACCGCGGCCCATTAAGTATAATGTCAGAATATTTTACTTCAGTCCATCAATAGTAAAGTCACCCAAGAAAAATTACTTCATACTTGTTTTTTCGTTATGGGTCATTAACACATCACGAGTGACCTACACACGTCGCCAGTCTTGCGATGACGCCGCTCAGATAACTCGCAATTACTTGTGAAAGGAGGTAGATATCGGTGCGACTACTATTTCAAAAACTTTTCTGTACTTGTAGCTATATTTCACTCGCTGTAATGTATGCTCTAAAATGCATAGAACGGTAAGCTGCCCGCTATCGAACGTTTTCAATACACGATTTGTAAATCGAGTGCGCATACTTCACAAAAAGCATCATTTGAAAACGACTGTTACGAATTTCGAAAAAGGTGAATGTTTTATTCGAAACCTAAGATGTTCTACTACCGTGTGTTCAAAAATCAGATTTTGTAACCGCATACTTTCATCAAAATCGAGTGAGGAGCGTTACAAAACTAAAAACTCACGCGGAATGAAAAGTATACTTTTTATTTTTTCACAGGCAAGGCAAAGCTTTTAAAGAAAAAATAACTTCATCAAACGATGTGGCGTGGTCTTATATACCTTCAAAATTTTTTACAACTTGAAAATCGGAAAATTTGTATTTCCCCCTCTTTTTCGTCTCGGTTCGGCCCGGCGCGCAGTGTGAACACCCATGCCGTCGGCGTGCGGCTCGCCACATCCCGGCTCGGTTCGGCCCTGCTCGGCTCGGCCCGGCCGGCAGTATGAACGCACCCTGTGTACATCCATAGTGAACGGCTCCCGGCTAGCTGCTCGGCCGCTTAACCTGCAGCGGTCGCCACGCGCGCGCTGCATCGGTGCGATGGCAGCTGGTGGCGGCCACAGTGCGCAGCCAACCGCGCGCCGGCTGACGCCAATACATGACCAAAATTACTTTTCGATTTTCTTGCTGAAAAAAAAATACTGTATGTGTATGAAACAAAGCTACATCGCACTCTGGTATCAGTTTTTCGATAAAAATTCTCCGTCTCCTGAAAAAAAAATAAAAACCTTCTCTTCGGGTTTTGTGCGTTTTCCTTGACGTAGAAAGCTTCTCACTCGATTCTGAGGAAACTAATTGTCGTACATCACAGAGTTTTGCACATCTTGCAGGCTAACATAACAGCTTCATAACGGAGTGTCTGATTTTTCGATATTCGCCACAGATATTATGATACTTAATTTCCAGTTAACCTATCGCATAACATCTGAAGCTTTTGCAGTGAAAAATATAGTCGCTGACTACTTTTCGTTTAGTTAACTTTAGGTTATACATTACTGCGTACGAAATGTAGCCAACATTGTGAAATTCAAAAAATGTTCAAATGTTTGTTAAGTTTATGGGACTTAACTACAGGGTCATCAGTCCCTAAACTTACAAACTACTTATGAACTACTTACGAACTAGGACGGCACAAATATCCATGCCCGAGGGGGGATTCGAACCCCCGACCGTAGTGGCCGTGCTGACCGTGACTGGAGCGCCTCAGTCACCTCGGCCACCGCGGCCGGCATTGTGAAATTGATTTTAAAGCTGAAAAGAAAGCAATGCATCGCTCCAGTAAAGCGAACAGGGTGTTGAAATTTGAGGGCGCTAGCGCCGCGCGTTCTCCTTCGGCGCGCCATGTGCACAACTACTGAGCCTCTAACCTGCAGCTCAGTCAGTCAACCTTCGTAATAAAGCACATGCCTGAGCCAAAAGAAAATGACTTTAAAAAATAGCAAAATTTGGGACAGATGCCAGTTCTCTTACTCGTTTTACAATATTGATGGCAAACAAGGACAGTAAATCTGGTTCTATGTATTATAGTTAAAAATACTGGGTTGCTAGCTGTCACTGACGGAAATTGCAAGTTCATAATGGGGACTGTAGGGTTCTAAGGAAGAGAGAATGCTAGTGTTTTTTGTTGATGCACTTTCCGACATGCAGTAGAAATGGGATGACTAAAATCACCAGAAGAATTTTTGGCAGGATCCAATAACAAGCGTGTAAATGTTATCCAAGGCGCTGCAGCATTTTTCCTCTGAATCAATATTTAATTAGACTTTCTCCACAAAGACCAACAGCAGGGGACAGTAAAGATTACAACGGCACTGTTAAGTTGGAATATGCAGTTCGTATGTGGAGCTTAAGTGCATCTTCTTTCTAGTTGAGTTAAAAAAAAAAAAGTTCAAATGTTTGTAAAGCTTATAGGACTCAACTACGGGGTCATCAGTCCCTAAACTTACAAACTACTTATCAAGTAGCTTATCCTAAGGACGGCACAAATATCCATGCCCGAGGGGGCATTCGAACCCCCGACCGTAGTGGCCGTGCAGAGCGTGACTGGAGCGCCTCAGTCCCCTCGGCCACCGCAGCCGGCAGTTGAGTTTAATCCAAGTAAACCAGTGACGCTGTAATGAAACTGCTGTTATAACTTGGCACCATCCACGGATGATGATAACGAAAAAAAAAAATGTTTTGCTCTCAAATTGCATAAAATACCAAAACTGGACTCACTAGTTGCTCGCATGGGGTAGTAACCGTTAGATCACGACAGGGAAAAAGTTGTAACTGCTGTCCTATAATCTCAATATACATACAATGTAACTACATAAGGTTTTCTATAGTTCATGGTGTGGCTCATACAGCAACCAGTCAAATTTTAATTTCAAGTAAAAACCGTCTTGGTTGCAAGGTGGTTTTATTAATTACCAATGATGCGTTTCGCCCTCACAGCAGTGTATCATCACATTATTTGCATGACAAACGTTACGGAAATTACTACAACGGCCCCTGTTTCAGTACTTTAAACGTTGTACTCATTTTTGTGTAACGTTTGTCATGCAGATAAGATGATTGCCTGCTGTGAGGGCAGAACGCGTCATTGGTAATTAATAACACCACTTTGCAACCAAAACTTTCTACTTTAAATTACATTGTAACTGACAGTGTACCGTATGTCATAGTGTATGTATTTTGAGATTATAGTAGGACAGCAGTTACAATTATTTCACTGTCAAGGTTTCTAATCACATACCGACGTTTTATACCGTTCACGAACAAAAAAAAAATGTTTTCGTGAGGTAAATTGACATGGAATGGCAGCAAAGTAATTATGAATGAAGTAGCCTCGTGTTATTGGCTCACAAAAAAGCCAATTTCACGTGTAACCTTTAGCAAAGAAGTAACCATTTCATATTCTAAGCTAAATAACCTATCTACACGTAAATTATCTTGGATGTGTAGTTGTTTGCTATATTAAAGTACTGGTATTCTTGCACCAATATGAACAATAAGATGCAATTAAATACATTGCAAAGCCGGTTGTTCGAGTCTACAAAAGTTCAATAAAATTTAGCTACAGTGAATTAACAGCCTTTCATTCAACACTTTTGAGAAAAACACACGTCTTTTATCAGCTCTCATTAAACACGACACGCAGCGCACAGCGTTGAAACCTCGGAACCCGCGAGCTGAGAGCGGCACAAGAAACAAATTCTTTCTTGCACGCGCGAGTGAAAGCGATGTGAGCGAGCCGAGGCGGCCGCGCGGGTTCACTATGGCCATCCCAATGGGATCACCCACTGGGTTTACCAGCCGTTTCCCTGCCGCCGCGTAGCAGGAAGCGTGGAGCGGCTCACTATGGCCGTACCCTAGACCGCTCGGCGACTCCACCGTGGCGACTGGAGAGCCCTGGTCTTCACAGTGTGCAGTCCTCTGCGCCTGATTGGGTAAAGTAAAGAAAGTAAATCTCAATAACGATTGCGGTATTATGTCATGCATATTGTTCGGCCCACTTTCCCGCTTCACTGAAGAAAACTGAAACTTCTGCCGCTAGAGGGCTCCGAAATGAAGCGAGACACATGACTGTTTGTGACGTGACTGACTAATTCTGTTCTGTAATCGTGTTTGTAACCACAAAATAAATCTATATTTATAAATGTGAATGTCTGTTCGGTGTACGCTTATCACATCTGAAGGACAGGACGCAGAGACTTAAATATTTGTACAGTTACGAATTTATACCTGAGGAATGTTTTAGGCGCAGTTTTATAGCGATCTGATAGATATTTAGTAATTTGAAGAATATAACGCGAAATGCGCAACAATAATAATTCTTTGAAAATTATATTTACTCTTTGAAAATGGTTTTATTGGTTGCATTGTTGCATGAGGGTTGATAATGATAAAAGTGTGGAGTATATTGGGATGGAAAGTTATCGGTGTATATATAATTCTACGTGTGTGTGTGTGTTAATATTTCGCTCTTTAGCGAAAACTACAGAACGCAAACGAATGGTCTGTGTGTAATTGTTGTCCGAAGTCTCCCGTTGTACACCATAGCAGTTCCATGCCGATAGCTGTAAGGGTGGAAGATATGGTGGTTGAAAGACGTCAAATTATGAAAAAAAATTCGGGCTGAAGGCCAGCGATGACGTTTGCTACTCTATAGCAAGGAGGTTACATACAGCGAAACGTGATGCCACAGACCATACCTTTGGTTTACGCGTGGTACAATGTCTTCAGCTCTCCCTCTGTAAGGATAAGCATACGAATAAGGAAATATAAGAATAAATAAATAAAGCAGTAAAAAAGAAATTTCTTTTAATACATCTCTTTAAAAAAATCGATTTGACGTTTCGAGCATTACATCAAGTGATCGATCTCTGATATTATTACAATCATTATTGTTGAATTTCGTGATTGGCTTCTTCGAAACGAATGCATTTTTACATGTGATTTGATCTACACTAATTACTTTCATGATAAACGGTAAGTGCATAGACTTCTGCAATCTGATAGGAATATTTTTCAGTTCGGCTTTATCAGCGACATTTCCTCAAAAATGAGTGAAATTAAGTACATATATAGTTATTTAAACTTCGCAGATAAATGTGCATTGCGTTACTTTACACATATTACAACAGTACATCTACTTTTAATAGATCACATTCAGACAACATGCCTTGGAAAAGGAAAACGTCATTATCAAGAAACACTGTTGGAGCAAAACGTATTAAAACATCAAGAGCAAACGAAAATGAAGAACAGCGCGAGGTAAGACTTTCACAAAGGAAGGACAAGGGACAGCAATGGCGAACGTTGAATCACCGTTACAACGTGACAATAGGCAACGTGAGGACCGAGAGCGAGCGGAGCCGCGGGTTTAAGCTAGTAAATAGTAAAATAAAAAAGTGTGCACTAATTCATCCATTGCACAAAAAGGAGGAGAAAGCAGACGTAAACAACTGCAGAGGCATTTCACTTTTGCCTGTAACTTATAAAATTGTATCCGCGTGTCTGCTAAAGAGGGCACAAGAACAACTAGAACATACAATTTCAGACTACCAAGCAGGCTTTCGACCTAATAGATCATGCCCTGAACAGATCTTTAACCTTAAAGCTATTTTAAAAATTAAAGCAATCCGGTCTAAACCAATAATGGGCACATTCGTTGATTTTAAGAAAGCATATGACTCTATAGACAGACAGTCTCTATTTAACATTCTCGAAGAACGTGGACTAGATACCAAAACCCGAAAACTAATTGAACAAGCACTGACGGAAACCAAATCAAAAATTAAATTCATAGATGAAATTTCGGAACCATTCTTAATTAATAAAACATAGTTTTAGACAAAGTAATGAAAGAATGGGAAATCGAACTAAGGAAACAAAACTTCTGGAAGCCAATTGAACTAGGAAGAGGTAAAGGAAAATTGAACATCCCTTATTTAGCGTTTGCAGATGACGTAGGAATTATAACAGACAGTCAAGAAACCGCAATAAAACAAACTGAGAGCCTCAAAGAATGTGCAGAGAAGGTTGGCCTGCAAATCTCCTTTTAGAAGACTGAATGTATTTGCTCCAAATTAGATATTCCGAAACTCGAAACAAATTATGGTGAAATCAACAGAGTCAAACACTTTAAGTATCTCGGCGAAGTTATTGAACAAACAGGACTCGAGAAAATAGCACAAAACAACCGATTACAGAAAATCAAGAAAGCATTCGGACTTGTTCAAAACATATATAACAAAAATGCCTGTCAAAAGGAACTAAAATCAGACACTACAACACAGTTATCAAACCTATAGTCACATATGCAAGTGAAACGCTCTCACTGAATAGAAAACTATATTTACAAGAAATTAAGAAAGTAGAGAGAAAAATTATTAGGATAATTCTGGGACCACGATACACACAAGATGGATACAGACTGCAGACCATCGAGGCAACCGAAAAACTATCAAATATCGAAACTGACATCAGAAACAGACGAATGAAATTTTATGGACACCTACACAGATCACCTAGAAACAGGTTAACTAAACGTGTACTGGACTAAGTGACATCACTTAAAGCAACAATACCCTGGGTAACTGAAGTTAAGAAGGATTTGACATAAACAAAAATTGACGTAACAAACACATTAGACAGGGATACATTCAGAAGAAAAATTGACAAGTGGAAGTTTACTTCGGAGAATGCACCAAAACCATAACGACCAAAGTGGACTAAAGAAAGAAAGAAGGCCCTTGGGGAGAAAGTGAAGATATATTGGGAAAATAAGAAGAACCTTAAGAAATATTGATAATTCACCTGCTTATCGTTCTCCCATGGGGACATTCGCTAATCTGTATCTATAAATGTCAATGTCTGTTCGGTGTACGTTTATCACGTCTGAACCACAAGACATACAGAGCAAAAAATTGGTACAGTTACTAATGCCTACCCGGGGAAGGCTTTAAGCACGGTTTTATGGCGGTCGGATACCTACTTAACTATATATATTAATGTGAATGTCTATTCGGTGTACGCTTATCACGTCTACGAACGATAACACGCAGAGACTTAAATATTTGTACAGTTACTAATGTATACCTGAGGAGGGTTTTAGGCACGTTTTTATAGCGATCTGATAGCTATTTAGTAATTTGAAGAATATAACGCGAAATGCGGAACAATAATGATTCTTTGAAAATTATATTTACTCTTTGAAAATAGTTTTATTGGTTGAATTGTTGCTTGAGGGTTGATCATGATAAAAGGGTGGAGTATATTGGGATGGAAAGTTATCGGGGTATATAAAATTCTACGTGTGTGTGTGTTAATATTTCGCTCTGCAGAGAAAACTACAGAATGCAAACGAATGGTGTGTGTGTAATTGTTGTCCAAAGTCTCCTGTTGTACACCATAGCAGTTCCATGCCGACAGCTATAATGGGGTGGAAGATATGGTGGTTGAAAGTCGTCAAATTATACAAAAATTCGCACTGAAGGTCAGCGATGACGTTTGCGACTCTATAGCAAGGAGGTTACGTACAGCGAAACGTGATGCCACAGACCATATCTTTGGTCTATGCGTGCTACAATGTCTTCAGCTCTTTCTCTGTAAGGATAAGCATACGAATCAGTAAATGTAAGAATAAATAAATAAAGCAGTGAAAAAGAAATTTCTTTTAATATATCTCTTTAAAAAAATCTATTTGACGTTTCGCGCATTACATCAAGTGATCCATGTGTGATATTATTACAATATTGTTGAATTTCGTGATTGGATTCTTCGGAACGAGTGCATTTTTACCTGTGATTTCTTATATATATATATTCTATGATAAATGTAACATGTTTTTAGATAAAAAGGAGATGGACAGAGAGGGAGTGGATAGGAAAAGTACTAACTCAAGGTTCGAATAAATAAATGAATAAATCAATACCCGGGCAACGCCGGGTTTTCAGCTAATAATAATAATAATAATAAAATAGAAAACCTGCCACCAATTGAAGTCCATAGAGTAAAGTAAGTTGTGTACGCTGAGGATAGTATCGAGGACAGTAATGCGAAACGTTGGGATACTCGTGTTGGTAATGCAAGAAACTGTGGTGCTAACCACAACACGTGTAAAAGGCTAGGAGTGGATGACCGCCGAGACTGACGGGAGTCGGCGTGATGACACATCAGATCGTCGGATAACAGAGACGCAGCGCTCAGCAAGGTGTGTCGTATCGCCAGACTGTCTACAGCTCGCCGCTGCAGAACTGCCGTACAGCAATTTCACTCCTCAGATGAAACGGAGAAGAATGGACATCCGTCAACAGTTCCTTTCGCTTCTTTCAGGTTCGCCCGTAGCACACATCAAGTCAGCAAATGACATACTAATTTTTTTTTTTTTTCCTTTTTAAAGCTACAGTACTATTATTTGATTTATCACTTGCTATTTAATGACGACGACCGCTTTGACTTTTGTCTCTCTCAAGTCAACTGCGATTTCTACAGCTTATTTAAATACAAATATCTTTTTTGAAGGTATAATTTACAATAGTTAGTTTCTATATTTATGTTTTCTTGTCAGTTCCCGTGCGCAGTCGTCCACCCCGAGATCTGTGTGACTGGGTTAGGTCAGCACCATCCTTTCCTTCATTACGAGCACGAAAAACTGTGAAAACAAATCTCAAGCACAAACGATATTTAGAAAATTTTATTGATTTCATAAAAGAAAAAGGACAACTTAAGACACTTCAAGCCTTAAACAACAAAGATATTAAGATAAATTATATCGTAGAAAACAAGCCTACAATATTACGAGCTTTATATACAGCTAACATCACTAAAAATGCCATAGATATTAACAAAAGTTTCAAGTCTAAAATATTACGATCTTCGTTTACAGCTAAAATCGTTGAAATTCCAAAAAATAGTAAAATGTATACTCACCGTAATCAAATAAATGAAATTGCAGTGAGTTATGCCTAGAAAATAATACGACTGAAAATAGTAACTTGCTAAAAAAAATCTTCTAGAAGAAATATCAGCACAAAAACTTCGAGAATAAGCACTGCAGGACATTATGCTGTAGCAAGAAAACGAAATACATAGACAAACTATTATAAATCATACCTTCAATATTTGTATAATTGTATTTATGTATATTGGCTTGAGAGTGGCAAAAATCTGAAACGGTCGTCGTCTTTAAATAGCAAGTATTAAATAACATAAAAACACTGGAGCATCAAAAAACGATTAAATATTTATTACGTCAGTTTCTTTTGCGTTTTGAGCGTGATGTTGCTAGGTTCGTTAATTACAATGGACAGTTAAAGGAAGCTTGGTACACCATTTACCTCCAGAAAACAAGAAAACATGTGACGATTCAAGGCCATTCGGATGAGACTCGACAGTTACCATTCGCAGTCGTCCACCCCGAGCTCTGTGTGACTCGTTGACGTCAGATTTAGCGTTTCCTCCCTTACGAGCACGAACAACTGAACGTGTTGCATATCTTATGTCGGTATAAATTATCCATCATGCACCGAAATAGTTACGTCATAAACCGTACTGAATAAATGCGAATAATATAATTCATTGTAACTGGAAATGACGAGCAGAAATTTAAGAACTAAGCATGCAGAACAGAATAGAAGCTAGAAGTATGAAAATACATTTAAGTATTTGCTTTAATAGTCGCAACAGAAATACTACAGACATTACAGAGAAACTTTCACACACAAAGAACCCTTGTAATTGACAAGAAAATGTTTAATGACCGCATTAATATAATAAATCATTCATTATCACGTTGCCACTAAAACAATAAAATAGAGCAACTCGTAATCGAGTGATTTCTCACTGTTTCTGTCTCTCTGTGTCAGTGTCTCTGTCCTTTCACACATACAAAAAACATATCAATTAGCAATACTTGCACATATATAACAAACGATCAATTTTCTAACGAATACAGATACTAACTCTCAAACCAAAGAAACTACACACAGATACCACAGTAGAAAAAAAAGACGATTGATAAACACACAGTGGCAGTAGGTAACATGACGCACAACGCCAGGTGAAAGTAAAGAGCTGAAATAAATGTTGTCGTTAAAAATCACGGAATATCGAACATCTAGAAATGTGTAAACACAAGATCAAGACAACACTCACGGAATATCAACATCAGAAATCGTAAGGAACACGAAATAATAAATTAATCCCACAATGTTTTTTTTCTAATCTGGGAAACAAGAAAATAATAAGAGAAAATGTAATGCCTGGACTATACAGGGTGAATCTAAATTCGTGCACTCGCACTTCGCAGCGCCATTCCCTGCTAACAACGAAAAATGTCTCCCACAAAATTTCATCCTGCGCATATTTCCGCCAGTAAATGGACGTCATAGACTCAGATGGCTGTGTGTCCATACGTCAGTGTGTTTCATACGTCAGTGCGCTAATTTAGATTCACCCTGTACATAAAAACAAATGTATATTACAGAGTACTGATGGTACGAAGCGAAACACGTATGGAAAAAAAACGCCTTTCATTTATTTGCAAACGCACCACATATATCCATGAAAATTAGAATATTAACTTTGCGAAGCCTGTAAGTGAATATTATATATATATATAAAAGTGCATCCGAAATGAAGAACGAATCGATGGCCGTCTTCACGTTAATTTTGTTTCACCTGGGTGTTTGAGTATACTTTCTTTGGTTTTTGTATACAGGGTGAAGCGAAATATTCGCATGCCGGCTTCGCAGCGCGATTCCTCACATGCCAGCAATTAAAGAAATGTCCCTCTCAAAATCTACTCCCGCGCATATTTCAAGCAGTAAATGGACGTCGAAGACTCAGGTGTGTGTGTGTTCCATACGCCAGTGTGTTTCAGAATTACACAATTACACCAACAAACTTCTAGGGGATGAAGAAGGCGTCTTGAGGAACAAAATGAGCATAGAAATCCATGTCCTGAACGACATACAACGACGCTACGGAGAGTCCAAGTTACAGGTACCAACGTCTGCCGCTAGACATCCCCTAGAGCAGGGCTTCCCCATCTACCGGATGATCAAAATGTCGTGTAAATTTGAAAACATAATAAATCACGGAATAATGTAGATAGAGAGGTAAAAATTGACACACACGCTTCGAATGACATGGAGTTTTATTAGAAAAAAAGAGAAAACAAAAAAGTTAAAAGAATGTTCAAATCAAATGTTTGTTAAGCTTATGGGACTTAACTACGGGGTCATCAGTCCCTAAACTTACAAACTACTTATGAACTACTTACGAATTAGGACGACACAAATATCCATGCCCGAGGGGGGATTCGAACCCCCGACCGTAGTGGCCGTGCTGACCGTGACTGGAGCGCCTCAGTCACCTCGGCCACCGCGGCCGGCTTAAAAGAATGTCCGACATATGGCGCTTCATCTGATCAGAAAAGCAATAATTAGCATAACACATTAAGACAAAGCAAAGATGATGTTCTTTACAGGAAATGCTCAGTATGTTCACCATCATTCCTCAACAATAGCTGTAGTCGATGAATAATGTTGTGAATGTCCGTACTGATGGTGAGGCATTGGCGTCGGATGTTGTCTTTCAGCATCCCTAGAGATGTCGGTCAATCACGATACACTTGCGACTTCAGGTAACCCCAAAGCCAATAATCGCACGGACTGAGGTCTGGGGACCTGGGAGGCCAAGCATGACGAAACTGGCGGTTGAGCACACGATCATCACCAAACGACGCGCACAAGAGATCTTTCACGCGTGTAGCAATACTTTTTTTTTTTTTTTTTAAATAAAACCCCATGTCATTTCTTTTGTATCCCGACTTCGTCGCCGCTTTTGTGTCCCAGCCTCGTCGTAGGTGTCGGTGGCCGAGTGGAACGAGACCGACACAGGAACAAAGACAGCACGCTGGTGCAGGTACGGAGGGGAGCAGCCAGAAACTATAAACACTCGAGTAAATTAGAAAGAGATATATATTGCACAGAATGTAACAATACTTAACTTTTACATAGTACTGCAGAATGTTGATACATAGTTGTTAGAGGCCTGCCTAGTGCCTGTACAATAGCAAAGTCTTCACTGGTGCCTATCTGATTACGAAGGTCCTAACTGGTTGCTATCTCAGTCCGAAGTGACCGGTGTCTTTCCGTGGTGGCCACGAGCGGGGTTGCAGCAGAGGGCGCTCGTGGCTGTCGTCGTGAGAACGCCGCGCCGTGCGTGCATGGCGGCGCGCGGCGAAAGCAGGTGGCGCGCACTTTGTACTTGTGCGACACCACAATTTCAAGTATGTGTGTCAATTTTTACCTCTCTACCTACATTATTCCGTGATTTATTAAGTTTTCAAATTTATACTGACATTTTGATCACCCGGTATTTAGCTGGCGGACCTCTTTTTCACGTGAAAGTCATTCGCCGACCCCATCGCAGTCAAGCGCATAGTAACAGTTGAAATTCAGCGCGTAACCCATGAGAATTGAAAACTTATCAATGCAAGTGCCATTATTGCACAAATTCTACGAAGAAACAAAAAAAGGATGGAAGGAAGGAAGGGAGGAAGGAAGCTTAGGGTATAACGTCCCGTCGACAGCGTGGTCATTAGAGACGGAGCTCACACACCGATTTTCGGGGAAGGATGGGGGAGGAATTCGGCCGTGCCCTTTGAAAGGAACCCTCCCGGCATTTGCCTGGAGGGATTTAGGGAAATGTAGGAAAACCTAAATCTGGATGGCCGGAAGTGGATCTGAACCACCATCCTTCCGAAGACGAGTCCAGTGTCTTACGACTGCGCCACTTCGCTCTGTCGAAGAATCAAGTCAGTGGTTTAGAGATAAATGGAAACAAGTTGAAATCAACGATGTACCCATTTGTCTGAATTCCCAGTACATTCAGATACTTTGCTGTTCGATTTTTTAAAAAAAATGTTGAAATGCTTGTATAGCTTATGGGACTTAACTACGGGGTCATCAGTCCCTAAACTTACAAACTACTTATGAACTAACTAATACTAAGGACGGCACAAATATCCAGCCCGAGGGGGGATTCGAACCCCCGACCGTAGTGGCCGTGCAGACCGTGACTGGAGCGGCTCAGTCCCCTCGGCCACCGCGCCCGGCGCTGTTCGATTTACTCCGATTGTTCAGTGCACTATAGCTTGGCAAAATTTACTTGTTAATTGACAGTTAACGCGTTGGAGCTGTCTTCTTTGTATCAGAATGATCAACAACAATACACTTCGATTGTTTGGCTAGTGTTGTGTAAGAAGCTCTCGTGAAATGCGAAGAAAGAGACTGACCCACGATTCAGGATGTAAACACATCAGCAAAGCAAAGCGGGCAAGGTATTACGTTCAAATGACAATTGCCACAACTCGTAGCAATGTGTAGTAATACTTTAAGAGGAAGGCGGAAAACGGAGATTCTCTCTTACTGGTTTCCAAAGCAGTCGCGCAGACCGTTTAAGCGATCAAGCTAAGTGAAGTAAAGCGCCTGTAATACGTATTCGTAAAAAAAGTACGGAAAAATAATAACTGCAAAAGGGCTCTCTTGCCTTGATATTCCGAAGAATAAGAAAAATACCCTACAATGCGTAACACAATTAAACAGATGTTTGTAAATCTATAGGACTTGACTGCTTGCTTATTAGTCCCTAGCTTACAAAATACTTAAACTAAGTTAAACTAACCTAAGGGCAACACACACACACACACACACACACACACACACACACACACACACGCCCGAGGCCAGCCGCAGTGGCCGAGCGGTCTGCGGCGCGCCAGTCACAGTCTGCACGGCCGCTACGGTCGGGGGTTCGAATCCCCCCTAGGTCATATATGTTTGTGTCCTGTTTAATATAAGGTAGTTCATACGTAGTTTTTTTAAGTTTAGCGAGTGATGACCCTGCACTTAAGTCCCTTAAGCTTAACAAACATTTGAACATTTTTTTTGAACATGCCCAAGGGAGCACTCGAACCCCCTCCATCGCGCGAGATTAGCCGAGCGGTCTACATCTACATGGGATACTCTGCAAATCACATTTAAGTGCCTGGAAGAGGGTTCATTGAACCACCTTTATATTATTTATCTCCCATTCCACTCTCACAGTGTGTGCGGGAAGAAAGAACACCTGAATCTCTCCTTTCGAGTTCTGATATCTTGTATTTTATTCTGATGATCATTTCTACCTATGTAAGTGGCAGTCAACAATATATTTTCGCATTCGGAGGAGAATGTTGGCGATTGTAGTTTCGTAAGTAGCCCACGCCGCAGCGATAAGCGACGTTGTTGTAATGATTCCCATCCCATCCCTGATCCTGTATCATTTCCGTAACTCTGTCTCCCATGTATCGTGACAATACAAAACGAGCTGCCCTTCTTTGGACTCTTTCGATGTCCTCCGTCTAACCTTCCTGATAAGGATCCCACTCTGGACAGCAATACTCCAAAAAAGGACGGTCAAGCGTAGTGTATGCAGTTTCTTTAACGGTCTGGAGCGCCATGTTACGGATCGCGCGGCCTCTCGCGTCGGGGGCTCGAATCCTCCCTCGATCATGGATGTGTGTGTTGTCCTTAGGTTAGTTTAACTTAATTTAAGTAGTTTGTAAATCTAAGGACTTATGACCAAAGTTGTTTGGTCCCATAGAATTACAAACATTTGAACATTTTGAACCCCCCACGGCGAACGGCCGCGTGCTCCGCAGCACGGCGCCTCAGCACGCAAGGCGTTTCTGCCGCGGCTAGCCGTCATGTATTTAATAAAATGCATCTCTAACCTTCAGCTGTTTATAAAGCCAGATTTATTTTATTTAATGCATGTGACTAACCTGTTTTAATACCTTTTTTTATCTATGATGATGGTCCAGGACCGAAACTAGTCGATTTTCAGGATTTATAAACAACTGATGGTTAAAGATGCATTTCATTAAAATTAGGCAGCTATGTAAGCAGGATATCGTGTCAGCACCGGCAGTCATTGCTTTTAATCATCCTGACGATGGTGGAGTTTGCCATAGAAAGCTTGGGAAACTTATTCGACGTGACGCCGCTTGTATACCGAGTTTTTATTCAAGGATGCCTTCGCGAAATACTCCCATGACATGTATACAGTTACTATCACAACAAAATAGCCTATATTATATACGCTTCGTGCTACGTTGTGTAAGGCCGAACTCGTTGAAGACAACAAATCTTCGTTGCCACTAATTCTGCAGAATATTGGTTTGAAACACAAAAGATGACAACCGCATGGCCATTGAGATAGTTGCATGAAGTGAAAGGCAATGATTTCGAGGAGATTGTCTGGGTTGATGAAACATTGTTGAGTGCAGATCATACTGCTACAAAAGTTTGGAATTACCACAAAGGAGATGTTACTCTATAGCCTTGTATAGCACTTCTCACAAGCAAAGGTGGCATTTTTATTTTTTTTTTTTTTTTTTTTTAATTCAGGTACCTACCGTGGTTTTATCTCCGGCCGTCAAGAAAAACGTCTCAATATCATGAAGAAATGAAACGTCAAACATTTATAAAACGGTTGTAAAACATGTTGCTACCAAGTTTAAAAAATGCATCAGTAATTATTATCGCCAATGTTCCATATCATTCAGTTGTAAAGGGTGAAGCTTCAACTCTGACATCTCGAAAAGACATTATTCAGTGGTTAATACAACATAAAGTTACTGTCGACCATAGACGTAGACAGGATATGAATTAGGGAGGGGTTTTCAGTGAATGGACTTTGTAATAAAGTGTACTCTCAACAGAATACAAACGGCACTATTACTGTATGTATTATATTTCAGTCCAAAGCAATGTATACAAGAGTCACGATGGTGTAGAAACAAAATTAGTAAAATTCTTGAGAATCTACTGGAACAAGACACATCATGAAGATAGCAAACTGCGGATCGAGACATGCTTGACAATCGAGACGCAGTCTGTGAAGTTTTCATTAACTTTTGAAGCTTTATCAGAGAAGGTGTAAATTTTAAAGGTGTAAATTACGATGGTAAACTAGGCACGACAGCTTTCTCACCGTCTGTGCACACATTGATGCAATTTGACCATGAAATTTCGTTGGTGTTTAAAAATTCGACTAAAAAACGTAATATTTCAATAACTGTTGTACTGGCAGATAGTGGTTTGCACAACAAGTTTTTTGTGGAACATTCTGAGTATTCATAACAGACAAAAGCCAATAAAATCGCTAATTCCGCAATATCAGTAGCTTTATCTATTTGGAGATAGAAAGTGAATTTTGTTGCATGCGAGAAACCAGGAATTCTCTCACTTCATCTGACATGTCAAGAATACTGCGTTTTCGTCTATCATATAGGAAACAATAAGGTTAACTCATGAATTCATGAGAGTTTCTGAAATGATATGAACTTTGCATGCCTTTGCCACTAAATATCTTCCCAAGAAGAAAACTAATTAAGGAGTTTTCATTTATTGTTTTTGCATGAGTTTCATGCAGTTTTGAAAAGAAGCTATTTCAGTGTCCTTTCGCTTGAAAAAATCGAAGTCATAAATATGGAAGTCCGGATTACTACCCTCAAAATTACAGCGCAATTTAACTGGCACCATTGAAGTATTCGCGCGCAGATCATAAACTGAGGCCGGCCGCGGTGGCCGAGGGGACTGAGGCGCTCCAGTCACGGTCTGCACAGCCACTACGGTCGGGGATTCGAATCCCCCCTCGGGCATGGATATTTGTGCCGTCCTTAGTACTAGTTAGTTCATAAGTAGTTTGTAAGTTTAGGGACTGATGACCCCGTAGTTAAGTCCCTTAAGCTTAACAAACATTTGAACATAAACTGAGCTTCACTGCCAGCTGTCTCGACGAAGCCCATTTCTAAATATTTTTCGTTGTACTTGCTCTTTTTTGTTATTCCACTTCCATAGCGAACTGCGACATAATAAATCTGAGTGTGGCGCTTCATGTGACAGTTCATTTGGCCATCCTCCTTCCTCATTAGTTTCCACTGGGAGATTACGTGGCCGGCCGCGGTGGCCGAGGGGACTGAGGCGCTCCAGTCACGGTCTGCACGGCCACTACGGTCGGGGGTTCGAATCCCCCCTCGGGCATGGATATTTGTGCCGTCCTTAGTATTAGCTAGCTGATAAGTAGTTTCTAAGTTTAGGGACTGATGACCCCGTAGTTAAGTCCCATAAGCTGTACAAACATTTGAACATTTTTGAGATTAGGTGCCGCGGTGGAGTGGCCGAGCAAGTCTCGCCGCGGACGCGGTCGAGTGCACACCGCTGGCTTGTTTACGCCAGCCGAGCCGCAGCCTGTTGACGGTTATTGTGAGTATTGCTCTGCGACTGCAGTATGGAAACTCTAGTTCGAACACGCACCTTGAAGTTCGCAATTAAATACGGATACGTGCGACCGACAATTTCGGAACTCGACGATTGGTTACATGACAAGATTCACCAAGAAGATGACGACATTGTAGGCATCTGCCTGCGAACTATGACTCGAACTGACGGAAAGGCAAAGTTCGCTCACTGAAATGGCGCAATTAGTGAGGTTACAATAACTTGTTCCGGACTTGGTCTCAAGTTGGTGCGTATTTACAACCTACCGTTTGAAGGCAACTTAGATCGTATACGAGAGGCCCTTTCCAATTACGGGTCGGTGCTTCAAATTCAAAGGAGAAAAGTAGACAGGTCTCAGGCACTTTAACGTTGACAACGGCGTAAAATTCGTGAAGATTTATTTGAAAAAACATATACCGTCCTATATCATAGTACAGGGGTTCAAAGGTCTTGTCACATACGACGGACAAACTCGTACATGCGCTCATTGTGGATCGTCAGAACACATGAAAGCAGAATGTTCACGCGCAAGACCGCGAAAATTGCCTCGCGAATCTCCATCAGTATACAAGATTTGTTATTGGTCAATATTTACGCGCCAACAGGAAGCAACAATAGACGACAGAGATGTGATTTTTTTCTAGACAAAATAGTCACACTCTTCACGAGACAGTTGCAAACTAATTTTAGCTGGAGATTTCAATTGTGTTTTACGTAAGCAAGATCAAGCTCCAAATTTTAACTTTTGCGAGGAGCTGCAATAGCTTGTTAGTGCCCTTCAAGTCACGAACACTTGGATACATCTCCGGCGACACACCGTTCCGTACATATACATCAGCAGTGTGTTTCAAAGTAGAATCAACAGAATTGGTGTCAGCGAGGATTATAAAAACAGTATTATGGCCTATGAGATGTGGCCGCTAAGTTTTAGTGATCACAGTGCCTTTCGAGTAGTCCTGAGACACACACCACAGAATACCTTTTTGGGACGCGGACTGTGGCAACTTAATGTCTCCCTCATTAATGACGACTCTCTCCAACAAACGATCGAGAACACCTGGCAACGATATCTTCAGCGAATACCGCGGTACGCCAGACGTATTGAATGGTGGCTGGATTACGCCAAACCACAACTAAGAAAATGTATTATTCAGTTCGCTAAGGATAGAAACGACCACTCGAATACTTCTTTGCGCTCCTTCGTGATTTATATAACAAACCGAAAACCACGGCTGCGGACATAATCAAAATCAAAAAGACTCAAGCAAAAACAGTGGCACTTACCAGACAATCCTTGGAAGGAATCAGAATACGAGCCACAAATGTCAACGACATAGCACAAGAAAATGTTTCCATCTTCCACGTAATAAAGGAAACGACAAGAGTCAGGCGACAAATGTTACACAAGCTAACGGATGAGCAGGGACAGGAGTATACACATCAAGGTGAAATCAAGGCATACGTTGCAAGATATTTTACGAACCTCTTCGCTGCATCGGCGACGGACTTGAACGTAATGCGGACGTTTTTATCAAATACCACGCAAGGAATAGCGGACGAGGGTAACGCAGAGTTGCTGGAGAATATAACTTGTGCAGAAATTGCAGATTTTATCGCAGAAGCGGCGCGAAACAAAGCTGCTGGTTCAGACGGTCTGCCTATAGAATTCTACGTCCGGTTTTGGTATTTACTCGGACCTCAACTCACCGAAATGTATAACGAGTTAATGTCCTGCAATGACTTTCCTTCGAACTTCACTGAAGGCATCCTCGTTCTCATCCCGAAAACGCCGTATGCTGGCGGACTGCAGAATTTTAGACCAATCACGCTTCTGAATACGGATTTTAAGATATTGACTCGTCTCTTGAACAAGAAAAGTGCGGTTACTGGGCGTTCAATGTTGACCATACTCGCCGAATACAGAGACTTAATTTACCTCACCTAGATATAAAGAAGCAAAATGGTACTGGCATTTCTCGACTTCGATAAAGCGTTTGACAAAGTCGACCACAATTTCTTATTTCAAGTTATGAGGACTATGGGCTTCAGCGATCGATTTATTTCAATCATCAGGCATTGCATTTGCCATAAGACATTCACATGCAAAATTAATGGTCAACTCACTCCATCTATTACGCAGCAGCGAGGTATCCGACAAGGATGTCCACTGTCTACGACTCTCTATGCGATAGCTGTGGAACCACTCCTCCGAACAAAAAAATGTTTGTAGAGCTTATGGGACTTAACTACGGGGTCATCAGTCCCTAAACTTACAAACTACTTATGAAGTAGCTAATACTAAGGACGGCACAAATATCCATGCCCGAGGGGGGATTCGAACCCCCGACCGTAGTGGCCGTGCAGACCGTGACTGGAGCGCCTCAGTCCCCTCGGCCACCGCGGCCGGCCACGTAATCTCCCAGTGGAAACTAATGAGGAAGGAGGATGGCCAAATGAACTGTCACATGAAGCGCCACACTCAGATTTATTATGTCGCAGTTCGCTATGGAAGTGGAATAACAAAAAAGAGCAAGTACAACGAAAAATATTTAGAAATGGGCTTCGTCAAGACAGCTGGCAGTGAAGCTCAGTTTATGTTCAAATGTTTGTTAAGCTTAAGGGACTTAACTACGGGGTCATCAGTCCCTAAACTTACAAACTACTTATGAACTAACTAGTACTAAGGACGGCACAAATATCCATGCCCGAGGGGGGATTCGAACCCCCGACCGTAGTGGCCGTGCAGACCGTGACTGGAGCGCCTCAGTCCCCTCGGCCACCGCGGCCGGCCTCAGTTTATGATCTGCGCGCGAATACTTCAATGGTGCCAGTTAAATTGCGCTGTAATTTTGAGGGTAGTAATCCGGACTTCCATATTTATGACTTCGATTTTTTCAAGCGAAAGGACACTGAAATAGCTTCTTTTCAAAACTGCATGAAACTCATGCAAAAACAATAAATGAAAACTCCTTAATTAGTTTTCTTCTTGGGAAGATATTTAGTGGCAAAGGCATGCAAAGTTCATATCATTTCAGAAACTCTCATGAATTCATGAGTTAACCTTATTGTTTCCTGTATGATAGACGAAAACGCAGTATCAAACAATACTGTATAGAGACGAATTCTTGACATGTCAGATGAAGTGAGAGAATTCCTGGTTTCTCGCATGCAACAAAATTCACTTTCTGTCTCCAAATAGATAAAGCTACTGATATTGCGGAATTAGCGATTTTATTGGCTTTTGTCTGTTATGAATACTCAGAATGTTCCACAAAAAACTTGTTGTGCAAACCACTATCTGCCAGTACAACAGTTATTGAAATATTACGTTTTTTAGTCGAATTTTTAAACACCAACGAAATTTCATGGTAAAATTGCATCAATGTGTGCACAGACGGTGAGAAAGCTGTCGTGCCTAGTTTACCACCGTAATTTACACCTTTAAAATTTACACCTTCTCTGATAAAGCTTCAAAAGTTAATGAAAACTTCACAGACTGCGTCTCGATTGTCATGCATGTCTCGATCCGCAGTTTGCTATCTTCATGATGTGTCTTGTTCCAGTAGATTCTCAAGAATTTTACTAATTTTGTTTCTACACCATCGTGACTCTTGTATACATTGCTTTGGACTGAAATATAATACATACAGTAATAGTGCCGTTTGTAATCTGTTGAGAGTACACTTTATTACAAAGTCCATTCACTGAAAACCCCTCCCTAATTCATATCCTGTCTACGTCTATGGTCGACAGTAACTTTGTGTTGTATTAACCACTGAATAATGTCTTTTCGAGATGTCAGAGTTGAAGCTTCACCCTTTACAACTGAATGATATGGAACATTGGCGATAATAATTACTGATGCATTTTTTAAACTTGGTAGCAACATGTTTTACAACCGTTTTATAAATGTTTGACGTTTCATTTCTTCATGATATTGAGACGTTTTTCTTGACGGCCGGAGATAAAACCACGGTAGGTACCTGAATTAAAAAAAAAAAAAAAATAAAAATAAAAATGCCACCTTTGCTTGTGAGAAGTGCTATACAAGGCTATAGAGTAACATCTCCTTTGTGGTATTTCAAAACTTTTGTAGCAGTATGATCTGCACTCAACAATGTTTTATCGACCCAGACAATCTCCTCGAAATCATTGCCTTTCACTTCATGCAACTATCTCAATGGCCATGCGGTTGTCATCTTTTGTGTTTCAAACCAATATTCTGCAGAATTAGTGGCAACGAAGATTTGTTGTCTTCAACGAGTTCGGCCTTACACAACGTAGCACGAAGCGTATATAATATAGGCTATTTTGTTGTGATAGTAACTGTATACATGTCATGGGAGTCTTTCGCGAAGGCATCCTTGAATAAAAACTCGGTATACAAGCGGCGTCACGTCGAATAAGTTTCCCAAGCTTTCTATGGCAAACTCCACCATCGTCAGGATGGAGCGCCTCAGTCCTCTCAGCCACCGCGGCCGGCACTCCTCCGAACGTTATACATCAACTTGCAAGGGTTACAGATTTTAAATACAAGAACAGTATGCCAAGCCTACGCCGACGACGTCAGCGTCCTTGTCAGCTCCAGCTAAGAACTCGATACCACCAAGAGGATAGTTCAAGAGTATAGTCATGATTGTGGTGCCAGGGTGAACGAGCGGAAGTCTCAGTTGCTATTATTAGGGCCGCATAAAGACTATATTGCATCTACGTGGCTTCCTATAGCCGAGACCAGAAAACAGTTGGGACGGATTCTCACGACTAATCTCCGTATCACGGTACAGCTCAACTGGCAAGAAAAATTTAACATCATACGTGCGACTCTACGGGATAATTCTACAAGAAGTTTAGACCGCATTCAAAATGCCTTATTCATCAATGGTTATGTCTACAGTAAAATTAACCACGTAGCTGCAACGTTACCTAAAATGTTCAAATGTTTGTATAGTCTATGGGAATTAACTACGGGGTCATCAGTCCCTAAACTTACAAACTAGTTATGAACTACTTACAAAATAGGACGGCACAAATATCCATGCCCGAGGGGGGATTCGAACCCTCGACCGTAGTGCCCGTGCAGACCGTGACTGGAGCGCCTCAGTCTCCTCGGCCACCGCGGCCGGCCATCTTTACCTATCCCCAACACCACAGGTTAGAAAATGACAGCCAGTGAAGGTTGGTACTTATGGAGAGGCAACATCTGTAAAGTTGCTTTTCGTACAGGGTCACTTAGCTGCAGTAAGGAAGGCCTCGGGCTCAAAAAGTTGGAAGCGCAGTGTACGGTACTATTTTTCAGCAGAACCATCAAAATTTTGCAGGCCGATTACATTGCGATCACCTGCGGACAAGGCTGTGCCAGCCAACCTCGCCCGTATCAATCCGGAACTGGAACACTTCAGAAAATTTTACCTAGAAGTTGTTTATATACGAGCACATGAACGGACTTGCGATACTGCATCACTATATCGCACATTCACTGACATAGTGCCACAGAATACAATCGAGCTGCAATATCCGCTTAATAACTGGACTGCTATATGGAAAAACCCCCTTGAAAGAATCGGCGGACCCCTAGAGCAACTTCGACACTCTATACCGTCGTTCGATGACGTTTCAGGGCATGGACTTCTATGCTCATTTTGTTCCTCAAGGCGCTCTCTGCATCCCCTAGGAGTTTGTTAGTGTGTCATTCTAAAATTCACTGGTACACATACGTATCTGAGTCTTCGATGTCTATTTACTGCCTGAAATATGCGCAGGACGAAATTTTGTGACAGTTACTTAGTACGAAAGTTAGATCTACCTGGTATGACGTTGTAAATGAAGTCATCCCTACTGGCGAAAAGATGTACAATATCAAATTAAAAGCCACGCCGTACTGCACTCGGTGCCAGCTGCTGGACACGTTAGCGCACGCATTTGTCTGTCGAGATCAGACTGAAATCTGAACGTGAACTAGAAGAAGACTACCTCTTATGACTCGGACCACCGCACTGAACATTACTGTACATAACATACTGCGCCCTGATTGGAAATATTATCCTGAAGGCAAGCATAATTGCTACACATGCTTCTTGGACAGTTTATTTATTATGTGATTAACCGGAAAGCTCCTACCTTACAAGATTTCATACTCTATATTAACGACCAGCATTACGTTCTCAAAAGCGTTCCAAATACAGGAATTTGTTCCTAAACTTTTTAAAGGTTTCACTTGCGTATTGAATATCATTTTCATTTGTTTGAATTACAAGCTTTTTTTTTTTTTCCTTGCTACGCGAAGAGTGGGCAGTTCTTATTCATTCCATAGAGCATCATTTTAGTTTTGTATTATGATTTGAAGGGAATACGCAATTGATTTGTTATTTGTTTTGCAATACAACACTGGTACCTACAGCAGAGGAATGTTTTGTTTATGGCATTTGAAGCCGACGCCGAAGAAGGGGAACACTAGTGAGCGCAAGGCCAAAAAAAAAAAAAAAAAAAAAAAAAAAGGCGGTCTAAGGCGCTTCGCTGCGGAGCGCGCGGTTGCTCGCTGTCGGAGGTTCGAGCCCTCCGTGGAGCATGGGTGTGTGTGTGTGTGTGTGTGTGTGTGTGTGTGTGTGTGTGTGTGGTTGTCCTTAGGCTAGTTTACCTTAGTTTAAGTAGTTTGTAAGCTACGGACTGATGACCATGCAGTTTAGTCCGAGAGATTTACAAACATTTTAACATTTTTTTTTCTGCAGTTTAGATAATGGACAATCTGCTCCCCACTTTAGCCATAGATCCATGTTGGAAGTAATTTACAGGTGAAAATTCAAATGATAAAAGAGGTTAATGCACTGAAGAAGAAAGTTTAACGTTGAATGATATCTCGGACCGCATATGAGCATCGAGCGCTCTGATTGGTCGACTGTGCTCCCACCATTTCGGAATATGTACAGGTCCACCTGGAAACCGCAATCACTGCATGAGGTCACGACCTGATGTAAACGCATGTGTTTTTCAAATGAAGAAAATAGTGATGAAATTCAATTCCACGTTCTTTTCATTGATAATGATACTCACTCTTTTACAAGATTTGGTGAAAGGTGACCGCGGACCCCCTTGAAAGAATCGGCGGACCCCTAGAGCAACTTCGACACTCTATACCGTCGTTCGATGACGTTTCAGGGCATGGACTTCTATGCTCATTTTGTTCCTCAAGGCGCTCTCTACATCCCCTAGGAGTTTGTTAGTGTGTCATTCTAAAATTCACTGGTACACACACGTATCTGAGTCTTCGATGTCTATTTACTGCCTGAAATATGCGCAGGACGAAATTTTGTGACAGACATTTTTTTTTTTTTTTTTTTTTTTTTTTTTTTTTTTTTTTTTTTTTTTTTTTTTTGCTGGTATGTGAGGAATCGCTCTGCGAAACCAGAGTGCGCGAATTTCGCTTCATCCTGGAGATATAATTAACGCGGGGACGGCCATCGATCCATTCCTCAGCGCGGATGCACACTACTCACGGACTCTTACTGGAATAGGCGAAATGCCGGGAGTGATGAGTAATAATGGCCAGGGGCGGTAAGGTGTAGACAAGTTGAGAACTTGCGTCTGGCGGGAGGCGAGCAATGGTAGCCCGCGCAACCGCGCTTATCGCTGTGTCCCCAGTGGCAGCCGGAGCACAGTGGGACGGAATCCCCAAAACGGGGCCAAAACCCAGCCAAGACGTTCAGTTCACACAATACTCGTTAAACGGGGATTTCTGAGGTCGCTGAATACGAATTTGATGGTAAAAAAAATGTCTAAACAAAATGGCAGAGCTAATACACCAACGTGACCCATTAAATCCATAATAATTTATTAATAGTCTCGGATATATAGTATTTAGACACTAATAATTAATACACTGCAAACGTGATTTGTATATTATAACAAAATAACAGAATATTTGTCGAAAATATATCGGGAAAAAATTCTTCGATACCACACACATTGTAATTCAATAATATAATGAAACAATCTTGAAAGTCGATGACAAAACACAAATAATAAACGTAACAGTATAATCAACCATAGAAGTAATAAGTGTAGCTAATAAAGACAATCATTGTTAACATTCAAAACTGTATCGACCATATTTCGCTAAGAAATGTAGGCCGCACGGGCACTTGTAAATAATCATTATACAAGAGAAATGGCAGATTTTGGCAGCTGATTCTTGTCAATTCCATCAGATAATTAATCAGTCTATAGTCTGCGGTATATGCTACTTTTGCTCTAGCTGAAAATGCAAGTTCGGCAAAGCATGGTCGTTTAGCACAGGCATCGGAAAAAATATAAATAGGATGACCATGAAATTTATACCGATTTAGAGTATACGAACACTTTTTTCATACTTATAGCAACCGTTTCCATCGTGTAGAACTGAAATTCTTCACTTCATTACCAAAATATTCACTCTCGACAAAGGTCACTTTTGAACTGACGTTATTCGACAGGTATCGAAGGTGGCGATCTCTCCTTCTGGAATGAGATGCATCAATCCTCCCCCAACCCAGCCATAAAAATTTCGAGAATCGAAAAGTTATTTTCGGGGTTTTGGCCACGTTTCGAGTATTCCGTCCCACTGTCCGGCGTGGCTTTTCAGCGCCTTCGGTGAGAGGGCTGATTGCTCTCTCTCTAATAAAAAATAAATAAATAAATATCTGAGTCAAGAACACGACGATAAACCACGAACAAAAGCCACAAACGTCCGCAACGGATCGAACAATCCAAAGAAGCCAAAACGAAAAGAAAAAAGGGGGCAGAGGGCAAACGCGAATATCTTAGTAAGCAGGAGGAACCCAGTTCGAACCCCGGCTAGGCTCAAATTTTCAGATTTCCCCATCGATTTATTTCGACGCCCACTAGCAGCTGGCATCCTAAATTCTTTATGTGTGAGAAGTGAATTATCGGTTAGTAAGGGTCGGAATTAGCTCATGTTCATATGACTAGGTTAGTGAAAATTTAATCTAACTGCCTATACCTCAATTGCATTCGTTGTGTTATCGGAGAAATTCAGTGCACCTATGCAAACGATAATGCACAGATGAACGTGAAAAATTAATCCAAACACGAATCTGGTTTCCGAGAGTCCTAACATGTCGCAACTGCCACCAATATCATCGGTGCGATATGAGGAGATCGGTGACACCATACCTGGCTACCATCATGTACGTCGCCAGAAGAACTTTGTTGTCGAATGGGGACTCAAGCATTGGAAGCCACTCTCCTAATGAAGTATGCTGTCCCAGACGAGAGAGTATGTGAGGAGAGTCATTACATTCAGCTCCAAGTCACAAAAAAAGGTATTCCCATTATCAACTGTACAGTTTATTGGCGGCATAGGAATATTGTGTCGGACCGGGACTGAATCCCGGATTTCCCGCTTTTCCGAGCGGTCGGTTAGCCTTTACTACATTCGTGCATGACTGTTCCATTATGTACTTTCCGCACAGGGGGAGACGTTTATTACTCGTATAAATTCTTTCAGTTAAGTACCGGGTCATCAAAAAGTCAGTGTAAATTTGAAAACTTAATTAATCACGGAATAATGTAGATAGAGAGGTAAAAATTTACACACGTGCTTCGAATGACATGGGGTCGAAAACCGGTTTACGAGTTAAAATAAACTTGTGGACATGCTCAGAATTGAGATTTTCAATTGAGAGTAGTCGCAATTGTTGCTTCCATACGTGCAAGTTAGAAGTTGTACTTTGTACTCTTTGGTGTCAAGTATACTGCTTTGTTTTATTTGTACTGTTAGTAGTAGTAGTAGTAGTAGTAGTAGTATAATGTTTCACAGCAGACAAAAATCGTAGGACTATTAATAAAACACGTATTTCACACGAAACGAAAACTTCATTCTTCCTTAAAACAAGTATGCATTCCGCATGTATTTATACTTAAATGAGAGAGAAATGTTAAAACATATTACACCCAAAATCTCCTTGCATACGTCTACTTGTAGTAGAAAAAAAATCGCCAAAACTTTACAGTATAGTCGGTTTCTGCTTCCGTCTTTATGATTTCATCTTACAAGGGAATGGTCAGATTTGTCATGTCGAAACCTGTGTTGTTATTTTTACCACTGTGAGTTAACATTGAAGGAAGTCTGTATGCGGACTGTTAGCTGCTGACTTGATCTGGAAGTCTGTAAAAACTTTTATGAAATATGACATTATTGCCGCATGGTTTCGCGCTTATAACTGCCTGTTGTACAACCCTGACCTCTCTCGCTACGTTATCTCGTACCAACGCCATCTAGGAACAAGGTGGCGTTAGCTACGCGCCGCTATCCTGCCACAGCAGTAAGAGAGCTGATTCGCCCAGTGAAAGCGATCGTACGATTTTTAATAAATATGATAACAATAAATTCGTTGACAAATGTAGCTGATATGTTATCTACAACATTTTTTTCCAAACAGCTATAACATAGACACAAATACATATACGATTTAGAACACGTCAAACTTTTATTTCTTGTAATTACAGCAAAAATGCGAAATATTGATACCAGAACATAGGTTTTTGTGCAGCAAGAACATACAAGCAAAGACGACATATGACAGTCCTGCGAATTATAGACGTTGTTAGACGTCCGTAGACAAAACTCGACCTGTGTTAAGAAGGAATCAGGCCTAATATCAGTATATTTCGAGGCGTGCCACGCATATTTAATCACATTTTGAAACCGTGGGGAGCAAAACTGCTAATGTAAGACTGATTGCAACTTGAGAATATTGTCACGGTGATAGGAAACTGCAGTGATTTGCACACAATAAGTTTCTCTGTTAGTTTTCTGTAAAATGCCTTCCATTGGCGGAAAAATTCTCTATCTAGCGGTTGACTTACGTTCGTCGTGCCGGGTGGAATCTGAAGTACCTCTACTTCTTTGTCAGGATGAGCTCGAAATACAGCTTTTAATGAATCGGAACTTTTATGACCTGACCACGAATCTAGAAGGAGAAGAGATTTGTTCCCGCAGAACGGAAGAAAAGCATGACGCATGAAAAGTGTAACGTTATCATTTCCCATTTTTCCAGACTTCGATGCGTCTACCACAAGATTGTCTGCTTAGAACATTCTTTGTTTGACATGTGGTCCAAAACGTCCACTTCATACTTGTAGACACACATATAGTTTAGGCAGCAATGAACCATCCAGACTAATTATGGGTATTATAGTGTATGAATGGGTGAGTGCAGTCGTGGCCTGCACAATTGCCTCAATATGCGTTTCCCCTTTGAATGACAGTGTTCTTTTCGCACGCATTTCTTTTTGAAAACCTGACTGATCTGCTCTGTTAATGTACGATTCACTAAAACTGGCGATCTTATTTTTTGCAGTCGTAAGAAAAGCTTATATCATTTCCATTTGAGTCACTTCATTTTTCCGACCTGTTTCTCGATACAAATTTTGTTATTTTTCGTGCCACCATTTTACAGGGTTTGCCATCACTTGTGAGGGGAGATTGAATGTTCACCGTAAAGTGGCTTGCGGAGTATAGATGTAGATGTACAGAATATCTTTCACATCTCTAACCAGTTTGAGAGCGGTATGTTTCGAAATACGTACCGAAAATGAAAGGGAAGTACATGCCACAG
Organism: Locusta migratoria; assembly: GCA_026315105.1. NCBI lineage: Eukaryota > Metazoa > Arthropoda > Insecta > Orthoptera > Acrididae > Locusta > Locusta migratoria. Next base: position 661,406,684 of record CM048755.1, on the reverse strand, counting down.
AAATGAATATACGTTTCCCCTTTCGACCAAAACCGTGCAACAATATTCCTCTTTAGTGAACGCCGCGATAAGACGGCCGCAGCTCCTGACCATGCGCACAACGCTCACCATAACAACAACTCGCGACTCGCCATTTCCAGGGGTGGCCAGCCGTCACCACAAGCCCCAAGCAGATGACTTCCAGGTCATGTCAGCAGCTAACATTCTGCATACAGACTTCCTTCAATGTTAACTAACAGTGCTAAAAAAAACAATACATGTTTCGGCATGACAAGTCTGATCATTCCCTTGTTAGAATTCTGGTACTTTCTAAACACAGCTGCCACAATTTACAACTGCAGTAGTGACTGTTGGTTGTTCTATCCTCATACTGTCCAGAAGTTTGGGGAGTGTTAATTTTGATGCATGTTGTATGCTGTTGGAGCTAAATTAAATTTTTCCAATACTGGCGGGCTTTCCGAAAACATCCAACCTTTTCACAGAATTTCCTTTCCATATAGTACGAATGGATAACATACATAAAAGCTTGGGTATTTTGTCTGACTTTCATTAGTAAAAGAATGCACTTCTCTATTCGCGAACGTATGTGTTTGATTGCTGGATATATTGTGTAATATTAAATGTCTTACCATGACTGTTGCATTTATTGCTGTTCAAATGTTCAAATGTTTGTAAATCTATCGGACCAAACTGCGTGGTTATCAGTCCGTAGCTTACAAACTACTTAAACCTAGGTAAACTAACCTAAGGACAAACACACACACCCATGTCCCAGGGAGGACTCGAACCTCCACGGCGAGCAACCGCGCGCTCCGCAGCGAGACGCTTTAGACCGCTCGGATACTCCACCGCGGCATTTATTGCTGTTAAGGAACTTAAGAAAAGTCATGTATTGCAATAGACGTTATCTCCATTCCGCTTTAAGTACTGCTAGCTCCACGACTTTCGTTTTCTTGTATCCGTATTTGAGTCATAACCACAGCGAGCGTTGGCTGTCAGCGTCAGCAGTCAGCTCTAACAACCGAGCGCGAGCTGCCCCATTCAACTGGCGCACAGCGACACGCGCCGCAGCACCGCTTCTCGTGAGCTTCTCGAGAACTCCTTGAGCACCGGCAGCTCGAGAAATACTCTACGCGCTCGAGTCGCTGCGCCTCACACTCGCATCCCTACTCTCACATACTCTTAGTGGGAATAGTGAATCCGCGTGTGGTTCCTTGTCGGGGTGCTGTGTGAGTAAGGATCTGCCGTGCTTATGCGACATCCTGGCTGTCTGTATCAGAAAATGTTCAAGTGTTTGTTAATCTTATGGGACTTAACTGTGGGGTCATCAGTCCCTCAACTTACAAACTACTAATACACTAACTTATACTAAAGACACCACAAACATCCATGCCCGATGGAGGATTCGAATCTCCGACGCGGGAGCTCGTGCGATCCGCAACGTGGCGCTCCAGACCGCTCGGCTACTCCCGCGCGGCGGCTTTCTGTATCTTTCACCTCCTGCCAGTGGCGGACTACGGGGGCGGGGGGCGACCGCCCGAGGCCTCTCGTCTTTGGGATCCTCCAGAAACCTCGAAAGCAAGGTTTCTCTCTTTTTTCCTGGGGGGGGGGGGGGGGGGGGCAGCGCATTTGGCCTCTCTTGTTATGGGGCCTCAAAAAAAAAAATTTTTTTTATAGTAATGTATTTCGAAGTGGACGGGCAGCGTCATTTTGTATTGCCGCCGCCCCGGGCCTCCGACAGCCTTAGTCCGCCACTGCCTCCGGCTTACATTTTATACTGAATGTTCCTTAAGGGACAAATCCTTGATTATTGGTAGTATGCTACTGTAGGGAGGTCAACATTCATGTCTTGAGCTCTTTCGCGTGGCAGCGGCTACTCAGTGAGCGGAAGTACAATTTGTAACATATTTACCTGGTTTAGTGTTCTTGCGCAAGATTAAAAGAAATTACTGGCTTGTGATCGGGTGTCGTTGAGATTCGTTGCCTACTGTACAGTTTAAATCGGAGTATACCTAAGGATCTTAAAGTTAGGAAACTACGGCCATCCTTTTGCGCGTCGCTTGCCGCCTTCTGTAAGTCGTGATTGACTGAAAACGAGTCACCTGACTTTTTCTGCCATGTTAGTCCTATACTTTGCTTGCCTGCCATAAGAAGTGTTGTGAATATGCTTATGTTTGGGTTAGAATCATGCCGCAGTGTTGCGCTTTAGGGTGTTTTTTACAAGCCAAGAAGGAAGGTAAACATAGTGCTTCCATTTGAATTTAGAAATGTAACAAGAAGTCTGGCTGACGAAAATTGTCAGAAAACGAGGAGCCCAGAAGCGACCCTCGGTTATGAGCTGTGATAGTTTTAACTCTTAACGAAAATTAATGAATTAAAGATTCGCTGAAGATTGGATTACGCAGCTGATTCCCACATATTTTTTAACTGAAAACACACAAATTTTGACGTATAACTGAGTAAACTAAACAGATTCTTTTTTAGATATGAAATTAATATACAGTTCCTGAAGCAAGCTTTTCACATTCGTGGACATGAGTTTAGTGTTTTAGTACAGGAAACAAAGAAGTGAAGCAAGAAAAATATTGGTATCGTATAGGCACTTTTAATTTGTTTTTGGTAAAAATAATGTAGTGGGTATTCATTTGCATTTTTCGTAGTCCATGTAAGATTTAAGGACAGTATAAGTAAGAAAATACTCATCAAACACTTGTACGTTATCTCAGTTGTTATCTTAATTTACACTTTGCTCCGATGAGGAAATGTTAACGGTCATTTTGAATATTGAGCTACGCTAAAGGTAAGTCTGAATTTATATGTGAACTCTTTAGATCTGGAGCCACATTCCAGACTATTTTCTTAAGCTCGGAAGAGCCGCCAAATTCGCAAGGATAGAACTGCGCGCACTTCCCGCGTCTCTCCGTCGCATGTAACACCCTATATCTCGAAAATGAAAAGCTATCGTACTGTTCTCAACCTTAAATAAATTTGTGAGGTTTAACTTATATTTAATCCACAGCTCTGTATGTGCTAAAATCAACCAAACGCAAAGTCTACGAAAATGCAATGTTTCGTCTACGAACTCTTCAAAATTTTGCGCAGTTGTTTACTTAATTTGATACATCACAGTAACTATAAGGAATAACGAATAGAAAGTCAGATCGCTATCGAGAGAATATATATAAGATGGGGAAAAAATTAAATTTTTTCCTTTAATAGTTTCATCAAAAGTAGTCGATAAATATTCTAAGCGCTCGGAACGATGTTGCTGTTAATGTATAAAAGCAGCAGCGGAATAGGCCCAGCATGGTCGCCTCTGGCAAGCTGGGCATACTTTCTCTGTACACAGCTTTAAACGATCTCACGCCGGCGCACCATATTCTGATTGTTTAGGCCCTCCTCCTCTTGTGCTGCCTATTCGCATGGACGCCTCTCCTTGTGTTCCACCTTCGGTTCGGGAATCTCAGTGTAGTTTCAAGCGCCGTGTCTTTAGATTTACTTGTGAGATGGTATTGCTACTGTCTGTGTACATTTGATATAATTCCTTGTCCTACTGTATCTTCGGGGCTCGTTGGAAATTTGAGTATCCAACTGCAGGAACTGTTTGCATGACTTGTTGGACAGCAGGTGTGAGCATTTTCTAAGCATCTGTAAATCTTATTTTATCTTATACCCCACTGAGCTTTTGTGAAGCCAAAATCTCGTGTGCTATTATCGCCTGTGTCTATAATCCATTGCACCCTATGAAGCATTTATTTTCTGCTGTATTTCTAGTCTTTCCGGGGCCTTTCGTGGATAGTTAAGTGATTGTTCCTAAGTGTTACGATCTGCGAAGTTCTTGGGTCTGTGGAAACTTCTTAAAACTTGTTTATTAAACTTGTGCCCCTCTTTTTTATATATAAAATATGTTGTTGATTATAATAATTTCGTGTGGCTCAGTGGCCTGGTGCATGTCTTTCAACTGGATGCCACTTCTGCGACTTGCGACTTGCGACTGCCGGCCGCGGTGGCCGAGGTGACTGAGGCGCTCCAGTCACGGTCAGCACGGCCACTAGGTCGGGGGTTCGAATCCCCCCTCGGGCATGGATATTTGTGCCGTCCTAGTTCGTAAGTAGTTCATGAGTAGTTTGTAAGTTTAGGGACTGATGACCCTGTAGTTAAGTCCCATAAGCTTAACAACTATTTGAACATTTGAACTTGCGTGTCCCTAACCTACCCCAGTTATCCAATCAGGGAAAGGGGGCCTACTTCTTAACGTGGAATCAGAACCACGTGTCGCTTCTGGCGACTCCTGACATTATCGAGAGGTGCAGGCTCGATTAAAACGCAGACTGAAAAATTCAATGTGCCGACCGGGTTTCGAAACCGCGACACTTCGGTTTCCAGATAAGCGTTTTACCCCGAATCCACCATGCCCGTCACGTTGTTGATGTTGCCTTCTAATGTGAAACAATCTTGTTGTCTTACGTGGTCTTTAACCGTGGGTTGGGCCTCCCCTTTAAATATTCTTAGATAAAAGGAAAAACTTTAAAACTGCATTCTCGTCAAGTTCGTCAGATTGTTAATTTCTTATTAAGCTTATCGATTCCAGATCAAGATTCTAAAGAAAGTGTTTCAAATTTGATTAGTCTGTAATTTAAATTGTGAGACTGTTTGAAGTCTAAACTTCCATTATTCGAGACACTGCTTGTGATATTTGGCGGAGAGTCCCCCATTTCCACTGGTTTAAATTTAAATAAAATATTCCAAAACTAAATACAAGGCGAATCGTTTCTTCCAGCACTTCCATGCTCTTTGCACTGAGAGTTTCAGGTAACAATCAATATATCATTACATTTTCAGTCAACAGTGCCGAAAATCCTCTGATTAAAGTAATTATAATAGTGCTAAACACCCATGCCCCTACACACCTTATAGCATTATAGGTGTGGGATTGCGATTAAGTGGTTCAAACAACTTGCAAGACACACGTGATTGTTATTTCAACTTCAAACTTCACTATGTGATTTACAGTCAATTTTCTACGCAAAAGTATAAGCCGTTGTTGCAATATGCTTGCCAAAAACAGGCTATGGCACTGAAGCACATCATTATTAGAAAATGTGATTAATGTGGCTTTTGATATTGGACTGTTAAATGTGAAACTGATTTTGAATGTAAAATCATGAGCCGGCCGCGGTGGCAGGGGCCTGAGGCGCTCCAGTCACGGTCTGCACAGCCACTACGGTCGGGGGTTCGAATCCCCCCTCGGGCATGGATATTTGTGCCGTCCTTAGGATTAGCTAGTTCGTAAGTAGTTTGTAAGTTTAGGGACTGATGACCCCGTAGTTAATTCCCATAAGCTGTACAAACATTTGAACATTTTTTTTAAATCATGAATTTCCTGAGGTGTACACATTCTCTACCTCTCTGTTCTAATCGTTTCATTGAAATACCGCATCGGCACTATCAGGTGTGTAAGATGTGTTTTGCGCAATTATAATTACTTCATGCATAGGGTATTTGGCATTGTTGATTAAAAGTGTAATGCTACACTGAAACTGTAATTTAATTACGTCTAATTTCCCGCCTATGATAATAATTGTCCTGTTACTTTGTTTTCTATATTAAAATCTCACTTGTATAATGTAACGTTTTGCATGGAAATGATACAGGCCACTGTTTTTTATGATCCTGCCGTCATTTACCGTCTAGTAACATCATCTGAAGATCAAAACCAACTGCAGAACGATCGAAATAAGATATCACTATGATGTAAAAATTGGCAATTGACTCTAAGTAATGTGAAGTGTGAAGTTGTTCACATAAATACGAAAAGAAATCCGTTAAACTTTTTTTACAAGATAAATCAATCAAACGTGAAGGCCGTAAACTCCACAAAATATCTAGGAATTACTACTACTTCAGGCTTAAACTGGAAAGAACACGTAGATAATGTCGTGGGAAAGGCGAAGCAGAGACTGCGTTTTATTGGCAGAACTCAAAGATGCAACAGAAGTGCTAAAGAGACTGCATACACTACGCGTGTCCGTCCTTTTTGTGGAGTATTGCTACCCAGTGTGGGATCCTTATCAGGTGGGTTTGACAGAGGACATCGAAAGAGTTCAAAGAAGGGCAGCTCGTTTTGTATTGTCACGATACAGAGCAGACAGCGTTACGGAAATGATACAGGACATGGGATTGGAATCATTACAACAACGGCGCTTATCGCTGCGGCGTGCTCTACTTACGAAACTCAAATCACCTACATTCTTCTCCGAATGCGAAAATATATTGTTGACTCCCACCTACATAGGTAGAAATGATCATCAGAATAAAATACGAGAAATCAGAGCTCGAACGGAGAGATTCATATGTTCTTTCTTCCCGCGCGCTATTCGAGAATGGAATGGGAGATGAATAGTATAAAGGCACTTACATGTGATTTGCAGAGTATCACATGTACATGTAGATGTAGATGTAGATCAATGCATACACCTAAAAATTTTGAATATTCTACCTTTGCTACATATTTCTGATCAAAGCCTATATTTATTAATGGTGTCATTTTATTTATTGTACGGAACAGTATGTACTGTGTTTTATCAAAATTTAATGATAGTCGATTTACTGAGAACCACTTAATGATTTTTTGAAAGACGTCGTTTACAATCTCTTCAGCTTGTTCTTGTCTGTCAGGTGTGGTAACTATACTTGTATCACCAGCAAAAAGAATCAGCTCTGCATCTTTATGGATATAGAATGGCAAGTCAAGACAAGTCAAGGATGGTTTCGTGCTTTTTCGAGCGTTCGAGGTCACGGATATTTCCCTCGTATGGTGTAAACATCCTGTTATTTTCTGTCTATTAAAATGTGACGTGTGGCAGAATGCGGAGTTTTGCGTGGAAGTGACCCAGACCAATGCTTTTTATTTATTTATTTATTTTATTTTATTTTATTATTATTTTTTTTTTTTTTTTTTTTTTTTTTTTTTTTTTTTTTTTTTTTTTTTTTTTTTTTTTTTTTTTTTACTGTAACTAATGTTAGGCTCGCCATTGCCAGGGCGTGTAGTTATTTCATTATTATGTTGCTCCAATTCCTTCTTCCTGTCTGTCCATCGCCTTCTCCCCTAATCTGTCCCTTTCACTTTCGTTTTTATGCAGATAAATCCTTACGACGTTATATCTCCAGAAGTGTGTCCCACAATAACATAATTTTGCAGGAACTTAGACTGAAATATTACGAAATTTTCTGTAAAATTGTGCGAATAGTAAAGACATAATAAATTACAACATAATGTGTCTTGAGACAGTTTTTTTTACTCATTACATTGTTTATAACGTCATATCTCCTCAATTATATGTCGTATTATAATATCGCTGCTAACGTTCAGTGGTATATGCACATACAGTCTGGAAAACATGCCCCGAATTGAGTTGGTATTAACGTGGTAATAAATTAAAAGTTTGTGTGATGGGGATGTTTGTCATAAACCTTATTGTTTACGACAGCATATCTCATGAACTACATGGCGCACTATGATAAAATTTCGAAGGTGCATTCATTGGTGTATGTGTATACTATCTGTAAAATGTCGCTTGAATATAATTGGCGGTGTAGAATTATAAACTGTCGAATGGCGTAGTTTTTACTGCTTGAAGAATGGGAAAGTAGTGAGTGATAAAATTCTTCCCTTTCATCATTTTGTTGGGGTTGACAGCGAGGTAACGCTTGGTAAAATTTTGACATTACGTTTAAAGCTTTTTGCATGTCGCTGAGTGCTATCGTTCTCAATTAGTGAATAAAGAGTCTCGTTATTCTCACACCGCATGTTGCGAATGTGTTATGTATCTCATTTTCTATGACGTCATATCTCTTGAGCTATGTGTCGTAGGTGGAATTTACCGATTCATCGATTGTTTCCTAATGTTAAAGAATACTTGTACTAAATTTCGTTGAAATCGGTCTGTCAGTTTAGGAGGACATGAGGAACATGAACGCATGGTTTAGCAGTTTTTCGCGAATTTAATTGTTTATGACGTCATACCAAATCAAATGTTTGTAGAGTTATGGAACGAAACTGCAGTAGTCATCAGTCTCTAGACTTCAAAACTGCTTAAACTAACTTATGCTAGGGGCACCAAACACACACACACACACACACACACGCCGAAGACCGAGGGAGGAATCGAACCTCCGTCGGGGAGCAGAAGCGCACTCTGCAGCAAGGCGACTTACAGCTCGCGGCCACTCCTACGCAGCGACGTCATAAGTCCTGAACTATATGCCGTACGTGATTGTTTTCTATATATTCTGAGGACAGTTTCGCCCGGTTTCGAGTGATGGATGTGAAAGGCGTGCCTTGTGTGAAGCCGACTTCCACGAAGACAGCTTCTACTTGCCGGCCCCCCACTGGTAATTCTGTGAAGGTCGGTCAGCCTCCGCCCTCAGGGTGTCTGTTTCGGCATGCTTTTCTCACGACACTCCTCTCCCACCTTCAGTTCATCTCAATGCTAAAGCACACCCTGGAAGGCAACTGAAGTGGCCAGCCCTAGCTTAAATAAAATCATGCTGTATTCCATAGTTTTCAACCTGTGGGTCGTGACTCCCAGGGGTCGCAAAGTCTTGCTTGGGAGGGGGAGGGTCACAGGACGATGTATGTACTTGCGCCATAAAATAAACAGGGAATCAGTAATAGAAACACGTGTGTCTAAGCGAAATTTATTTAATTCTTTATCATCGGAGTAGTGAAGCAACTAAAATCACTTAACAAGAACAAGTCTTCTGCTCCGAACTGTATACTCATTAGATTTCTATCTGATTATGCTGGAGCAATAGCTCCTTACTTAAAAGCCACATACAACTGCTCTCTCAAAGAAGGATCTGTACCAAAAGATTGGAAATTTGGACAGGTCACACCTGTATTCAAGAAAGGCAGTAGGAGTAACCCACTAAACTACAGGACTATTTCATTGACTTCAATTTGCAGCAGGGTTTCGGTACATATCCTGTATTCAAATATTATGAATTATCTCAAACAGAATGATCTATTGACCCAAGGGCAACACGGATTTAGAAAATATCGTTCATGCGAAACACAACTAGCTCTTTACTCAAATGTTCAAAAGTTTGTAAATCTAGCGGACCAAACTTCGTCGACATCAGTCCGTAGCTTACAAACTTCTTAAACTAAGGTAAACTAACCTAAGGATAACACACACACACACCCATGCCCCAGTAAGGACTAGAACCTCCGACGGCGACAACCGCGCGCTCCGCAGCGAGGCGCCTTAGACCGCTCGGCTACTCCACCGCGGCAGCTCTTTACTCATACGAAGTGATGGGTGCTATCGACAAAGGTTCGCAAATAGATTCCGTATTTCTTGATTTCCAGAAGACTTTTGACACCGTACCTCACAAACGGCTTTTAATCAAATTGCGTGGTTATGGTATATCGCCCCAAATCTGTGACTGGTAGGGCATTTCCTATCAGAGAAGACACAGGTCGTAGTAATCGAGGGTAAGGCATCGACTAAAACAGAGATGATATCGGGCGTTCCGCAGCATAGTGTTATTGGTCCTCTGTTGTTCCTTATCTACATAAATGATTTAGGGGAAAATCTAAGTAGGTCTCTTAGGTTGTTTGCAGATGACGCCGTCATTTACCGTCTAGTAAAATCATCTGAAGATCAAAACCAACTGCAGAACGATCTGAATAAGATATCACTATGGTGTAAAAATTGGCAATTGATTCTAAATAATGAGAAGTGTGAAGTCGTCCACATGAGTACGAAAAGAAATTCGTTAAACTTTGTTTACAAGATAAAACAATCAAAAGTGAAGGCCGTAAACTCCACAAAATATATATGTATTACTATTACTTCAAACTTAAATTGGAAAGAACACGTAGATAATGTCGTGGGAAAGGCGAACCAAAGACTGCGTTTTATTGGCAGAACCCTTAAAAGATGCAACAGAACTACTAAAGAGGCTGCATACACTACGCTTGTCCGTCCTTTTTTTTTTTTTTTTTTTTTGGAGTGTTGCTGCCCAATGTGGGATCCTTATCAGGTGGGTTTGACGGAGGAAATCGAAAGAGTCCAAAGAAGAGCAGCTCTTTTTGTATTGTCACGATACAAAGGAGACAGCGTTACGGAAATGATACAGGATCTGGGATGGGAATAATTACAATAACGGCGGTTATCGCTGCGGCGTGGGCTACTTACGAAACTACAATCGCCAACATTCTCCTCCGAATGCGAAAGTATATTTTGACACCCACTTGCATAGGTAGAAATGATCATCAGAATAAAATACGAGAAATCAGAGATCGAACGGAGAGATTCTGGTGTTCTTTCTTCCCGCGCGCTGTTCGAGAATGGAATGGGAGATACATAGTATAACGGTGGTTCGATGAACCCTCTGCCACGCACTTAAATGTGATTTGCAGAGTATCCCATGTAGATGTAGTAGATGTAATGTTGAAATTACGCAGTTCCGTGTGTAACATTCATACAATACAGTGTGTTAATGATGAATAAGCTCGAAGTCTGAAAAACAGTGTCCAGGAACCAATCGATAGGTAAAAGAACATGATACAATAAGTAATTTTTAAAAGTGACTAAAAATCTCTGTTCTTTGCAAATTATCTATACAGTGGTAATTTCCTTAATGAGCATAATTCGGTTCTGAGTCTTGCCTGAAATGCGAAACACTCGCTTTTCTGTCGTAAATCAGATAAAATAGGATAATGGTTGAATTCCGAAAATACACGAAAAATTTCTTCCAACAATTTAAAAGAAAGCTGAAGTAAAAGAAGAAATATTGGATTTGTTTTCTTTGAGATAACATAGTTTTGTTACGGTTCGTGAGGACTGGGAGGGGGGGTGCATAGAATATTTTGATTTGGATGGAAGGGGTTGCCGGAATATTTTTATTTGCAAGGGGGACGCAAATTCGAAAAGATTGAAAAACACTGCTATCGTCCAATTAAAGGGCCCTACACAGGTTCCAATTTATCGGCAGGCCGATAAATCGGATGTTCTTAGATGCTTCTCGGCCAATTTTTATTGTCGGACTGTTGCCTGGGTCTGACCATCCGACATCAGACTGCCCCACCACTTCACGCAACAAATCGTGTCGTGTGTAGCACTGTTCTACCGACTTCCTGACTCACGATCGTCTGCTGTTTGTACACACATAATAAAATATTCCGTTTTTACTGTCTACGATAGTGCATGCTGCTCAAAAATGTTAAATGTTTTTAGAGCTTATGGGACTTAACTACGCGGTCATCAGTCCCTAAACTTACAAACTACATAAGAAGTAACTTATAACTAAAGACAGCACAAGCATCCATGCCCGAGGGGAGATTCAAACCCCCGACCGCAGCGGCCGTGCAGACCGTGACTGGCACGCCGCAGACCGTTCGGCCACCGCGGCCGGCAGCGCATGCTGCAAAATGTTCAAATGTTTGTTAAGCTTAAGGGACTTAACTACGGGGTCATCAGTCCCTAAACTTACAAACTACTTATGAACTAGCTAATCCTAAGGACGGCACAAATATCCATGCCCGAGGGAGGATTCGAACCCCCGACCGTAGTGACCGTGCAGACCGTGACTGGAGCGCCTCAGTCCCCTCGGCCACCGCGGCCGGCCGCATGCTGCAGATGTGAATGGAGACAGAGGTGTATTGTAGAGAAATATAGACATTCTAAATATCAATGAGACACTGCACTTTTTTTCAACAAGTACAACCCATCGTTACACGCTAACAATGTGACGCAAAACTGATAATATGCATAAGGCATATAAACGACAATTGAAGCAGTTCCATGAGCAAGCTTCATCCATTCGAAATTAATTACAAATATGATCAGCTCCCAGCTACTTTACAGCGTTTATAAATTCCCCACTCTGCATTAGCCACTTTTTCGCTCACTTCTTTGGTTTTGTTACTTTTAATATCGTAAAGGCAGCGCCAAATCTTTGCTTCTTTGTCAAGAAATGATTCACCGGGTTGAATAGAAACACAGCGAATGCAACGTAAACAAACAACAACTCGACGAGGAACGGATCTGCGCTGGCAATCGTGCGTGCAGTTCTTCGGAACGTGTGTAGGTTGCCGACAAATTGCTTGGTTGGTCGGACGATAAATCGGAACGTGTGTAGGGCCCTTAAAATGACTTGCTAGTTGATGTTTGTCGCGTGGCGTTGCAGTGTAGCCACACAGGCAGGCGGTGACCAAAGACTACCATAGAGAGGCAACACTGCGACCAGAGTGAAGCAAATGCCATGTTAAAGGGGGTCTAGAGAAGCGTGTTTCATGGCAGTAGGTTAGAATATTATTAAAATATAACTGTTTGTGCCTTCCAGTTTTAGCCAGAACAATTTTACCGCCGTGTATAGTGCATAAACGTTTTATATACATCGTTTCTGGAGAGTGTCAGCAGCTTTAAGTACAGTACCCACGCCGATCAGCTGCATTTGCAACTAAACGATATGGCCTGGGAGTTTAAGACCAGTCTACGTTTATATTTGTACGCCGTTTCCAACAGAAAATTTTCGAAGAATGGTAGACGTTTCAGAGACTAACTTTTCACGATAAGATTACGTTAATTTCAATTCATTTAATGTTAGAAGCAGGAACTATTACACGGGCCAAGGAAATACAATCCTACACTTGAGCTTTATACATAAACCACCCAGTCAGTAGAATTTGCAATGAAGTTTGTAGTTTGTCGTAAGTTTAATGCAGTAGTAGTAGTATTATGCTTTTCTTTCTCATGAATCAGATTACTGTACTCTGAATCAAAGTATAAGGAAACTGCCATTAGTGAATTCCCTTATTCGGAATTTACCTTGCCGTTTCAGCTTTTATAATAAAAAATGCGTTAAATATATTTAGCCTTACTTCCTTCACTTCATACATAAATTTTGTTTCATGATTTGAAGAACAAATACGAGTTTTTCGTGTCGAAACCCAGTTCTATCTTGTCATTGCAACAAAACATTTCTTCGTCAGCAGCTTGTTTCCAACGGAAACCTCGGATAAAATATTAATGTTGACAAAGTTACACATATAACTCAAATGCACAAAACAATTAACATATAACATATGATATTTTAAACAGTACTCTTTTGAAAAAAGAAAATCGCACTGACGTGTTTTACGGCCCACTTTAGATTTGTAGTTTTATAAGTTTTTGCAAACATTTTGGATCAAAATAATAATCTAAATAATAAAAAATTAATTAATAAGATTGTCTGAAACCCTTTTAGGACAAAAAATTAGGTAGTGACGGGTTCAGAACCACCGACCTTTAGTCTAACGCCTTGCCCACTACGCTACGGCTATCAATCACAAGATGGGTCCTATAATCTCATACTATTCTTGGCCGTTGTTAAATGATGCTAATATGGCATTTATAGGCACTAGGTTATCATTTATCGTACGAAGAACGATGTGTTTTTGTTAATTGTTCAGTGCGCCATTGCTTTGAAATGACAACGTGTACGTTACAATTAGAAAATCATCAAATACGCGCAAGATGGCGTATGCCACAGAGAGTTCTGCGCGAGGAATGTCACGTGACATCTCCTAACGGCTGGTTTTCGTTAATTCAATGGAGGGTGTCCAATCTCCGTTATTTTTGCAAATATGTCTCAAACGATACGATATATGAAAAAAAACATAAGGAGCTAAGTTGTAGAGAATTTTCTCCTCTACCAATTAGGTTATTCAATTTTCGTATCATATGAACGGTTCGTTTGCAATTACAATTATATTACAAACGGCTTTTTTAGGTATTACTACCGTATTTTTTGTCCGAAAAATTTGAAAAAGGGAGGTTCTGGTCTCTGGTGGCCTACAATCATGTCTGTAAAATGTGGTGCTGATCGGTTGAACGGTTCGTCTTAAAAACAGGGAACACGTTACGGACAGACAGGCAGACGGACGGACAGACAGACATACATCCCAAAATCGCCGTTTTTTTTTTTTTTTTTTTGCAAATATTTTTGAAACGCTACGATATATGACAAAAACATACAGAGCAAAGTTGTAGAGAATTTTCTCCTCTACAAATTAGGTTATTCAATTTTCGTGTCGGATGAATAGTGGGCTGGCCACTACTTTCTCCCATCTTTCGGGCAGTGTACGATTCTCGCGTCGAAAAAATTGTTCATCTTTTGAAGTGATCTATGAATCGATCCAGTTTGTGACTTCTTCATGAAATCGGAAGTGTTGGTTAGCCAAGCCAATGTCTGTCTGGAGAATACGGTGGGTGGGGTAGGACTTCCCATTTTAACGCTTCCAAGTACGTTTTGGCCTCTTTTGCAACGTGGGGTCGAGCGTTGTCGTGCTGCAACATCACTTTATTCGATGAGATTCAGCCGCTGTTTTCTTCATATTGAAACAAAATAATAACGCCTCCCGCAAATGACGAGAATTACGTTCATAAACATACATTTGCAATCGAGAACTTCTTTCTTTCGACCGCTTTTTACCAACTATCGGCAAACGGCGGAAGCAAAGTTGTACACCTTGTAATTTTTATTTAGAAATTAAAATAATCGCACACCATTGAATTCGAATTTACGAACTTCTGAAGGGGAAGCAAATTCTTCACAGCTGTACAAGTGATGCTACACACACACACAGACACACACACACACACACACACACACACACACACACACACACAGAACACCAAGTTCTGCCTTCGCGGAGTACGGTTTCACGTAAATCATATGAAACCCATCTGATTTAAGATGATATCTATGACAGAATACTTGTATAAGTGACGTTAAAACACGGCTTGTATGACAGGATCTATTATCGTAAGCTTAGTGCTGTTTATGAGTACGTATTTCGTTAGCACGATTGTCCAGGTCTTGTTTTTTCTATGGCTATCATTATGTGGTGAAATGCGAAATAAAAAGGGTAGGCCTTTGACTCGGGAACAAAACTAATCAACAAAGAGCCAGACGAGGAAATGGAAGTGAACTGACCGTTGTTGTGGACGTTTGGCAATGGGGAGCGGTTCGGAAGTGACGGTGAGCGCTATGATTGGAAGAAAGAAGGTCCTGCGTATGAACTGCCAACTAGCAAGTAATTTTGATCGGGCTGTAGAAACAGGGTATAAAATCAACTCATACTACCACTTTAATCACATAAATAGATAAAATTATGTATTACCAGAGCCTAACTCGACTCACATACAGTCGAATTATTTGTCAAATAGGAATGAAACGAGAAGAATCTAACCGTTTTTCATTTTTCAACACCCAATTTCCTAGAACATGTTCCACTTGTTAGTCGTCACGGATGTGGTTCCAACATGGTGAAGCCGCACCTCATTTCGAACTGAGGCTTCGTAAATACAATGATCATATATTCTTTGAAAAGTGGAATGGAATAGCAGTTCCTGTTTCGTAACGCTTCTGATCTCACACCTCTTGATGTCAGAATTCTCTTCATTAAGTACCGTGTCAGCAATATTTTAGCTACAGCGTAAATTTCATAGAGTAAGAAAATACCATGAGTTACACAAATACTCTGAGTGGGTGCGTCGACTGATGCTATTTTATCTAATTTTTATTTTACTGTCTAATGTTTTAAAATTTGATAAGTGTATATGGCTTCGTCTGTTGAATAAACTTCCTGAATTCAAAATTTTGCATACGAGAGAACAGCTTTTCCCTACATTGCCATCAAACATGTTTACTTTTTTGGTGTAGTGTAACGTGTATCAGTAAGAATTATCTAATTTTATTTCGTAGTGAATGCATTTTTTCTTTCCAAATTCCGCCTTCCGTTCTGTTGATAGGTTGACTTTCATTATTTTTATATCCTGTTTGTCTCTTTCTTGCTTGTAAGCGTGTGTAGATAATACACACTTGAAATCAGATCTGTTTCTTTCTCATGACTGTGTAGGATTAAAAATCATACACTTGTCTCGTCTTGCGAGTTATTTAAAATCTACTCCACCTCACCATACCAGACTATTCGAAATAATCAAATACATGACCTGCAGAAATCAGTGATTGCCGCAAATCACCCATTTCAAAAATCAAATACAGTTGCGGGCGCAAAAACCTTCATAATGGAAGGCACCATGATGATCGAACTAATAATACATTCAGATTTCGTACCAAATTTCACAAATAAAAATAACAATCGTATATTTACAATTTTAAATGAGATCTTAAAATGCTTCGTAATAGTCTAGTGTAGTTGACAGCACCGTGGAGGAAGGACCGACAGTGTAGGAAACTTATTTTAGCAGCAATGGTCTAAACTAGTACTTTTCATCGTGTTCGACGCGATCCTCAGGGGGGTTGCAAAGTCTTGTTCAGCGGATCGCGATCCCAGGAGGAAGCAGTAGCAGAATGAATGATGATGTATGTTTCGTGACGATCATCTGTAGTGATCGAAATGTCACAAGGAAGCAACAATATTTTGTGAAAGCACATTCTAAGATCGCTCACGTTTAGACACGATACTTGTTTGTAGTAATGAATATTAATTTAGTTTAAATTGTTGAACATTTTAGATACACAACGCTTTTCAGTGAGAAATGACACGATCTCTGTCGAGCTCTTCCGGAACTAGGCTAAAAGACGGCCGCAGTGGCCGAGCAGTCTGCAGCGCATCAGTCACAGTCTGCACGGCCGCCACGGTCGGGGTTTCGAATCCCCCCTCGGGCATGGATGTTTTTGTCGTCTTTAGTATAAGGTAGTTCATAAGTAGTTTGTAAGTTTTGGGACTGATGACCCCGCAGTTAAGTCCCTTATGCTCAACAACATTTGAACATTTTTAGGCTGGCCAAAGTTTACTAGTCCTTCACAGACTGCATTGGCGAGTTCGCCTGATAGGTTTGTCGGGAGAGAAGGAGCAAATCAGCGGCGGAGTTGGACTAGCTTGTTGCCAGAACTGACAACCTGGCTTTTTTTTCTGTGCTGCTGTGGTGACGAATCACAAAGAACTAGAGAATTTCGTTAAAATGCATTTAAAAGATGATCACATGGATAAGTAACACCGAATGGCTGCAACAACACATACACAAACGCGCGCACAAACACTGATCACGTAAAAGGCTTCGTGCCATGGTTACTGGAACGCATTTCAGTAAATGTGTTCCGAAGCAAGCAATAGATCGCTAGAACCGACAGCAGGGACAGAACTCGGAAAGTACCGCAATTTCTATCTAGCGGATCGTGGACTCCGGAGTTGGCCACAGATAGTCTATTTATGTTGTTTCTACTTTCATATCTCTGTGGTTTCCTCACGAGTCCTAAAGAAGCGTAGTTGCTTGTCGCTGGTTCAATTCTCATTTCTTTAGTGTTTACTACTGCAACTTTCACCAGACGTGGATGGCTGCGCAGATCTTAGACACATCTCAGAAAGAAAATTAAATATTTGCCAGTCGAATCACTGACATAGCTTTATTATGGGCCTGGGGGTCGCCGGGCATATTTATTCGGAAAGGGGCTCACGAGTTCAAAAATGTTGAAAAGCACTACTATATAGTATCAACCAAAACTCCGATATAATTCGTGCTATGTGCTGTCGTCCAGGAGAAAGTGCATAAACAGCACCTGGCCTACGGCGTCGAGAAAAGCATAACTGTGGGAGAATATGATGTCGCGCTACTCCGGACGCCGGCATGGTAGCTCAACGCTCTCTGTAACAAAAACCTGAGCAAAGAATTCAACGAACTGCCTAGAACAACCACGAACAAACGACCGCAAAAAAATCCATCTACCTGAAAAAGAAAGGAAAACAAATACTGGACAAAGTGATAGAGCGTTACTATGTTATATAAAGGGTCCGGGATTCAATCCCTGCTCACAGCACTATTTTTTACTGCATTACGTTGGCAATTGTTAATTGTGGGAACGTGTCCCTGACAGGTAAAAGGCCTGTTCCGTTTCTATAGCAGTGTGTTATCGGTAGTTTGCTTTTGCTTCGTTTGTTTGAAAGTAGGAAATCTTATCAACAGTTTCACAGACTAAACAAACACAATCGCAAAGAATAAGTAACAACTGCATTACACGTGCAGCAGTATTAATAGAAATAATAGTATTAACAATAATAATAATAAGCGAAATTGAAGTAATAACACTAATAGTAGTTAAAATCAGTACATTACGAAGTTATGAGTGCTATCGACAAGGGATCTCAAATTGATTCCATATTTCTTGATTTCCAGAAGCCTTTTGACACCGTACCTCACAAACGGCTTTTAATCATATTGCGTGGTTATGGAATATCGCCCCAGATTCGAGACTGGATAGGGATTTCCTGTCAGAGAGGACACAGTATGTAGTAATCGATGGTAAGGCATCGGAGTTCAACAGGGTAGTGTTACTGGTCCTCTTCTGTTCCTTATTTACATAAACGATTTGGGAGAAAATCTGAGCAGCTGTCTTAGGCTGTTTGCAGATAACGCCGTCATTTACCGTCTAGTAAAATCATCTGAAGATCAAAACCAACTGCAGAACAATCTAAATAAGATATGAGTTTGGTGTTAAAATAAGCAATTGACACTAAACAATGAGAAATGTGAGTCGTCCAAATGAGTACGAAAAAATCCGTTAAACTTTGTTTACAAGATAAATCAACCAAATGTAAAGGCCGTAAACTCCACTACATACCTAGGTATTACTATTACGTCAGACTTAAATTGGAAAGAACACGTAGATAATGTCATACGAAAGGCGAACCAGAGATTGCGTTTTATCGGCAGAACACTTAAAAAGATGGAACAGAACTACTAAAGAGACTGCATACACCACGCTTGTCCGTCCTTTTTTGGAGTATCCCCTTGTGGGATCCTTATCAAGGGGTTTGCCGGAAGCCATCGAAACAGTCCAAAGAAGGGCTGCCCGTTTTGTATTGTCATGTCACGTTACAGGGGAGACAGGCGTCACGAAAATGATACAGGATCTGGGACAGGAATCATTACAACAACGGCGTTTAAGGCTGCGGTATGGTCTATTTACGAAACTCCAATCGCCAACTTTCTCCTGCAAATGCGAGAATATATTGTTGAATGCCACCTACATAGGTAGAAGTGATCATCAGAATAAAATACGAGAAATCAGAGCTCGAACGGAGAGTTCAGGTGTTCTTCCTTCCCACGCGCTATTCGATAATGGAATGGTAGATGAATAGTATAAAGGTGGTTCGTGCACCCTCTGCCAGGCACTAAAATGTGATTTGCAGAGGATCAGATGTAGACCAACAATGTTTTTAACAATAGAGTGGCCAGTCGTCTAGTCGGTTTCTTCACTCTTGCGGCCGTTATACGAATGCTTCAGTGTGTTATTGACTTTCTCTTTCAGCCTTTTGGGTTATCAATTTTTGGTTTGTTTTAAAATTTCATTATCAGAGGCTGCGATGTGATTTACGTACAGGTCTATAAATGTACCATCATTTTTAACAAGTATCTGAAATATATAGAAAACAAGTTGTAAAGATCATTTTGGAACCCGCTGTATTTTTCGTATTTCTTTACCAAGACAGTGAGAAGACGCCAACAACTTGCCACCGTATATACCACGACGCCCCGCATCCCGCCAAGCAACGGAATATTTTTAATGACATTTGCCTTCTAGTCACTAATCTGCATCAAAACAGACTTAATTTACTTCATATTCCTTACTACAAGCAAATACTAAGTTTCTCTCTTGGATAGTTTATATTTTGCTTGGTAGGAAGCGTGCCTTGGTAGCACTGGAACGCAAGTGACGATATATTCCCCCTACACGCTCTTGTCCCAGCACCCGACGGAACAACGTGGCTATCAGCCACCTTATCGTCTACATAACATGTATCTCACGGAAAATAATACGATTCGACCCAGTTGTCAGGCGATTGCAAAGTTTTTGCCTAGGGTCAGCAATTTAAGTGGTGCTAGTCATGTTTAACTTTCTTTATTATTGTGAGTGATACATTAATATACATCCAATGTGTTTTTAAATGTTTGTAAATTTATCGGACCAAACTGCGTGGTCATCAGTCCGTAGCTTACAAACTACTTAAACTAAGGTAAACTAACCTAAGGACAACACACATACCCATATCCACGGGAGGACTCGAACCTCTGATGGCGAGCAACCGCGCGCTCTCCGCAGGCGCCTTAGACCGCTCGGCTACTCCACCACGGCATCCAGTGTGTTTTAAATTGACCGCAACTTATTGATACATTATTATTAAAAAATATTGAATCTGGTGAGGTAATATATTCGCTGAATGCTGAAGCCATTTTATCCAGTGTAATAAGTTACGCCTTGGAAGGGGAGGGAGGGACTATAGCCCCCATAGCCCCCCCCCTCCCTTCGTGTCACTGCCCCTGGATATGAGTGTCTCGAATCTGAATATTTGGTTGTGAGTAATAGGAGCTCCGTAATACGAAAACATTAGTCTAAGAAGAGTGAAATTTATGTTTATTAAAATTTGGTAATTCCCTGTTTAATATTGCCAGGAAATCTGAATTGAATAAAACGCAAATTATTTTACAATACATACAAGATGTTAACGATAAATAAAAGCAAAACTTTTTTCAGGGGCGATAGATCCAATAAGTAACTGCGAGAAATTTGAAAAAGGATGTTGTTCTTTACAAACTGACTACACAGGGGTACCTCTCTTAATGAGTGCAATTCTCTTCCGAGTCTTTCCAAAAATGGGAAACACTCGATATGTGAAACATGCTTTCCTGTAAGAATTTGAGTAAAAAGAGAGTAATGCGTTCTATGCGCACAAAAACTAAAATAATTTATAAAACACTAATGCAATATATAATATTTGTCGGTGTCATACTCTTCAGTTCACAGACTAGTTTGATGTTGCTCTCGACGGTACAATATCCTGTGCAAGCCTTTTCATCTCTGAATGAGAACGGCAACTTACATCCTTTTGAAACTGTTTACTGTATTCGTCACCTAGCCTCCCTCTGCGATTGTTACCCCACACATTTCCCACCAATGCTACACTAAGATTCCTTGATTTTAACGTAAATGTTCTACCAATCGATATATGTATGCCAGAAATATCTTTTCTTCCCAGTTCTGCTCCGTACCTCCCCATGAGTTACCCATCTTATCTTCAGCATTCGTCTGTTGCGCCGACCGCGGTGGCTGAGCGGTCTGCGGCGTGCCAGTCACGGTCTGCACGGCCGCTGCGGTCAGGGGTTTGAATCCCCCCTCGGGCATAGATGTTTGTGCCGTCTTTAGTATAAGCTAATTCATAAGTAGTTTGTATGTTTAGGGACTGATGACCCCGTAGTTAAGTCCCATAAGCTCCACAAACATTTGAACATTTTCGTCTGTTGCACGACATTCTATTTTCTGTAATACTATAAATCCTTTTTACAAATAAGTGGTCTGAAGACATTTGCTTTCGCCCACTCTTCAAGATAAGTGCGGTCTAAAGCGTCTCGCTGCGGAGCGCGCGGTGGCTCGCCGTGGAGGCTCCCTGGGGCATGGGTGTGTGTGTTTGTCCGTAGGTTTAAGTAGGTTTAAGTAGTTTGTAAGCTACAGACTGATGACCACGCAGTTTGGCCTGATAGATTTACAAACGTTTGAATGTTTTTTCGCCGTGGAGGTTCGAGTCCTCCCTGGGGCATGGGTGTGTGTGTTTGTCCTTAGGTTAGTTTACCTAGGTTTAAGTAGTTTGTAGGCTACGGACTGATTACCACGCATTTTGTTCCGATAGATTTACAAACATTTGAACATTTCAAAATAAGTGATAAACACAGTAAAATTAAAAATCCCTGTATGTATTGTTAATGTGCAGCATTATTGGATTCGTATTGCTTAAAGACGACAAATCTAAAATGGAACTACTTAACAAGTGTTTCAAGGACTTGATTTAACGTGAGTCTTCACAGTTAGGATTGATTGCAACATCGTTATAGAGAATTTGCATCGTCTGGGATGTCAGAGCAGAGGTACGGAAGGCAACTGCATTGCGGAGAGTTTGTACAACTGAATCCTGCATTGTCGGTGGCATTTACATACGTCGGAGTTCCTACATTATGAGGCGGAAGGTCAGAGAACAACTGTTGACCAATTTCCCAACTGTAGCAGCTGAAGAGATCTATCTAAGAATCTAGCTCATAATGTGATTTTTGAACTTGTCACCAAAGACCGAGAAAAGTGCACTGAGCAGACTAGTTATGGGAAACTTTGCAAACAAAGTGTTCAGCTATTTACTAAATTACGTTGTGTATTACTCGTTATGCCAATAACTCTTAATAGAAAGTGATCAGTAAACGTTATTTGACTGTACTTTATTGATCGAAATAACAATGCCGATGAAAACGTTACGCTATTTATTCTTCCTAGCTTTGTCATCTCCTTATTTCTGTCCAATGGACGATAATCCACGTCATCAAGAGTTAAGTCAGTAACAATAATGGTGCGATTAAGTGAGTATTCGCAAACTCAGTGTGGTATCTCAGCAGTTTGATGATTTATTATTGAAAATAATAAATGGCACACATCAGCGTTTTACTTTTTTAACTAGTTTTCATTGACAGGGTGACGCCGGTGATATCTATCAGAGGTGTCACTTAGCCAGATAAAAGTAAGCAAGAGTTGTTGGTCCTACACTACAATAAAAATACAGCAGTCTCAGTGATATGGTTGTGAATTTTTTTTAATAATGTGTCAATCGTTGTACTATTTTTGAGACTTAAATACCCAAATCATTTTCTAAATGAAACCTACTTCTGTTATTAGTTTCTATGTCAGCATTGAAGAGAACGTTAATTTACATGAGTACGGAATCACTACTAATTTCAAAGCTACACTTGCCAACTATGGATATACTTGTTTTCTATTCATCCATAACACGTCAATCTTTTGGCAATTAAATTTCATTTTGAGCATGACGTCAGCAGAAAAATCTAAGTTTCTTTTACTATGAGATCAACCATCCACAAAGGATTTAGTATCCTTCTGTACCCGTTGTCAGTTTCAAAATGCAGTCCTGAAAAGTAACATAAGAGATTGTCTTACAAATCAGCAAACTCTATATGATGAAAGGAATCTCTTTCACTTCTCTTTCTCTTCAGCCCTTTTCCCGCACACGCAGGGTCGGCTTTGTTAATTGGATGTGCCGCCACCCCCTGCCCCCCGGGAGGAAATGTGTACTCAAATGTCTGCGTATAGTGTTATATGTGTGAAACTGTAAAGTGTTATGAAATGTTTGCGAATCGTGTAACTGAGGCGGGTCTTTGGGACCAGCCCGGTATTCACCTAGGGGGATGTGGAAAACCGCCTAAAACCACATCCAGGCTGGCCGGCACTCCGACCCCCTTCGTTAATCCGCCGAGCGGATTCGAACCGGGGCCGTTACGCCTCCCCGTCTGGGAAAGCTGTGCGTTAGATCACACGGCTAACCGAGCGGGTCTATGTGATGAAAGGAATGCTACACCCTAATCTTCCGCATTTCTTCTTTTTATCATGCCGCGGTGGAATAGCCGTTTGCACTAAGACGCCCTGCTACGGTGCCCGCGGCCGTTCCACGTCGGAGTATGGCTGTGTGTGTTGTTCTTAGGATAAGATAGTTTAAGTAGTTTGTAAATTTAGGGACCGATTACCACTGGAGTTAGCTCCATTAACTTTACAAACATCAACTTTTTTTTCTTTTTATCATGAAAGTAATAACAGAACTTACTTCCATCGACTCATACATTGTAATTTCTTCGACTAATTTCTTATATCAATCGGAAGTCGCTGACCATAAAAATGTTTTTCGGGAATCCTTTCCTTTTATTTTTGGCGAGAGGCTCTTGTCTGAAATATTTAGGCGGTTAAGAAGATTACCGAGAATGTTATTCTTAATAGCTAAACAGGGCGACAGAAATTATTTGCAATTCTGTACTCTGGTGAGAAAGTTATCAGTTCAGCTTTGACTTCCAGATCTGGTGTCCGCACTTCTCCTTTGTAAATGATAAAGGAATTTTTGTTTGAGCCAACCCACATCTTGAGAAATAATCCCAAACATTCCAGTTTGCAACGCTCTACCTTTAATAGAGTCCAAAACATTGATGACCTCTTCCAGCATAGCATTTAAATCAGAAGGTATAACTGCGGCTACCAGAGCTTGGCGATGAAAGGAAGTGCCTCCGTTATTGATTTTATTTCGTGAATGAGACTGCTGTTATTGACAGTCATAGCGTTCAAAGATGTCAAATGTTTGTATAGTCTATGGGACTTAACTACGGGATCATCAGTCCCTAAACTTACAAACTACTTATGAACTACTTACGAACTAGGACGGCACAAATATCCATGCCCGAGGGGGGATTCGAACCCCCGACCGTAGTGGCCGTGCAGACCGTGACTGGAGCGCCTTAGTCCCTTCGGCCACCGCGGCCGGCAGTCATAGCGTGAACATCATTATAATTACTACGCTTTTTGTCCAATCCATGTTGTAGTTGCGCACAATCTGAAACATTAGTAGATTAATCAAATTTAAATTTAATTTTTTGAATAATTAATCTGGAATGTTACCGGCCAAATCTCTCATTCTGTAATCAGTGTTGCTATCAGAAAGTTGTACGATTTTTAGCTTGTTTACCTTCTGATAACATAATTTAACCGTATCGAGGCCTGCGGGCAATATAACATGTGTATGCGGCTTCATTGTTTTAGCGACATAGTTTACGACTGGACAGTTATCTAATAACGCTCCGTCGTTCACAACACAAGACCAAAATCACACTAAGTATTGTTTAATCAATTAAATAAACAGTATATACATTCAGTAACATAAGGGACGATAAAACGTTGCCTCGGCGGAGTGACCGAGCGCACTGAGGCGCTATGCTCCGATGCGCGAGGCCGTTCCCCGTCGGGGGTTCGAATCCTCTATCGGGCATGGATGTTTGTGTTGTCTTTAGTATAAGTTAGTTTATAAGTAGTTTGTAAGTTTAGGGACTGATGATCCCGCAGTTAAGTCCCATAAGGTTAACAAACATTTGAATATTTTTTTGGTAACACGTTACCGTTGGAGAGCGATGTTGCAGCGTATATGCAACATGCGCAACTCCGATGCGAATCTAAGAGTATAAGCACCAGCACGTAGGCAATGAATTGGTTTGGTATCCTTGTCTTTATAATATCCACGCAATACATTCGTAACTATCATGACCGTACTCGCTGGCGAACTCGGACAACTGGTTTAAACAAATGGAAACGCGAGAGTAATACAGACACCGCCTTTCTAGCCCTCGCCCCCTCCCTTGCACGTTCTCAGCACCTTCTCCAGTCTCAGCTCTCACAATTCTCCACTTGGTGTAAAAAGTGGCTCCTCTCCGTCAACCCCACCAAATCCCAGGCAATCATTACAGGTCGTACCGCCCGATCCTTCCGTCACCGCCACCTGTACCTCACACTCCATGACCGTCCCATCCTCCAAACCTCCACCCTCAAATACCTTGGCCTCCAACTGGATCGCCCCCTTTCCTGGAACCCTCACCTCCAAACAGTCCGTCAAAAACTCCTCTGCAGTCTCAACCTCCTCAAGCTCCTTTCCGACCAGACATGGGGACTTAACCCCTCCACAGTGCTATACACCTATCGTTCTTTGATGCGTCCCATCCTTTGCAGTTTCCATCCCGCTTGGATATCCGACTCCTCCACCTATTATAAATTTTGTATCCCATCCTCGTCGCCACTTTTGTGTCCCATCCTCGTCGCCACTTTTGTATCCCATCCTCGTCGCCACTTTTGTGTCTCGTTTTCGCAGGTTGTCATTGGTGTCGGTGGCCGAGTAGAGAGAGACCAACACAGGGAAACAGGATGCACGCGTGTGCGGGTACAAAGTCTGAGGTGACCAGCCAATGGGACAGCAGAAACTAGAAGCAGTAAGCTAGATTAAAACAAGTTGTATATTTCATAGAAATATTATCTTTTACAAAGTTCATGACTGCCAACTAAGTGTACTGCTGAGACATAGTTGAACTAGGTAATGGCCTGCCTACTGATGACACGTAGTGCCTGTCCTAAACCCAAGTGAGCGATGCAGTTCAGTGGTGGCCACGAGTGGGGTAGCAGCAGAGGGCGCTAGTGGCCGACGTCGTAAGAACGCCGCGCCGCGCGTGCATGGCTGCGCGCACTTCAGACTTGTGCGGCACCACAATAAATCCCTCCTAATCCTAGAACGCCACGCCCACCGCCTCGCTTACCGCATCAGCCTCCCTTCCCCCCATGCGGATCCTCTACAATTTCAATCCTTTCCCTCGCCTTCTAAAGTTCCTCGAACATATTAGTAACCTCTACACCGCCCCCAAAATTGAATCCAGTGCCCCTCTTGTCACTCCCCTCCTGCTGAACCCTGGGCCTCTGCCACGCCGGTATCTTCACACTCTCCACATCCTCCCCCAGGGTAACTTTCGTCACCTCCCTCCCCCAGATGACGTCCTCCGTTCTAATATTGACCCATCCTATCACCCCTAATCCTTCCCCTCCCCCTCCACTCCCCCTCCCCCTCCCCTCCCCTTCCCACCTCCTCTCCGCCTCCCTTCCTTCCCCTCTCCCCCTGTGGGATCTCAGTGCTTTACTTTTTAATAGTGTTTTTAACAGTGCACCGTGCCAAAGTGTTGTTTCAGCGTCAAGTGGTGAGCGTGATTTAAAACTTCAGCAACCGCCGCATAGGCAGAACAATGTGTTACGGTAGAGTCTCGAAAACTCGGCACTCGGGTAACTCGGCCATCCCGCTACACATCCTCTGGAATTATTCCGGGCTCGCAGAATGCAAGATAGGATTGAAATAGTAGCTTGTAGCAGTTACAGGCTATGCTATATATGCGCCTAGACATCGTCTTTTCGTGTGCCACCTACACTCTATTTAAAAATCCTTTGAGCCTCATTAACGCAGTATGTAATGCGTCTACATATTAAAAAACAATCGTGATGAAAATTATGGGAGTGCATTTTTTCACAGTTCCTTTTATAATCAGCTAGGCGTGATGGGAAGTTTAGTGGTATATGTTTTATGAAGTAAATCACTGTTGTTCATACTTTTTCATTGTTCACGGCTGTTATGTCTTCTTAAAGTAGTTTTCTAAGTGTAAATTACAGTTTATGTTTGTTATGGTCTTCAGTCCGGAGACTGGTTTGATGCAGCTCTCCACCCTACTCTATCCTGAGCAAGCCTTTTCATTTCCTCATAAGAACGGCAACCCACATCCACTTGAATCTGCTTACTATACGCGTCTCTTGGTCTCCCTCTGCGATTTTTACCCCACACACTTCCCTCCAATGCTAAATTTACGATTCCCCGATGTCTAAGAATGTGTCCTACCAAGCGATCCCTTCTTTTAGTCAGGGTATGCCAAAAATTCCTTTTCTCACCAATTCTGTTCAGTACCTCTTCATTAGTTATGCGATCTACCCACCTAATCTTCAGCATTCTTCTGTAGCACCACATTTCAAAAGCCTCTATTCTCTTCCTGTCCGCACTGCTTATCGTCCATGTTTCACTCCCGTACAAGGCAACACTCCACACAAATGCCTTCAGAAAAGACTTCCTTACCCTTAAATTAATATTCGATGTTAGCAAATTTCTCTTTTTTCAAAAATGCTTTTCTTCCCATTGCCATTCTGCATTTTATATCCTCTGTACAGCGACCATCGCATGTTATTTTACTACCCAAGTAACAAAACTCATCTACCACCTTCATTGTTTCGTTACCTAATCTAATTCCTTCAGCATCGCCTGATTTTCTAAGACCGCATTCCATTATTTTTGTTTTGCTCTTGTTAATGTTCATTTTATACGCTCTCTTCAACACGCTGTCCATTCCGTTCAACTGCTCTTCCAGGTCCTTTGCTGTCTCTGACAGAATTACAATGTCATCAGCAAAACGCAATGTTTTTATTTCTTCCCCCTGAACTTTAATCCCTATTCCAAATTTTTCCTTGCTTTCCTTCACCGCCTGCTCGATGTACAAATTGAATAACATTGGAGAAAGGCTACAACCCTGTCTTACTCCCTTCCCAACTGATGCTTCCCTTTCATGTCCTTCGAGTCTAATATCTGCGGTCTGGCTTTTGTACAAGTTGTAAATAACTCTCCTTTCCCTGTATTTTATCTCTGCTGACTTCAGAATTTGAAAGAGTGTATTCCAGTCAACATTGTCAAATGCTTTCTCCAAATCTACAAAAGCTAAAAATGTAGGTTTGCCTTTTCTTAATCTATCTTCTAAGATAAGACGTAAAGTGAGTATTGCCTCCCGAGTTCCTACATTTCTCCTGAACCCAAACTGATCTTCCCCGAGGTCGGCTTCTACCAGTTTTTCCATCCTTCTGTATATAATTCGTGTTAATATTTTGCAACCATGACTTATTAAACTGATGGTTCTGTAGTTTTCACACCTGTCTGCGCCTGATTTCTTTGGAATGGGGATTATTACATTTTTCTTAAAGTCTGAGGGCATTTCGCCGGTCTCATACATCCTACACACCAGTTCAAATAGTCTTGTCATGGCTGGCTCTCCCAGATACTTTAGTAGCTCTGAGGGTATGTCATCTACTCCTGGGGCCTTGTTCCGACCTAGGTCTTTCAAGGCTCTGTCAAATTCATCTCTCAATATAGTATCTCCTATTTCATCTTGATCGACTTCCTCTTCCGTTCCTACAACATCGTCTCTAAGTTCATTTCCTTTGTAGAGCTGCTCTATGTACTCTTTCCACCTTTCAGCTTTCCCTTCTTTGCTGAGAACTGGTTTCCCATCTGAGTTCTTGATATTCGTAGAGCTGTTTTTCTTATCTCCAAATGTTTCTTTTATTTTCCTGTAGGCGGTATCTACTTTTCCCCTTGCTATACATTCTTCTACAGATTTACATTTGGCTTCTAGCCACTCCTGCTTAGCCGTTTTGCACTTCCTGTCAATCTCATTTTTTAGTTGTCTGTACTCCATTTTGCCTGTTTCATTTACTGCATTTTTATATTTTCTCCTTTCATCAATTAACTGTAGTATTTCCTGTGATATCCATGGATTTTTTGTAGGTCTTGCCTTTCTACCTATTTTGTCCTCTGCTGCCTTCATTATTTCATCTCTCAATGCTACCCATTCCTCTTCTACTGTTTTATTTCCCCCTGTTTCTGTCAATTGTTGCCTAAATCTCCCTCTGAAATTCTCCAGCACTTCACTTTCCTTCAATCTATCTAAGTCCCATCTCCTTATTTTCCTACCTTTCTGCAGTTTTTTCAGCTTCAGCCTACAGCTCATGACTAACAAGTTATGGTCAGAGTCTATATCTGCCCCTGGGTATGTCCTGCAGTTTATAATCTGGTTCCGGTACCTATGTCGTACCATTATAAAATCTATCTGATACCTTCCGGTGTCTCCTGGTCTCTTCCACGTATACAACCTTCTTTTGTGATTCTTAAACCACGTGTTTGTTACGATTAAATCATGTTCCGTGCAAAATTCTACCAGGCGACTTCCTCTTTCATTCCTCCTGCCCAGTCCATATTCACCTACTATTTTTCCTTCTCTTCCTTTTCCTACTACCGAATTCCAGTCTCCGATCACAATTAAGTTTTCCTCTCCCTTAACTGTCTGAATAATTTCCTTTAGCTCCTCATATATTTCTTCGATCTCCTCATCATCGGCAGAGCTAGTTGGCATATAAACCTGTACTACTGTTGTCGGTGTTGGCTTCGTATCTATCTTGACAATGATAATTCGATCACTGTGCTGCTCATAGTAGTTTACCCGCATTCCTATTTTCTTATTCATTATCAGTCCTACTCCTGTGATACCCCCAACTGATTTTGTATTTATAATCCTGTACTCACCTGACCAGAAATCCTGTTCATCCTGCCACCGAACTTCACTAATCCCCACTATATCTAACTTCAACCTATCCATTTCCCTTTTTAAATTTTCTAATTTTCCTACTCGATTAAGGGATCTAACATTCCACGCTCCGACCCGTAGAATGCCAGTATTGTCTTTCCTGATGATCACATCCTCCTGGGTAGTCCCCGCCCGGAGATCCGAATGGGGGACTATTTTACCTCCGGAATATTTTACCCGAGAGGATGCAATACAGTATGTACTCGTAAGTAACGAATATCATTTCTTTGTTATTTTCCTAAATTTATTTTCTGTTACAGTATTCCATGATTTGTATTGTATCCTAAAGTAACACTAGATAGTATTTTATAACAAAAAATCTTACGTATTCTTTTTTAACACCGTTCCCGATAACCCGGCATTTTCACAAACTCGGCCAACCTAGACCGAGTTTTCGGGATTCCACTGTACCATGTTTTTTATTATCTCTTTGTTGTCGTCACCATTAACTGTGCAAAAGCTGTGTTTTTTCGCCACTGTGGCAGTTTTTAATTCTGATTATGTCTATTTTAAAGCCTTCATTTCATTGTTTTTAATTCGCCAATTTTATCTTCTTTTTATTGTTAAATTCAAAATTTTTATCTCCTCTTTTAAACTACAATTACCGCCTGTCAAACACATATGTACCCTGCGCTGAAGAGCAGCGTACTAGGCTGCTGCCAGTCTGCCCCACGGGGCATTAAAATACAATAAAGAAGAAAAAAGCGTAATACAGCTGCTGACCCCTTGTCACGCGTCCATCGGGTAATGACTGCTCGCCAAGCTTTGTGATTGCCTTTCATATCTAGATGTGCCCATAGAAAGAACATTAAACAGTTGCCTTTGAATTTACTGATAGTTTTATTACGGTTCTTGGGGGAGGGGGGACGGTCGCCAAAAGGTTTCTAGTTAGAAATGGGTCACGTATTCAGAAATATTGAAAATCACTGGTCTAGATATTTAAAAACATTGTTATTTCACGGTAAAAATTATTTACGGAAAGAACAGTACTTTCGAAGTTACACAAAAGTAATTACATTGTTTTTCCTGCATATCGTCTGTATATTGTTTGCTCTGAATTGCTTCTAAAACACCTATTAAAACCTTTCTGGGAGACTGAATTGGCTTATAGAAAAGAAGTGAAATCCACAGAATGTCGATGTCGAAAGGGTTCTGTTACACAGTTCGTAGGCGTATGTGCAGTGCTATTATTCTGGGAGTATGAGCGGGCACCCAAACAGCTAAGGCACGCAATTCGCATTCAGAAAATGCATTGTTCAGATCCCTGTCTCGCCATCTGTATTTCCGTTTGTAATGGTTTTCCGTAAAGCGGAAAGAATAAATGCCACAATGGTGTGTGAAAATAAGGCAGTTAATTTCTTTTCTCCGTTTTTCTCCGCCAAGGGTAAGTTAATCGAAAACGAATAGGGATGCTTTAAACTTTATTTGGTACTAGGACAAAAAGGGAGGCCACGCGGAATGGCCACGTGGTCTGAGGCGTTATGCTACGTACTGGGTCGACCGCAGTGGCCGAGTGGTCCGCGGGCCGCCAGTCACTGTCTGCACTGCCGCTACGGTCGGGGGTTCGAATCCCCCCTCGGGCATGGATGTTAGTGTCGTCGTTAGTATAAGGTAGTTCTAAGTATTTTGTAAGTTTAGGGACTGATGACCCCGCAGTTAAGTCCCTTAAGCTTAACAAACATTTTTTGAACGTACTGGGCGGCCGTTTCCGACAGAGGATCGAGTCCCCCCTAGGACATTTTGTGTGTGTGTGTGTGTGTTCTCATTAGTGTAAGTTAATTTAAGTAGTTTGTAAGTCTAGGGACTGATGTCCATGGCACTTGTGTCCAATAGGTTTACAAACATTTGAACGTTTGAACTAAAAGAAAACAATAATCGATTACTGACTTCATTCTGCCAGTAATTGTCTTTGAACAGTAAAATGACAATTTCCATTCCAGTTATGGATATAGTGTCAGACTAATCATTATCCCTTACATTAGACAAACAGAATTGTACGTATTGACAAAAGAAGATCCTGACCACCCTTTACACTCAAATCTAAGCTGATGAGCATTTTCGTCAGTAGGGGTCGTCTGCATATTTCAGACTGATCACTGAGAAGACATCAGAGAAGAAGCACAATCTCAGATTAGAAAACGATAATGATAGAAATATGCCGTTTCCTTATCAAAGAAACTATCCGCCGGCCGCGGTGGCCGAGGGGACTGAGGCGCTTCAGTCACGGTCTGCACGGCCCTACGGTCGGGGGTTCGAATCCCCCCTCGAGCATGGATATTTGTGCCGTCCTTAGTATAAGGTAGTTCATAAGTAGTTTGTAAGTTTAGGGACTGATGACCCCGTAGTTAAGTCCCATAAGCCTAACAAACATTTGAACATTTTGAATATGGTCAGGGCCGGTGAGAGCCAGCACCGGGCCCGGGGCAGGAAGCAAGACGGGCCCCAACTTCAAATACAGCAGTCAATTTTTTTAATAAGGTTTTATTTCCGATTGTCGCAAATTCGCATCATACCGTTATAACCTTTATATGTAGAAGAATAAGTATGTTCGAGAGGCAGTGCCGACTGAAGCAGATTCTACACGAACGGGCCCAGTGAGTGTGACGTGTGCTGCCATTAACTGAACGTTGACTGAACTTGTACTGCGACCGTCGTTTTATCGTGCTCATGTTGCGAACAAAGAGCCGAGTTTGTGTTCATTCTTTATGAGATAAAGCTATATACATAGGGAAGTTTCAATCTGAAAATATTTTTTTTATTTAGGTGTTGCAATTCACTTTTAGATGTGATAAAGTAGATAAAACTTTTAGTGGACACGAATATAATGTTATTGTAAAATATTATCATCAGGCACTTAGGTAACTTTATAGGAACATTCAAGAGATAAAATAAAATGTAGAAAGTACGGTAATTTCCATTCAAAAATCAAATGTTTCTAATTCTATGGTACCAAACTACCTTGGTCATCAGTCCCTAGTCTTACAAACTACTTAAACTAAAGTAAACTAACCTAAGGACAACACACACATCCATGCCCGAGAGAGGATTCGAACCCCAGACGCGGGAGGCCGCGCGATCCGTAACGTGGTGCTCCAGACCAATATCCATTCATCTTTGGTGCTAACATACTTCACTGCCAGATTGTGTTTGTGATTGACGTTTTTGCAGTTTTCGATACAAGAAGCATCGGGCTCCAACAAAACCAGTCCCAGGTGAGTCTCTCCTTATTGATGTAGTAGGTCATTGGTCATGTGTAACAGGAAGGCAAAGATGCAAAAGATTCAGCTATAAAGGGCAGACGGTCGTTATGTGTACAAAATGCAAGCTTCACCCTTGCAAACAAATACTCAAATTGTTTCAAGCGATTTCATGAGCAAAGTAACCTTTATCCCATACATTAGGTTACACATAAGCACACATGTAATTCAGACACACGCTAATTATTTTTTCTGTTCTTATAAGAAAGTTCAATAACACGTTTCCCTCAATGAAGTGTTGTAAGCCTTTTATTTCTCAAATACGTGTTGTCACAAATTTAAGTGGCACCTAATAATACCAACTGTATATAACATGTTTTACATCTGATGTTATTAATCGTCTAACATCCCAATACTAAGCACAAAAAGACGATTTATTATTTTTTTATTGCAATAGAGCTTAATTCAGGCACTAAAGGGGTTAACACAACATCATTAGGGAACGTACCAAATACACAAAAAATACTATAAAGTAATATATTTATAAAAATCTCATTTTTTACAAAACATTTTAAAAACTTTCAAACATACAATTTTTAAGAAGGTTTGACATGTTTTCAACACAACACAATTAGGTAAACATTACAAATACACTCATTAGAAACCAATACAGAGATACAGTAATAAATATTGGATAGGAGAGTAGTGCTAGAGATTTTAGGAAGCTAAGACAACGACAGCTAAGGAAGTGGGTGATAGCTAGACCGAGACGTACAAGACAAGAGAGAAGATTGATACGACTTACAAATTGTATTTCAGATGGTACTCAGTAAAGATTTCATTTTGGTAATGCTTTTTGGCTTCATTTAATTTTGTTTTTTGTTTGTATTTCACTTTTAAACAGACAGTCAAATATTACACTGCTCAGTCAATGACCTAAACATTTCAGTAAACAAAAGACAAAAACAACAGAAAAAAACTCAGTTGCATGTAAACCGCAATGAGTCGTGCAGCATGTAATATATCTTTTTGCCTGTAACACTGTCAATGGTGCTTTCCGAGCCTTTCGTTCAGCAAATGATTGAATTACATTATCGACGTCTAGCTGCCTTGCCAAATCAGATTCAGTAGCCAAGGTCCCCAAATCTGTAAGACGTTGTTGAAGCATGGTTGATCTCAGACAGTTTTTGACACGAGCCAGAGTGCTAAATGACCTCTCTACCCGAGCGACAGTCACTGGAAGAGTGCAAAAGATGCGCAGAGCTACACATACATTCGGAAATAAACCTGAAATTTTAATCTCTTGTCTCTTATTTAAGAGTTCAAATGGTGTCAAAGAAGTGCCTTCAAAGCTCGAAGTATGGATTGTTTTTAAATATTTCATTTCTTCTTTTAAATTTATTGTAATATAATTGTGGTATTCGGTGATGAATAAATTGCATGCCTCACCGATCTGATAATCAGTCATCTTTCCATATTTCTACAAAAATCCAAGTGTGTCATCTAACAGCTTTACTGCTTCATATCGTTTTGTTAAGTTGGGGACTAAATTGTCAATAATGACAAAAAAAAATTTACCTTGAAGAGATCTGAATTCAAAACTGTTACTTCATCAAGAAATAATATCCTCTTCTTACTGCGTACCTCTGGAAATTCAGAGTCGATGTTCATTGCACTGGCAACAGCTTTAGATTCAGAGAGAATGGTGTCCCAGTTTTCAAGAAGATTTTTGATCTCTCTTAATAAGCTCTCAATATTTTTTATTTCAACATCAATTGTTGTCTTTCGAGCTTATAGTAATTTATTTCTTTAGTCAATTGCTACCAACAATTTTAACCAAATTGATGCCACAATTATACACTTAAAAGACCTTACATAATCCAAAACATCGCGTGCCACAGAACGTGTTTCAGATGACAGATTTAACGTACAAAGATTTTCAACTACAAGGGCTATCTTATCCAAGTGAGCAGCAAGTGGTCTTACAGCGTCAACCCAAGCACGCCAACTTGTTTCAGACATACGATGTAAAGATGAGCCAACACACTGTTTTAGAATTTCCTACCATTGTGGACTGCAGGTTGTAAAGTTGCTGCACCACTCCAAAAAACGTATCTGCTTCAGGGCAACTCACAATTGCATGCACTCCACATAAATTAAGGCTATGACAAGCACACGGAGATAATTTTTCAAGTGAATTCCACTTAGGAAAATGTGTCTGAGCTCCATTATAGCCCCCAATCATGTTACTTCCGTTATCAGAGCCCTGCCCATGGCGTTCACCAATAAGAATTGAGTGCTTCACAAGTGTTGATTGAATTAATGAATTAAATGGGCAATGGCAATACCTGGTTTGTGAATACAGTCTACAAATTCCAGAAACTGTTCATTTATTTCATATTTATCAATTACAGTATTGAAATAAACATAACTTAGGATGAATATTGTCTGATCAAAATGATTTGAATGCGGAGTAGCATCAACAATAATCGATAATACTTCGCATTTTCTCACTGTTTCAAAATGGCACTCCTAACGTGATGGGAATAAGTAGAAATAAATTCATTCTGAGTATCACTAGACAGATAATGCAGCTGTAAACGCTTCCCCACTTCTTGTACGTCTCTGACTTTGCTAATGTGTTTAGCAAGAATCGGGTCATAGTGAATCAAGAGCTCTAATATTCCTAGAAAATTTCCATTATTTGCATCTCCAATTTTCTGAGATGAACGTCTGAAGGACAAGCCTCTTTGGCCAAGAAATAATGAATGTCACATCAAGTAATCGCCTTAAAATCTGTTTCCAAACAAACATTTCATTTTCAATCTGCTTCTGCATTATTTGGAATATAGTACCAGAAAGTTTCAAATGCATCTCAATGTTCCGTCATTTCATGTAACGTTCTTTATGAAGATAGCTAGATTGATGTTCTGGGATTTTGTCATATAATTTTCTCCATTTGATATAAATACCCTGATTTTGAAGAGAAATGTGAACGAACTGCCTTAGCCTGACTAGAGAAAAGCCGGCAAGGAAAACAAAATAATGCTTGTTGACTTTCACTCCAAACTAACCAATCACGGGGTACATATTCATTGTACGGAAGTTTGCACTGAAGCAGAGATGTAGGAAATGCTCGAGAATTAACATCAACTGGAAAATGTTTTGGATGATTAGGTGGTCCACATTTGACTGCCTCTTCTACTTCGTTTGCTATAGCATTTAAAGTGTGCCAAGTTCCAACATCGAAACCATTAAAGCCACTGGTCGATAGTACGTCTACAAAAAAAAAAAAAAAAAAAAAAAAAAAAAAGGTTTCTCTTTAACAACTGTCAAATTTGGCCGACCAACATTTCATCGCGGTTTAAAGGGATATGGCCGACATCAGACCATTATTTGAAGGGAGATATAAGCGAGATATAATCCGATTAATTCCATCTACACAACTACAATGTATTTTCTTGGACTCTGTGACAGAAACCTGGGCCCCCGACAAGGCCCGGGCCCCGGGAAGTTTGTCCCCCCTGCGCCCCCCCCCCCCCCCGCCCCTCTACTCAGCCCTGGATATGGTGAGTAGTTACGAGCTTCTCTTACACTTGCGTCACGCTTTTTAAGGGTGTCTGGTTGGAACAGGATGGTGCGATATTGTATCTACCAATACAGTCTATGAAAACAGGGCCATAACTGTTCGCCAGCCTTCTCTTCCTTCAATTGTGTTTCCTATCATCATACCAATTTTGTAAAGCTACCTTAAGAATTGGGTCTATACGAGCAGTGTGTCTACTGAAACAAGATATTAAGGACGAATTCATAATACCACAGCTGACATGTAGTATTAAGCCTTTGGAAACTACAATTGAAGTCTGAGTTAATGCTTGTAACGCGCTTTTCTACAGAACGCGCGGTTGCTCCCCGAAAGAGGTTCGAGTCCTCCCTCATGGACGGATGTGTGTGTTGTCCTCAGGTTAGTTTAAGTAGTCTGTAAGTCAAGGGACTGATAACCACTGTAGTTAAGTCTCATAGATTTACAAACGCTTGAACATTCGAGTTAATGCTCGTGTAGAGAGATGCCATTTTAATCATTGATCATAATATTACTGGCTTTTATTCGGCAAGATGTACTCACCTAGTTTCTACTAATAAAAGTTTCCTTTTAAATCTCTTCTTTCTTTTTATATGTCTCCTGAATTTCGTGTCATATTTCATTATTTGAAGTTTACATAGTTATGTGGAGCACATACTTAAAGTATGGGGCATCTCTGTGGTGTCGCACAAGTCCAAAGTGCGCGCCACCTACTTTCGCCGCGCGCCGCCATGCACGCACGGCGCGGCGTTCTTACGACGACAGCCACGAGCGCCCTCTGCGACAACTCCGCTCGTGGCCACCACTGAACGACATCGTTCACTTGGGACTGAGATAGGAACCAGCGAACACATCGGAATCAGATAGGCACCAGTGAAGACTTGGCTATCGTACAGGCACTAGGCAGACCTCTAGCTCAACTATGTATCTGCAGTACTGATCTGTGTAAAAGTTAAGTATTGTATAAATTCTGTGCAATATATATAGCGTTCTAATTTACTCTAGTGTTTCTAGTTTCTGGCTGCTCCCCTCCGTACCTGCACCAGCGTGCTATCTTTATTCCTGTGTCGGTCTCATTCCACTCGGCCACCGACACCTACGACGGAACCGATACACAAAAGAGGCGACGAGGATGGGATACAAAAATCTCTTCCAAGCCCGTGCTGTTAGGTACATGCGCTGTCACCTGAAGACATCCAGTGACGTCATTTAGAAGAGAGTAACGTCTTCTGCACATCTATATCTACCGTCTGTGGCAATCGGCGACACTGTTTTGTCTTGCGATTACCCACAAGAGTATATGAGATCATACTAAAACTCTTTCTCGATCAAAAATTGCAACTCCACTGATTCATACTAATAACAAATAAATAATCAAAGTTACAAGGAAGTACAACGACATCACGACATCATTTCCAATACATTATCATAATTATATAATCGAAAACAAATGCTCTGTATCCCATATTACACAACCAAAGATATTTATGAAGTTTTTAAAATGTATATTCGTCTGTCTGTTATTATACACGTTCATAATTTACTGATATTGAAACATGGAGGACAGTAAATGACAAATCATCACATGGTGGTTTAACACACTTTTTCATTTGTCGACGCGTGTGGAATGTGCAGGGGTGTACACAATTTTTCTGCTGTGAAGGGGGAAGAGTTCAGGTCTGTTCAAGCTGAAACCCACCCCTTCCCCCCTCTCCAAACCTCAAACTCATGAGGGTTACTTCTTTGTCTTGTTCCTGTTGTGTAAGTTGCTCACATTCTAATGAGGAAATGTTGCAATGAGCATGAGATTAAAATTTGCCTGATGTACACTTACAATAACTGTTAGGTTGCAAAGTTCTGTGGCAGCGAGAAGTGGCACGATGTCTATAAATCGTCGTTGCTAAACTGAGCTTCGGCTCCTTACATATTTTCGATACATGTTGGTAGAGTCTAGTTTACTAAGAACCCAGTGATCTAACGTGTGTATTCGCACTTATACTAGAATTAAATTTAGTACACAAAATTCAACTTTGCTCTACAAGCATAACGAATTTTACATATACATAATACAGGAGTCCACTCCCATGAACCACAGACATTGCCGAGGTGGGGTGGCTTGCGTGCCTCAACGATACAGATAGCCGTACCGTAGGTGCAACCACAGCG
This sequence comes from Locusta migratoria, assembly GCA_026315105.1. Lineage (NCBI taxonomy): Eukaryota > Metazoa > Arthropoda > Insecta > Orthoptera > Acrididae > Locusta > Locusta migratoria. The sequence continues at coordinate 661,367,871 of CM048755.1, read as the reverse complement.
GAGGGGTATCTGTGGAGAGGCCAGACAAACGTGTGGTTCCTGAAGAGGGGCAGCAGCCTTTTCAGTAGTTACAGGGGCAACAGTCTGGATGATTGACTGAGCTGGCCTTGTAACATCAGCTAATGTGGCTTTGCTACACAGCTACTGCGAACGGCTGAAAGCAAGGGGAAACTACAGCCGTTATTTTTCCCGAGGACATGCAGCTCTACTGTATGAACATATGATGATGGCATCCTCTCGGGTAAAATATTCCGGAGGTAAAATAGTCCCCCATTCGGATCTCCGGGCGGGGACTACTCAGGAGGATGTGATCATCAGGAAAGACAATACTGGCATTCTACGGGTCGGAGCGTGGAATGTTAGATCCCTTAATCGAGTAGGAAAATTAGAAAATTTAAAAAGGGAAATGGATAGGTTGAAGTTAGATATAGTGGGGATTAGTGAAGTTCGGTGGCAGGATGAACAGGATTTCTGGTCAGGTGAGTACAGGATTATAAATACAAAATCAGTTGGGGGTATCACAGGAGTAGGACTGATAATGAATAGGAAAATAGGAATGCGGGTAAACTACTATGAGCAGCACAGTGATCGTATTATCATTGTCAAGATAGGTACGAAGCCAACACCGACAACAGTAGTACAGGTTTATATGCCAACTAGCTCTGCCGATGATGAGGAGATCGAAGAAATATATGAGGAGCTAAACGAAATTATTCAGACAATTAAGGGAGAGGAAAACTTAATTGTTATGGGAGACTGGAATTCGGTAGTAGGACAAGGAAGGGAAGGGAAGATAGTGGGTGAATATGGTCTGGGCAAAAGGAATGAAAGAGGAAGCCGCCTGGTAGAATTTTGCACAGAACATAATTTAGTTATAACAAACACCTGGTTTAAGAATCACAAAAGAAGGTTGTATACGTGGAAGAGACCAGGAGACACCGGGAGATACCAGATAGATTTTATAATGGTAAGACATAGATTTCGGAACCAGGTTTTGAAGTGTAGGACATACCCAGGGGCGGACATAGACTCTGACCATAACTTGTTGGTTATGAACTGTAGGCTGAAACTGAAGAAACTACAGAAAGGTAGGAAAATAAGGAGATGGGACCTAGATAAATTGAAGGAACCTGAAGTTCTTAAGAATTTCAGAGGGAGCTTCAGGCAACAATTGACAGAAACAGGGGAAAATAAAACAGTTGAGGAGGAATGGGTAAAATTGAGAGATGAAATAGTGAAGGCAGCAGAGGACAAAATAGGTAGGAAGGCAAGACCTACAAAGAATCCTTGGATATCACAGGAGATACTAAATTTAATCGATGAAAGGAGAAAGTATAAAAATGCAGTAAATGAAACAGGCAAAATGGAGTACAGACGACTAAGAAATGAGATTGACAGGAAGTGCAAAATGGCTAAGCAGGAATGGCTAGAAGGCAAATGCAAGAATGTAGAAGACTGTATAAATAGGGGAAAAATAGATACAGCCTACAGGAAAATAAAAGAAACATTTGGCGATAAGAAAAACAGCTCTATGAATATCAAGGACACTGATGGAAAACCAGTTCTCAGCAAAGAAGGGAAAGCTGAAAGGTGGAAAGAATATATAGAGGGGCTCTACAAAGGAAATGAACTTCGAGACACTATTGTAGGAAGGGAAGAGGATGTAGATGATGATGATGAAATAGGAGATACTATACTGAGAGATGAATTTGACAGAGCACTGAATGATCTAAGTCGAAACAAGGCCCCTGGAGTAGATGATATCCCGTCAGAGCTACTGAAGTCTCTGGGAGAACCAGCCATGACAAAATTGTTTCACATTGTGTGTAAGATGTATGAGACAGGTGAAGTACCCTCAGACTTTAAGAAAAATGTTATAATCCCCATTCCAAAGAAAGCGGGTGCAGACAGGTGTGAAAACTACAGAATCATCAGTTTAATAAGTCATGGTTGCAAAATATTAACAAGAATTATATACAGAAGGATGGAAAAGCTGGTAGAAGCCGACCTCGGGGAAGATCAGTTTGGGTTCAGGAGAAATGTAGGAACACGGGAGGCAATACTCACATTACGGCTTATCCTAGAAGATAGATTAAGAAAAGGCAAACCAACATTTCTAGCTTTTGTAGATTTGGAGAAGGCTTTTGACAATGTTGATTGGAATAAACTCTTTCAAGTTCTGAAGCAAGCAGGAGTAAAATATAGGGAACGTAAGGTTATTTACAACTTGTACAAAAACCAGACAGCGGTTGTCAGAGTTGAAGGGCATGAAAGGGATGCATTGGTTGGAAAGGGAGTAAGACAGGGTTGTAGCCTTTCCCCAATGTTGTTCAATTTGTACATTGAGCAAGCTATAAAGGAAAGCAAGGAGAAATTTGGAGAAGGAATTAAAGTTCAGGGTGAAGAATTAAAAACATTGCGTTTTGCCGACGACATAGTAATTCTGTCAGATACAGCAAAGGACCTGGAAGAGCAATTGAACGGAATGGACAGTGTGCTGAAAGGTGCATATAAGATGAACATTAACAAGAGTAAAACAAGGGTAATGGAGTGCAGTGTAAGAGAATCAGGTGATGCTGAAGGAATTAGATTAAGTAACGAAACAATAAAGGAGGTAGATGAGTTTTGTTACTTGGGCAGTAAAATAACAAATGATGGTCGCAGTACAGATGATATAAAATGCAGAATGGCAATGGGTAGAAAGGCGTTTTTGAAAAAGAGAAATTTGTAACATCGAATATTGATTTAAGCCTAAGGAAGTCCTTTCTGAAGGCATTTGTATGGAGTGTTGCCTTGTATGGGAGTGAAACATGGACGATAAGCAGTGTGGACAGAAAGAGGATAGAGGCTTTTGAAATGTGGTGCTACAGAAGAATGCTGAAGATTAGGTGGGTGGATTGCGTAACTAATGAGGAGGTACTGAACCGAATTGGGGAGAAAAGAAATTTCTGGCATACCTTGACTAAAAGAAGGGATAGATTGGTAGGACACATTCTTAGACATCAAGGAATTGTGAATTTAGCGTTGGAGGGAAGTGTGTGGGGTAAAAATCGCAGAGGGAGACCAAGAGATGCGTATAGTAAGCAGATTCAAGTGGATGTGGGTTGTCGTTCTTATGAGGAGATGAAAAGGCTTGCTCAGGATAGAGTAGGGTGGAGAGCTGCATCAAACCAGTCTCTGGACTGAAGACCACAACAACAACAACAATACAGGAGTAGCGAAACTGCGTAATGAATCCGTAACTGCTTATTTGCATTGAGGTAAATCAGATGGCTTTTATCTTCACTTCGTACTTAATACATAACACACTGGCAATTTGCCAATATATTATGCACGATATCGTTCTTTCTTTCTGAAATCTCGCCGCGGTGGAGTAGCCGAGCGGTCTAAAGCGTCTCGCTGCGGAGCGCGCGGTTGCTCGCCGTGGAGGTTCGAGTCCTCCCTGGGGCATGGGTGTGTGTGTTTGTCCTTAGGTTAGTTTACCTAGGTTTAAGTAGTTTGTAAGCTACGGACGGATGACCACGTAGTTTGGTCCCATAGATTTACAAACATTTGAACATTTTTCTGAAATCTCTTTATTTATACCGTTTTCCTTTCACGCGATGACACACATCTAAGACGCCCCCAGAACTCGTGCATTATAACTTCTAATTTGTGCTCGAACCCCCCCCCCCCCCCCTGCAACTACTCAATGAAATTCTTGGCTGCGGCGCAGTGGCCGAGCGCATTGAAGCGCTATGCTCCGATGCGCGAGACTGGTCACTGTCGAGGGTTCGAATCCTCCCTCTGGCGTGGATGTTTGCCCTGTCTTTAGTATAAGTTGGTTTATAAGCAGTTTGCAAGTATAGAGGCTGATGACCCGCAGTTAAGTTCCGTAAGCTTAACAAACATTTGAAAATTTATTTTATTTATTTATTTATTTATTTATTTATTTAATTCTTGAATCTTGTCTCCACTCTTCTCGTTGGCTTGAGGCAAAGATGGGTTTTCAGAGTTAGTGGCTCCGTAAGTAATGACATGAGGACGTGACGGATTCATATGCTTTTCTCCTGTTTGTCACTAACTGCCATGCTGCACGTGTACGGGTCTTATCTGTGGCACGTACAATCTTGGTTTCTCAGTATTCAACCGTTTCTGAAGGATCAGGCTATCGTGAAGCAAACATTTACGACTACTGCATACGCAATCAGTTCACCATGTTCTGGGAATTAATTTTTACGCGAGTAACTAGTGGTCATCTTACTTTAGAATGTATGGAACTATGTAAACTAAAATTTCGTGTCTTAACAGAAGTTTACTGTAACGGTTGCTAACGATTTGTAACACAAAAACTTTGCAGTTTTATTTAGAAAATAGTCAAAAGCAAGGGCCAATATTTCTGCCTTTTGCCACTGGATCTGTGGCCCTTACATTATATGAAAATGTATGGAACTATGTAAGCTGAAATTTCGTGTCCTAACAGAAGTTTACTGTAACGGTTGGTAACGATTTGCAACACAGAAACTTCGCAATTTTATTTAGGAAATAGTCAGAAGCAAGGGCCAATATTTCTGCCTTTTGCCACTGGTTCTGTGGACCTTTTATTATATGAGACGCAGTCAAATGAAAATCGATCCCCCATCCTCGCCTTAGCGGGACCCTGGAATGGTTCCATTCTGAGCAAGACATTTATCCCAGTGGGGGACGAGGTGATCAACTCCTGATTGTCAAAACACGCTGACGGGGCAACAGCCGCTCCTCTCATCCGACTGCAACCGACTTCCACCATGTATTTCTCTAAAGACGTCAGTTTCACGTGGTGGGATCCGGGCTGTACGTAAAATACTGCACTGTTTCTAAAGTGAAAGAAACTGCGATGGGCAGTGTGGGGTAGGCATGGGATAAACCCGCGAGTTAAAACCGATACGGGCATTTTAGTTCTGAATAACCGGTTGTTCGGTATTTATTTGGCGTCGCTTGTAACAGATTTTTCTAGCTATGGCCAATAACCGGGTAAAATACCGGTATAACTGCTTTCTGTATTAATGCTTATATTTTTTTTTTCTTTTTAATAATAAAAAATAAAAACTAGTAATATTTATTACTAAAATTTCCCCTGCTGTGAAATATTAGGTTATCGCAAAAACTAGGAAATGCGATTAGTTGTAATTTAAGAACAATCCCGAATCAGAAACGCATGGCATAAGAATTGGTACAGCTGTTGTTGAAGCATCGGTGCAGCTGTTACCTTGTGGCGTGGCCTATCTATACATATAAAAATGAATTGCTGTTCGTTAGTCTCGCTAAAACTCGGCCGGCCGTGGTGGCCGAGCGTTCTACGGCGCGTCAGTCACAGTCTGCATGGCCACTACGGTCGGGGGTTCGAATCCCCCCTCGGGCATGGATATTTGTGCCGTCTTTAGTATTAGCTAGTTCATAAGTAGTTTGTAAGTTTATGGACTGATGACCCCGTAGTTAAGTCCCATAAGCTCTACAAACATCCCCCCCCCCCCCTAAAACTCGAGAGCAGCTGAACTGATTTGGCTAATTTTAGTCTTGAAATATTCGTGGAAGTTCAGAGAAGATTTAAACGGTGGTAAAATATGGAAAAGAGGAAAATCTGGAAAAACTGAAACAGCTTTTTTCCCAGTAAGCTGTCAATACCGTTCGTCTAGTTGCGATAAAATTTTGTACATTTCACGTTGAGAGCAAGAGGAGGGTTCACATGAAATAAAAATTTGAAAAAGTCGTCCGTAAAGTAGGAAAAATAAAATTGCTACATGGTTGTAAAAGCATCACTTGAGTACGGCTTGACAGGACAAGGTTTGTATGAAATAGATTTTTTGGAAAATCTACCGGAAAATTGGAAAATTTGAAAAAAACTGAAAGTGCGTTTTTCAATGTGTTTTTGATTGAATTCAGCACTACATAACTGTCCATTCTCACGACGCAGAGGGTAATTCTTTGTTTGCTTTGTTCATTAAGGGCTAGGAAAAGTTTTGAGTAAAAAAAAAAAAAAAAAAAAAAAAGAGGGGGGGGGGGAGAGTTAAAAAGGAAAGTCGCAAAATTCGAACAAAGTTCCTTTTTCAATGTGTTTCTAAATGCACTTAACATTAGAAATTGAGAACCATTCATCCGATTGCGATAAAATATTGATCATTTGACGTTCAACGTAAGATAAACGTTTCTATGCACTAAAAATTTGGGGAAGTTATCCGGAAAATTTGAAAATTCACGATAAACTGAAAGAGCCTTTTCAATTGGACATCATTATAATTCGTCTGATTGCGACAAAATTTTGCATATTTGACGTTCAAAGCAAGAGTAACGATCCTATGAAATTAAAATTTGGAAAAGTTTCCCAGAAAATTGGAAATTCAGAAAGAATTGAGATTTTTCTATGAAATATCAAAACCATTTATCTGGTTGATAAAATTTTGTACATTCGACGTTCAAAGCGAGAGGAAGGTTTGAGTGAAACAAAAGTTTGGAATAGTTGGCCAGAAAATAGGAAGATTTGTGGAAAACTGAAAGAGCTTTCTTTGGAATGTGAATATCATTCGTACGATTGCGATAAAATTTTGCACATTTGACGTTCAAAGCAAAAGTTCATAAAATTAGCAATTGCGAAGCACTGCCGGGACGACTAATTAGACGATAAATATGCACGTGCAGAGTACAAGACTTGCCTCCGTCTGGTCGTACGGCAGTTCCTCGCTGGATATCGGTTCTGTTTTAAATGGCGCCATCCCGAGTCTGGAAGTACCTTGTCTTCCATTCCTATGAGTTAATATCAGGAAAGGATATTTTGGCAACGGTAATAAATTAGAAACTTAATAATCCATAGTTTATAATAAAAAAAATCAAGTAGTAAAAACAATCAAGATCGCAGAAATCTCATCTATTAAAATTATCAATTTCGGTGCATTTAGTCGTTCATACCTGGCTCTAACCCAGGAGGCTCGGGTTCGACTCCCGGTACTGGAACCACTACCGCCATTAACCACAGCATTGCCGAGGTGGGGTCACTTGCGTACCTCAACGATACAAATAGCCGTACCGTAGGTGCAACCACGGCTGAGGGGTATCTGTGGAGAGGCCGGACGAACAGACAAACGTATGGTTCCTGAAGAGGGGCAGCAGCCTTTCCAGTTGTTACAGGGACAACAGTGTGGATGACTGACTGAGATGGCCTTGTAACATCAGCTAATGTGGCTTTGCCACACAGTTACTGCGAACGGCTGAAAGCAAACCGTTGCTTTTCCCGAGGAGATGCAGCTCTATTTTATGAATGTATGATGATGATGGCATCCTCGCGGGTAAAATATTCCGGAGGTAAAATAGTCCCCCATTCGGATCTCCAGGAGGGGACTACTCAGGAGGATGTGATCATCTAGAAAGACAATGACGAGGCATGCTCAGGATAGAGTAGGGTGGAGAGCTGCATCAAACCAGTCTCCGGACTGAAGATCACAACAACAACAAATGTTCAAATGTTTGTAAATCTATCGGACCAAACTGCGTGGTCATCAGTCCGTAGCTTACAAACTACTTAAACCTAGGTAAACTAACCTAAGGACAAACACACACACACACCCATGCCCCAGGCAGGACTCGAACCTCCACGGCGAGCAACCGCGCGCTCCGCAGCGAGACGCTTTGGACCGCTCGACTACTCCACCGCGGCACATCAACAACACTTCCAGATTAAGAGCACCTCCATCTCAAGCTGGTTAAACCTTTAAACAAATAAAATCTGATATGGTATCTGTGTATATATACCTGTACCTGTTTGTAGCCCATGGAAACGGCCGACTTAACATAAAAGACAGAATTCGCCAACCTCAGTTTCCACCCTTCACTATTCGCAGTGCCCAAATAGTGATGTGATCCTTGATTACAATCTTATTTTTCAGTTGGGATTCAGAATCAAAAGAAGAAAAATTGGAGAGTTTTTAATTTAATTTTATTTATTTATTTATCTTTATTATTTAATTTAATTTATTTATTTACTTGTTTGTAGTATTCAACCCCGCATTACTTTTCGATAAAAGCAACGAAGGGTAGAGTTCTGTTTCAGTTCCATATTGTACCAGACATTTTGATTCAACATATCTTGAAAATAGGATAATGCAAAAGTCTGAAGCGTTCTTGAAATTTTTCACCTTTTGATTTCTACATTTCTTACTGGAAGTAATAGCAATAAAATACTGAAAAACGGTTACTTAAAAAATGGTCAATAGTTGTTTCAGTGTTAACGTCATCCCTTGGGTGGGGACGGGGGCTATCGTGCAACGCTTCTGGCCTGTATCTTCCCAGAGGGCGAGACGTTTTGCCACCATTTCTAACTCGGCAAATTGAGCAATCAAAACATTTCAGGTCTCCCCTGCTAAAGAAGACAAAGCTCCTTGGCGTGGCGTGGCGTGCGTCACTATGCTGGCGGTCTACACACGTCGCACCACGATAAGTCGCTCCACAGTACTTTGGCCGCCGGGGGCGCCTGCTTCGCGCGCCGGCCAATAGGGAGAAGGGGGATCGCCTAGATATGCCGGCGCACCACAGCAATGACAGACAGTACAGGAGTATGGATGTTCCACTTAGTACGAGGCAGCCCCAGGAAGACGACGGTTCCAGAAGTTCATCATAGAAGACACAGCTGTTTACAGTAATGTTGCCAGATGCCGTCGTAGGATTACATAGCGGAATTTTTTAATACTTCGGAAGAACAGTACATCAGAGGCACATAGAAGTTGAGTATTCTTTTTATCGGTAATAAAAGTATATGTGAACTAATGACTTCTTTTAGTTGCAAACCTTGTCCAATTCCCATGCTAGCCACGGCCCATCTCTTTCTAATACAGCATCCCGAGGACACAACACTCTTAACACAATTATGTAACTAATTACATTTCCATATGTCTATTGACAACTGGATACCATGAAATTTTCATTGGCATAAGCGTTGCGCATTATTGTTTGCAAGGCATCTTCAATGGCCTGAAATAGAGGGTCAAGCTAAATTCGCGCACTCGGGCTTTGCAGCGTGAGTTTCCACATGCCAGAATTAAAATTAAAATAAAAAAAGTCTGTCGCAAAATTTCATCTTGTGCATATTTCGAGTAGTAAATGAACGTCGAAGACTGAGATGGGTGTGTGTTCCATACGTTAGTGTGTTTCAGAATTATATAATTACGCCAAAAACTTGTAGGCGTCTTAAGAAACAAAATGAGTATAGAAACCCATGCCCAGAAACGCCATTCAACGACGATACGGAGAGGCACTGGCGCCTGCTGCTAGACATCCCCTCCAGCAAGTTCGACGCTCAGCACTGTTGTTGTTTCTATGATAATTTTGTTCCTCAAGATGCCTTTTACTTCCCCTAGATGTTTTTTTGGTGTAATTGTGTAATCTAATACACACTGACGTATGGAACACAGCCATCTCTCTGTCTTCGATGTCCATTTACTGCCGAAATTTTGTGAGACACTTTTTTTTTCCTTTTCTTTTTTTCTTTTATTGTTGGTTTGCACGTGAGGAATCGCGCTGCGAAGCCCTAGTGCCCGAACTCACGCTTTATATGGAGATTTGTTTGTAAACTATACTGCTTTACATTTTGGACTTTCGGTATGGAGGTTATAAGCAGTAGCCCACTTTATACTAACCTATAGTGTTGTAGTGGCATAAATTTGTAGTTACAATATTTTTAGATATTGGTCAACATCCGTTCTTCTTCAATTCTCCCATTCAAAATTACTTTACCTCACCATTATGAAATCACTGCTATATATCTGATGTTTTCTTTGATGTGGCCAACTGTTGAATGTATTGCTAACTATTGAACGTGCTACGAACGATTGAGTATAGATGTACTGAACTTGTACATGTTAACACGGATTAGTTGAAATGGCTGTAGTAAATAGTTATTCAAAAGAGAGAGAGGCTGGTCTACTTAGCTCAGCTGTCTTCCCATCATCCATAACCATCCACCACAAAAACTCCTTCAGAAACCCCCTTTATTGCCAACAAACCTTGCCTGGCTCTCTTACTGGATCTTCCAATGCCAGTACATGCCCCACCCAGACCCTATCACATCTACCATTAGACACAAACACTATTTAACACTAACACCCACACAATTCAATCCTCAACTTCTTACCCAAGTCCCTCTCTATGCCAGAGATATCTGTCCTGTTAAAAGGCTTAACCCCTAGTCCAACAACTAAATCCAGTCACACTGGCCTGGTCAAAGATTTCTCATTCACCCGAAACCTAAGTGAAAGTACCATTTCACCACCCAGTCACAACCCCAAGGCAACAGATCCAGTGTTGAAAACTGCCTTGGAAATTCCGACCACCCTCCCAAACCGATCCCCTACTCTTCCTGAAAACCATCCCTTACAGACCCACAATTTCCATACATGCAGTATAACTTCCCAAAGCTTCCTGAATATCAACAACATCAAACACATGCCCAATGGAGTGCCATTCCATCTGAGAGCTGAAAGCAGACTGCTCCATTATCATTCTCCCAATGGACAATGACTCCACAACTGTAGTACTTGACCCCGACCTAAAAATCTGTTCCTCATGATCCCATTCCCTCTACCCAGGAAGAGTTACATAAAATCCTAGAAACCCCAGTCCCTCAAAAGAACACACCACCGCCTGCATAGCCCCTCTCTCTCTCCACCTAAATCACAAACTCTGATCTTCTACCTACTCCCTAAAATATATGAATAGAATTATCTTGGTCATCCCATCGTAGCAGGTTTAAGCCCAACATAATGCATGTTACCTCTGTTAGACCAACACCCTCAACCTATAACTTGTAACCTCCTATCCTACACCAAGGACAGAAACCATTTCCTGGAACGCCCCAAATCCATGCCCATGCCCTTTCCCACCTGAAACTTTCCTTGTCACTATAGATGCCACATCCCTCTACACCAACATTCACCACACCCATGGTGTTTCTACCCCAGACCACCATCTTTCCTAAAGCCCACACAAAGCTTCCCCAAACCTCATTTCTTGTCACACATGCACAGTTTCATCGTCAACAAGAATTACTTCACGTTTGAGGACCAGATCTACAAACAAATCAAGGGGATGGCTATGGGAACAAGGATGACCCTTTCCTATGCCAACCTTTTCAAGGGCTGCATGGAAAAGGCATTTCTTAAGATGCAACATCTGCACCCTTGGCTTCGAATAGATTCAGATCTTTGTGGTCTTGACTCATCGTGAATAAAATCTTCTGAACTTCCTTCAAGACCTGAACTCCTTCTCTAACCTGAAATTCACCTGGTCCTTCTCAAGAACCCAAGACACCTTCCTAGATTTTTACCTCCACCTTATTGAAGTACACATCCACATTTCTGTCCATATTAAATCCACGAACAACAGTACCTCCACTTTGATAGTTCTGTATCAAACAATCCCTTCCCTACAGACTAGGCTACTGTGGCAAATGTATCTGCTCCAATGACGAATCCGTCACCAGCTACCCCAACAATCTGTCCAATGCTTTCCTCACCCACAACTACTCTACAGACCTTGTCTGCAAACAGAGCTGGCCATTCCCCCCCCCCCCCTCCTCCTCCAGAAACAATATCCCTAACCCCAGATCACCCAGAAGCATCCCCTTAGTCACCCAGTACAATCCTAGCCGGCAATGCCTTCACAAATTGCTCTGTCAGGGCTATGACTTTCTCAAGTCATGTCCTGAAATGAGAATATCCCTCTAAAGTATCATCCCCATGCCACTCAGAGTAGCCTTTCCATCTCCCCCACCTTCCTCATCAAGCCTTGCATCATCCCAAAAAAACCCTTCCTACCTAATGGTTTCTACCCCTGTAACCGACCCCACTCCTAAACCTGTCTCACGCATCCTCCCATAACCACCTACTCCATCACAAGAAAAACTTAAACCATTCAAGGCAGCGCCACACGTGAAACAACACATGTCATTAACCAAGTGACATGTGTTCATTGCAAAGCCTTTTATGTCTGTATGAACACCAATAAATTGTCTGGACGCATGAATGGTCATAGACTAACTGTTCGCTTTGGGGACAATCAGTACCCTGTAACAGAGCATGTCTCCCAACATAACTCCACGGACCTTGGTACGTGTTATACCACGCGTTCTATCTGGGTACTCCCATCCCGTTCCACTCCCTCAGGGCTGCGTAGATGGGAACTTGCCCTCCAACACACTCTCTCTTCCCGCCATCCTCCTGGTCTAAACGTAAGTTAGCCTCCGCCTTCCGCTATCCTCAACTCACATTAGCATTATTCGTTTCTCGCCCCCCCCCCCCCCTGTTTGTTTCCTCTCATTATATAATGGGTGTGTGCGTGTGTGTGTGTGTGTGTGTGTGTGTGTGTGTGTGTGTGTGTGTGTGTGTGTTTCTATATCTCACTGTTCTCAATTTTATTTTTTAACCCTCTCCCCCCTCTAAGCTTTACGCTGTTCTCTTCTCTTTACTACTTTGGTTTGCTACTGGCATATCTCAGTATTTATCATGCAATATCCCTTACTTCCACATATCCCTTCACTCCATCCTTAGTGCATGGCCTAGGATGTAAGTAACCCTTCGCTTCTATCACATTTCTCGTCTATTCTCCCAGCTACCTGAAGAAGGAAGTAACATCCGAAAGCTTGTGTTAACGTCAATTTTTGTCTTGTTGTGTGACTATCGGTGGTACTGACCTAAGTACTGTCCAGATACTCTATCTCTTTTGAATAATTTTTTCGAATGTCTTTGGATAATTTGTGTCATATTCATAGCTGGAGTAACATATATAACTCTGATAATTATAGCTTTGTTTATTGAAACTGAATAAAACAAAATTTTCATTATCATATTTGTTGTTTCATTAAGTTGAAATAGATCGATGAAGTTATAATTATGAGTTATATATATATGTAGTGTTTGTTCAGCGCAACTGCCTAGAAAGCAGGTGACCCGGTTTCGAATCCCGGCTGGGTACACATTTTCAACTTTACCAGTTCGTAGTTCAGTTCGTAAATTATATGCACAAGGAAAGTTATAAATACTAATGTAATTTTAAGCAACTGAGGTAGTCAGAACAAAACATGTAGTTAACGCTTTCTACATAAGTTCCGGTAAATTCATGATGATCTTCTTCGATTGCGGGCCCTGTTGCTCGTCGAGTTCCTGTAATGTGGCCCCACAGCCAATGCACAGTTCTATGAAGACACCTCGTAGAAAGTGCGACGCGCCATAAAGTCAAAACGTCCAGCATGTTGTCGGAAGGAATCATCCTGTAGTACAATAACGCCCGCTCCGGCATTTGCATTCGAACGCAGGCTACGCTTCCCTGCACTGCCTGGCTCTGTCACCGTGTGTCTTTCGGATTCTTTGTGACCTGAAGAAATACAGGACTGGACAACAGTTTCAGTCGCACGAGGCAAAGCACGAGTGGGCGGGCCTGTGCATCGACACATTCTACAAAACTGGAATTGGTCGTCCCAGTGGGATAAATCTCTTAAATCGTGTGATCAGTGCTTTTAAATGGAAAGATTCCATGGTCCCATTGTGGCAGGTGTCCGCTTCCATTTAGCCCTCAGACTATTAAGTTTCAACAGAACTGAGGGGGTGCAAGTGGACCGCAGAAAGGAAAGTTGAATTAGCACAATACAGTTACCTTCTGCTGTATTTAAAACAACTTCCCGTCGGGGTTCGAATCCTCCCTCGGGCAAACATGTTTGTGCTGTCTTTAAAATAAGTTAGTTTATTAGCAGTTTGTAAGTTTAGGGACTGATGACCCAGCAGTTAAGTCCCATAAGCTTAACAAACAATTTAATTTTTTTGTGAAACAACTAAAATAACACAAGGCAGCCAACAATGCATGTTGGAATAACTCCAATGACACTGAAAATGTTATGATACACAAAATACTAAGAGAGATTCGAGGTTTTTTTTAGAATTTTATTTATTGACCATTTTCGGGAAATTTGCTTTGGGGATAAATATTATTAAATTTGTCACACATGAAAAAATTCAAAATTCTAAAATAAAAAATTCACTCATAAAAATAATTTCCCACAAAGTACCGCGACTTTGTTGCTACGTAAGTACGAAGCTTTACGTCTATGACACATCGGCCTTCCAACACACAGGGTGAAGCTATAACTCTTTACAATATACCACAACGGCTTAGGGAAAGTCGAGCCGGATAATTTGCTATAGGACACTTACGGTCTGTAAACTGGGAAAAAACCAGGATTGGAGTACAAAAGTCATCTGAACTACAGTGCGTAGGCGGCAGCTTGAGCCGCGCGGGAATGGCCGAGCGCTCTAAGGCGCCTTTCTGCGGAGTTCGCGTGTGCTCCCCATCGAAGGTTCCAGTCCTCCCTCGGGCATGGGTGTGTATGTGTTGTCCTTAGCATAAGTCCAAAATTGTTCAGATGTTTGTAAAGCTTATGGGACTTAACTGCTAAATGAACTAGAAAGTTCTATAGTCATTGTGCGAATATGTAAGCTTACTGGACAAAAAAATAGTAGCCCACTTGGTTTGCAGAGATGAATCGTTTTTAGAGGTGATGCAATGAGTCACGTGCTCAGCTGAGCACGCACGGTCTCGACGCGAGCATAAGGTAGCAGCTACCAGTGAGACATTTAAGTTTCAGGTGGGCATTTCACGTAAACATGTGTTACTGTAGAGCGTTACACAGTTGTAAAAAGGGGCAGTCCTTTTCGGCCACGTTCATGGCCATACGGTGCGTGGAGTTGATCAATTTGTTGTTGTTTCGCGACGACCTGTGCAACGTGTAGTGTGATATAGTACACGTGACCATGAATTAAACCTGAGATTTCGGGTCATATCAAGTTCAAATCAAATGTTCAAATGTTTGTAGAACTTATGGGACTTAACTACGGGGTCATCAGTCCCTAAGCTTACAAACTACTTATGAACTAGCTATGACTAAGGACGGCACAAATCCATGCCAGAGGGGGGATTCGAACCCCCGAACGTAGTGGCCGTGCAGACCGTGACTGGAGCGCCTCAGTCTCCTCGGCCACCGCGGGCGACCATATCAAGTTCCTTAAGAAGAAGGACCGGAGGGGCATTTCACGGCTGCCGCGGTGGAGTAGCCGAGCGGTCTAAAGCGGAGCGGGCGGTTGCTCGCCGTGGAGGTTCGAGTCCTCCCTGGGGCATGGGTGTGTGTGTTAGTCCGTAGGTTAGTTTAGCTAGGTTTAAGTAGTTTTTAAACTACGGACTGATGACCACGCAGTTTGGTCCGATAGATTTACAGACATTTCAACATTTGAATTTCACGGCTTGTGAATCAAAATCGCATTGGAGGCGGAGCAAATGCTCGGCAGGGGTTGCATAGAGACGGAACGGCCGTCTGTTCCCAAGGAATCATCACGCAGTATTAGGAAGTCATGGGAAACGTAAATGTGGATGAGCCGTCTTGGATTTAAACCAGCATCCGCTGAAACATGAATCTACGGGCACACTTTGCTCAATTATAACGTCCGAAGCAGATCGAGGAAGAGACTACGTACGGAAATAGAACCAGGGGCCTCGAGTAGCATTCCTTTCTCTTTTCTCTATAAACAAATGTTCAAATGTTTGTAAATCTATCGGGCCAAACTGCGTGGTCATCAGTCCGTAGCTTAAAAACTACTTAAACCTAGGTAAACTAACCTAAGGACAAACACACACACCCATGCCCCAGGGAGGACTCGAACCTCCACGGCGAGCAACCGCGCGCTCCGCAGCGAGACGCTTTAAACCGCTCGGCTACTCCACCGCGGCTCTCTATAAACAATATGATTGACTACCGAGCTAGTGTCGCAGTGGTATCACAATGGACACGCATTCGGGCGGACATTGGTTCAAACATGCTTCCAGTCATCCTAAGTTACTTTTTCCTCATTTCTTTATATTAATCCAGGAAAATGACGGGATGGTTTCTTTGAAAGAGCATGGCCGATTTCCCTACCCCACAAAGTTAATTCAAATGTTTGGAAATCTATGGGACTTAACTGTTGTCGTTATCAGTCCCTCAGCTTACACCTAGTGACAACATACACACCCATGCCAGAGGGAAAACTCGAACATTAGACGGGGAGCAACCGCGCGCTCCGTAGCAAGGCGCCTTAGAGCTCTCGGCCATTCCACCGCGAAGCGAAAATCAGAGCACGCTATCGACAGTGCGTTAAATCCCAGTGCTCCTTCCGACATGGTTTACTCTCCTCTATAGCGCCTGGAATGACGAAACACAAAGAAGTATATCTTAATAACGCGCAGTACAGAAAAGATACGTGCAGAACCTAGTTCGCTGGAGACAAATGATGATTCCCGATAAAAATTAATACTGGAACATAAAAGAAAATCATTGAAAATTAGGATTCAACGTCTGATAGACGACAAGTTCATAAGGTATAAAGCACAACTTTTAATTGTATAAGGATATATAGAAATTTGTTTATAGTTTTTTTTAGAAGAACCGAATGTCAAATGTTTGTAAACCTGTTGGACCAAACTGCTATGGTCATCAGTTCCCAGACCTAAAAACTACTTAAACTTACACTAAAGACAACACACACTCACGCCCGAGGAAGGACTCTCTAACCTCCTGCGGGAGCGACCGCCCAGTCCTTAGCATGATGCCTTAGACCACGCGGCCACTCCCACGCGACTTTCAAAGAACCCTACTTAAGTCGTCCATATACCATTTAGAGAAACCACGGAAAAACCAGAGCCTGCTTGCTCTTAAATTCAGGGCTCCTACTCGCTATGCTGCCTCCGTCGGTCACTGAACCACATGTAGGTTGTTGGCAGATATGTAAAGTACTCAGGTTATGAAACTTACTGGCAGATTAAAATTGTGTGCCGGAACCGGTACTCGAAATGGGACCTTTGCCTTTCGCTTGCCCGCGAAAGGCAAAGGTCCCAGGTTCGAATCCCGGTTCCGGCACACAATTTTAATCTGCCAGGAGCTTTCATATCAGCGCACACTCCGCTGCAGAGTGAAAGTTTCATTCTACTCAGGTTATATCAGACCGATTTAACGATCATGGTGCTAATTTGTAAATTCACGACTTCCCATCTACCTGGCCTGTTTAGAAAAACCCGTGTGGGCAATACGCCTTCGTACTGTGGACAACAGCTTCTCAAATTCATTTCCCAGTGTGTGTGCGTAACATTGTGTCATACGTCACCTTGGAGCCTGAGGCTTAGGCAGACTTGTTTACCCTAGCACGACGAGTAAAAAATATAATGGTTATCAGGAGGCGGAGATCTTTGAGTAAACCAGCCGAAGGCGAAGTCATTGTCTTGCAATGGCAGTGGCGGCGACGTCCCGGGGCCAAGGAGAGGTTAATGACCTACCGCGCCACGCCGCAAAATGCGGCTCAGACTTTGCTTCGGCTCCGTAGCTCGCCTTCCTTGAAGGTCGGAGATACGAGGCTTGCAAGCCGCCCAGCCGAGCACTCTCCAACTCTCACTGTTTATGTTCATGCGAAACACAGGGAGCTCCTTACTCACACGAATTGTTGAGTGCTATCGACAAGGTTTCTCAAATTGATTCCGTATTTCTTGATTTCCAGAAGGCTGTTGACATCGTACATCACAAACGACTTTTAATCAAATTGCGTGGTTATGGTATATCGCCCCAAATTTACGACTGGATAGGGGATTTCCTGTCAGAGAGGACACAGTTCGCAGTAATGAAAGGAAAGGCATCGACTAAAACAGAGGTGATATCCGGTGTTCCACGGGGTAGTGTTATTGGTACTCTGCTGTTCCTTACTTACATAAGCGATTTGGGAAAAATCTAAGCAGTTCTCTTAGGTTGTTTACAGATGACGCCGTCATTTACCGTCTAGTAAAATCATCTGAAGATCAAAACCAACTGCAGAACGATCTAAATAAGATATCAGTATGGTGTAAAAATTGGCGATTTAATCTTTATAATAAGAAGTGTGAAGTCGTACACATTAGTACGAAAAGAAATCCGTTAAACTTTGTTTACAAGATAAATCGATCAAAGTGAAGGCCGTAAACTCCACAAAATACCTATGAATTACTATTACTTCAGACTTACACTGGAAAGAACACGTAGATCATGTCGTGGGAAAGGCGAACCAGAGACTGCATTTTATTGGCAGAACTCAAAGATGCAACAGAAGTGCTAAAGAGACTGCATACACTACGCTTGTCCGTCCTTTTTGTGGAGTATTGCTGCCCGGTGTGGGATCCTTATCGGGTCGGTTTGACAGAGGACATGGATAGAATTATATATTTTTCGACGACAAAGAATGAAATAAATCGCAATTTTGCTATCAGTTATGGCTTCCCTGTACTAGGTTTAGATGGAATACCAATGTGCGGCGAATGAAAATTTGTGCCCGGCCGGGAATCGAACCCGCGATCTCCTGCTTACTAGGCACACGCGTTGATCACTCCGGGCCGCGGTGGAGTAGCCGAGCGGTCTAAAGCGTCTCGCTGCGGAGCGCGCGGTTGCTCGCCGTGGAGGTTCGAGCCCTCCCTGGGACATGGGTGTGTGTGTTTGTCCTTAGGTTAGTTTACCTAGGTTTAAGTAGTTTGTAAGCTACGGACTGATCACCACGCAGTTTGGTCCGATAGATTTACAAACAACATTTGACCAGTCCGCCACCGAGGACACAGTGATCAGCCCCACTGCAGAGGACTCTTTCTTGAACGTCTCCCGCGTTGGGTGTGGCGGGAGACGTGCAGGAAACAGTCATCTGCAGTCGGCATGGTCACTGCGTCATCGATGGCGGAGTGGTCAACGAGTCTGCCTAGTAAGCAGGAGATCCCGAATTCGATTCCCGGGCGGGCACAAATTTTCATTCGCCGCACATTGGTATTCCATCTAAACCTAGTACAGTGTAGCCATAACTGATCGCAAAATTGCGATTTATTTCATTGACATGGACAGAGTCCAAAGAAGGGCAGCTCGTATTGTATTGTCACGATACAGGACAGACAGCGTCATGATACAGGATCTGGGATGGGAATCATAACAACAACGACGCTGATCGCTTCGGCGTGGCTACTTACGAAACTCCAATCGCCAACATTCTCCTCCGAATGCGAAAATACATTTTTGACTGCCACTTACATAGGTAGAGAAGATCATCAGAATAAAATCAGAGAACTCAGAACTCGAACTGAAAGATTCAGACGTTCTTTCTTCCCGCGCGCTATTGTAGAATGGAATGACAGATAAATTATATGAAGGCACTGAAATGCGATTTGCAGAGTATCCCATGTGGATGTAGATGTCGATGTAGCACAGCGACGGTTATTTCTGCTGCGCCGAATTCCGCGACAGTCCAGTCTCCGTGTAGTAATGACCGCGTGGTCTAGGGTGCCATGCTACGTAGTGACCGGCCACTCCCGCCGGACGTTCTA
Organism: Locusta migratoria; assembly: GCA_026315105.1. Taxonomy (NCBI): domain Eukaryota; kingdom Metazoa; phylum Arthropoda; class Insecta; order Orthoptera; family Acrididae; genus Locusta; species Locusta migratoria. The sequence continues at coordinate 661,348,473 of CM048755.1, read as the reverse complement.
GTCCTCTCTCGGGAATGGATGTGTGTGTTTCCTTAATGTAAATTAGCTTAAGTAGTTTGTAAGTGTAGCGACTGATGACCAGAGCAGTTTGGTCCAATAGATGTACAAACATTTGAAGGTTTTTTTCTTTTTCTTATTTATTTCTTTTCTTTCCAGGTCCTCTATTACATATAACCGGGCATTATACATATTTTACAAAAAAAGAAGAAAAAAATGTTCAAATGTTTGTAAAGCTTATGGGACTTAACTACGGGGTCATCAGTCCCTAAACTTACAAACTACTTATGAACTACTTACGAACTAGGACGGCACAAATATCCATGCCCGAGGGGGGCACGAACCCCCGACCGTAGTGGCCGTGCAGACCGTGACTGAAGCGCCTCAGTCCCCTCGGCCACCGCGGCCGGCCAGTTCTGTTTAGTAGATGTCAATGTAGTCGCTTAGTACTCTGGGAGCAATTGCATTCGATTTTCCTCAAGCTCGTTCTAATACCCTATATTCGAAACAAAACTGGTAGTTTCTATTTCGCGTGATTTCTTTTTCAGTTCAACTATCTTTCCCAGTTAAGAAAATGTTCAAATGTTTCTACACTTAAGAGTTCAAACTGCTAAATCCTTGGACTTACAAACTGTTGAAACTAACTTACGCTAAGGAGAACAAACTCATCCATGCCCGAGGGAAGATTTGATTTTCCGGCGGGTGCGACCGCGAATTCCCTGACTTGGCGCCTAGTACCGCATGGCCATTCCACGCAGCTTTTCGCGCTTACTAAATGAGTCCGTAACGAAGTGAGTTGATCTTCTTTAGATCTTTAGACCTTCTGACTAGCAACATAACGAAAACTTTTTCTTCAATTTGTATAAGTCATCCACGCACTTCATATCATTTGATTTCATTTTCAGTGAGTTAATTAATCATGTACACTCCTGGAAAATGAAAAAAGAACACCATGAATTCGTCGCCCCAGCAGAGGGAAATTTTATTCACATATTCTTAAGGTTGTATACAACACAGGATCACATAGGCAGGGCCGTATGCACGTGAGTAGAGCCACCACAGCGTCCCCATTGTTGGCGTTAGTAACGTGTATACCTTCCTTTTGCTACAATGCACGCTATAATTCTTTCGTTGAAACGATCGTAGAGGTTCCGAATGTGGTTTTGTGGAATGACCTGCCATGCAATTTCCACCTGGTGCCTCAGTTGGACTAGATCTCATGCCGCTCATGCATACCGCCCAACATGACTTTTCGTGTGGTCCCAAACATGCTCTCTGGGAGAGAGATCTGGGGAATGCGCTGGCCAGGGTAGTTGACGTACACCTTGAAGAGCACGTTGGGTGGTACGGGATACATGTAAGTGTGCATTGTCCTGTTGGAAAAGCATATCACCTTGTTGGTGCATGGGTGGTAGAAAGACGGTTTAAATGACGATTTCAGTGTACCGTGCACTGTTCAATGTTCTCTAGACAATCACTAGAGGAGAATGGCGAGTGTAGAATATCGCTCCCCTCACAATGATGTATGATCATGTGGTGTCATGGTAGGCGCTTATGAAGGGACGAATGCAGACGTGTCGACTTCAGTGATGAGTGTCGTCGCTGCCTCGGTGCCAATGATGGTGGTTTGCATGTGTGGTGTCGTGCAGGGGAGTGCGAAAATCTGGAGTGTACGCGACAGAGGCAAACGGAGCCCACACCTGGCATCATGGTGTGTGGAGCCACATCCTATACTGGCCATTCTCGTCTGGTATTCGTTGTGGGAAAATTGAACAATAAACGGTACATCGAAACCATCATTCAACCCGCCTTGCCACCGTTCGTGCACCAACAAGGCGCTGTGCTTTTCCAACAGCACAATGCACGTTCACGCGTATCCCGTACAACCCAAGGTGCTCTTTCAGGTGTACTTCAACTACCCTGCCCATCATTATCCCCAGATCTGTCCGCCATTGAGCATGTCTGGGACTGGATGAAACGTTATCTTGGTGCGGTCTACACGACCGGCACGAGATCTGGTCCAACTGAGGCATCAGATAGAAATTGCATGGCAAGCCATAACGTAAGACTTCATTTCGGCACCTCTACGATCGTCTACATAAGAAATTTGCACCCTTCATTGCTGCAAAAGGAGGGTATACACGATACTAGCGACGATATTGTGCTCGCTCTGGTGACTGTACTGGCGTGGTTCTGACTGCGTAATCGTGTGTTGTACACATCATCAAGAATGTGTCAATAAAATTTCGCTCTGCTGGGTTGACGAATTCATGGTGTTCTTTTTTTATTTTCCAGGAGTGTAGTTTCATGAAACTGCTTTTGATTTAGGATGTTTAAGGTCTGTTTCAATCGCCCTCTCTGATAGCTTAGCACCTTAAGCTGAGTTTACACTAGCAAGCTATTTTAGCAATTTACTTGCTGGTAGAAACTTGCCAAACTACTTGCGAGTGTAAATACGTCACCAAGTGGTCTTGCGGCCGTTGCATTATATTGCACAAGTCTCCGACTTTCAATTTGAACGGTGTGCAAGAAGCTTCTGCAAGTTACTTGCAGCTTTTAGGATTCATTTCTATGTTCTGCAAGTTGAAATCGCATGTTTTTGTAAGTGCATCGTCTTCATCAACACATAGCCTACTTGACCTTTTATTGAATGTCATGATTAATTTCATACAACCAACCCATGTACTATATGTTAAGAAATAACAGAAATGGAGAATAAATGAGTAGAAGGAAATCAAAAGACCAAACATTGGATGAAACTGTGGAGTACTTCAGTGAAATATGGACTGTGTACAGTGATTTTAAATACAGGATAAAGGAATTGTGTACATGTTTAGCAAATTTAATTTATTGCAATAAATCTCACAACAAACTTAATGAAATTTCTTCTAAATTTGATATCGCTGCGAAGGACGTTTCTAGGAAGTGGCATAATATAAATAAGAATTTCTCGCACAAACTGAGAGAACAATGGTAAAAAAAATTAGAAGTGGCTTTCAGAATGTAGCGTAACAACCGTTTCTTGGCTGAAATAACTATGTGATATGTGTCCTGTTTTGATATGACATGTCCAATTAATGTTAATAAATAACCTAAAGAAATTATAGAAAAGTTCTAGAATATTTCAAAGCTAAACTCTTCAAAACCCAGTTCTAACAACAAGTTATTGTAGGTTTCGTATTGTGGCCTTCTAAGTATCCACTCAAACCGAAATCTTCCTATTTTTTGTGTTCTTAGTGATAATTAAAAGTTCTACAGTATAAAAAGACCCACCACTCGTCATTTTACTTGTTCTCACTAAAAGTACACGTGAACGGTGTGTGCAATTTATTGATGCAAGCTACTTGTCAAAGTACTTGCTGAAGTTTCTTGCTTACTCCTTGCGAATGTTGTGTAAACACAGAAGCAAGTGAATCGGAATAACTCGCAGCAATAACTTCTGCAAGCGACTTGCTAGTGTAAACCCAGCTATACTGTTGCTGTCATCGCGCTATGCAATTCACCCACTTTTTACATGAGCCACCTTGAGCGTCAGCTTCCAACATATCTTCCACCCACTTTGAGGAACAAGCGTTAACTAAGAGTGACGTAGGAAACTGTTCCACTCCGCGTGGAATTTTGCCGTCGTTGAGACGAGCAAGGACAAGCACTTAGTGTATGGAAGCAGCCAACAATCCGCGGCAAGATTATATTGCCCCTATTGTCACCAAAGTTTTGTTTACTAGTTTTATTTTCCTTAGCGGATCATGGTTGGCTTCAGGTAGCTTTCTAGAAACGGACCTTTATTATGTAAAATTTACTTTTTTGAGTTGTGACTTTATTATTATGTCAAAGAATTCCTTGGGACATTAGGGACGTTAGTAACAATGTGAGAAACATTCTTTCAAGGCACTGAGTTGCACTTTCTGACAGAGAAGGTACCTCCAATAGAAATGTCCATGACTGCGGAAAAATCCAATCTCACAGCAGCTGCAGTACTGAACAGGCTGAAAAGCTGAAATATAAAATTTTCTTCTGTGTACTCGATCTTGAAGAGAGTGGAGTGTTGGATGTTCCACGGAATATCTGCGAAACGCGAAGCAAGGGTGATAGTATTTCAATAGATCTGTGGTAATAATTTGTAACTTTCTCGAATGTGATGGACCACAGGAACAGTAGATTGGAGATGGAACGCTGAATGGTTTGAATAAAAAGGCGAAAACAATTCTCTTAAGGCAGGTCGTTGAAATTCGCCCGTACCATTTCGAACAGTGTATGAGAGTACTCGCACAAAGAGTTTTCCTAGAACGTAAGGGATATTTAGCCATTCTTCAGTGAGTGCAATATTCCGCTCTGCAACCGTTGTGGGAGGTGCTGGACTGGCTGCAATGCGTCCCAGACATGATCGATAGGGTTTAACTCGGGTGAACAAGTTGGCCAGTCCATTCGTTCAGTACCCTCAGCTTCAAGCATGCTGCCCCCTAGTGTAGCTCTGTGGCGGCAAGAGTTATTGTTCACCAGAAGGAACCCATCTCCTATGGCACCAGCGTTGGGCACAACAAAAAGTCGAAGGATCTCGTCTCTGTACATATGAACAGTCAAACCGCCATTCTGGGAATGACATAAAGATTCGTACGTCCGCCAATACAACTCCTGCCCACACCATTCGTTTATCTCCATGATATGGTGATGGTTCCTGTACATATGCAGGATTGTGGGGAGTTCCACGTTCGCTCGAGATGAGGGAACGACGATTGTCCGAATGAACAAAACATTTGACACCTCTGTGAAGAGAACATGGCGCCATTAGTTACGTCTCCAAACCTGATGTTCCTCCGCCCAGTTTCTGCTGTGTACACGATGTGGTTTTAATGGAACACACTCCAAAGGCCCCAGCGCATAAAGGACACATTCCCGAAGGCGATTTCGTACGGTTTGTGTTAATATTGCGCGTCTTGATGCTGCCTGGAGGGTGCGTTGCAGCTTAACTGTACTCAGCCTCCTGTCTCGACTGGCTGTTAACCGGAGCTAACGGTCATCTCTTGTTTATTTTACACGTGGACGACGTTGGCCTTGCCTTCTTTCAACGGTTTCTATTGTCTGAAACCGCGTCCAGGCCCTGAAAATTACACTTTAGGACACTCCAATAGCTGCATCGTCCTCTGTGTCTGTCCCTCGTGCAACCTTCCTATTGCTCTCCATTGACATAACTTCGGGTAACTCACGTTGATGTTGCATTGCACTGCCTGTTCACTATACTATCTGAACCCATTTGCTTGTGCAATTCGTATGTTACAGTAAACACAAGTCAAAACCAACCCACTCTGCACCAACTTTCTTTTAGTACGATTATCTCAGTTTCCTTAATGTTGTTGTCTGCACTACGTAGAATCGATGGAAAGACATCGAACTATTTTAGTTCATTCTGCCGATGACAGTAATTCAGAACCGAGATATCTCAATAAATACACTAATTATTTTGACCAGAGTAACTTTTCGCTCCCTGTATTTTACCACTGCTGCCTTCAGAATTTGAAATAATGAATTCAAGTCAACGTTTTCAAGAGTTTTCCCCAAATCTAAAAAGGCTATAACCGTTGGTTTTCCCTTTCCTTAACATATCTTTCACGATAAGTCGTCATGAATTGCCTCGCGTGTTTCTACATTTCTCTTAAATCCAAACCGATATTCCCCGAACTCGGATTCTACCAGTTTTTCCATTCGCCTGTAAATAATTCGTATTAGTATTTTGCAACCGATAGTTCTACCATTTTCACATTTGTCTGTATTAGCTTTCCTTGGAACTGGAATTTTTATATTCTTCTTGAAGTCTGAGGATATTTCCCCTGTCTCAAACTTGTTACACACGAGGTGGAACAGTTTCTTCATGAGTGTCAATGTTCCGACTCAAATCTTCCACTGCTCTATCAAATTTTTCTCGCAGTATCGTACCTCCATTCTCATCTCCATCTCCCCTTCTACAATACTGACGTCAGGTTGATTTCCCTACCCATCTATATATTCCTTCAAACTTCCAGCTTACCTTCTTTCCTTAGTACTGGTTTTCTATTTGAGCTCTTCATATTCATTTAACTGCTTTTTCTGTCTCCAAATGTCTCTTATTTTCCTGTAGATGGTATATATCTTTCCCCTTGTTATACATTACTCCACGCAATTGCATTTGTTCTCTAGCCACTCCTGTTTGACTAGTCTGTTCTTCCTGTCAACTTCATTTTTCAGACGTTTGTACTCCCTTTTGCCTACTTCACTTTTCTCTTTTCATCATTTACGTTCAGTATCTCTCCGGTTATCTAAGGATTTCTGTTAGGCCTTGTCCTTCTACCTATATGATCCTCTGCGAACTTAACTACTCTATCTCTCAGAGCTACCTGTTCTTCTGCTACTGTATTACTTTCCCCATTTCGGTCAACTTTTGCCTAATGCTCCCTCTTAAACTCTTAACAATCTCTTGTTCCTTCAGTTTATCCACTCACTTCCCTCACTTCCTTTTGCTACTATTGCCTTCCACTCCCACATAACAATCAAGTTTTCCTCTCCCTTAACTGTCGGAAAAACTTCCTACGCCACCTTTACCTCCTCATACGTATCTTCAATATCCACACCATCAGCAGAGCTAGTTGGCATATAAACTTGTACTACTGTAGTTGATGTTGGCTTCGTGTCTATCTTTGCTACGATAATGCGTTCACTATGACCTTCACATTGACTTACCCGCATTTCTATTTTCTTATTAATTATCAGACCTACTCCTGCGTTACGACCAACTGATGTATTTATAACCCTGTGGTCACACTGTAACTACTGAAAAGGCGGTTGCGCCTATAGTAGTGCTATATGTATCATCGAGGCACGCAATCCACCCTACCGTGGCAATGTCTGTGGTTCTTCAGGATTTTTATTGACATGAAGGTTGCTTATCTTCATATACATTTGGATGAATGTAGAGAACAGTTTATGGTGATTAATCTCACATTGGCCTGTTCCGTTTTATTTTTACTGGTTTGATTTGAACGATACCTTGAGCAACTTTTATTCAACTTCCCCTGATTGGAACTTACTTTGATGGTAGTTTAGCTTCTGGGCACACACCCAAAAACCACTTGAACAAACTGAGAAAAGTTTCCTCCATTTTATCGTCTGCTGGTGTAAAATGCAGTCATGAGAAGTGTGTATCTTTTTTTTTTTCAGAATTAAAATACTTGGGCAAAGTGATTGACAAATGACAAATCGGGTATTCACGCTGCACAAAAGCATGTGGATTCCATTTGGCAGTTATTAGCACGGAAAGATGTTCTGAACTACACTCAGTTCTGGGGAAGTTGTCATAGTGCGTAAAATTTATCGACAACTCTCCTCAAATTTCCATCCCCTTCATCAACTTCACCAGGAGCATGTACTGTTGTCGTCTAATAGGAGATGAAACAGCAACCGGAGCACAAATAAGGTTGAGGACGTGGAAGCAAAGCTACAACAGACATATTCATTAAAAGTTTTACTGAATGTACAAAAGAAATACCTCCGGTAAATGCAGAATAATACAATGTAACATACCAAAACGTAGCTAGATCTTCTTGCTGCCGCTCTTGAGAATGACGATAGACGGGGACGACCAGAAATGTAGGGCTTGTTAAATCATCGTTGCAGGAGATGCTGATTTCAGCGTTGCCGAGAGAGTGGCAACGTATGTGCTTGCAATTGGTGCATGTTGCTGCGCTTTCTATATGTCGTTCCGGTGGTGCTGTGTTGGTCTGTCTACAGTCGATTGTTGGGATTGAACATGCACCATTTAGGTGGCTCCAGGAAAGTCAATGTGCTTTTCAAAAACTTAGATGCACTTCTTAGTGACCCATGTCTCATTCCTTTTTCCTTTCAATCCTGAGCAGCCACGGACACTTTCCACAGACCCTCCATACTCTCTGCTTCGTCAGAAAAAAATAGGTATCTCTGAACTGCCCGTATCTTATGCAACCAAATTACTTACACCAACTCAACGTAATTATAGCCAAATTGAAAAAGACGCTCTGCCATTATTTATGGTGACACAACGATCCACCGGTACCTGTATTAGTGATGTCTAAAGCCGCAGCGGATTCGCCGAGCGTTCGCTGCTCACCATCGGAGGTTCGAGTCCTCCCTCGGGCATGGGTGTACTTGTTTCCCTCAGCATAAGTTAGTTTATGTAATCTGTAAGCCTAGGGACTGATGACCAGAGTAGTTAAGTCCCATAGATTTACAAACATTGGAACTTTTTTTTTTTTTTTTTTTTTTTTTTTTTTTTTTTTTTTTTTTTTGTCGTCTCATGTTGATCACAGCCCACAAGCTATTGTCATCCTTATTTCACCTGCCCAAAAATTTTTCCGATTGGACGGCTCAGAAGCTACAACGATGGGCACTGCTACACAGTAATTACAATTATCATTGTTCACTATTAATTATGGAAACGCAGATACACTTTCACACCTCCTAATCAACGGAGATGCAGTTTCTGATCCGTCAGACGAGTCTTTTCATCAACTGGATCAGTCGAACATGAAAATATGGCAGTATTTTCCGACCAGTGCATAGAACATTGCTTCTGCTACAATACGTGATCCGCAATTGGAACCGCTTTCAAACTTCATTCAATCTATATGGCCATCAAAGAGATTATAGATTACAGATCCTGAAATCCGACGTTTCTTTCCGCAACGTCATGATTTGTCCATTCAGAAAGGAGTTATTTTGGTACATACGCCAAATGGATATGCTAGAGTCCTAGTTCATTGCGAGGCACAAACTTTTACTTTACGCCAGATCCACAAAGGTCACTGGGGTCTCGTGAAGAACAAACAGCTCACTCGCCGCTACGGGACGTGGTTTCGACTCGAGAAACAGATTCAGCGCATCACAGAAAACTGTCACGCCTACTCTGATAATTCTGTGGCAACTTCTCAACAACATGTCCATTGGCCACGTTCTTCTAAGTGTCTCTATGTATTCTACATCTGCATACACCATCAGAGCATTGGAGAGTATTCACTGCTTAGAGGGAGTGCCAGAAGTCATTGTTTCAGACAAGGACCTCAGTTTTGTTTCTGGTGAATTTCAATTGGTTTTATTTCTCTCAGTGGCAGCAGACATTTTACTATTGCACCTTCTTCGTCTCAGGGCAATGAAGAAGCTGAACGTTAGGTTCGCATTTTGAAACATCAAATGACGGAGATACGTAAATAATACTCCAGAGAAACTGCTCTTGTCCTCAGTGCTCTGTAACGCGAAGTCGCCAGCTGAACTTTTACATGGAAGTCGTCATGGCATTATTTTATCCTTTATGTACCCTCGAACGGAGAAATTTCCACAACATTATTCACTTACTGTACAGAGAAACCCACCGCCTTGAGATGTAAGGTAGGTTGGATAGTACTACATACAGTTATTGTTACAGTTTTTTCTATATAGTTGCTAATGTTGTTCTGGAAAATACTAAAAAGAAACAAAACTATAAAATTTCTCTAGTAATGTAGAGAACCTAAAACATTACAATCCTTGAAGCAGTTCTACATAATATATTACTTTTTTCAATCAGTGGTAGAGAAAATTAAAGTGAAAATAATCCTAAGTAATTAATAATAAAAACATGCAATTAGTGTGGTAGAGTGTGCGTTGTAATGTGTTGAGTTCTGTGTTATTGTGTAACTAAGTGACTTCGAAGGCGACCGTCTGTCGTCTTCCATATATGTTTTGTATATTTCTGTAAAGTTATAATGTCTTTAATGTCGCTAGATTATCATTTTGTTAAAACTTGAACCCCACTCTTTTCAAGGCTTGAGGAATAGCATTTTTATTTCACATGTTAAAATATTAGTTAATATTTCAAGGTTTTCTTATTTTGTTATGTTAATAATTTATTATTATATTAATTAATGTAGCATAAGTACGGCTTCTCCGCTACGCCACTGTCCCTGTGAGAATGTGCAGTTGTTTTACTTTTAAGTGGGTGCGAGAATCTATGGCTGTCTGAATGTGGGTGGGAGTAGCCGCTTTGCATCGTTCTCTCTGAATCAGAGTCGATAGCTGTTCATGCTACCACAGAGGTATTCACACCCTTTGGTTGCGAATCTAGTCGGTGAGCCTTCCCTCAGCATGAGTCTACTCGTCCTACGTCCCCACCACCGCTGTTTCTTGGGCTTTCCAGCTTCCGGTAGCTTTTCGCGCCACCGTGGCCGCTCGGCTGTGCATTCTGCGCTGGTCTTCTGGTGAGGTCAGGTTGGTTCTGCTCTTGTGTTTGGAGATGGTAGCGCTTCATTCTCTAGCACGTTTAACTTAAGACTCCTGAACTTAGAATCATTTTTTGGAATATTTTCTCCGATCGTATGCGAAAATGTGTTCTCGTTTTTCAATTCAGCGATTTCCAATAGATAAACGCGGTGTGTGTGACTCTAGTTGCAGCTTGATAACGGCCTGCTATGTTAAAACCTTTTGTGATCATGTGGCGGTGTATAAACTCTGTGTAAATACTTTCTAGCTTAGTGGGGCCCGATTTCTAATAGGTGATATGTTCATTTTTGTACAGTGCATTTAAAAATCTTCTCACCGTTTCCTTCCGTGAGTGATATGTGTTCCACGTGGTTGATTCATAGAACAAAGCCTTCAGCTTTCACTCTTGTTAGTTCCATGCCCATCAGGCAAGTAACTATGCGGGTATCCTTCTGATTTCCACTAATATTTCGCGATCTTCTCTCCTCGCCTATTTCAATGTTGCTGTTTCTTCTCCGACTTGTAGTACGCACTCTGTCTTTGTCAGTAATTCTCTCTGAGCCTTGTACAACCTCCTTCAATAGCTTCCCTGTGTAATTCTAAACCTTTCTATGGGTTGCATGCTATAATATTTAATTTTTATTTTCCGACTTTCTAATTATTTCACTTTTTTGGTTTTTCTGAGACAGGAGCTCATCCGTCTCTGAAATCGCCCCCTATCGCGTGTAGCTGTATTTCATTCTCTTCCTTATATAATTCTAAGCATTTCCATGGGTTGCATGCTGTAGTTAATTTTCTTTATTTTTCGGAAACTGTATTTATTCAATTTTATCGGTTTTCGGAACCACTTGGGTCCTAGTTCCGACTTCCGGGGTTTGCAGCTAGTGGCCTGAATTCACACCATTTCTCATATAAAACCGGTACCTAGATCGATTTCTAACAGACTGCAACTTAAGAATCCACCGTGATTTTGTGTAATGAATCCGATTTTCAACCACTTCGCCTTCAGTGGAGTGCGTTCATGTAACGTAGCCATGTGTCGCCGTTAGCGTGTTTGCTCGCTGTCCAATTCAGATGTAATTTAACTTGGCTATACACACGTACCATCTCAAAACAGGCACGACAGCCCAGAGCCAGCTTCAAAGTGTTTTTATATATTGTGTATTGTGCTACCTCCGACTTGCTGAATTTCGCCTACGGTAGCGGCGCTTGCTTCCGCCTCGTCTCAGCACGCTGATTTTGGTGAGTTTCGTTGTGGCATTGTGTGTGTGTGAGCGAATGAGTGTTGTTTGTGAATCCTTCCCACCAGTAGCGTTAAATCATGTATAATTTAGGCTGGGCATCGTCCTCATTAATCCATGTAAGAGATGCATTTTTATTGTGTTAACGAAATTGGTTTCCCATTTTGCTTGTTTTCTAACTGAATAAACAAGTGCCGGCCGCGATGGCCGAGGGGACTGAAGCGTTTCAGTCACGGTCTACACGGCCACTACGGTCGGGGTTTCGAATCCCTCCTCGGGCATGGATATTTGTGCCGTCCTAGTTCGTAAGTAGTTAATAAGTAGTTTGTTAGTTTAGGGACTGATGACCCCGTAGTTAAGTCCCATAGACTATACAAACATTTTTTGAATAAACAAGTTTAAGTTCAGCATAATCCGTAAGTTGCCTATAAACTGTAGTTTTAGAGCACCTTCGCTCTTTTATTTAATATTGTTCTTCAGAAGTGCTGAGAGGTAGCTCAGATGCAATTTTTCCAATGTCTCAATTCCGTTACGCCATAAATGTTGTCTTAGCTACCTTTCTAAGACAACTTTAATTGTGGTGGCTTGCTTATTAATGTCTGTGTGTAATAACGTGTGAGCTGCTATTTATATTGACCACTGTAGTATTAACTTCCTGTTATTGAAGTAATTTGAAACGAGTCAGTTCTCAGTTTGGGCCAGGGAACTAGGCTTTGTAGCAGTGAGTAACCAGTAGTTCACACGGAACTCATTTGCTAATTTTAGTGATGAAACAAGGCTCTTGTTGCGGACAGTGGTCGACTTTTAACTTGAACTCGTATACTTCCACCTATTTCAGGTGAGAAGGTCTCGATAAGACTATTCTCACCTGAGGTAGTGTGTGTTTGTGTAGGTGTACTTGCACTTTTACGTCGTGAATGTGTTAGTTTGTGACATAACCTACATGATATTCAGAAACTGTCTGTTCATCTAATTACTGGTGGTTGTGGTGTGTTGCCGACCGCGGTGGCCGAGGAGGCTGAGGCGCTCCAGTCACGGTCTGCTCGGCCACTACGGTCGGGGGTTCGAATCCCCCCTCAGGCATGGATATTTGTGCCGTCCTTAGTATAAGGTAGTAGATAGGTAGTTTGTAAGTTTAGAGACTGATGACCCCGTAGTTAAGTCCCATAAGCTTAACAAACATTTGAACATTTTGTGGTGTGTTCTGTGTGATACCTTAAATATATAGTACTTAGCGTTGAAAAATTACCTCCTGATTAAGGTTTTGACACATGGAATACCTTAAATTTAGCTTTAGATGTACATTTTATAATAAATATAGTGTTTTGATCATAACTTCTTGATTGCGGCATTTTTGTATACCATAATACGTTACGTTTTTAGTTTTATAAATGGTGTATGCAAAAGGTACATTTGTGTCATACAAAGCTACGCCGCCCTATTCTGATGAGAGACTGGAGGTGGCATAGTTAGGAGCACACGACCTGAACTCCTTGCTGAGAGAAGGCTCTGACAGAATGACAGAAGGCAGGCTATGCTGCAGGGCTCTAAAACAATAAGCAAACTAATTGATACGCTACTTATTAACATTAGGAATTGAAACACTCAACTTAGTTTACCGAGCGAGGTGGCGCAGTGGTAACACACTGGACTCGCATTCCGAAGGATCGTGGTTCAAATCCACCTCCGACCATCCAGATTTAGGTTTTCCGTGATTTCCCTAAATCACTCCAAGCAAATGCCGGGATGGTTCCTTTGAAACGGCACGGCTGATTTCTTTCCAAATTCTTACCCAAACACTCAGAGCGATAGCTCCGTCTCTAATGACCACGCTGTCGACGGGACGTTAAAATCCAAGCTTCCTTGTTCCTTCAACTTAGTTATAACTATGTAGGAATTTGACGGGTAGCTCTGAGAGATAGGGTAGTGAAGGCTGCAGAGGACCATATAGTCAGAAGGACAAGACCTAATAGAAATCCCTGGATAACACAGGATATACTGAACTTAATTGATGAGAGGAGAGCCGGCCGCGGTGGCCGAGGGGACTGAGGCGCTTCAGTCACGGTCTGCACGGCCACTACGGTCGGGGGTTCGAATCCCCCCTCGGGCATGGATATTTGTGCCGTCCTAGTTCGTAAGTAGTTTGTAAGTTTAGGGACTGATGACCCCGTAGTTAAGTCCCATAAGCTTTACAAACATTTGAACATTTTTTTTTTTTTTTTTTTTTTTTTTTTTATGACAGGAGAAAATATAAAAATTCAGCAAGTGAAACAGGAAAAAGGGAGTACAAACGTCTGAAAAATGAGATTGACAGGAAGTGCAGACTGGCTAAGCAGGAGTTGCTAGAAGACAAATGCAGAACCGTAGAAGAATGCATAACTAGGGGAAAGATAGATACCGCCTACAGGAAAATAAAAGAGATATTTGGATACAATAAAAACAGCTGCATGAATATCAAGAACTCGGACGGAAAACCAGTACTAAGCAAAGAGGGGAAAGCTGAACCGTGGAAGAAATATATAGAGGGCCTATACAAAGGAAATAAACTTGAAGGCAATATTCTAGAAAGGGAAGACGAAGTGGAGGAAAATGAGATAGGAGATATGATACTGCGAGAAGAATTTGACAGGGCGCTGAAGGAATTGAGTCAAAACAATGCCCCTGGAGTACATGATATTCCATCTGAACTGCTGATGTCGTTAGGAGAGCCAGTCATGAAAAAATTGCATCACCTGGTATGCAAGATGTATGAGACAGGGGAAATACCCTCCGACTTCAAGAAGAATATTGTAATTTCAGTTCCAAAGAAACCAAGTGCAGACAAGTGTGAAAATTACGGAACTATCAGTTTAATAAGTCATGGCTGCAAAATACTAACACGAATGGGAAAAACTTATGGAATCCAACCTCGGGGAAGATCAGTTTGGATTTAGGAGAGATGTAGGAACACGAGAGGCAATACTCACATTACGACTTATCTTAGAAGATGGGCTAAGGAAAGGGACGCAGAGGTTGGGAAGGGAGTAAGACAGGGGTGTAGCCTTTCCCCAATGTTGCTCAATCTGTACATTGAGCAGTGAGGGAATGGAAGGAGAAATTTGGAGAGGGCATTAAAGTGCAGGGAGAAGAAATAAAAACATTGCGGTTTCCGTTGACATAGTAATTCTGTCAGAGACCGCAAAAGATCTGGAAGAGCAACTGTATGGAATAGACAGTGTCTTCAAAGGAAGATATAAGATGAACATTAACAAGAGTAAAACGAAGGTAATGGAATGCAATGTCAGAAAATCAGGCAATGGTGAAGGAATTAGATTAGGTAATGAGGCAATAAAAGTAGTAGATGAATTTTATTATTTGGGTAGCAAGATAACTTCTGATAGCTGAAGTAAAGAAGATATAAAATGCAGAATGGCTTTGGGAAGAAAAGCGTTTCTAATGAAGCGAAACTTGTTAACATCCAATATTAATTTAAATGTTAGGAAGTCCTTTCTGTAAGTATTTGTCTGGTCTGGAGTGTAGCATCGTATGGGAGTGAAATGTGGACGATAAGGAGGTCAGATAAAAAGATGATAGAAGCTTTTGAAATGTGGTGCTACAGACGAATGATGAAAATTAGATGGGTAGATCACGTAACTAATGAGGAAGTTCTTAACCGAATCGATGAGAAAAGGAATTTCTGGCATATACTGACTAAGAGAAGGGATAGATTGGTTGGACACATTCTGAGACATCAAGGAATTGTCAAATTAGCATTAGAAGGAAGCGTGTGGGGTAAAAATCGTAGAGGGATACCGAGGGACGAATATAGTAAGCATATTCAAAAGGATGTAGGTTGCCGAACGTATTCTGAGATGAAGAGACTTGCACAGGACAGGGTAGCGTGGAGAGCTGCATCAAACCAATCTGCGGACTGAAGACCACAACAACAACAGGAATTTGACAGTTATTTTCTCTGGGTATAACAAACAAACGAGTCCTGGCTCTTTGCTGATATGCACAGCTATCGTGGACTCCGACTAGACGGACGAGTGGCGACTGGACGCCCGCAGCAGAATGTAGACTGCGGCAGCGCCCTGTGTGTCCATAAGTAGCATCTTCTCAGAGGGCGCTGCGCTGTCCAGCGGACGATTGGAGCGCGAGTCCATTTCCCTTGCTTGTCTTGTTTCTGCGAGCACGCCTACCGAATGTAGAGCGGTCTGTCGACTACGACTGCACACTTTTGACACATAATATTTTATGTAATACTGATACTTTATAAAATACTGATACTTAAAATTTGATAGATAATATGTTGATACATAAAATTTTGATACATAAAATACATTGATTCTAGTTTCCCATACGGAAATAATGTACTTCTTCTTACATGTTTCTGGAGAAATACAGTACTACTTATATACCATGTGTTCATGGCCCCCACATTCGATTGTGGCCCATGGACCCAGAATCAGAAACGGGCCTTCCCCCTGTCTTTTTTTTTTTTTTTTTTTTTTTTTTTTTTTTTTTTTTTTTTTTTTTTACTGTTGTATGCAGTAGTTTGGAATTGAAAGTTTATATCTTAATCATGCTCAGTTTAGAATATACTTGCTATAACAAGGTAAAATTTGATACGGTAAGGTTCTTCATTTATATATATATTTTTTTACTTGAAATTAAGACTTCACTTACAATGGCCACAGCAGGCCCGTAATCAGAATTTGGTTTCGTGGACGGGGGGAGGGGGGGGATCAGGCAATTAAGTATATTCTAACTTGCGAAGCTTTACGACATAAATTGAACTAAATGCGCAGATGCATTTCAATAGAGACAATATTAAATTTACTTGGCATTTAATACTAGAAGGATCGCATGCAAGCTACTACGTATAATACGTATAAGAATCTCTGGGGCCAAATTCACCCCAAACAGTTTTATTGCTTACATGGACAAATTGTGAAAGATAATTCAGTGTAACCATCATATGTACTTTTATCGATTTTTAACAATGTAAGGTCCTGATTGGAGTGTTAATAATATGGGGATGGCTGGCAGCTCACCATAAAGATGATGTCTGAGCTGCCAACAATTTCATGTTCACATTCATACAATTTGTAAATTTTAGGCCATGCCCTTCGTCAGAAAATATCACACAGACTCACACAATCAATCACTCAGGCATAACTCATCCATACATGACCGCCATCCCTAGCTGCCCTACCGCAATCAGGGCTGGAATGTATGGCATTGTTGTCGATTATTGAAACAACAGGGAGAAAACAGTTGGTATTATTTCATACACAGGATTACAAGGAAACATGCCGAAAATGCAGAGAAACACTATGAGGGGCCGAATTGGCCCTGCGGTCCTTCTAGGTAGTAATCTTAATATTTAGGAATCGATTTGAAGTAGAACACTCTAAAAGAGGGTGCCCAATAGATTGGTCACCTTAGTTAATACACACGATTCCAACCAATGGCAACAACTAAGATCATTAATCGAAGTAGTTGTTTAAGGTAAGTGGTTTATCATAAATATCTAATACAATGCCTGTGGAATCTTCTTGGATGAAAAATATTCAACATGTCTCTCCTAGTTTGTTTTTAATTTCTGTAACAAAAAAATTGAATCATATGGGTCTGGGCTTGGGCCCCCTTCATCACTGGGCCCTGGACCCATGGACCACCCAGCCCCACCCTTGTGGGGGCCATGCATGTGTTGTCGGGGAGGAGGAGCCTCGGAAAAAAATCTTCGAGCCGTTTCCTCCCAAACGACCAGTGTGTCGGTGTGTGGTGACACTCCTTGCTTCAGGACTTTAAGTATTTCATGTTTGTCACTGACTCTGGTGTTGTTCGTGACCGTCATGTTCGTTTAGTGTGTCAGGTCCTTCCTTGGTTTTGGAATTTGTAGTCGTGTTTGTGTCCCCCCAAGTGCTTGGTTGTGTTGATTTTGCTTTTCTACACCTCCTTCCACAAGGGAAATGGCGCTTGTAGTCTCCGTGCAGTGTGTTGGACACTATGTCAGCTATGCTGTCTGTTGTGTTCCAACCATTGGGATTTCGCATTTCAGCAACAGTTCCTAACTAAGTTCTGTATCCGACCGAGTATACTTCCGTGTTCAAACCAAGGTCACAATAGGGAACCAGGTATTACTATCGCCACGCGTGCGGAAGCCTTTTAGACGTCCCAACTTTCTCTGTTTGCGTCTTACCTCTACATTTACATACATACTCCGCAATCAACCGTAAGGTGCGTGGCGGAGGGTACACTGTACCACTACTAGACATTTCCTTTCCTAATTTCTCTTATCTTGTCATTGTCATTACTACGCGAAATGTAAGTAAGTGGCAGCAAGATCGTACTACACTCAGCTTCAAATTCCGACCCTCTAAATATCCTGAACAGAAATTCACGAAAAGAACGTCATCTTTCCTCCAGCGATCCCCAATTGAGTAGCTGGAGCATTTCCGTGACACTCGCGCATTGGTCCAAGATGACCTCTTCGCGAGTGGCGTGAGGAGGTCCTCCAAGACACCGGGAGTGGTTTAATGGTTCTAAGCTTATTATTTGTAAGCGAGGACCACACATTATGCCACGACGATATAAGGCGACGGGAAAGAGCCCCTCGAATATCATTCGATGGGACACAGTATGTAGCTGTCCGAGGTAGAAGAGTTGCAGCCTTGGCTGCGGCATCAGCAGCCTCATTATCAGGCATGCCTGCGTGGCCAGGTACCCACAGGAGGTGAACGCGAGGGCCGTCGGCAGCTAATAATTGAAGGGAGCGGTTGATTCGGTGCACAACAGGATGGACCGAACAGGGGTCTCTCAGACTCCGGATGGCGCTCAGGGAGTCAGAGCAGATGACATAGAGAGGAGTACGGTGTCGGCGGATATAGAGTACAGCCTGATAGAGGGCAAAAAGCTCAGCTGTGAAAATGGAGCATTGGTCATTAAGCCTGTACTGAAAACCGTCATCCCCGACGATAAACGCACATCCGACACCTTCAGTGGTCTTAGAGCCATCCGTATATATGAAGACGGAATTTTCGAGCCGTGCACGAAGTTCAAGAAACCTCGAGCGGTAAACAGCATCCGAAGTACTCTCCTTCAGGAGTGAGGTGAGTTCGAGGTGAAAGCGAGCTTGAGCCTGAAACCAAGGTGGCATTGGGCTCTCACCTATTTGAAATGTGGAAGGGAGGGAAAAATCGAGCTGCCGAAGCAAGCGACGAAAGCGGACTCCGGGAGGGAGCAGGGTAATCGCGAACAGCCCGTAATGGCTATCAAGGGAGTCATTAAAGAATGACTCCCTTGATAGCCATTGTGTAGGAAGAGTGGTGGGGCATCGAAAGCAGACGGCATTCGTACCGACACAGCAATATGTCGCGTCGATAGGTTAAAGGTAATTCGGCAGCCTCGGCATAGAGGCTGCAACAGGGCTAGTGTAAAAATCTCCTATCGCCAGGCGTAACCTCTGATGGTGAATCGAATTTAGACGGCGTAAAATGGACGGCCGTGCTGAAGAGTACACGAAACTCCCGTAATCCAGCTTGGATCTGACAGTAGACCGATAGAGGTGAAGCAGGACCGTACGATCCGCCCCCATAATGTACCGCTAAGAACACGGAGAACGTTGAGGGAAATAGTACAGCGGGCAGCCAGAGAAGACACATGTGGAGACCAGCTAAGTTTCCTATCCAACGTTAGCCAAAAAAAAGTCGTCGTCTCCACGAAGGGGAGAGCGACGAGGCCGATATGGAGAGATGGTAGAAGGAACTCTCTGTACCTCCAGAAGTTGATACAGATCGTTTTCTCATGGGAGAAACGGAAGCCGTTTGCGACACTCCAGGAATAGAGACTGTCAAGGCAATGCTGAAGACGACGCTCCAGGAGACACGTTCTCTGAGCGCTGCAGTAGATCGTGAAGTCGTCAACAAACAGGGAGCCTGAAACATCAGCTGGGAGGCAATCCATAATTGGGTTGATCGCAATGGCGAAAAGTGCCACGCTCAAAACGGAGCCCTGTGGCATCCCATTCTCCTGGCGAAAGGTGTCCGACAAAACAGAACCCACTCGTACCCTCAACATTCGATCTTTTAAAAAGGCACGAATAAAGAGGGGGAGACGGCCGCGAAGACCCCATGTATGCATGGTGCGGAGAATTCCAGCCCGCCAACAAGTGTCGCAAGCCGTCTCCAAATCGAAGAAAGCAGCCACCGTCTGACGCTTCCGCAAAAAGTCATTCATAACGAAGGTCGACAAAGTAACGAGGATCGGACCATTGCCGGTTCAGCCACCGCCACTTGCTAAATGGTGACCCCACACCGTTGTGTTCCTGTGGCCATCCGCTGACGGTGGGCCATGTTTTATTGTCTTGTCCAAATTTTACCGCTGTTCGGATTGCACTGAATCTACCGGATACACTGGAAGACATTTTAGCTGATGACGCAAGAGCTGCTGCTCGAGTCTTGGATTTTATCAACTTGACCAATTTGTCAAAAGACATTTAGCTCTTTCTTTTGTTAATAATATAGGCTTATTATCTTTCTGTATATCTCAGTTTTGATTCGGGCCCTAATGACCTCAGCAGTTGTGCGCCATAAAAAAAAAAAAAAAAAAAAAAAAAAAAAAAAAAAAAAAAAATCGGGCATTGGTCGAACCTACCAGTAACAAACCTACCTGCTCGACTCTGAACTGCTTCTATGTCTTCCTTTAAACTCATATGCTGCGGGTCCCGAACACTTGAGCAATACTCAAGACGTGGTCGTACAAGCGTTTTATACGCGGTCGCCTTTACAGGTGAAGTACATCTTCCCAAAATTCTCCCAATAAACCCAAGTCGGCTGTCCGCCTTACTCACAACTGTCCTTATATGTTTGTTCCACTTCATATCGCTCTGCAATGTTACGCCTAGATATTTGAACGACGCGGATGCATCAAGAAGCTCACTACTAATGCTGTATTCGAATATTATGGGATTGTTTTTCCTACTCATGCGCATCACCTCACATTTTTCTACATTGAGAGCTAGCCGCCATTCTTCGCACCAACTAGAAATTTCGTCTGTCATTCTGTATGCTATTAAAGTCAGTTAAAGACGACACCCTCTCATACACCACAGCATCATCAGCAAACAGCCGCAAATTAGAACTTACTCTGTTCATCAGATCATTTATATTGATAGAAAATAATTGTGGTCCTATCACACTCCCATGGGGCACGCCTGACGATACACTCGTCTCTGATGAACACTCGCCGTCGAGAACAACGTACTGCGTTCTATTACGTAGGAAGTCTTCCAGCCAGTCACAAACCTGTGAACCTATTCCATAAGTTCGTATCTTCGTTAGCAGTCTGCAGTGCGGCACCGCGGCAAACGCCTTTTTGACGTCGCACGTGTGATTATGGTGATTGTGCGACGGGTTTTTGTTGGACAGGTCGCCAGCCAGATCCGGCAGAAGGCCCAGCGGTCTCCCTGGTCTCCTCCGACTGCGCTGCACCACGGTGCAGCCGCCTCGACCATCGTCTCCATCGCTGCAGCAACCGGTCGGCGCTGATGTGGATCCGCTGTCACCGTGCATCTGGATGCCGTCTTCTCATCTCCCTCACCGTACTCATCTGCTTAGGGTGACCAACCGGCCCGCATTTTGCGGTATTTTGTAACTGTCCCACTCGGGACGTGATTTGTAGTTGGCCGCCTAATTTTCATTCCCCCTCTAATACATCTAGGCCGAGTTTCGTCTTTTATCAAAAGATAATTTCATAACAAAAATCGTTAAAATCGATTAATGAAATTATAAGTTATCGCAATTTTTCAATTGTAGCCCTCATTTTGGAGCGGCCATTTCACCCCTCAAATATGTTTTACCGCCGCTAAATAAACAAAGTGTCCCTTAGTTTTTTATGTAATATAACATATACGAATTTCAGAAAAAAGGGAGAGTGACATTTCCGTAGTTTAATCGTTGCCAACAGTATGATCTTTGAAAGTGCAATGAGACAGGTTATACCATATTTTGTAATTCCGTAGATTTTCCCGGCGTAATAATGGTTGTTGTTCTTCACGGGTTTGGGGCCGGATTATGTCGATCTGCTGATACGATATTTCGGCGGTCCACCTGGCCGCCATCTTCAGGTATGACTGGTGCACAATCAGGCCGGAACTGAGGACATATCAGTTACGGCGGCTCCTTTATACCGCGGGAACAGACCAGTGCGCATGTGCAAGAAGTGAAAGAACGCCCTCTGGGACGTGAAGAGTATTGCAGCGCCACCAGCGGTAAAAGTTAGCCAAAGCGAGTAATCGAAAATTAAGAAGAAGCTGGTCGAAAACTAGACCGTTGCTTTTTAATATTAGATAAAATGGGATTCCACGTTTTACTCAATGAAAATCCTTTTTCCATATTAACAAGATTATCTGATAATCTTATTTCGATCGCTTCCTTAAGGACACAATCCCAATAACGTGAGGCTGGAGCAATAATTTGCGTGTCTTTAAATGACATGTTACGCCCTTCATTAAGACAATGTTCAGCCACTGCAGACTTTTCTGGTTGGAACAGACGTGTGTGCCTTTGATGTTCCACACAACGGTCGTGAATTGTACGAATAGTCTGCCCAATATATACCTTTCCACAGTGGCAGGGGATTTTATATACTCCAGGTTTTCTTAATCCCAAATCATCTTTTACCGATCCTAGAAGAGCTCTGGTTTTAGACAAAGGCAATACGATACTTTTGATGTCGTATTTTTGAAGGATCCTTGATATTTTTGAAGAAATACTTCCCGCATAAGGTAAAAATGCTCTGGCCTGTTCCCGCGGTATAAAGGAGCCGCCGTAACTGACGTGTCCTCAGTTCCGGCGTGATTGTGCACCAGTCATACCTGAAGATGGCAGCCAGGTGGACCGCCGAAATATCGTATCAGCAGATTGACATAATCCGGCCGCAAACCCGTGAAGAACAATATACCATATTTTGTTTTCTCTATTGAAACATTCTGTTAACAACTCTGGAGCCATAAACAAATGTGTAAGAGATTCCTGATCAAAAATAATAGTTATTTTAATCTTGAACATGAGAAACAACAAATTGACGGTGATTCAAAACTGGTAAGCCTACTGTCCTTGTTTACTATTTCTCCATCAAATGCGTCTGCAGAAAGAACCTTTAGTCAGGGGAAAATTACATGGTCAGCCCTTAAAACAGACTTCATATTAAAACTTGTAAATCAGAACTACGTATCAAAATAAATTTTGCGATCATTATGCAGTAGTGGATGACAAACTAATTTTAGCCTGTGCGAGAAGTACCAATACATACAGCTTAAAGCAAAATAAATGATGAAGTAGTTTCGCTTATGCTGAGGTTTTGAGAATTTCAATACTTACTAGTTATAACTACAGGTTGAAATTTAGAAGAAGTGCTGTTAATCTAACTGATAAAACTAAGAAGTGCCACAAATTTTCAAATGTTTGTAAATCTATGGGACTTGACTGCTGCGGTTATCAGTCCCTAGGCTTACAAACTACTTAAAATAACTTAAGGTAATATAAGAAGAAAACACACACACATATCCATGTCCGACGGAGGACTCGAACCTCCAACGAGAACGCCCGGCCGCCGCCCAGTACGTAGATTGACGCCTTAGACCATATCGGTGATGTTTCGTTGAATGGTTGGCACGCTAACACTTGAAAGCCGCAGGGCTGCACTTCCGTCATGTTGAACGATTCTATTTTAAGTTATCGTTGGCCCCGTTCTTGTAGGATCGTCTTCCGCCACAGCGATGTCTGTGATTTGATACTTTACCGAGTACCCGATATTCATGGTACAGTCGTCAAATGGTTGTTTAAACTGAGACTTAGAAATGATCACGATGGCTAAAGGAACAATGAAATATTTAGCCAGATATCTGGAGTTTAACTTTATCAATCTGGAAACGATTGTACTTCTGCGACGCCCAAAGTTAGTATGCATTTAATTGTAACTAGCTGAAAACCCGGCGTTGCCTGGGTATTTATTTATTCCAATCTTTAGTTAGTACTTATTCTCTTCCCTTCTCTTCTCTTCTTTCTTTCTTTCTCTCTCTCTCTCTCTCTCTCTCTCTCTCTCTCTCTCTCTCTCTCTCTCTCTCTCTCTCTCTATCTCTCTCTCTCTCTCTCTCTCTATTATATATATAAACTTTCTCCTATATCTTTTTATCTCCTCTTTCTCCTCCTTAGTCTATCGTCTCCTACCCCTGTCTATGAAAATGTGCTGTCTGTGAAAAGGTGTTGAAGCTAACCTCAATAAAGCAACGTATAAAATATTATGTAGATAGTGATGTTCCTATCGTTTTTAAGGTGAAGGGTGCTAAATTTCAAAATCAAATGTTTGTAATGCTGTGGGACCAAACTGCAGTGGTTATCAGCCCCTAGACTTACAAACTACTTAAACTAAGTTAAACTAACCCGAGGACAACACACACACACCAATGCCTGAGGGAGGCTAACCTCCGACGGCGAAAGGCTGCGCGCACGGCAGCAAGGCGCCTTACTGCACACGGCTATTCCGCCCCATCAGTGGTATTGTTATGCCAGTGACCTTCGTGAAAGTGCAAGCAATTTGTTGACAAAGTTTCATCGCAATGGGATGAATGGTTTGGCAGCGTACAAAATACGAAAAAACTCACATTCAATTTTATATATTACATTAATTCATAGGGCTTGCTAAAGGTTTTTTTAAGTTTGCCTGCGTTATCTTACGTATAACACCCCCTCAAAAAAGTGTTTTTCTCCCAATACTTGTCCTCTTTCCCACGACGTTGAATGTTCAAACTGGATATGGAGATGTCAGTCTGGAACCAACCCTGCCTGACTCATAGTTCAGATTGCTACATGGTGCAATGACATTAAAGTGGCCACCACTTCTGTTCACTGTCAGTGTAGCGACTACTCACAGGCGGCAGATGGTAGCACTGCAGTAAAAGGTACATAAAAACATTTTGGAGGCACGCGGAAAACAGTGCAGTCATTGTAATGCAGAAACGGAGCGATTTACTGGCGTGCCATTCGACAGAATCAGTTATTTACGGTTCACTGGTGAATGAACTTTTTGCAACGTCTAAGTTTGTAAAATTGTTCATGTGCCGTCATAGTTAAAGTATAATTTGCACGGCAAATTGGCACTGTTAAAAGCAGTGACGAGGCAAGTTTAATGCACCACGTGCCATAGATGACAGCTACTGAGGTATTCACGGACGGATAGACGTCCATCGCTTGTGCAACTGACCGCCCTGGTGAACAACGTCTGTTCAGCGAACCTTGCTACTTATAGACCTCTGGCTGCTGCACCAATGGAGTTCGATTAAAAAATTTACTACTTCTCTATCTCTGCTCTCTTTGTTAATGATATGCTACCGTCCTAACTAGAGTAAAAATAATAATTTGCTGAAATGAATAAAATCAGAGGGGTGTTTTTTTGGAAAAGAAAATAGCAGGTTTTGTGCAAAGAATATGGAAGGGCTGAAAGAAGGATTCAGCTTATATTTAACTTTGTAATATTTTATTAAATATGAATCAGCAGTAAATAGGGCACTCCCCGACAATACCGCAAGCAGTTTAGCTTACGAGACAGAAAAGAACCAAGTCTTATCATACTGATTTTAGAATGGTACGACTCAGATTTCGGAACAAGATTTGAAATTGTAAGACATATTCAAGGGCAGATAGAGACACTGAATATATCTTACAGGTAATGGACTGCAGATTTAAATTGAATAAACTGCTGAAACATAGGAAAACAGAGAGATGGACCGGGATAATTTGAAGGAACTTGATGTTCGTGAGAGTTTGAGGTAGCGTTCGATTGACGAATACGGAGGGGAAGGGAGGGAGTAGCACAGTAAAAGACGAATTGAGAGACGAAGTTCTGAAAGCTGCAGAAGAACAAAAAGGTAGAAAGACAAGACCCATAAAAATCCTAAGATATCACCGGACATACTAATTGATGAAAGGAGAAAATCAAAAAGTGCAGTAAATGAAACAGTTAAAACTGAGTAAAGATATTAAAAATGACATTTACAGGAAGTGTACAATGGTGAGAGGAGAAGTATGTCTGTAGAAGAACGTATAACGAGAAGAAAGGTAGATACTGCCTACAGGAAAGTAAAAACAGACATCTGGAGAATAGAAAAGCAGCTGTATGAATATGAAGTGCTTAGATTGAAAACCAGTACTGAGCAACTAAAGTAAAGCTGAAAGGTGGAAATAATATATAGAGGGGTTCCACAAGGAAAATGAGCTTTAAGGTCATATTGTAGAAAGGGAAGAGGAAGTAGATAAAGATGAAATAGAAGATACGATAGTGCGAGGAGGATTTGCCAGAGCTGTAGAAAAGATAAGACGAAAGCTGACCCATGGAGTAGACGACATTCTCTCAGAGCTACTAAAGTCTCTGGGAGAGCTACGTAGCCGCGCGGGAATGGCCTCGTTGTCTGAGGCTGTGGATTGCGTGGCCGCTCCCGTCGAAGGTTCGAGTCCTCTCTTGGGTGTGGGTGTATGTGCTGTCCTTAGCATAAGTTAAAGAAATTTGTAAGTCAGAGACCGAGGACCATAGCAATTTGGTCCCTTAGATTTACGGACATTTGAAATTCCACCTGTTGTGCAAGATGTACGAGACAGGTGAAATATCTTCAGACTTCAAGACCAATGTAATAATCCCATTTCCAAATAAACCAGGCTGAGAGAGGTGTGAAAATTACAAAATCATTTGTTTAGTAAGCCATGGATGCAAAATTCTAACTCGGATTATTTATAAAAGAATTGGAAAACTGGTAGTATGAAAGGAGAGAATTGGTTAGGAAGAGAGTAAGGGTTACAGCCTTTGCTTAATGATATTCAATCTATACGCTGAGCAACCTGTGAAGAAAAACGAAGAGAAATTTAGAGAGGGAATTAAGGTTCAGGGAGAAGAAATACAAACTCTGCAGTTTGCCGATGACATTATAATTCTAACGGATTCAGCAAAGGACCTGGAAAAGCAATTGAATGGAATGGACATATTCTTGAAAAGAGTGTTTAAAATAAACATCAATAAGAACAAAACAACGGTAACGGTAATGGAATGTAGTCGAATTAAATCAGGCTATTCTGAGAGAGTTAAATTAGTAAACGAGGTAATAAAGGTGTTAGATTTATTTTATTACTTTGGCAATTAAATATCTTACAGTGGTCGGAGTACAGAAGAAATAAAATGCAGAATAATAATGGAAAGAAAAGCATTTTTGCACGAGAGAGATTTGTTAACACCAAATTTAACTATTAAGAAGTCATTTTTCTGAAGTGCAACCTTTACTATAGTGAAATGTGGGCGATAAGCTTAACAATCATTTAAAACAAATCTTGTAGATTTTAGGAGTGTGTCTGTAAGTTCCGGATACACAGTAGTGATACACAGGACGAAGGAAGAAGAGGCTTTAATCTCCCGTCCATATCGATGTCATTATCCGCAAAAAAGTATTCAAATGTTTGTAAGCCTATTGGGCCAAACTATGGCAAACAGTCCCTAGATTTACTAACTATTTAATCTGACTTACACTAAGGACAACACACACACACACACACACACACACACACACACACACACACACACACACACATACACACCCATGTCCGAGGGAGGACTCGAACCTCCGATGGGGAGCAGCCGCGCACTCCGCAGCAAGGTGCCTTAGATCGCACGGCCATTGTCGCACAGCTGCACCGTGTGATTGCATTGTATGAGGGAGCCGTGAAGGTGGATTTATTTCCTCTCTCTCTCTCTCTGTGTGTGTGTGTGTGTGTGTGTGTGTGTGTGTGTGTGTGTTTTAGTTTTAAAAAATGTTCAAATGTTTGTATAGTCTATGGGACTTAACTACGGGGTCATCAGTCCCTAAACTTACAAACTACTTATGAACTACCTACGAACTAGGACGGCACAAATATCCATGCCCGAGGGGGGATTCGAACCCCCGACCGTAGTGGTCGTGCAGACCGTGACTGGAGCGCCTCAGTCTCCTCGGCCACCGCGGCCGGTCGTGTTAGTTTAAATAGTCTGTAAGTCTGGGAACTTATGACGATAGCAGTTTGGTCCAATAGGTTTACAAACATTTGAACACTTGAACACAGTGTATTGTATCGGAAACAACCTCGTAATGTGTCCCTTTTTTATTGACATGCAAGAATAAACCATTGACAGAAACGGGAGGAAATAAAACATTAGAAGAAGAATGGACAGCATTGAGAAATGAAATAGTGAAGGCAGCAGAGGGTAAGCTAGATTAAAAGGCAAGAACTACAAAAAATCCTTGGGTATCACAGGAAATATTAAATTTAATTGATGAAAGGAGAAAATATAAAAATAAAGTAAATGAAATACTCAAAATGGAATACAGACGACTAAGAAATGAAACTCAGAGGAAGTCCAAACTAGCTAAGCGGAATGGCTAGAAGGCAAATGCAAGTCTGTAGAAGAAATATATAAATAGGGGAGAAATAAATACCACCTACAGGAAAATAAAAGTGAGATTTGGAGAAAAAAAGCAGCAGTATGAATACAAAGAACTCTGATGGAAATGCAGTTTTCAGCAAAGAAGAGAAAACTTAAAGGTTCAAAAAGTCTATAGAGGGGTCTACAAAGGAAATGAACTTAGAGACAATATTGTAGGAAGGAAAGAGGAAACAGATGAAGATGAAATAGGGGATACTATACTGAGAGAAGAATTTGACAGAGCACTGGAAGACCTAAGTCGAAACAACTCCCCAGGAGTAGACGACATGACTCAGAACTATCGATGCCTATGTGAGAGCCAGACATGACAAAATTATTTCACCTAGTGCATAAGAAGTATGAGACAGGTGAAATACTGTCAGAGTTAAACAAAAATGTAATAATTCGCATTCCAAAGAAAGAAGGCGCAGGCGGGTGTGAAAATTACAGAACCATCAGTTTAATAAGTCATGGTTGTAAAATTTTAACACGAATTATTTTGAGGAGGATGGGAAAGCTGGTAGAAGCCGACCTCGGGGAAGATCAGTTTGGATTCAGGAGAAATGTAGAAACACACGAGGCAATACTCACCTTACGACTTATCTTAGAAGATAGATTAAGGAAATGAAAACCTTAATTTCTAGCTTTTATAGATTTGAAGAAAGCTTTTGATAGTGTTGACTGGAGTACACTCTTTCAAATTCTGAAGCAAGGGAAAGTAAAATATAGGGAACGGAAGGTTGTTACATTGCAGATACAGGGGGAAGCTGATTGTTTCCATGTGAAAGGTGGGTTTTGTCAGGCTGTTGGGTTCCCCAGCCGGCCGGCTAACAGTTTGGACCTAGTGAATGGAATACAGTTAGTTAGGGTTTTCCTAATCTGCTCGGAAACAAGAAACGGCAGTCTTGGCTGAGCGAGGGCAGCTCTTCCAGATTGCAACTGAAATGCAATATAGCCACATACATTATTTTAAAAATCCATATAAAATCAGGAAATGATCATAAGGAAAATATAATTATATGAATGGATTCAGAAGACTTGGGAAAATCAAATGCCGTAATTACAATTTCAATATACTTACAGATAAAAAGCCGATAAATTTCAGTACCATAGTAAAGATATTATAAGACTAGTAGTGTTTAGCAGTAACAGTTTAAGAAGCAAATGGGAAGCATTGCACCACGCTACTTATCTTAAAAGACGCACCACGTTATTTCTGTATTCTTTCCATAAACTTTGTTATACTTTACTCTCTTGTTCTGCTTTTCGTTGAGATAGTAATATTCTTGTGTCAGAACATAGATTCCATCAGAGAAACACACAAAACATGCACCCAGCAAAGTGCATTACATTTATATATGTATTTTATTATATTTACTATTATTTTTAGTAACGTCAGTGGTTCTTTTTTTAGACTGTCACTTAAATATTTCATGGCCGACTAAAAATAGTAGATATGCAGCAGATACTTTATACATAAACAATTATATGTATTTGTGGACAAGAACTGAATATATTTGCATAAAAAGCCATGATAAATTAAATATTAATTGTGTAACTATATTTCAACGGCGGCAATATATTTGAACAGTGAGACGCCACACTTAATAGCTACCTGAGCAAAGAGCTTCAGTCTAGACCGATTTTAGTATTGTTAAATATGTATTTGCTTGTTAAATGTAAACAGCATTTGTAGGGACGAGGTCAAAACATTTAATTCTGTGATATTCAAATGTATAATATTTTGGAAGGTAAATTGTATTTTAAAGATGAGGCGTTAGGATGCGCAGAAGGATACAATTTTGGGAGCAGGTAGAGCACGCTTTCGAACGTTCGGCAAGGGACTCGTAACTTGGACGTGGTGGTGAAAGGTTGTGACGCTGGGCGGTCTGAAGCCGCGTTACGAACTTGTGATTTGAAGAGATAGGAATGTGTAGACTTACAAAATTTACGGGACTGTGAGTGCAGAACTTAGTCTCTGGTTGAAAAGTGGGAAACTCTGGACGTTAGTAGGGCTATGGAACTGTGATGAATCAGTAATCGTGTACTCGTCTGATGACAAACTGTGTTTTATAGCAAATACTGTAATTAATCGCGAATTAATTTGGAACTGTAATGTTCGATGGACCTCACTAATTTAAGAGTGATAATTTGGAACTTTTTCTCTCGAGTGCGTATGATAATTATTGTGGCTCTCATGAACAATAGTTGGGGAAATATTCAGTAATTTACCGATGTATAAACTAGGACCACCTCCGCATTTGCATGTCCAAAAAGAGTAATAAACTCTACTTATAAAGAATTACTTCGTGAGTGAATCACTTCTTTATCTTAGAATCCATTTTGTTGGTTATTCAAAGGCTTAATTTATGTTTGTTTAAATATATTTTCGTGTCATCATATGCAGATTGATAGACTGGCTAAACTACAGATTAATTATTGATCTTGTTTAAACAGATTGGGTAGCTGTTTAGGGCATAGGAGCTGACATACATAACTTACCCCTATGAACAGAGACAACGAGCCATAAACCTTTTACTACCCTCAGTTATGTAATGCCCATTTATTATTGATGAGTACCGATAGGAAGGTCGCAAGGTTATTTACAACTTGTACAAAAACCAGAGAGTAGTTATAAGAGTGGAAGGACATGAAAGGGATGGAGTGGTTGGGAAAGGAGTAAGACAGTGTTGTGGCATTTCTCCAATGTTATTCAATTTGTACACTGAGCAAGCTATAAAGGAAAGCAAAGAGAAATTTGGAGAAGGAATTAAAAATTCAGGATGACTAAATAAAAACATTGCGTTTTGCCGATGACATTGTGACCCTGTCTGAGACAACGAAGGACCTGAAAGAGCAACGGACCGGAATGGACAATGTGTTGAAAGGAGCGTATAAGATAAACATTAACAAAGGCAAAACAAGGGTAATGGAGTGCAGTCTTGGAAAATCTGGCCATGCTGAAGGAATTGGGTTAGGGAACGAAACAATAAAGGTGGTAGATGAGTTTTGTTACTTCAGCAGTAAAATAACATGTTGGTCGCAGTACAGAGGATATAAAATGCAGAATGGCAATGGGAAGAAAAGCATTTTTGAAAAAGGGAAATTTGTTAACTACGACTATTAATTTAAGCGTAAGGAAGGCATTTGTGTGTAATGTTGCCTTATACAGGAGTGAAAAATGGACAATAAACAATTCGGGCAAGAAGAGGATAGAGGTTTTTGAAATGTGGTGCTAGAGATGACTGCTGAAGATTAAGTGGGTGGATCGCGTAACTAATGGGGAGGTACTGAACTGAATTGGGGAGAAAAGGAATTTTTGGCTTACCTTGACTAAAAGAAGTGATCGATTGGTAGGACACATTCTTAGACGTCAAGAAATCGTCTAGTTAGTAATGGAGGGAAGTGTGTGAGGTAAAATCGCAGAGGGTGACCAAGAGATGAATAAAGTAAGCAGATTCAAGTGGATATAGGTTGCCGTTCTAATGAGGAGTTGAAGAGGCTTTCTCAGGACAGAGTAGGGTAGAGAGCTGCATCAAACCAGCATCTGGACTGAAGAACACAACAACAACATAAAAAAGTGAAATTTACAGCCCGAAAAAAATAAAGTAAGTAAAAGTTGCTCAATGAGCAATACGTGCTGAGAAACATCCTTTTCTTGGACAGCATTCATGCCGTTATTGAAATCTTGCTTTAAAAATGTCGGAACGTTCGAAAACGTTCTTTTGCAAGTAGTGAACCTTGAGTGTAAGCTACGCTCCAGATCTCTACAGTTCTTTGTGTTTCAACTTTGGTTCTACGAGAGGACGTAATTTTACACTTCACCAGTACGGCTATTTTACACTTTTATTAAACATTTAAAAAAATACTTTTTGCCTTTATTAGTGAGACACTTAATGTAAAATTTAGAATATAAGTCTTCTTAAACCTAAATTTGTTCAGACTGTTAATGTACAGAATTGTGACGTTTTGATAACCATGAAACGCCCATTTTTCTCAAGATGTCGTTGGGTATTTTATAAAGGCGCATATACTTTCGTATCATTTTACATTACTTCTCAACAATGCAAAACACGAATTGCTATGTTTTAGAGGTAAATCCTGAATTATAGTTTGCAATGGTAGAGTTGGCCTTTACGCAAAACGACGTTACTAATGAATGTACAAAATTTGCCTTAGTCGTTTAGACACACGGACAGTCGAAATAGTGTGTGATTTTTTTAAACTCCCATCACAGCAGCAGTACCAACACTTAAATACTTTGTAGTAAAAGGAATGTACAAATCGTTAAATCAACGAATACAACGAAGGCTTCAATTCGAGCGCATTGGCGATATAACGTCATCAGATCAGTTGAGGAACACAGTAAGTGAGGAGTCAATGTCATTTGAAGCATTTCAGCTAATGCAAATAGCAGTTTCTGTGAAAACAGCAATAGTTTCGTGTGATAAGAGCGAAATTAATTCCGTGCTTGTAGTGGCAGAAAAGGTGCACGCTATAGGAGTATAGCAAGTAATCAGTTCCGGAGAAACCGCGGCTATACGTCACTGCCAATAGACGAACGTCAGCCAACAGCTCCCAAGTTTAAACCATCAGATGCACGTGATACAGCAACAGTTGTTGCGACTAGCATCGAACGAGCGAGGCAGCACAAAACTAAGTATAGGGAAGTATCCATCCAGCGTGCAAAAGCAAGTAGACACGCAAAGGGCACAAGAACAGAATCAACCAATGTGTTGGAACCACAAAGATTTTGTCGATCGGGCTGCAAGATACACATCTCCCTGCATGTATCAACCGTGCGAGGTTAGCACGACTGTTTGCGACAAATAGCTGCGCCCGCACTGGCATCGAATCAAGCTAGTTTGCTGACATTATCAAGACGTTTATACGTACAAGACAGGAAGGCAGATCGATGATATCTCATAGATTCAGGTTCGGAAGGGAGTACACTACCTTTCAAGAAGAGTAGGACAACAGGAGCGGACTTAAATTTTCTCCTCAGAGCAGTAAGAACTCACCCATCACAGTTAATGGTATGTGTGAAGAAACAGTGGAGCTAAGTTTCAGAAAAAAATTCATATGGAGGTTCATACTGGCATACGTTGGTGAGCCAATATTAGCTGCAGACCTCATACTCCACTACAGGCTGGAAATAAAACTAAGTTCAGCAGAAATTAAGATGGAAAATGAAGTGATAGCGGGTGCTCTTTGCAGAGGTACTAACAACGCTGTCGTTTCACCCTGCAAGTTCACTAATCAGAAGAAAGTGTTAGATACCACGGTGCACCACATTAAAACGATACCTGGTCCATCTGTTCCTCACCGGACCCGGAAACTAGAATCTGACCGATCTGTAGAAGCTGAAGCAAAATTTTAAGAAATGCTACAAACGGGCGTAATAGGGAGGTCTGAGAGTGCGTAGGCGTCACCGTTACATCTGGCTAAGAAGAAAAATAGCACCTGCAGACCTTGTGGGTAACGTGCTATGAATGCGGGAACTATACCTGACCGCATCCCATAGGCCATAGCTAATCTGAAGGTTTTCACGAACGTTGTAGCCAGCGCTACAATCTTCAGCGTGGTGGACTGCAAAAAAGTTTATAACCAAATTTCACTCGCAGAAGAAGATATCCCCCGAGACGGCTGTGAACACCTTTTGGTCTGTTCGGATGCCTTCGTATGCCTTTTGTCATGAAGGCCGCAGCTGAGTCATGGCAAAGGTTTGTAGACGAAATGTTTAGGGGTCTGGATCTCAGCTTCGTCTGTCTTGACGAGATTTTTATATTCTCAGACAGGTGACATACTTGAAGAGCACCTTAGAGCTCTGTTCGACAGGTTACACAAGCATTCTTTGGCCAATCGGCCAGGTAGCGCTGTTTTATATTTATTTTATTTATTTATTTATTTATTTTGTTTTTTGTGCTACGCTTTGTTCCAGGGCGTAATGTATAACAGTTTCTCGTTTGAACTAATCCAATAAAATTAAGCTTTTTCGTTCTCGTATTTTCTCTCAGTGTATCACCGTAAGAATGCAGTAAGCTTGTTGTTAGTACAACTCCATTACCAAGCTTACATAAAGTGTGTATAAAGCAATTATTACAGATAATGTCGAATTGCATGCCTGAAAGTAGTATGTAACTAATGTATTTCACGGTTATAGGTCACATGACATTGAATAAAACTTTCACTTCCGACTGTAAATGACGGTTGTGAGAGACACTAGGAGAAACTGAGCACTAAAACAATATATTTAAATTTGTAAATTATGGTTGGGAGTTTGCCCATCACTAGCCGACCTTGCAGAAGTGCGTTTAAAGTCGAAGAAAGCTGTGTGAACAGCCCTCAACAAACATGAGTCAGGGTTGAACAGTCCACTGTAGATAGTCCCGGAAGTGTGGACACTTTTACAGCTTTCTAAATACAGTGGGGAATATGTGCAAAGGAAGAAGAATCTGGAAATGGTAATTAGGAAATAAACAGATTTGTTGGATGACTTGGCAAAATAATATGGTGTTGCGCTTGAAGAAACACAGTCTCTTTCCGGTTCAAGCACCTTCCTCCAAAGTCCCATCTGAAGTACTGACTAAACTTAATTCATACAGAATGAAACTTAAAATACTCTACTCTCATGATACTAATACATCCGAATGTAAAAAGAATGCAGATGCAATGATCAAACACTTTGTTCCAGCCGTATAGCGTGGTGCTCGTTCAATATTTATTTTCACTAAATATGTGCATAAATTCTTAATAAAACGGTATGTACAAAAACTGAAATAAAAAAAAAAATAAAAAAAATAAAAAAAAAAACCTATCCTTAACAACATTATGATGCGAAGGGCACACAGTACTGCAGAACAAAGTCGGTAGCCGTACAATACTCCATCTCAAAGTCTGCAGATTGTAGAGTATTATAGTATATTAACATTATGGCATCTAATTGGGTAAAATATTTCGAAGGTAAAAAAGTCCACCATTTAGATCTCCAGGCGGGGACTTCTTAGGAGGATGTCGTCAAGAAACAAACAAAAACATGCATTCTAAGGATCGGAAAGTTTAATGTCCTATCCCTTAATCGGGTAGGTAAGTTAGAAAATATGAAAAGAGAAATGGATAGGTTGAAGTTAGATATGGTGGGGATTAATGAAGTTCGGTGGCAGGATGAACAGGATTTCTCGTCAGGCGATTACAGGGTAATAAATACAGAATGTGTTGGGGGTTAAGCAGGATTAGGACTATTAATGAATAGGAAAATAGGAATGTCGGTAAGTTACTATGACCAGCATAGAGAATGTATTAACTTAGCAAATATAGACACAAAGACAACACCAACCACAATAGTACAAGTTTATAAACCAACCAGCTCTGCCGATGATAAGTAGACTGAAAAAAAAAATGAACGCTGAGATAAAAGAAGTTATTCAGACAGTTAAGGAAGAGGAATATTTCACTATGATATGAGACTGGACCTCGGTAGTAGGAATAGGAAGAGAAGGAAGAAAAACTGAAAGACATATCTGGGTGCAGATATAGAGTCTGCCATTCATAATGTATTGGTAAATTAAAACTTGCGAAACGGCAAAAAATTTGGAAAAGTAAGGATATGGAATCTGGATAAAGTGAAAGAACCAGAGGTTGAAGACCGTTTCAGAGCAAGATCTGGCAAGGTTTGACCGAAATGGGACAAAGTAATCTGCTATATCTATAAATGTGAATGTCTGTTCGGTGTACGTTTATCACGTCTCAACCACAAGACCTAAAGAGCTAAAAATTTGTACAGTTACTAATGTCTACCCGGGGAAGGCTTTAGGCACGGTTTTATGGCGATCGGATAGCTATTTATCTATATATATTAATGTGAATGTCTGTTCGGTGTACGCTTATCACGTCCGAACGACAAGACGCAGAGACTTAAATATTTGTACAGTTACTAATTTATACCTGAGGACGGTTTTAGGCACGGTTTTATAACGATCTTATAGATATTTAGTAATATGAAGAATATAACGCGAAATGCGGAACAATAATTACTCTTTGAAAATTATATTTACTCATCGACAATGGTTTTATTGGTTGCATTGTTGTTTGAGAATGATAAAAGGTTGGAGTATATTGGGATGGAAAGTTATCGGTGTATATAAAATTTTGCGTGTGTGTGTGTTAATATTTCGCTCTGCAGCGAAAACTGCAGAACGCAAATGAATGGTCTGTGTGTAATTGTTGTCCGAAGTCTCCTATTGTGCACCATAGCAAGATGCATGAAACAGGGTAATTAACTACAGGGTTTCAGACTTAAAGAATATAGTAATTTCAAACCCAAAGTAAGCTAGTTGAGACATATGCGAAAATAACGACACTATCAGTTTAATAAGTCGTGGTTGCAAAATATTAACACGAATTATTTAAAGACGAAAGGAAAAACTAGTAAAATCCGACCTCGGGGAGGATCACTTTGGATTTAGGAGAAATGTAGGAACACGTGAGGCAATATTCACATTACGACTAATATTAGAATATAGGTTAAGGAAACGCAAACCTAAGTTTTAAAATTTTTTAAGATTGGAGAACCTTTTGACAATGTTGATTGGAGTATAATCTTTGTAATTCTGAAGATAGAAGGGATAAAATATATTCAACTTGTACTGAAATCAGATAGTAGAGTCGAAGGACTTGAAAGGGACACAATGATTGGATAAGGAGTAAGACAGGGTTGTAGCCATTCTCCAATGTTATTCAATCTGTACCATGAGCAAGCTTTGAAGGAAAGCAAGGAGAAATCCGCAATGTGAATAAAGTTCAGTGAGAAGAAATAAAAAATTTGCGGTTTGCCGAAGACATTGTAATTCTGTCAGAGACAGCAAAGGACCTGGAAGAGTAATTTATAAGAGCAAAACAAAGGTAATGGAATGTAGTCTAAGAAAACCGGCCAAAGATGAAGTGATTAATTAGGTAACTTGACAATAAAGGTGGTAACTGAGTTACGTTATTTGGGTAGAAAACTAATTTTTCATGGCTGTGGGAAGAAAAGCATTTTTGGAGAAGAGAAATTTGTTGACTTCCAATATTAATTCAAATGTTAGGAAGTCGTTTCTAAAAATATTTGTTTGGAGTGTAGTATTTACGGAAGGGAAATGTGGACGATAAGGAGTTCAGACAAAAACATAATCTTTTCAAATGTTGTATTACAAAAGAATACTGAAGATTTGATTAGGTAGACGGCGTTACTAATGACGAAATACTGAACACAGTTGAGAAGAACAAATATTTCTGGGATATTATGACTAAAAGAAAGGCTAGATTGGCGTGACACATTCTGAGACATCAAGGAATCGTCAGTTCGTCAGTGTAGCCTTGGTGGGAAATGGAGGGGGGGGGGGGGGGGAGGTAAAAATCGAAAAGGGAGACCGAGAGACGAATGCAGTAAGCGGTTCAAAAGGATGTAGGCGGTCGTTGTTATTCAGAGATGATGAGGTTGGCATAGAATAGCCTTGAGAGATGAATCAAACTAGTCTTTAAAATGAAGATCACAGCAGTGACAGCGTCATTGATTTATCAATAAAATATCCTACCAAAGATAAGATATTTTTCATAAATCCACTGAGCATAAAAAACAACGGTAAGGTGCAGCTCTTTGAGAAGGAAAACCGGCTATAATGCCTCTTGTGGTTCATTGCATTCGTGATATTTTCATGAGAATTTAAGCAAAATTCAAGGTTTTAGAAATGAATACGTTCACGTGGTCTTGTGCTCTTACACAGCAGCCGCCACTGCAAATGTGCATGGATCTGGCCGTGGGTAAGTGGTTGATAGATATTTTCACATCTCTGGATAAGCACAAATAAGTAGGGTACTTATACCAATAATCAGCACTGTCCGACGGCACTTTAATCTTATATTTAAAATACGCATTTAATCTCTAAATAGATCTGGCATCTACAACAAAAGATTTACGTCCCATCAGCGATAAATAGTATGATTGAGAAACGATAACAGGGTGTCGGCAAATTTTGCACTTTCGATCGTTGGTACGAAAGATGCATCTTGTTGTGTCCTCGTCGCCTTTTGTGTTATACTCGTCCCGGTCTAGTTGTCAGTAAAGGTATTGGTGCAGAAATGGATGTCAACTGTAACAACTATTCAGAATAATAATACAAGTTTTATTGACTGAAAATGATAATACTCAACTTAAGAACATCAGTTTGTTTCTTATTTCTTCTTGCTTCTCGCGGCGGCGTCCGTATGATGCTATCTGCGCCGAGACATATTGCCTGCTAAGTTCGTAGCCGCGTTCTGACTTTGTACTGTCCTATTTCTGACATTGTAGCTGCCTAGTAACTGCCTGAGTTCTGAATAGTAACTGACGGAGTTCTCACTAGTAACTGACGGGGTGTCCAGATGTATGTCGGCCTAGATATAGCCGCTTGTGGAGGGCGCGCATCTTCGGTTACTCCCTCCAGGATGTGCGGCGCCTACTTGCGATTGGCTTTCGGTCCATCGCTTCCTTCTCCACGATCGTTCTCTCACGTTTGGCGTGTGGCACTGACTTTACGCCACAACACATCTTATAAACGCAATTATTTTATATTGAACTAATTGTTATTACAAGGATTTGCGCATAACTTTACGTAACTAGATGCATTTATGTGGCAGGTGACAATAAGTTGCAACCAATATTGTAGAATTAAATAGGATTTATGCATGATATTTGAAGTGAATCCCCTTAACTGGTACACTTACCCTATGACTGGGAAAACATTCACACAAAAAGAACACTAACTACAAAAGTATCTTAGATACGTATGAAAAAATTTCATCAAATTGTAATATCTCTTGTGCGATAATAGCACAGACTACAGCCCATCTAGAGCTGTCAAATCTTACCGTTTATACGCTAAAGGTACGTGATGGAAGTACATTTTTTAACACCAGTCACAGCCCAGATCCAGGCCGTGGTAATGGTCAAGGAACTGTCTTAATCCTATTGTAGCGATTTAGGCCAGTTATACTTTCTTTCTGTTGTTATCTCGTGGAAAGTCGCAAGCCGGCCGCGGTGGCAGAGGAGACTGAGGCGCTTCAGTCACGGTCTGCACGGCCACAACGGTCGGGGGTTCGAATCCCCCCTCGGGCATGGATATTTGTGCCGTCCTAGTTCGTAAGTAGTTCATAAGGAGTTTGTAAGTTTAGGGACTGATGACCCCGTAGTTAAGTCCCATAAGCTTTACAAACATTTGAACATTTTTGAAAATCGCAAGGTAGAGTATACGTCACACTCACACATACCCGCAACCAGTAGCAATGTACTTGTGAAATTGCACAAATTACCGCTCTCTAAAAACGTTGCACCTGTGAGCTGGTTTGTAATTATAGTCAATATTCTAAGATCCTACACCACACCTGTCAGTAACAAGTTCGACTCCGACATTCCCAACATAGAAAAACAGGAGAATAACTACATGCATGCTTCACAGCTGGAGGTTCCGACTGAAACTGAAATCATCTTGAGTCATTATCCACAGCTTTTTACTACTGCAAAGAATAAAAAATTCTGCTGCTTTTAAACATGCTGATCACACTTCTGTGCTAAGCCGCTTTTCCAAGCAGTTGGGGCGACGCAAGTACTAATATACAAGGTGCTTCTGAAAAGTTCGGTGTCTCAGGAAATATAGGTTACAAGAGCTACAAATAAAATACTTTTAATGACTTGCCGCACTGGAGTGGCCGAGCGTTCCGCCGGGCGCGGTGGCTCAGAACGCGCCGCGCTCAGCGCGCCCGGTCAGAGACATCGAACAACAACGAACAAACTACATCAACGACGGCAAGAAATAGAACTAACCATAGAACAAATAAATAAATAAAATAAAAATAATCTCTGTCGGTGGACTCAACGTCCTCTGTAATGAAAAACTGAGCCAAATACTCCACGAACAACCCAGAACGAACATGAAAAGGCATGGGTGCGTGTGTGTTTGTCCTTAGATTACAGATTACGACATTTCAAGTACTTTGTAAGCCTAGGGACTGACAAGCAGAGTAATTAAGTAGCATAGATTTACAAACATTTGAACATCTATGTTTTTGCAGTACGCTTCTGACATCGTTATACAGCTGTTGGAGACGCTTCTTCTCGAATCGCTCGAAGTACTGAGGTCACGCGTTGCTGGATCCCCGCTCCCGTTGCTGAGGTTCAACTCGTCTTCTATCATTCTCAAAGACAGCCGCTGATCATCCGTCGCACTCGTTCGATGTTGTCTGAGACTGATTGTGGGCGGTCGACGTGAATTTCGCTCATACTGGACACCTTCATTTGCTCTTTGCGTTTAAGCCACTCAAACTCACATTTCTTACTCACTGCTTCAACATTGCAATTGCACTAAAATCCCATGGGTCTCCATCGTCACTTTGCCTAATTTGAAACAAAACTTAATATAGGTTATATAGTGTGGTGTCCCACCCCCATGAACTACAGACATTGCCGAGGTGGGGTGGCTTGCGTGCCTCAACGATTCAGATAGTCATACCATAGGTGCAACTACAGTGGAGGGGTATCAGTCGAGAGGCCAGACAAACGTCTGGTTCCTGAAGAGTGGCAGCAGCCTTTTCAGTAGTTACAGGGGCAACATTTTGGATGATTGACTGTGCTGGCCTTGTAACATCAGGTAACATGGCTTTGCCATGCAGTTACTGTGAACGGCTTAAAGCAAGGGGAAACTACAGTCGTTACTTCTCCCGAGGCAAGCAGCTCTGCTGTATGACTATATGATGATGGCGTCTTCTTGGGTAAAAGATTCCGGAGGTAAAATAGTCCCCCATTCGGATCTCCGGCGAGGACTACTCAGGAGGATGTCGTCATCAAGAAAAACAAAACAGGCATTCTACGGGTCGGAGCGTGGAATATTCTAACCCTTAATCGCCCAGGTAAGCTAGAAAATTTGAAAAGAGAAATGGATAGGTTAAAATTAGATATGATACGGATTAGTGAAGTTCGGTGGCAGGATGAACAGGATTTCTGGTCAGGTGAGTACAGGGTTATCAATACAAAATCAATTGGTGGTAACGCAGGAGTAGATCTGATAATGAATAAGAAAATAGGAATGCGGGTAAGTTACTATGAACAGCATAGTGAACGCATTATCGTAGTAAAGATAGACACGAAGCCAACACCGACCACTGTAGTGCAAGTTTATGTGCCAACTAGCACGGTCGATGATGAGGATATCGAAAAAATGTATGAGGAGATAAAAGAAATCATTCAGAATGTTGAGGGAGACGAAAACTTGATTGTGATAGGGGACTGGAACTCGGTAGTAGGAAAAGGAAGAGAAGGAAATTTAGTAGGTGAATATGGACTGGGAAAAAGGAATGAAAGAGGAGATCGCTTGGTAGAATTTTGCGCAGAGCACAATTTAATTATCACCAACACTTGGTTTAATCATCATGAAAGAAGACTGTATACGTGGAAGACACCAGGAGACACAGTAAGGTACCAGATTGACTTTATAATGGTAAGGAATAGATTTAGTAACCAGGTTCTAAACTAAGAATATCTGGGGGCAGATATAGACTCTGTCCATAACTTATTGGTTATGAACTGCAGATTGAAACTTAAGAGACTGCAGAAAGGTAGAAAGGTTAGGAGATGGAACCTGGACAAATTGAAGGAACCAGAGGTGACTGAGAGTTTCAGAAGGAGCATTAAGCAAGGATTGGCTGAATCGGGGGAAAGTAATACGCCGGCCGCGGTGGCCGAGGTTACTGAGGCGCTCCAGTCACGGTCAGCACGGCCACTACGGTCGAGGGTTCGAATCCCCCCTCGGGCATGTATATTTGTGCCGTCCTAGTTCGTAAGTAGTTCATAAGTAGTTTGTAAGTTTAGGGACTGTTGACCCCGTAGTTAAGTCCCATAAGCTTAAAAAACATTTGAACATTTGAAAGTAATACAGTAGAAGAAGAATGGGTAGCTCTGAGAGATAGGGTAGTAAAGGCAGCAGAGGATCATATAGGCAGGACAAGGCCTAATAGAAATCCCTGGATAAACGCAGGATATACTGAACTTAACTGATGAGAGGAGAAAATATAAAAATTCAGCAAGTGAAACAGGAAAAAGGGAGTACAAACGTCTGAAAAATGAGATTGACAGGAAGTGCAGACTGGCTAAGCAGGAGTGGCTAGAGGACAAATTCAGAACCCTAGAAGAATGCATAACTAGGGGAAAGATAGATACCGCCTACAGGAAAGTAAAAGAGATATTCGGAGACAATGAAAGCAGCTGTATGAATATCAACAACTCTGACGGAAAACCAGTACTAAGCAAAGAGGGGAAGCTGAACTGTGGAAGGAATATATGGAGGGCCTACACGAAGGAAATAAACTTGAAGGCAGTATTCTAGCAATGGAAGACGAAGTGGAGGAAGATGAGATAGGAGATATGATACTGCGAGAAGAATTTGACAGAGCACTGAAGGACATGAGTCGAAACAAGGCCCCTGGAGTAGATGATATTCCGCCTGAACTGCTGAAGTCGTTAGGAGAGCCAGTCGTTAAAAAATTGTATCATCTGGTATGCAAGATGTATGAGACAGGGTAAATACCCTCCGACTTCAAGAAGAATATTGTAATTCCAATTCCAAAGGAAGCAAGTGGAGACAAGTGTGAAAATTACAGAACTATCATTTTAATAAGTCATGAGTGCAAAATACTAACACGAATTATTTACAGACGAACGAAAAAACTTATGGAATCTGACCTCGGGGAAGATCATTTTGGATTTAGGAGAAATGTAGGAACACGAGAGGCAATACTCACATTACGACTTATCTTAGAAGATAGGCTAAGGAAAGGGAAACCTAGGTTTTTAGCGTTAGTCGATTTGGATAAAGCTTTTGGCAATGTCGACTGGAATACACTATTCCAAATTCTGGAGGTATCAGGGGTACAATATAGGGAGCAAAGAGTTATATTCAACCTGTACAAAAACCAGTCAGCGGTTATTAGAGTCGAAGGGCAAGAAAGGGACGCAGACTTTGGGAAGGGAGTAAGACAGGGGTGTAGCCTTTCCCCAATGTTGCTCAATCTGTACATTGAGCAGTGAGGGAATGGAAGGAGAAATTTGGAGAGGGCATTATAGTGCAGGGAGAAGAAATAAAAACATTGCGGTTTGCCGATGACATAGTAATTCTGTCAGAGACCGCAAAAGATCTGGAAGAGCAACTGTATGGAATAGACAGTGTCTTCAAAGGAAGATATAAGATGAACATTAACAAGAGTAAAACGAAGGTAATGGAATGCAATGTCAGAAAATCAGGCAATGGTGAAGGAATTAGATTAGGTAATGAGGCAATAAAAGTAGTAGATGAATTTTATTATTTGGGTAGCAAGATAACTTCTGATAGCTGAAGTAAAGAAGATAAAAAATGCAGAATGGCTTCGGGAAGAAAAGCGTTTCTAATGAAGCGAAACTTGTTAACATCCAATATTAATTTAAATGTTAGGAAGTCCTTTCTGTAAGTATTTGTCTGGTCTGGAGTGTAGCATTGTATGGGAGTGAAATGTGGACGATAAGGAGGTCAGATAAAAAGATGATAGAAGCTTTTGAAATGTGGTGCTACAGACGAATGATGAAAATTAGATGGGTAGATCACGTAACTAATGAGGAGATGCGTAACCGAATCGGGGAGAAAAGGAGTTTCTGGCAAATCCTGTGTAAGAGAAGGGATAGATTGACTGGACACATTCTGAGACATCAAGGAATTGTCAACATAGGATTAGAAGGAAGCATGTGGGATAAAAATCGTAGAGGGAGACAGAGGGACGAATACAGTCAGCTGATTCAAAAGGACGTAGGTTGCCGAACGTATTCTCAGATGAAGAGACTTGCACAGGACAGGGTAGCGTGGAGAGCTGCATCAAACCAGTCTGCGGACTGAAGACCACAACAACAATGTGGTGTCTGTTCTTTTGGAGATGTCCTAAAGAACAGACACCACACACACACACACACACACACACACATATATATATATATATATATATATATATATATATATATTGAGGGGCAATGATCCTTTCTTCAGTGCTGTGGCACTCCTAGACCCTTACTCTTACGGAAATCAGTTTACAACTTCGGGTATGAGGTTCTAGTCGACAGCGTAAAGTTGAGAATTCTTATCTGACGGGAGGCATGGTTGAGTAATTCCGTGCAGGTGTGGTGTTCACTGCGTCCACAGTGGTGAAGTGGTCAGGCTAAACAAAACGGGCGACCCCGATTCGAATTCCGGCTGGGTACCCATTTTCAACTTTACCCATTCTCAGTTGATGTCATACATTCCGTGAATATGAACAAAACTTGATGTTAACGTATTGGTCGATTTTGTGCTGCATGGTGCAGTGACACGAATTCTGACAGATCCTGTTAGCTGAGTCGCTGCGTGTACCACCGGTTTACTGAAGTGCTTTGCACGATGGG
Organism: Locusta migratoria; assembly: GCA_026315105.1. Lineage (NCBI taxonomy): Eukaryota > Metazoa > Arthropoda > Insecta > Orthoptera > Acrididae > Locusta > Locusta migratoria. Next base: position 661,304,049 of record CM048755.1, on the reverse strand, counting down.
GGACCCTTATTGTTAAGTTTGTAAAGCTTATGGGACTTCACTGCGGGGTCATCAGTCCCTAAACTTACAAACTACTTATGAACTACCTTATACTAAAGACGGCACAAACATCCATGCCCGAGGGGGGATTCGAACACCCAACGGGGAACGGCCTCGCGTATCGTAGCATAGCGCCTCAATGTGCTCGGCCGCTCCGCCGCGGCTGTTGATAAGTCCATCAACGTGTATGCGCGGGCACCATTCACCGAACTTTTTAAACGCACCTTGTAGACACACTTGATACAGAAAGCGCCACCAGCTCCCAGTCAGCCAGGGTCCATATATGGTTCCGTAAACTACCAAAAATGTTCAAATGTTTGTATAGCTTATGGGACATAACTATGGGGTCATCAGTCCCTAAACTTACAAACTACTTATGAACTAGCTAACACTACGGACGGCACAAATATCCATGCCCGAGGGGGGATTCGAACCCCCGACCGTAGTGGCCGTGCAGACCGTGACTGGCGCGGCTCAGTCCCCTTGGCCACCGCGGCCAGCCATAAACTACCAGGCAGCTATATTAACAGTCGTATTTTAGACTATTTCTTGCTGGAACTCCGTAGTTTGTTCGTCGGAAGCAAATAGAAAGAATAAAGTAGTGAACATAACATTTGTTTGTAATGCAATAGAGTGTATTTCTGGTATTTTTTACTAAGAATTTAATTTTTAATTATTTAACCTTGGAAGATTAGGGCCTACAGGTCCTCTATTACACATAACCAGGCGTTCTGCATATTTTACATTCCATGTATTCCAGTGGTCAAGTCGTACTAAATTTAGAAAATTAAAAACCATTTGTGCTTGATAAATAACAACAATAGCGTGTGATTACAATAAGGTCGTGTTTTAATCATGATTGCTAACAGTAATGGGCATGGAGAAAGGTGTGGAGGACGGAGAGGAAAGTGAATATGTTAACAGACAGTTAATGAATACAGGTTGCGACAAAATTGCCTGTCACATCCCATTACGAAATGTAGCGCTCCGCACATCCCAAGTAAGTAAGCAGTAAGTAAAAACGACCCTACGACGTTCTCCATATAAAGGAAACAGGAATACTATCATGACTCGAAATTCCACGTAACTTTAATGTTTGTGTCAAACGTCGTACACATAGTTGCTACAAAATACTTTCCTTGTTACCCATCACAGAAATGGTGAAAGTAGCTTGTTAAATTTTCTATGTAAGATTTCGGGCAGTTAAGATCTGCTGCTCTAAATTACTTTGCGAGTGGCCACAGTACTTGCTCAACGGAAATTTATCAAATTGCTCACTCCTTAAGGGAGCAGCCAACATTTTAAGAAATACAAAATTATTGTTTAAAAAATAGATAATTAAACATGGGATGGGGAGCATGAAATTATAAAGCAGAGCTTTAATACTTTAAATTATTATCTATTCAATAAAATGAACAATCAAATAAATGCGGGGAGACCAAATAATCACAATAAAGCACACACCTTGTAAAAAAGTGAATTAAATCAGAAAGTTACAGCCCATAATAAAACTGTTTCTGCCCTTTATGAATATGGAGGTAACGTGGGAAGAAATTTGCAACTACACTGTGGATAAAGGAATGCACATTCATTCACTCACAGACACATGCATAATGCTTGCAACACATTACTCATGCGGCAGCACTTCATAGAAGCGACAAAACGAAGTGTTGGCAGCATTTCGACGAGATGGCGGGTGTCTTCAAGCACAATTAAAATCAAACTATGCACCAAACGAACTCATGTGCGGGGTGGCAGCGGCATACTATCCTTAAGTACCACATGGTGTGTGACCATAGTACCACATGGTGTGTGAATTACATAGAATTTACAAAAAGAAATTAATTTAGAATAAGCAAGTAAAACACATGCGAAATTCATATAGAAGAAAGCTAGTATCAGTAAAAGCATGGCTGAAGGCCGAAGTAATGACAGTTACAAAAGCACGTTGTGCAATCAGTCAGATAGGAAAGATAGAATCAACCAAGAAATTTCGAGAAAGAATGTAGCATGCTCGCAGAAACAGACATGATGCGAAAACGTTAGTTAAAAACAGCAAGGAAATTCAAACATACTAAGTTTACACAAAGTCTGAAGGCCACACACGTGTATTCTTTCTTCAGAAGAGTGGACACAAAATTCATAGCCGGTTTGGAAATATGAATACTAAATTTACGCTGAATTACTCGAGTTCTGTAAATTAAGAAAAGCTATCACTGATAAACCGAGACTGCCTGGTCATGAACAAAGTAAAGTTCTAACAGCATGTCATCTCCTCAGCATGATTCGACGATATACTCACTTCAGTGGTCACAGGAAGTGTGGACCTCAGGCCACGCACAAAGCCTTCCCCTCCATGCACCGGATGTAGGGCGCGCTAAAAGCGATGCAGAGTGCGTTCAGAGCCTACTGTCTGCCAACCCTCGCTATCTGAAGAAGATAATACCCTCTAATAGAACTCCAGAAAGGTCTCTTTTGTCACCTCTTTAGTCCTTTATTATGTTGGTACTACACTAAGAACATGCCACCTCGCCATCTTGCCAAGTAAGCTTGTCTCTGGCCACCCAGCAGACGGCAGTGCAGACGATATACGAAGCCATGCGTTCTTAACTAAAGTAAACGAGGCCTAAAGCGCGAGGCGGCGACTTTAAGTCATTGCGCGACAGTCAGTCAATATTAAAAGCAACCTTCCACATTCATACACAAGTTCAATCACACTGGTGGAAACATATATAGACGTGGGGTATTGATCATTAAAAGAGGGATAAAATAATTGACGTACAAATAGACAATATTAATGGCGGAGAAACACTTAAGAGTAATGAATAACTCAAAATGGAACACGACCACACATTTAGTGAACATGTTTCAATGGGTACTTACATTCGCCAGCAATTACCAGGGTATGCCACCAATATGTAGTTGGTGTATGTAAAATTGTATTCTTTTGGACTTCTGACCTGCCGCACCTAATGGTTGTGTGGTCTATGACGTCATGCTAGGGAGTGGCGGCAGTTCCCGGAGGTTCGAGTCCTCCCTCGGGCGTGTGTGTGTGTGTGTGTTTGTGTGCGTGCGTGTGTTTGTTGTCCGTAGTGTCAGTTAAAGTAGTGTGTAAGTCTAGGGACTGATGGCGATAGCACAGCACACAAACATTTGAACACTGATTTTGTGTGGTGCTGAAGTCGAGGGATCTCAGCCAATTCATGTAGAGCGTCAGAAGTACAGTCCCATGGTACCCACTCTAACGACCACGATGTCGATGGGACGTTAACTCCCAATCTTTCTTCCGTTTTAATCCTGTGGCAGGTGAATGGCCAGCCACATAGCACCGGTCTGCACCATCGAAGCAGCCTCTGGCTTGGGCCTCTGTGTCCCTGATGTGTTGTCGCCATGTGAGCCATTCACCAATGGTGACACCGAGATACCTTGTTATTCTCCAAATAACAGGGATTCCACCGACAAAGAGATGGGCTGTGATTTAAGCACACCCTCGTGCTCTCCAGCAATGCTAGCTGGAAAGTTTAGATGTTTTTTAATTTCCCGTCAAATTGAGGATATTGGGGGGGGGGGCTGTGCAAAGACGGGCGGGCAGCTGAACGTTCGGATATATTTGAATTTTTGAATTTTTATTTTTCACCAGTCGCCATCTTAACACCGGAACAGGATGTGCTAATATTTTGGATGACATCTGCTGTGTCGATACACATATCGACGCCGCGCACCAAAGATGTGGCGCGTCGTCTTTCCGGACGCGGCGCTAGAGGCGCCGTACCGGACCTGCGCGGACGCCGACCAATGGGGTTGGACGTCGGCTGACCTGGCCGAGGAGCAACAGGAAGAAGTCAGTCTGGGCCGGGGAGCGACGAGTATCAATCATCGCACTACCGATTCATGAATAAACCTCTGATACAGCAATGGCGACGAGGTCTTCTTAATTTCGTGGTTGTTTTGTTGTTTTGCATTGGTTATATTGCCCACGTTGCCTTGTTTTTCGCCTACCTCTGGCGACAAGCTTTTCTGATTGCTCTTGCCGTGTATCTTCAATTTTTGCTCTTGTTGGTGTGTGTTGTCGTGTCTTAGTCGTCTTGTTGCGTACTGTTTTATTGTTTCAATTTACTATGTCTACCCCTCCGAATGTAGTCCCGCCGGTTGTCGCTCCGAGCATGGATTTAACTCAGTTTTGTCAGTTCCAGGCACAACAGATGTCACAGCTCACCCAAGCTGTACAGCAACTCGCGCAGTCACAACAGGCGACCGCTCACACACAACAGTCGTTGCCTTCGCGGCCACAACAGGATGTACAATCTGCTCCAGTGCCACCATTTCGACCTTTTATAGAAGAAAAGGAAACGTGGCATGAATGGTTGGTGCAGTTTACTTCGCATCTAACAGCATACAATGTACAAGGTACTGTGAAGCTTCCCTTTTTTCTCGCGTGTGCTGGTGTTGTAGTTTACCGAACGGCTTCCAAGTTATTCCCCACTACGTCCCCTGAGTCAGTTTCTTATGACGCGTTAATCGAGGCTTTGTCTAAGTACTATGACGAACAAGTGCATGTGGCAGCGGCCCGTTTTAAATTTTTTAGGAGTAGGAAGCAAGACGGTCAAACTTATCGGCAATGGCTCGCCGAGTTGCAAGGTTTAACTCGTGACTGTAAATTTAGGTGTTCATGTGGTGAATATTATAATGATTCTATGATACGGGATGTGATTACGCAAAATGTACCAGACAATCGTATTCGCGAACAGATTTTGCGGCACGCCGATCCTACATTGCAACAGGTTATGCAGATCATTGACTTTCAGGACGCGTCTGAACTTGCTAAGTCTAGCTTTGATCCGGTAGGGGTGTGTACAGTGTCGACAGCACGTCAGGGCAAGCGTCAACAGAACGGCCCCGCGCCGACACAAGGCGCCCGGCCCGCCGGCCGGTCGGCCGCTGGGCGTAAACATAAGCCGTCTACCTACCCCGCTCGCGGAAAAGTTAAGTCCTGTCCTCGCTGTTTCTCAAAACATACGCGTGACAATTGTCCTTCTCGTAGCGCAACATGTTTTGCATGTGGAAAGTTAGGCCATGTTCGTTCTGTTTGTCTCCAACAGAATAAAGGTTCCACAGAACAAGCACGCACGGGGGTTCGTTCACATCACATTAATGTTGTGCATTCTCCACCACCTACGAGTGATAAGACTGTTGAACGTGCGTCGTCACAACCTGTGTCTTCGCAGGCTAGGTACCGTAATGTGAATAAATTGTTTGTGGATCTTGAAATTCTTGGCCAGACCGTGACGTTTCTATTAGATACTGGTGCTTCGGTTTCCTTGCTTAATCGGGACACATACAGTTTGCTTGGTCAGCCGCCGTTGCAGAACTCTTGCACGTTGCTTACGGCGTATAATGGTCAGAACATACCTGTGCTGGGTTCATATACTTGTGATGCTACATACCGGTCCGTTACGAAAACAGTGACATTTCAAGTGCTTCGTGCTTCCAATAGTGCAAACATTTTTGGACTTGATCTCTTTGATTTATTCGGTCTCCGAATAGTGGATAAGGTTCTTGCTGTCATGTCATATGACCATCGGGACACGGTGGCTAAACTGTGTGATGAATTCAGTGACTTGTTTCGTGATGGTATGGGCATGGCAAACAACTTTATAGCAAGTGTGACATTGAAAGACGCGGCACGCCCCCGCTTCTGTAAAGCTCGTCCCGTGCCGTATGCCCTTCGGGATCAGGTGGCGGATCTCTTAAGACAGTGGCAGGCTGATGGTGTCATTGAACCGATCACGGCGAGTCAGTGGGCATCGCCCTTAGTGATCGTGAAGAAGCCAAATGGTAAATTGCGTCTTTGTGCAGATTTCAAATCTACCGTGAATCCGCAGACTGTGATTGACTCTTACCCTTTACCACGACCGGAAGAACTGATGGACCGCTTAGGTGCAGGCCGGTATTTTTCTAAAATTGACCTGCGTGACGCATACTTGCAGCTTCCTCTGGATGTGCAATCGCAACAAGTTTTCGTGATCAACACGCACTTGGGTCTTTTCAAGTTTTTGCGCCTTCCTTTCGGTAGTGCATCGTCTCCCGCCATTTTCCAGCGGTACTTGGAACAGTTGACCGCTACTGTGCCTGCGTGTTCTAATTATTTGGATGATATTGTCGTGTCTGGGCGTACTCCCGAGGAACATGTGAACAATTTGCGTCGTTTGTTCGAGGTGTTGTTGCAGGCAGGATTAACATGTAACAGGGACAAATGTGTGTTTTTTCAGTCGGAACTAGAGTATTTAGGTCATGTCATAAATGCACAAGGTATCCACCCTACACAATCTCATTTACAGGCAATTCGCGACCTTCCACCGCCCACTATCATTACTGAACTTCACTCTGTGCTTGGGAAACTCACTTACTACATTCGATTTATTCCTAATGCGTCCGAAATTGCAGCACCCTTACATCGTCTGCGACGTAAGAATGTTCCATTCGTGTGGTCAAAAGACTGTGATGTTGCTTTTCGCAAACTGAAAGACGCCTTGTTGAGTGACAACTGTCTGGTTCCTTTTGATGTTACAAAACCGGTGATTTTAGCCGTTGACGCGTCATCATATGGCCTTGGGGCGGTTCTTTCCCATCAGATGGGTTCTGTGGACAGACCTATTGCCTTTGCCTCTAAGCTTTTGACCAACGCACAACAGAACTACTCGCAGATTGAAAAAGAGGCCCTTGCAATCATTTTTGGTGTTACAAGATTTCATCAGTACCTCTATGGGCGAAAATTCTATCTGGTCACAGATCATAAGCCGTTACAGTCTTTGTTTCATCCCGCTAAACCCATTCCACAACGTACGGCACAGAAACTTCAACGTTGGGCCCTTATTCTCTCAAACTATCAGTATGAAATTGTTTATCGGCCCACAACTCACCATGCTAACGCGGACACGCTCTCGCGGCTTCCTGTTGGTCCTGACTCTGAGTTTGATACCTCAGAGACAGCTTGTTGCTATATAGATACGCAGGATTCCAACGCTTTGGACAACTTTCCACTAGATTACCGACAGGTTGCTCACGCTACAGCCGCGGACCCGGATTTACAGATCCTTTTACAATATATTCGCTACGGGTGGCCACGATCCTTGAAACAGATTTCGAACCCAGGTGTCCGTCAGTATTTTGCTCGACGTTTTGCTTTATCAACACAAAGAGGCGTCATCTTGCTTCGCACTGACGGCGATATGTCCAGAGTGGTAATACCTCAGGCTCTTCAGGCGCGTGTTCTGAACTTGTTACATCAAGGACATTGGGGAGTCGTCAGAACTAAACAGTTGGCCCGCAAGCATTGTACCTGGGTCGGACTGGACAAAGACATTGAAAATATGACGTCACGATGTCGTGCCTGTACCGAAAATCAGTCCGCTCCTCCTCAACATTTCACTGACTGGCCGAAATCCACTGGACCATGGCAACGCATTCATGTGGATTATGCCGGCCCGTTTTGGAAGACCAGGTGGTTAATTGTTGTCGATGCTTTTAGTAAATTCCCGTTTGTGGTCCCCACGAACTCTACGACGACGAGTGTTACTGTGAAAATTCTCCAGTCTATATTTTGCATTGAGGGCCTTCCAGAAACACTTGTTAGTGACAATGGACCCCAGTTTGTGTCAGCGGACTTTGAACAGTTTTGTGCTTCCAACGGGATCCGTCATTTAACTAGCGCTCCTTTCCACCCGCAATCCAACGGAGAGGCGGAGCGCTTCGTCCGCACCTTCAAGCAGCAGATGTCCAAGCTGCGCAGCCACCACTCACGGGACCAGGCTCTGCTGCTGTTCCTCTCGTCGTACCGTTCGCAGCCCCGCGACGGTCCTTCGCCGGCGGAGTTACTTCACGGGCGGCGCCACCGCACCCTGTTGCAGCTGCTGCATCCGCCGCTGCGCCCGCCGGCCTCTCCGCACTCTCGAGCGAAGTATGGTGTCAATACTCCTGTTCTTTTCCGATGCTTTACGGGGACCAAACGTTGGGAACGGGGAACCGTCGAAGAGTGTTTGGGTAGTTCTATGTTCCTTATACGGGGTCCGAGCGGCGTGATTCGTCGTCATTCGAATCAGCTTCGCCCTTGTTATGTGTCGGTTTCTGCGGCTGGGCCTCTGTTTTCAGCTCCTGTCTCTCCTCGGGGCACGCCGTCGGCTGGCGCGGCGGCCCGCATCACTCCGGCGTCCTCGTGTCCAGAGCCGATGGAGTGGGCGCCTGCGGGAGCGCTCCTGTCGCAGTCGCCTGCCGGGAGCCACGGTTCGCAGCCGCCATCATCACCGCCCTCCGCTGCGGCCGCCGGATCTGGGGCCACCGGCCTGTCCCAGGAAGCGGCCGGTCCCGCCTCGCTACCGCAACCTGCTGTTCTCATGGACGCGGACGTGGAGCTGCCTCTTTCGCCTGGTCTTGGGGGTTTTCCACGGCGATCGGACAGCGAATGTTGGGAGGCGGACCGGGGCCCTAGACCCGCCCACGCATCAATCCCGGTCCCACCGGAGGCTTCCACGTCTGCACCTCCCCCCCGCCGTCGTCCTCTTCCTCGGGGACACTACACGACGACGGTGAGGAGGTTTGGGGGGGAGGAGTGCTGTGTCGATACACATATCGACGCCGCGCACCAAAGATGTGGCGCGTCGTCTTTCCGGACGCGGCGCTAGAGGCGCCGTACCGGACCTGCGCGGACGCCGACCAATGGGGTTGGACGTCGGCTGACCTGGCCGAGGAGCAACAGGAAGAAGTCAGTCTGGGCCGGGGAGCGACGAGTATCAATCATCGCACTACCGATTCATGAATAAACCTCTGATACAGCAACATCATTGCAATGTTGCCAAAACAGAGGCCTGGTGGTTGAAGAGGGGTAGAAATCTGGCAACAATGGAGGCTGACTCGGAAACGCTATTATCCCTACACTTTCATGCTTTCGAAGATATTCTCTCTAAACCTAATGCAAAATGTTTTACTCTTCAAAAGTGTAATTGCAAAATAACGAAAACATTAATATTTCATTGATTTGATCCCTTTACAGACCTGCCAAGTTCACCTATTAACACTTGTGAATGTTCCCTTTTGAGTTACAATAAGAAAAACATTTATTTGCTTCACACTTTAACTGACATGATGAGAAGACGGATTAGCATCGCCGTGGTGGGGTGCCCGAACGGTCTAAGGCGCCTCGCTGCGAATCGCGCGGTTGCTCTCCGTCGGACATTCGAGTCCTCCCTGGGGCATTGGTTGTTTGTGTTGTCCTTAGTTTAGTTAAGTAGTTTGTAAGTCCCGGGACTCATGACCATTGCAGTTTGGTCCAGCAGGTTTAAAAACATTTTAACTTTTTGGACTAGCGTCAAGTGCAGGAGAAGGTAATAAGGAAATTTTTTTCCAGTATACCGAAACTCTCGTCCGCCCGCTTAGTTGAGCAGTAGCCGGCACGTCAGCTCCGTATGTTCTGTCAGGGGAGTTGTCGCTATTTTAAAAACCTGAATGAAATTGCCATCGATGATATTTGAGAGCTGTCATGCGGCATCCGCAAGGAAAAGGTAAGAACTACATGCCGAAAAAGTACAGAGAAATAAACGAACAAACATAAAATGATCATCGTAGATGATTGCCATGCGGACGCGAGTTCAAAATCAAATGTTCGTAACCCACGGTACAAACCTGCTGGGGTCATCGGTCCCTAGACTTACAAACTACTTACACTAACTTATACTAAAGACAACACACACACCCATGTCCGAGGGAGGACTCGAAACTCCAACGAGAACAGGCACGCGATTCGTAACGTTGTGCCCCAGACCGCACGTCAATTCTAAGGCGGTGACTCGGGTTCGTTTCCCGGTACCGGCAAAGGGCTTTTCTCGATGGATATACTGGCACGTGCTGCACTCAACCTCCTGGTTTCCGCTGAGGAGGTATTTGGACTGAGAAGCAGCGGCTGCAACTTCTGGAAGGCAACCGGGACAGGGTTTCCTGACCAAGAAGACGCTGAAGGGCAGCGGATGAGACAGAACCGGTCTACACCTCTTCCGCGTTCACGTCCTGGGCGAAGATACCAAACGTTTGCTATCCATTATACAAAAATTACAGACTAAACATTACTTTCATTCGTAGTAGATTGTATTTATATAGCCGCGGGGGATTAGTCGTGCGCATTGGGGCGCCGTGCTGCGGTGCGTTCGGCCGTTCGCCATCGGGGATTCGAGTTCCCTCTCGGGCATGGGTGTTAGTGTTGTCCTTAGAGTAGTTTACCTTAGTTTAAGTAGTTTGTAAGCTACACAATAATAACCCAGGAGTTGCGTCCGATAGATTTACAAACATTTGAACCTTTTTTTATTTTTATTTTTATTTATCTCAACAAACAATGAACGTAATATACAGAAAAATTAATTTTATACTGTATATACGATTTAGTTTTGTAACTCTCGATTCAATCATCATCATTTAGACCTATTATGACTTTCAGCTTTTAGTCCGGAGCTTCGTTTCCCTTTATAAAACTCCTCACTATCCCATTGTACTGCTTTCATATATATGAACCTTGCAAATAGTTTAATATTTCATTGTAAGTATATAATGGATAAAACTTCAGAAATGTTTTGAAACTGAGTTTAAAACTAGTTAGAAATTACTTATCAGACATTGGATGAATACAGGGAAATGTGCGTTCCATTTTATGCAAACTGTAATTCTTCGCACCTAAATATGTACGACGTAATATCTCCTGAAACAAGTATCGTACCAGGACATAACCCTTCAGGTAGACATTATTTGCAAAGTTTGTTGCGAATAGATGTTCTATCTAAAAAGTAACCGACAGTGAAGTTTGAGCACAAGAACAGCATAAATGCAGTAAACGAAAAAATTGTTTTCTTGGCGTCGTTTCGTGGTCGGTATTGGCAAGAAAACGTTGTGTTGGAAGCAAGCTACGTGTTATCATTTCCGAGTAATGAGCGAACAAAACAAGACGACGTATTTAAATGCCGACAGATTCAAGACAATCATACAGCATCTAATGGTAATACTTGTCTTGTGTTCAACCTGTTATGAGCAGAATATGACAGATTTTTAAATATCAAAATCGTTAATAATTACACCAGTTATTGAAAATATTTCTCATCGTCCTGGATGCCGTTACATAAGTGCGAGCAACAGGTGGGACGTCCGGGATAGCGTTTTTGTAATATAGATTATGTGCTGCAAAAATAATTTATTTCATTTCTACAGTTAATATTTTTGCAAAAGAAGATAAATAAGGTTAATACTTTAAGACTTTAATAACACAGATTTAAATACTCAGCAGTCCTTGCTCTTATAGCAGTAAAAAAGGTAAGTTGGTTAGCAGAGTGTTTCAGGACTAGCTAAGTGAGAAAAGCATCCACAAAGCTTGACGTGCTGCCAGAAAGTCGGATATTACTACGGCATCAAGCTGACCTCGCCGTTCTGCGAGTGTGTGTTTAATGCGCTGTGCTATCCTGGTGCTGCCTGTGCAATCGTCTGTTTGTTGGCGGGTGATCAAACGTCAGTGGCCATTACCGCCGTAGCCGACAAGTACTGCAGGCTGGCTCTAGGAAACAACTGTCAAGCATTTGCATACTACAGTACCGGAGAACATTTTAGCACTCCTGGAAAGACGACTTCTATTTTGATCCGTGACGGCAGAGGCCACCTGGAGGATAAGACATGTACTAAAATGGTTTCAACGTCGCCAGCGCGTCATCTGTGTGTATTATTTAATAGGGAATATCGATCAGTCTGACATTAACGTGTGAAGCATACAGCCGCCATGCCACAGCGAACTGAGCGAGATTTAAATGCGTCAAATGCATCCTTCCGAGTCCCGGGATGGTCCTTGTTGTGGCGTAAAGTCAGCGTCCCATAAGCTTAACAAACGTAAAGTCAGCGCCACACGCCAGACGGTAGAGAACGATCTTGGAGAAGGCAGCGATCGACCGAAACCCAATAGCAATCCTAAAGGGAGTAAACGAAGATGCGCGCCCTCTACAGGTGGCTATATCTAGCCCGACATACGTCTGGACGGCCATCAGTTACTATTCAGGAATACGTCAGTTGCTAGTGAGAACTCAGGCTGTTACTAGGCAGCTACGAAGTGAGAAATAGGACAGTACTAAGTCAGAACACGGCTATGAACGTAGCAGTAACTAGGTCACAGCGCAACTGGTATCATACGGACGACGCCACGAGAAGCAAGAAGAGAGAAGAAACCGACTCATGTTCTAAAGATGAGTATTGTAAATTTCAGTCAATAAATATCTTGTAATACTAACTATATCAATGTGTTAGATGTCAAAGGATCCTGCACCAGTACCTTTGCCGGCCGCGGTGGCCGAGGGGACTGCGGCGCTTCAGTCACGGTCTGCATGGCCACTACGGTCGGGGGTTCGAATCCCCCCTCGGGCATGGATATTTGTGCCGTCCTTAGTGTTAGCTAGTCCATAACTAGTTTGTAAGTTTAGGGACTGATGACTCCGTAGTTAAGTCTCATAATCTATACAAACATTTGAACATTTTGAAGCAGTACCGCCGCGATGGAGTAGCCGCGCGGTCTAAAGCCTCTCGCTGCGGAGCGCGCTGTTGCTCGCCGTGGAGGTTCGAGTCCTCCGTGGGGCATGTGTGTGTGTGTGTGTGTGTGTGTGTGTGTGTGTGTGTGTGTGTGTGTGTGTGTGTGTGTGTGTGTGTGCGTGCGTGTGTGTGTGTGTGTGTGTGTGTGTGTGTGTGTGTGTGTGTGTGTGTGTGTTGTCTTTAGGTTAGTTTACCTAGGTTTAAGTAGTTTGTAAGCTACGGACTGATGACCACGCAGTTTGGTCCGATAGATTTACAAACATATGAACATTTGAAGCCGTACCTTTATTGACAACTAGACCGGGACGAGTACTAAACAAAAGGCAACGAGATCACAACAGTCCTTCCGGAGAATTACCACATAAGTTGGACGTGCAGCTTCAGTTGTGCAACAATGCTGGTTGTAATGATCACCTGAACATTCGCACACCTGTAGACGAGGTTCTGGAAGCCCGCGCAATACAGACGCCAGCCAGGATCGACGTATTATAAGGACAGCACTGGCAGATCGTACAGCTATCTTAGCACAGATAAAAGTGTTTGTGGGCCCTGAAGTGTCAGCATGAACTTTTGTCATCAGAGGATCACTTACAAGATGGAATGTGTCCCTTGGTGTTAAGCGATAGAAGTAGAGTCGGCCTGGACCCAACTGATGGTCGTTGGCGTGTACGACGTAGATCTGGCGAGCATTGTGTCAAAGAGCGCATTCATCCGAGACACACTTGGCCCACCTCAGGCCTTGTGGTCTGGCTATTACAACCTTCAGCTCCCATCCACCTTTAGTGTTCAAGGAGGGAACGCTGATCAGCAATCGGTAAGACCTGTTCTTTTGCCATTCTTTCAAAATATGTACAAATGTTTATAAAGCTTATGGGACTTAACTGCGGGGTCATCAGTTCCTAAACTTACAAACTACTTATGACCTAACTTATACTAAAGACAACACAAACATCCATGCCCGAGGGAGGATTCGAACCTCCTACGCGGGAGGCCACGAGATCCCATTCTTTCAACAGTAAGGTCATGAGTTGTTCCAACAGGATATGCTCACTGAAACACTACATTTGAAACTCAACGTACTCTGCGAGACGTGCAGCAATATCCCTGGCCAGCACAGTCTCCGGACTTGTCTCCAATCGAGCGCAACTGAGATATGATGGGACGACAACTGACATGAGCGAGATGTCAGCCTATATTCTTGCAAAGCTACGTGATAAAGTCGAGTAGACCTGGAATTAATGTAGTCCCAGACAATATTCATCATTTTTATTATCTATTGGGTGCCAAAATTAGCGTCTGCATTGCCGCTCATGGAGGCCACGCCACGTACTAATACGGCTGTTTCTACATCTACATATATACTCCGCAGTCCACCCAAAAGTGCGTGGTGGAGGGTACTCAGTACCACTACTAAATACTTGCTTTCCTGCTGCACTCCCATATAGAACGAGGGAAAAACGAAATGCTTGTATGTATACGTACGAGCCGTAATATCTCTGATCTTATATTTGTGATCTTTACGCGAAATGTAGGTTGGCGGCAGTAATATCATTCGACAGTCCGCCTCAAATCCGTCCCTCTAAATTTCTTGACCAGTGTTTCGCGAAAAGAGCGACTCCTTCCCTCCAGCGACTCTCATTTGAATTCCCGAAGCATTTCAAGTAACACTCCCGCATTGATCGAATCTATCAGTTACAAACCTAGCCGCCCGCCTCTGAACTACCTCTTTGTCCTCCTTTAAACCAATCTGGTGGGGATCCCAAATACTTGAGCAATACTCAAGACGGGGTTGTAGAAGCGTTTTATATGCGGTCTCAATTACAGACGAATCACACCTTCGCAAAATTTTCTCAATAACCGGAAGTCGACCATTCGTCTTCCCCACGACTGCCCTTATATGCTCTTCCATTTCATATCGCTGTGCAGCGTTATGCCTAGTTATTTAATTGACGCGACTGTGCCAAGCATTACACTACTAATGCTGTATTCGAAAATTACGAGATTATTTCTCCTACTCACCTTCATCACTTTACATTTTTCTACATTTAGAGCTAGTTGCCATTCCTCACGCCACCTAGAAATTAGTCCAAGTCATCCTGCATCCTACTACAGTCATTCGATGACGACACCCTCTTGTACACTTCAGCATCATCAGCAAACAACCGCAGATTGCATCTCACGCTGACCATCAGATAATTTACATAGGTAGAAAATAATAGCGGTCCTATCTCACATCCCTGGGGCACCCCTGACGATATCCTAGTCTCTGATGAACACTCCCCATCGAGGACAACGTACTGGGTTCTGTTACTGAAGTAGTCTTCGAGCCACTCACATATTTGGGTACCTATTCCGTAAGCTCGTATTTTCGTTAGTAGTCTGTAGCGCGGACCGTGTCAAACGCCTTTCGAAAATCGATAAATATGCAGTCTGCTTGTTGCCCATTCATCCATATCACGCAGGATGTCTTGAGAGAAAAGGGCAAGATGGGTTTCGCACGACCGATGCTTCCTGTAGCCGTGCTGACGGATGGACAGAAGCTTTTCTGTCTCAAGGAAATTTACTATATTAGAACTGAGAATATCTTCAAGAATTCTACAGCAAACTGATGTTAATGATATAGCTCTGCAATTTCGCGGGTCCGTTCTTTTGCCTTTCTTATACACGGGAGTTACCTATGCCTTGTCCCAGTCGCTTGGAACTATGCGCTGGATCAAAGATTCAGCGTGGATATACTCCTGGTAGCTCAGCACCGAATGAACTTTTGATCTGTAAATGTAAACATTGTATGTTAACCATGTTTAGTTTTCAACAATAAATCTAGAGTGAATTTGAAAACTCTAAGAAGATGTGCTAATTTTTATTTCCGGCATTGTATGATATTCATCAGCTAAAAGTCCCGGCAGTGCTAAAAGGGAACAACAAAACGTGCAACACTTTGGAGCTGTCTGTTCATACTGAATGGTCTTTAAAACAATGATTTCACAGTAAACGGTAGCTATTTATTCACTCACAAATCACAGAAAGCTCGGAGGACCTGCTGAAAAGTAACGCCTCTGAATGTTTCCTTCTGTCATCCATGTCGCTTGAGGTACGACATCTCACTTATGTTACTCGGTCGACTTGCACTGTTGGCTGATGCGAGTTTCAGCAGTCAGCCTCTAGAGGGCTCCGAACTGTAGCCTGTAACAAAGATGAGTGTAAAGTGAACATTTCGATTCGTGTGAAAAATCGTGCTGTAATCGAGTTTCTAAGCACAGAAATATGCCTTCAATTGAAATCCGTGGCAGAATAATAATAATATTGTGTGGCTCATTGGGCTGGTGCAAGTCTTTCAATTGGACGTCACTTCGGCGACTTGCGGGTCCCTAGACTACCCCAGTTATCCAACCGCGAAAAGCGAACCTACAGCTTAACGTGGAATCCGAGCCACGTGTCGTTTCTGACGACTCCTCATATCGTTGAGAGGTGAAGGATGGCGTAAAGCGCAGACTGAAAAAATCCGGTCCCACAGGGTTTCGAATCCGTGTCGCTTCGGTTTCTAGTCCAGCGCTTTGCCCCAAGACCACCGGGTCCGACCATGGCAGATTGAAAGCTGTGTACGTTGATGATCGTATCGGCAATCAGAAATGGGTTGTTCGTGCTCGTAGCAAAAATGGTGATGACCTCAACGTGTGGGACAGATCTCGGAGCGGACGACCACATTCCGCAACTGACGAAACTCATCGGAATCAGGTTGATGACTCATCAGAAAAAAACGCCAGGCAGCACAGACACAGTTCTGAGATAAGTGTGGTCTATCACGAGGGCGCACACAGGCCACCGTTGCAGAACTTCGGTACAGGAGACTGTACCCGCTGGATGTATACACGCTTCTAACATGAATCAAAGGACACTGAATATCTGTCATCAATTAATGAACGTATTAGGTATTGAACGTGAGGATGGTATGTTTCTTAACGATTTTATGACACGTCATGGAAGCTGAGTTCACTATTTCTTCCACCGATCGAGGTGGCGCTGTGGTAACACACCGGACTCGCACTCGGGAGGACGGTGGTTTAAATCCACGTTCGGCAATCCAGATTTAGATTTTCCGTGAATTCACAAAATCACTCCAGGCAAATGACGGGCTGTTTCATTTGAAAGTGCTCGGCCGATTTCCTCCCCCATCCTTACACCGAAAATCCGAGCGTGAGCGACGCCTTTCCTGTATCTTCCCAGAAAAAAAAGAGCATCATTGGCGTTCCACCACAAAAGATCACCAACGTAAAAAAAATTGAACTTCAATCCACCACCGGTTGTAAATTTGATTACTGCACGCTGCGTCTCACGCGGTGATGTAGTCACGTTAAACACCGCCGTGTTGCTCGTTACAATTCCGAACTCTCTAGCCGCACAGTGTTCTAACTCGCGTCAGTTAGAGGGAAAGTCGACTGAGTAAAATGCGTGACATTGTAATGAATCAGTAGGCTAAGTCACTTCCTCTAACAGTAGCTTTCGATTTGAAGCCAGATGTACACCGTCTGCGATGCTACTTAAGTTTTCGGTGATAGTTACTAAAGAGACTTCTTGCCCTATGCTTATACGTCCTCTTTTGGAATATCGTGATGTGTGAAATCCTTACCAGGTGGGATTAAGGACATCGAAACGTTACAAAGGAGCACAGCTCGATTTGTATTATAGCGATACATGGGACAGAGTGTCACGGAAATGATACAGCAATTGGAGTGGAAATCATCGAACAACGCCGTTTCAATTTGCGGCGATATTACTTACGAAATTTTCATCTGCGTCTTTCTCCTCCAAATGCGAAAATATTTTGTCGATTCCACTTTCACAGGGAGAGCCGGCCGCGGTGGCCGAGGGGACTGAGGCGCTTCAGTCACGGTCTGCACGGCCACTACGGTCGGGGGTTCGAATCCCCCTTCGGGCATGGATATTTGTGCCGTCCTAGTTCGTAAGTAGTTCATAAGTAGTTTGTAAGTTTAGGGATTGATGACCCTGTAGTTAAGCTTTACAAACATTTGAATTTCACAGCGAGAAATGATCATCACAATAAAAAATGTATATATGATCAGAGGTGGGATGCAGAGATTTCGGTGTTCTTTCTTCCCGTGCGCTATTCGAGAATGGGATAGTAGTATGAAAGTAGTTCAATGAACACGCTACCAGGCACTTGTATCCCTTGTAAATGTAGGCCGCGGTCGAGTGGTCGATCGCTCTAAGGCGCGTCGGTGCGGAACGCGCTGTTGCTCGCCGTCGGAGATACGAGTCCTCCCTCGGGCAAAAGTGTATGTGTGTTGTCCTTAGTGTAAATTAGTTTAAGTAGTTTGTAAGTCTAGGGAGTGATGACCATAGCAGTTTGGTCCAATTGGTTTATAACATTTGAATATTTTGTAAATGAAGATGTACATGTACATAAAGGAGCAGTTCTAGTTCAGGGCGTACGATGCCAATGGATATATGACAATATTCAATCAGTATTTCACTCTTTTCCAAATGTTACACTATATTTTGAATGGATTAATATTATGCTTTGCATCTCAATACCAAGGTGTTAAATATTGCACAACACATACTATATCGTTAAGCCGTCAATGTTGCAAACTCACATTTTACTCACAGTTTTTTTGATTTCTGTACTGTCATGGTTATTTTCACACTTATAAAGCTTAATTAATTTCTGAGTTAATATCGCCGGCCGCGGTGGCCGAGGGGACTGAGGCACTCCAGTCACGGTCTGCACGGCCACTACGGTCGGGGGTTCGAATCCCCCCTCGGGCATGGATATTTGTGCCGTCCTTAGTATAAGGTAGTTGATAAGTAGTTTGTACCTTTAGGGACTGATGACCCCGTAGTTAAGTCCCATAAGCTTAACAAACATTTGAACATTTGAGGTAATATCTTTAGGTTCAAATACTATTAAATGGATCAAATTGCTATGATCATCCGTCCGTAGTCTCACAAACCACTTAAGCTAACTTACACTATGTACAACACTAACACTCATGCCCGAGTGAGGACTAACCTCCGACAGGTTCTGTATCGTTAAGTCAGATCATTGACTTTTGTAAGTAAAAATTATACATAAATATTTATTGATCAATCGAGTCAACACAGAGACTCTTGTTTTAAAATACATCGATACGAGGTAAACCTATCCACGTTGCGCTCTGGCTCACTGTGATAAATGGAGTATATAAAAGTGTGTTCGTTGACCCTCGGAGAAAAAACATATCTTATATCAATATGTCGCCAGGCGTTGCTGTGGCTCTGGTGAAAGAAAGGAAAGGAAAGGAAGAAAACAGGTTTTTTAACACAGATCCATTGTTTATTGTAAAGACAGTGGACTGACTACAGTTGTTGGTCTTCCGTTCTCTGCATAAACACACAGATGAGGCAGTTTATCGACACTTGGGAATGCGATGTATAGTTGGCCAGGAGAGGAAGTATAGTTTTCCACATTCTCTCCATGTCCTGCACCCGACAGTTTCCTCATCGTCTACCTACGTCCCTCGAACAATCCCTTATTCATGTTAGCGCATTCTTCTCTTCCTGCCGTCATCCACTCCCTCCTCCCCCCCCCCCCTCTCCTGCTCCCTCACTCTATCTGTAGCTTCCCTCATTCCCTCTCTTTTTGTTCCTCTCCTCCTCGCCTCTAAATTTTCCCTCCTCTTCCCTCCGCACATCTCGTCACTCCGCTGTCTCTGTCAGCCGCCTATCCCCTAGCCATCTCCTTCCCTTGAAGTAATGCGTGCACCAAGTTTGGTATAAATCGATCTAGGGGCTTATAAGACGATGTTGAACATACGCCTATGTCACACGGGCTTCTCGACTAATCTGAAAGTTTCGATAGTATTTAAATAAAATAATCTTTACATATTCACGCTTTCTTACGACTTAACCGCAACTGGGGCCGCGCGGGAGTAGGCGAGCGATCTGGAGCGCCACGTTGCGAATCGCGCAGCCTCCCGCGTCGGAGGTTCGAATCCTCCCTCGGGCATGGATGTTTGTGTTGCCTTTAGTGTAAGTTGGATCATAAGTAGTTTGTAAGTTTAGGGACTGATGATCCCGCAGTTAATGATGCTTCATAACCATTTGAACATTTTTAAACGCAACTTCCCAGCACAATGAACTCTCAAGGGTGGGCGGCTGTTAGCAAGTACCCCTGATTGCATCGTAAACTGCACTGGTATGTAGTGTCATAGAACACGACACGGCAAGTACCATGACATCATTGCCAAGTGCCATCTTACACAACATGGTATTATATATCGTGTTACTTTAGATTTGTGCGAATATATCTTTATTTCTTTAAATCACTTTGAAGCAGCCAGGTAAGTGGAGAAGCTAGTCCTCCTGTTTCACATCTATGACTTTGGCCAGGATATATTCGCCTTTTATAGTGCTGTGATGGGGTATTTTTCATTCTGGTATGTATACTGCATGGGAATACGTTCCGAATGGAATGAGTTGTAAAGAAAACCCTCATGCATGATGCGGAAGGTTTTCATATATGTCGGACTTCATGATGTCGTATCGCCTGAAACATGCGTTGTAGAATTTCATAGTTTTGTAGGTGCATTAAACGGAAATTTTTGATGCTGTCTGCGGAAAAGGTTGCGAATAAAATTAGTAGCAAAGAACGAGCAAATTAATATGTCACGACTCACGACGATGCGGCAGTTTTTCACACGCAAAAGTGTTTATGACGTCATTCCTCCAGACCTTTGAGTCGTACAAAGATATAATTTTTCAGTCGCATTCAGTGATGTATGTGATACCGCATGAAAAACGTATTGCGAATATAGTTACAAGTATACATGTAATAAATTTAGGCCTGGTGGAGCAGTTGTACTGTATGAGCAACAACAATGCAATAAGCTATAAACATTTTTCACTTCGTCTTTTTGTGGGGGTATCAACGAGAAAATGTTTCATAAATGTTTGATATTATGTATAAAAGTTATTGAAAGTTTTCAAATGCAGAAGGAATAAATTCTGGGTATTCGAGCGTCGTTGACTTAACAACGCTATCTAGATCACAACATTTAATTTGGAATAAAAATAATATTGAGGTTAGTAATCGAGATAAAAACCATCCTATCTTAAAAGTCTTATCAAATCGCCCACATGAAGCTAATTTTCAAATGTTTGTAAATCTATTGGACCAATCAGCTATGGTCTTCAGTCCCTAAATTTACAAACTACTTAAAGTTGCTTACACACACACAGACACACACACATACACACCCACACACATGTCCGATGGAGGACTCGAACCTCCGGCGGGAATGGCCGTCCAGTCCGTAGCATGAAACTGGTTACACACAAACCGATTTTAGAAGGTCGGTAAAATATCGGCAGGTATTTATCGGTGGAGCGCTGCTTGCACACAAGCCGGAATTTTACCGGTGAAACGAGCAGTCGCTCGGCTATCGTGGTCGAGTGAAGTTGATTGCAAACATAAATTAATGAACTCCAAATATTTTTCCTAATATTATGATAAATATTGCTGACATGATACAAAGAACTAATGAAGTATCGTATCAGACATTAGTATCAGTTACGAAGTGCATTTTTTATTTGCTCTATATTTCCTCAAAACCGTCATTCAGTTCAATTGTTTGTAGAGCTTATGGGACTTAATTACGGGGTCATTAGTCCCTAAACTTACAAACTACTTATGAACTAGCTAATACTAAGGATGGCACAAATATCCATGCCCAAGGGGGAAGTCGAACCCCCGATCGTAGTGGCCGTGCGGTCATTCAGTTCGCAAGAAACGTGTCTCCATGTACCTCTAGTCGCATTCCTATCTTCAAACCTGTTCAAAGTTTTGTTCCACAAAACTATTCGTGCTTACACTACCTAAATACGGATATAATTTATCTTTTCAAATGTTCAAATGTTTGTATAGTTTATGGGACTTAACTTCGGGGTCATCAGTCCCTAAACTTACAAACTACTTATGAACTAACTAAGACTAAGAACGGCACAAATATCCATGCCCGAGGGGGAATTCAAACCCCCGACCGTAGTGGCCGTGTAGTCCGTGACTGGCGCGCCGCAGTCCACTCGGCAACCGCGGCCGGCAATTTATCTTTTAATCCAGTGTAAACGTATACATAATAAGATTGTATGTATGTCTCAAACAGGCAAATGACCATTTCTGTACGGATATAGAAATATGTTCGATCCCTTGCGGTAATGCAGATAAGGCTGCGAGAAAATTGAATAATGGACGCTCGAAATCGGCGATAAGCTGACGATTTTGGCAGGACTAGAAACGATTCTGGATAGCCGATCGCTGAGAGGGCCAGCCGCCCTCCGTAATAAACAGAGTGAAAATCTCAGGAACATCATAGAACAAAGACACGATCTATCCGAAGCAGTGGCGAATTTACACATTTTTCGCCAGTAAGCTGTTCAAATTTTGCTACAATTCGATACCCCATTTCACAATGAAACTAATTATAATTTTTTGGCAATGAAATTGTAGCTTTTTTGTGCACTATCGTCCTAATTACAACACCTATTTTCCGTGATTAGTTTGACTGTGAACTAGGATATCGAAGTGTCACTCCCTAGATTATTTTACAACCCAACTAATTGGTTTGAATTGAATTGCAGTCACGTGCTACTGTACTACTAATGTGGGGGTAAAGTATAATTAATACTTTTACACAACAGTTTAATGTACATTCGGTGAACGTGATTATATATCTTTTATTACACTTACTTACAGTTTACAAATTTTGGCCCAATATTTGCCGCTCCTAAAATCTCCCAGCCTAGGCTCCAGCCTATTCATCCTATTGGTAAATATGCCACTGACCCAAAAAAAAAATCCCCACAAAAAGGGGTTCGAGTCCCACTCTGGCACAAAATGTCAACTTCTCCATTTAATTTAACTGCATGCCCTGAAACAGTCGAGAATCTAAAATATTTGTAATTTATTATATACAGAAGTTACTGCTAAATCAATATTTTGCATTTTAGTGCTACATGCTCTACGTCGACTGTATGGCGAAAGATGTCTGGTCTCTTTTGCTCCAGTCCCTCCTCACCGAGTTCGCCTCATGGTGTAACCGGTGGCTCCTCTCCGTCAATCCTGACAAATCCCAAGCAATCATCATAGATCGCACCACCCCTCCTTCCGTCTCCATGATTTCTACCTTACCCCCCCCCCCCATAACCGTACCATCCGCCACACCTCCACCCAGAAGTACCTTGGCCTCACCCTCGACTGTAACCTTTCCTGGACCCCACACCTCCGCACCGTCTGACAGAAAGCCCTCTCCCACCTTAACCTCCTAAAACTCCTCACCGGCCGGACGTGGGGTCTCAGCCCCTCCACCGTCCTCTACACCTATCGCTCCCTCATGCGTCCTGTCCTTTGCAGTTTCCATCCCGCCTGGATTTCCGCCCCCCCCCCTTCCTATTATAAAACGCTCCAAGTCCTTGAGCGCCACGCCCCCCGCCTCGCCTACAGCAACCGGCTCCTTTCCCCCCCGCGGATCCTTTATGAACTTATCCCATTTCCGAATCTCCTTGAATACCTTGAGCATATCCGTATCCTCTACACCAACCGCAAAATAGACTCTCGCAATCCCCTGGTCCACCCCATCCTCACCGACTCTGGGCCTCTGCCACGCCTCTACTGCTGTATACCCACCTCCCTTCATCTCTACACCCACCATATCCTCTCCCAGGGTACCTTCCGCCGCCTCCCCCTCCCTGATGACGTCCTTCGTCCTGACATATACCCATACTACCAACCCTGATCCCTCCCCGTAGATGTAAAGCCCCCTCTCCCGCTTCCCTCCCCCTCTTGGCTACCCTCCTCCCTACCCTGGAGTCCCTACGGCTCCTCCCCACCGCCTCTTCCCCCAACTTCTCCTCCTCCCCCGCGCTTCCCACCTTCCCCCACCCCGCGGGGTCATGGACCGGCAGTTTTAACAGTGCTAGGATCAGTGTTGTGTGCAGTGCTCCAGAGAACTGTGTGTTTTTTATCTGCGCCCACCGCTAACAAACAAGTGTCGCACCGAGTGTTTTAATTAGTGTCTCCGTGTACCCGCCGTTCTGTGTTATTGTCGTACTATATGCTTTTTATGTCACCGTGGCTCCTCGTTTTTAACTGACTAAATGTGATTTTAATCATCTGTCAACAGTTTGTACTTCGAATTGTCACCTTGTCTATGTCATTGTTCATTCGTTGTTTTACCGCCTGTCATGATTTTAATTTTCATCTCATCTATGTATTTTATTCTCTCGGCTGAAGAGCAGCCTATGGAGCTGATGCCAGCCTACTGGTGTAACAGCTGGTATTAAAATACAATAAAGGAAAAAAAAATCTGGTCTCTCGGAGATATAGATATATCCGTGGGGAAAACTTGAGATTTTGTGCCGGGCCATGCCTTCTTCGCGTTGATTATGCAGGATGTTTCCGTAAGAGCATGAAAAAATTTAACGGGGCATAGAGAATGCTCCACTGAACAATTTCAGTTAGGGGCTGGTTCCGGAGAGGCCGACTTAAGGAGATATGAAAGTTAATTTGTCTACCTCTTTGTCGCGCATTACTTTTTTACACCTAATTTACCACTAATATGCAAAGAATTTTACAGGGTCAGTGTTGTTTATTTACGTGTACATTATTTATTTCCTGCAAGAAAAAAAGGAGAACAAGCATGACTACTAGGAAGTCGTAATGTTGTTAATTGAATTTTCCGTCGGTGCTTGACAGAACATGATAATAATATCAAAAAGGAACAATTTCCTGAAGTTCTGCGAAACTTATTTATTCGTCACAAACCGGCTTTCGGCATCTCAGGCCATCTTCAGGTGACGTCACCTGAAGCCGAAAGCCGGTTTGTGACGAATAAATAAGTTTTTCAGAATATCAGGAAGTTGTTCCTTTATTATATCTTGATGTTGTATTTCCTGATCGTTGGATTGAAATTTAAAAGTATTGTACGGCTTGCGAAGTAACCTAACCAAAATCCCCTTAATTATTCCCGGGGGGGGGGGGAATCTGAAATGTATAGCTTATGGGACTTAACTACGGGGTCATCAGTCTCTAAACATACAAACTACTTATGAACTAGGACGGCACAAATATACATGCCCTAGGGGGGATTCGAACCCCCGACCTTAGTGGCCGTAAGCCATATCGGACCGTGATTGGCGCGCCGCAGACCGCACGGCCACCGCGACCGGCGGTGTACCTGAACTCACTGGTGTATAAGACACTACCGGATGCGAAGATGGAATTAGTTGCCAGAATTGTAGCTGCTTGTGACGTTATTCGAAACACGCCAGAAGTATTTGTCAGGGTGCGGTCTAAACCTTGTTTCCTGATGTCACGCTTGCGTTGAGGTTGATGACGTATCCCCCGCTTCTTCGGGTCTCTGGCTTTGTTCAGAGATTTGCTGTAGAGTAGTATTAACAATTACGGCTTGGCCTACTAATTCGAGTTATTCTTGCGTGGTATTATGACATCTTTACTGAATCGCGTCCGCTGGTTCAGGGAAAGTGGATGGTGAGAATTTCTGGGTTACTCTATTCTCTAGTCAAGAGGGTTTATAGCTGTCGTCGGGTTCGTTTGGTTGACCAAATTGTCTGATTAGAGGATTCGTGGAACTTCGCGTGCCTGCATAGAAATTCCGTGCTATTTGTTGTAACCTCTAGACGACGTCCTTATCTTGTGCAACTTAGAAGTGAGATCGATGGCCAGACAGCGCGAATGGCCGCTTGGTCTAAGGCGTCATCTAAAGACCGAGCGGACGTCTCCAGCGGAGGTTCGAATCCTCCCTCGGGCATGTGTGTGCATGTTGTCCTTAGTGTAAGCTAGTTAGTTTGTAAGTCTAGGGACTGATAACCATAGCAGTTTGGTCCAATAGGTTTACAAACATTTGAACATTTCGTTGACGGCCGTCAGTTTCAGTACATCTTGCAAGATAAAGTGCAAATGGTATGATCTTTGTGCCTATGATGATTTTTACAGTTAACTGTAACTAATGCAAATAAAAATTTACGCAGTAATTTGTATTCCTATTATCTTCTTAACCCGGTTTTCCGACCCTAGTTTCCCTACCTTAAATTGTTGATTGGAACATCGTCAATGCCTTTTAAATATTTGCACACTCTTTTGGTAATACCCTGAATTTGTCCGAAAGAACAGACACCACTTACATCGCAGAGTTGTTGTGAATCAAGGCACAAAACAATAACAGACACACTAGCTGCTAGAGGGATTGAATTATATAAATGGGGAAAACCTGAAAACTTGTGCCAGACTGGAACTGGAACCCCTGTCTCTTGCTATGAGCAGTATGGTTGACAGCCGCGCCACCACGTCTGCCCGGACTACCCCCACCCGCCTCCGCCAGACCCAAATACTCATCCACACCCCTCTTGCATTCCACACTCGTTACTCGCAGTTTTCGCCGATTCGCGTGAGTTCGAACACGGTGAGCACCCGTACTGAAAATCACTGTCTGTCTTCCCCTTAATTACATATACCACATGTGGGGCCTATCGGGCACCAAAGACATGTAAAAAACAATAACCGGACTCGCGCGAGTATGACTTGCTCTCTGACGGTTGCGTGTAAGTATATAAAAGTAACAGATACGTACAATCAACGCGCAGACGGCCAGTGATTGCAACAGTGCAGAATCAGAACACGCTCGAACTTATAAGGGAATCGATGAAATGCCGCGAGTAATGAGGATAAGGAGCAACGAGACACTACTTGATAAGTGTGTGGGTAAGCTGAGATTCTAGGTCAGGCGTGAGACGTGCTGGGTTAGTCACAGTATTCGCGATGCCGGCTGTCTGCGAGTCGTGGTGCCCAGCGCAGCTGCCTACTAACCAGGAGAACAGGGTTCCAATCCCGGTCCGGCACAGATTTTCAGCTTTACCCATTGATATAATTCAAAGGATTTGCAAATTATTAATGAAGGAGGGGAAGGAAGAAGGGTTAGGAGGAAAGGATTGACATTGGATGCATTAGGGCATTGAAATTAAACAACGGCGACAAGTGAAAATGTGAGCCGGGCCGAGAACCGAACCCGGGTTCCCGCTTCGGGCCAGCGGTCGCCTTAACCATTTGGCTACCCGGGCTCGCCTCCCGTTCATCTTAAACTCCCACAAGTCGGACGCTATGACTGTAGCGTTCCTATCGTCCGTGCCCTCTTACACTAAGAATGTGAGTGTCGATCAGATGTGGCTTACATTCAGAGAAATAATATCGACTACCATTGACAGATTCATACCAAACTGCCTGACCTGCCGTGGTACACAAAAAAGGTTAGATCACTGTTACAAAAGCAAAGAAAAAAGCATGCAAAATTTAAACGCACAAAAAAATCCCCAAGACTGACAATCTTGTACTGAAACTAGACATTTAGCCCGAATTTCAATAAGAGAATCTTACAATAGTTACCATAACGAAACCTTAATTGCACGATATAAATGGTGATGCTATTGATGACAGTTCTGCTAAAGCGGAATTGCTTAACACAGCTTTCAGAAATTCCTTCACTAGAGAAGACGAAGCAATTGCTCCAAATTCCTTTCAAAAACCGCTTCCACCATGCTTAATTTAGAAGTAAATATCCCTAGAAATCACTAAACAAAAGTAAGTCTCCCGGTCCTGACTGTACACCAATTAGGCCCTACACCTATCAATCATATACAACCGCTCGCTTAGCGAACTTTCCGTACCCAAAGACTGGAAAGTTGCACAGATCACTTCAATATTCAAAAAAGGCAATATGCGTCATCCGCAAAATTACAGGCCTATATTATTGACGTCGGTTTGCAGCAGGATTTTAGAACATATACTTTCTTCAAAGATTATGAAGTACCTCGAAGAGAACGACCTAGTGTCTCATAATCAATACGGATCCAGAAAATATCGTTCTTGTGAACCACAGCTAGCTCTTTCAAATGTTCAAATATTTGTAAATCTATAGGACCAAACTGCGTGGTCAACCGTCCGTAGCTTACAAACTACTTAAACCTAGGTAAACTAACCTAAGGACAACATACACACACCCATGCCCCAGGGAGGACTCGAACCTCCGACCGCGAGCAACCGCGCGCTCCTCAGCGAGGCGCCTTAGACCGCTCGGCTACTCCACCGCGGCACTAGCTCTTTACTCACATGATGTGATGAGTGCTATCGACAAGGGATGTCAAATAGATTCCGTGTTTCTAGATTTCCGGAAGGCTTTTGATACTGTAACTCGCAAGCGTCTTCTAATTAAATTGCGTGCTTATGGAATATCTCCACAGTTGTGCGATTGTATTCGTGATTTCCTATCAGAAAGGACACAGTACGTTGCAATTCACGGTAAGTGATCGAGTAGAACAGAAGTGGTATCTGGCATTCCCCAGGGAAGTGTTATAGGGCCCCTACTGTTCCTTATGTTTATAAACGATTTAGGAGACAATCTGAGTAGTTCTCTTAGACTGTTCGTGGATGATGCTGTTATTTATCGGTTAGTAAAGTCTCCGCAACATCAAAACCAACTGCAAAATGATTTAGATATCTGGTTGGTGCAAAAATTGGCAATTGAACCTTAATAATAATAAATGCGAGATGATCCGTATGATCAGTAAAAGAAATCCGTTAGTCTTCAATTACACGAAAAATGAGACCTACAGGCCGTCAATTCTACTAAATATCTAGGAATAACAATTACGAACAACTTAAATTGGAAAACCAAAATTGGAAAGAACACTCGCCGTTACGGATTCCCGTGCGAGGTCGAACTTATGACCGCGTCTGCGTTGAAGTAAATGAAGCCAACGCCGTCTTCGCGGGTAAAGAACAGACTCCACAACAATATAATAATAATTCAAAGCCCCTGGTAGCTAAGACCGAGCAAGGTGGACTCGCTTTCGGGGGGACGGCGGTTCAGCCGCGGTAGAGTGGCCGAGCGCTCTGCGCTCTAAGGCGCCTTGCTGCGGAGCGCGCTGTTGCTCGTCGTCGGAGGTTCGAGTTCTCCCTCGGCAATGGGTGTGTGTGTGTTGTCCTAGGCGTAAGTTAGTTTAAGTAGTTTGCAAGCCTAGGTGCTGATAACTGCAGCAATTAAATCCCTTACATTTACAAATATTTAAACATTTTTTCCTTTCAAAGAACACGGTCGATATCCTACCGTATCCCTCACAAAATTTGCGGAGCCTGTACTCCGCTCTAACGACCACAATGTCTACGGGCTGTTATACACTAACCTTCCTTCCATTCTTATTCAGACCCCACATACATATCACAAACAATAAAAGGACAAGCGGAAGTGGGACTTGATCTCTGATGGGCACGTACGCATACAACCTATAACTACGAAGTTCGTTGAATAGTCCTGTAACATTAACTTATATGTACTATGAACTATAGCTAACTTACTGTCCTTCGAAATAGTTACCTCCCATAGCCGTGGACCATTGAGCTCCGCGATACATGTCCTGGAAACTTTGCACGAAATCTTCCTTTGGGATGGTGTTCAAAAGTCTCGTCACGTTCTGTAGGATGTCAGGAATACTGTCAAATCTCTTTCTATGCAAAGCAAGTTAGAGTCCAGGAAATAGGAAGAAGTCTGGGTACTGAAGTTGCACCGCCCCCTTTATTTGCCAATAATATTGGCTGTGTGTGGGCGAGCGTTGTCGCCCAACTTGAACATCCACCATATTTGCAGGATATCATCCTCCAGCCTTCTTCCTGTTCCCTCGCTTTGAAAGGAAAGAGATTAGACGATATTCCACACATCCAACGAAACGTGAAGAGGCTTTTGAACACCATCCCAAAGAAAGACTTTCTGTTAAGTTTCCAGAATATGTATCGCATAGCTCAACGGTGCATGGTTATGGGAGTTGAGTATTTCTAAGGCCGCGGTGGAGTAGCCGAGCGGTCTAAAGCACCTCGCTGCGGAGCGCGCGGTTCCTCGCCGTGGAGGTTCGAGTTCTCCCTGGGGCATGGATGTGTGTGTTTGTCCGTAGTATAGTTTACCTAGGTTTAAGTAGTTTGTAAGCTACGGACTGATGACCACGCAGTTTGGTCCGATAGATTTAGACATTTCAACATTTGAACAGTATTTCGAAGGACAATCGGGGAACTGTAGTTCATAGTTCATCTAAGTTAATGTTACAGAAGTATTCGCAGAGCATTATTGTCAGAGGTTATATATATAGCATACTAATGAGATATCTATAAAAATAGATCTGTGTATATATTTTATTCGTTACTATGTTTACGTGACATGATTAAACACAATGCATACTATGCGTATACAATCCTCAGCACGTTTAACCCATATTTACATACTAATATCACAGTGTAACATTTACGAACTACGTACACAAAGTAAGTTCCATTTGGTTATATAAAACAAACGTGGACAGATACAGAAAAAATATTTATTGTACAAAAATCTACAACTGTTAAACTACTTTTCTACATAAGTTCCGAAATTTTGTAGGCAATTATCATAGCGTGGCAGAATGTTCAGTATGCCTTCTTCATAGAGGGTTGCCGCTTGTGTATTCAACATTGTGGTAAAATGTTCTTTCAGCTCATCATCATCGTTAAACTGTTGACCAGCAAGGACAGATTTTAGGTGTAAGAAGACATGAAAGTCGCTAGGAGCGAGGTTCGTGCTGTCCCGGTGAAATTCCCGTATGAGTTGTTTGGTCACATTCGCCGTGTGAGGTCGGGCAGTATGCTAGAAAAAAAAAAAAAAAAAAAAAAAAAAAAAAAAAAAAAAAAAAAAAAAAACCAACACCTTTTGGCAGAAACTTTCCACTCTTGTTCTGTATTGCGCGGCGCAGTTTCTGAATGATCTCGCAGTAACCATGTGCATTGATCGTTTGGTCTCGTGGTAAGAATTCAATCAGAAAAATACCTTTTCTGTTCCAAGAAACGGTGTACATGACTTTTCTAGGTATCAAGATTTGGTTAGGCTTAACCTTCGCCGGCCGCGGTGGCCGAGGGGACTAAGGCGCTCCAGTCACGGGCTGCACGGCCACTACGGTCGGGGGTTCGAATCCCCCCCTCGGGCATGGATATTTGTGCCGTCCTAGTTCGTAAGTAGTTCATAAGTAGTTTGTAAGTTTAGGGACTGATGACCCCGTAGTTAAGTCCCATAGACTATACAAACATTTGAACATTTGCTTAACCTTCGTTGGGGATGAAGTGTGCCTCCATTACACTGATTGCCATTTTGTTTCAGGGGTGTCGTACGATACCCAAGTTTCATCCCCCATGACGATCAGAGAAAGAAAACCATCGCCTTCTTCATTGTAGCGTGTAAAAAACTCCGTTGTTTTTTGTTTGGTTCAGAAAGAATTTTCGAAACTTCAGTTTTTCAGTAACAATTTCATGAATTATTGTGCACCAGTTCATCAGTAACGACAGACGGGCGTCCACTTATTGCTTCATCGTGCACTTACTTGATCATGTTCTTCATTGAACAGTCTGACCCATCTTCTAACCATTGAATCACTCATAGCATTTTGTCCGTAAAGCAGAATTGTTGCCGCAGCGGAGCGGCCGAGAGTATTGAGGCGCTATGCTCCGATGCACGAGGCCGTTCCCCGTAGGGGGTTTGAATCCATCCTCGGGCATGGATGTTTGTGCCGTCTTTAGTATAAGCTAGCTCTTAAGTAGTTTGTAAGCCACTGTGGCTTCACTCTGGCTGCACGATGGGAACTGCTGACTAGTCGCCATAGAGCCACAAGTCAAATATGTGTGTAATTAGCGCCATGTCAACAGCAGCCAATGGGAAAAGGCTTTACAAACTGTGAGGTGTCACTGTCATAGATTTTATTATTTCCGAACCGCCATAGTGCCTTCTATGTTTCCATCCTTTGTATTTTATCACAATACTAGTAGTTCGTACTACCATAAATTCTGTTTTGGTATCCTTTGTATTTTATCATAATATTCGTAGTTCTTAGTACCATAAATTGGACATTTTATGATATTTATATTGTCCTTTTTATGACACAACTAGCTGCAAGTACCCGGCTTTGCCCAGGTTTAAAATAAGGTTTTCTGTAGAAGTGTACAAAACCGTTTATTTGCATGTAATGAAAGGATACATTTATGTTAAACCAATGTGACAAATAACATTTTGGCAGTTTCATTTGGAGTATGTACAAACAGATTTTCGTCTTTGCCCAATATGGAGCAGGCCACATACAACTGTCTATGAGACAAGTATAGAGATTGCAATCGAAGTCTGTAAGTAAAGAACTTTCCCCCATGCTCCGAACTAAATTTTATATAGACAGTAACCTTCATTTTGTTTTCAAGGTGAAGTGTACAAAATTTCATCAAGATCGGACCAAAACTGTGGATTTTGGCGAAATCCATATGTAACCTCCACCATGCACTGAACGAAATATTATGTAGACATTGCCCTTCCTCTTGTTTTGAAGGACAATTGAGCAAAATTTCATCAAGATCAGTGCGAAGATATAGATTTACACGGACACATTGAAAACGCACTTTCACCTTTCCTCATTTTTTCCGGTTGGTTTTCCAAAAAAAAAAAAAAATTGGAACGAAACATGTTTAAGAACCTTCCCTATATAATTTTGTGTACGTGTACCAAATTTCACGTTATTTGGTTGACTGGATCTTGAGTTATAAGAGAACAGACAGACAGACAGACAACAAATGCGTCTTATAAGTATAAAAATGTATAACGTTTATCAGCACTTTACTACCCAATGTAAAACTATGTTTCCTTTTATTTCAGTCCATCTGTATTACCATGAGTCTATAGTTTTCCTTATTTCGTATCACTGTAATATACCTGTTAAATAATTCAGTTATGTTATGTTATGTTGGTACTTTGTATGATAAGTTGATTATGCACTCCTACATGCCGACCGCGGTGGCCGAGGGGACTGAGGCGCTCTAGTCACGGTCTGCACGCCCACTACGGTCGGGGGTTCGAATCCCCCCCTCGGACATGGATATTTGTGCCGTCCTTAGTCTTAGCTAGTAGTTTGTAGATTTAGGGACTGATGATCCCGTAGTTAAGTCCCATAAGCTATACAAACATTTAAACATTTTCGCTCCTACCAGTATGTGTCAGCGATCTATATTCCACGTATCGTCTTATTAGCGTAACCATTTTTGTGTACCATCCTCGTCGCCACTTTTGTGTCTCGCTTCCGCCTGTTGTCTTAGGTGTCGGTAGCCGAGTGGAGAGAGACCGACACCGGATGTAGAATGCACGCGTGTGCAGGTACGGAGGTGACCAGCCAGTGGGACAACAGAAACTAGAAACTCTAGACTAAATTAGAACAAGTTGTATATTTCGTAGAAATAAGATAATACTTATCTTTTACAAAGTTCAAGACTGCAGAATGCTGATACATAGTTTAGATAGAGGCCTGCCTACTGATGAATTCTAGTGCCTATCCGATAGCCAAGTCTTAACTGGTGCCTATCTGATTTCCAAGTGGCCGTTGCACCGTCGTAAGAACGCCGCTCCGTGCGTGCATGGCGGCGCGCGGCGAAAGTACGTGGCGCGCACTTCAGACTTGTGCGACACCACACCCATGACTACAATCGGCGTCCCCGCCATTTTACCTTCTATGTTAGCACGACGACGGCTTCCCTCATGGCTGCCATCTTTGACCCTTATGTTGCCGTGACAACAGCGTCATGTTAAACCGCACACTAGATGGCACTGTCTCGAAAAATACGACTAAAATTATATATTAATTCCATATTTTAATATAATGATGCAGGGTCATCATACCTTTTAGCCGTATTAACACATACAATGATTATAATATTCTTTTCTTCTTTCAAACTATAACCAATAGTTGTATGAACTGTAGATTAGGTTTATTATGCGCCATTTTAATGCACAACAGTTCCTTATTTTTATGTTTTTCATTTATACGTTTTAGTTATCAAACTACAGTACTTGTATTCTTGCATAGTAATTTATATGACACTGACGCCAGCCGAGCGGTCTAAAGCACCTCGCTGCGGAGCGCGCGGTTGCTCGCCGTGGAGGTTCGAGTCCTCCCTGGGGCATGGGTGTGCGTGTTTGTCCGTAGGTTAGTTTACTTAGGTTTAAGTAGTTTGTAAGCTACGGACTAATGACCACGCAGTTTGGTCCGATAGGATTACAAACATTAAACAGACACTGACGCCTCACAGTCAGAAGCCTTTTCCCATTGGCTGCTGCTGATGTGGCGCGCTGTTCACACACTATTTAACAAGTGGCTTTATGGCCGCTAGTCAGCAGTAACCAGCGTGCAGCCAGAGTGAAGCCACTGCAGCCCTGCAAACGTCAGCACCACCACATGGGTAAATGCTACACCATTATTCTTTACATTTCATGCTGTATCAAAATTTTGTAGACCTTTTTGCAATTTAGTTGCATCCATTCTTACAGGCTGTATAATTGTTTCTGAGGATGAGATGCAATATGTCGAAATAGGTAAAATAAAATTCACTTTCTGCGATCTTGATTGTTTTTTTACTACATAAATATCTTCAAGAAAGATCGCTGTTGCTCCTGGGACAATATCTCCAAATTAATAATTAACTCATTTGCTCACTGCAGGTATTCATCAGTCACAGAAGCGACGCTATAGTTGGCGTCACGTAGGAAGGCGCTTCCATGGATAGAGGCGGAGCAATAGAGGAAGCATGTAGGGGAAGAACTACGGCTGAGTGCCAACAGTTGTAGCTACAGGGGAAACACTGCGCAACTCGCAGCCAGCCACGCACTTAGAGAATGAATATTATTGGCTGCTAGTGAGGTAATGGAGGGGGATGCGCAGAACGGTTGAAAACTGGGCCGCCTTCTTACGTGACGCGGACACTAGTGCTCCTGGTGGCAGCACTATATAGTCTGCGTCACTTAAGAAGGCATCCCCGTCCATTACCGCACTAGCAGTCAATAACATTCATTCTCTAGGTGCGTGGCTGGCTGCGAATTCTGCAATGTTTCTCCCGCAGCTTCAACTGTTGGCGCTCGGCCGTAGTTCTTCCCCTATCGCTCCGTCTATCTGCGGAAGCGCCTTCCTACGTGACGCCAACTACAGTTACAGAAGAATGACAGTTAGCTGTTTCCCTGCTAGGGGAGCTACTGGGTTCAAAATATTAGATGTAAAATTCTACATACATGTTAATAAATATCTGAGGGTTTCATCAAATATTGATCCAGCGGTCCTCGAGTCTATAGGGGACATACGAACTTACACACATCCATTTTATAGATGAGAAACGATCAATTAATACAGTCAGTGATCCCAGTAGTGAAGATGCACACCGTGTTTGAACTCCTATCGGAACCAAATAAGGAAGGAATCTTAGGTTTTAATGTTTCGTCGACAGCGTGATCATTAGAGGCGGCCTACGGGAAGATTAGATTAAATTAGATTAGATTAATACTTGTTCCATAGATCATGTATACGACATTTCGTAATGATGTGGAACGTGTCAGTTTAGTAAATTTTGTCTATACTTGACAATCTATATTTTAAGGATTTTTTTAATTTTTTTTTTTAAGTTTTATCTAAAAATTCATCTACATTGTAGGAGGAGTGGCCATTCAGAAATTCCTTTAATTTCTTTTTAAATACTAGCTGGCCATCTGTCAGACTTTTGCTGCTACTTGATAAGTGACTAAAGACTTTTGTGGCAGCATAATTCACCCCTTTTTGAGCCATAGTTAGATTTAACCTTGAATAGTGAATATCATCCTTTCTCCTAGTGTTGTAGCTATGCACACTGCTATTACTTTTGAATTGGGTCGGATTGTTAATAACAAATTTCATGAGTGAATATATATATTGTGAAGCTACAGTGAGTATCCCTAGATCCCTAAATAAATGTCTGCAGGATGCTCTTGGGTGGCCTCCAGCAATTATTCTGATTACACGCTTTTGTGCAATGAATACTTTTTTACTCAATGTTGAATTGCCCCAGAATATGATCCCATATGAAAGCAGTGAATGAAAATAGGCGTTGTAAGCTAATTTACTGAGATTTATATCACCAAATTTTGCAATGACTCTGATAGCATAAGTAGCTGAACTCAGACGTTTCAGGAGATCTTCAATATGTTTCATCCAATTCAGTCCCTCGTCAATGCAAACACCTAAAATTTTTGAATATTCTACCTTAGCTACAGATTTATGTTCAAAGTCTAAATTTATTAATGGTGTCATGCCATTTACTATATGAAACTGTATATACTGGGTTTTATCAAAGTTTAATGAGAGTCCATTTGTAGAGAACCACTTAATGACTTTCTGGAAGCTATCATTTACAATTTCATCAGTTAATTCCTGTTTGTCAAGTCTGATAGCTATACTTGTATCATCAGCAAAAAGTACTAGCTTAGCATCTTCGTGTATGTAGAATGGCAAGTCAGTAATATATATTAAGAACAGCAAAGGACCCAAGACCGAACCTTGTGGGACCCCATTTTTGATAACTCCCCAGTTAGAAGAATTAATTGTCTCATCTACATCATGTGAGCTGCTTATTTCAACTTTCTGCACTCTTCCAGTTAAGTATGATTTAAACCATTTCTGCACTGTCCCACTCATGCCACAATACCTACGCTTATCTAGAAGAATCCCATGATTTACACAATCAAATGCCTTTGAGAGATCACAAAAAATCCCTACTGGTGATGTCCGGTTATTCAAAGCATTTAAGATTTCATCAGTGAAGGTATATATAGCATTTTCAGTTGAAAAGCTTTTTTGAAAACCAAACTGACATTTTGTTAGAACTTTATTTATACTAATATGTGAAGCAACTCGAGAATACATAACTTTTTCAAAATTTTTTGATAAAGCTGTCAGAAGTGAGATGGGCCGGTAGTTGTTGACATCGTATGTATCCCCTTTTTTTTTTTGCAAAGGTTTAACGATAGCATATTTCAGTCTATCTGGGAAAATACCCTGCTTAAAAAGTAATCATTAAAAATGTTTTCAACTTCTGACTTTTTGTTAATAAAGTTTTCATTTGTTTTGATGGTAATACCCTCTTCCTCTGCTCTTGGTTGCCCTGTCTCCCTTTTAATAATATTCCAAATTGTTTTAATTTTATTATCCGAGGAGCTAATCTCAGACATGATGCACATGCTTCTTGATTTTTTAATAACTTTTCTTAATGTAGCACAGTAGCTTTTATAATATTTTATTGTTTCTGGGTTATTACTCTTTCTTGCGGACAGATATAGTTTCCTTTTTCGGTTACCTGATATTTTTATTCCTTTAGTAAGCCATGGTTTTTTGCATGGTTTCTTAGAATTAAATTTTACTAATTTCTTGGGGAAACAGTTATGAAATACCCTTACAAATGTATCGTGAAATAAATTATATTTTAAATTAACATCAGGTTCCTTGTAAACCTCATCCCAGTCTAACTGCTGTAGACTTTTTTGAAATTTTTAGTTAGTTAGTTAGGGGAAACTAGCTGGGTTGATAGCAAAATCCTTAAGGGGGGACACTGCAATTCATGAAAGTACTTCTTTTTTAGGCTAAGATCAGTGTCCAGTGAGAAGCTCAGGCAGGCAGGTGCTAAAAATTTGGAAAAATCAAATGTTTCTCAGAAAAGTAAAGTAAAAAGTAATGTTAGCATTTGCACCAGAATATTGGGGGACTAAAGAATAAAATAGATGAGTTTTTAGTTTGTTTAGATGGTACAGAAACTGATAATGTAATAGATATACTATGCCTGTCTGAGCATCACCTTGTCACCGGTATGGAAAATGTGAATGTCAGTGGATATAAATTAGTCTCAAATGTAAGTAGAGATAATAAGATAAGAGGAGGAGTTGCCATATATGCCAAAAGCTATCACGATGTAAAAAATTTTGAAACAAAAAAGTTTTGTGTAGAGGAGCATATTGAAGCAAGTGCAGCCAGCTTAAACTTAATGATGATTATCTTTTAATTGTAACAGTATATAGGTCCCCTTCAGGGAACTTTCAGTTATTTCTGGAAAACTTGGATGCCTTGTTGTGCTATCTGTCAGATAGGGGGAAGCAAATTATTATTTGTGGTGATTTCAATGTAGATTCACTGAAAGAGTGTAATAGGAAGAAAGAACTGGAAGTCTTACTTGGCTCATTCAATCTGACATCCGTTATTGATTTTCCTACTCGGGTAGTAAAGGACACCAGTACATTGATACATAACTTTTTTATAGACCAAGATAAGTTTAACAACATAAATGCTTGTCCCATTGAGAATGGTCTTTCGGATCATGGTGCACAGCTAGTAACAGTATATGACATAACTCCGTTCAGTAATTTTAAACAGTCCACCAGAATTGTGCACTCGATTAATGACTTAACAACTAAAAATTTCAAAAAAGTCTACAGCAGTTAGACTGGGACGAGGTTTACAAGGAACCTGATGATAATTTAAAATATAATTTATTTCACGATACATTTGTAAGGGTATTTGATAACTGTTTCCCCAAGAAATTAGTAAAATTTAATTCTAAGAAACCATGCAAAAAACCATGGCTTACTAAAGGAATAAAAATATCAGGTAACCGAAAAAGGAAACTATATCTGTCCGCAAGAAAGAGTAATAACCCAGAAACAATAAAATATTATAAAAGCTACTGTGCTACATTAAGAAAAGTTATTAAAAAATCAAGAAGCATGTGCATCATGTCTGAGATTAGCTCCTCGGATAATAAAATTAAAACAATTTGGAATATTATTAAAAGGGAGACAGGGCAACCAAGAGCAGAGGAAGAGGGTATTACCATCAAAACAAATGAAAACTTTATTAACAAAAAGTCAGAAGTTGAAAACATTTTTAATGATTACTTTTTAAGCAGGGTATTTTCCCAGATAGACTGAAATATGCTATCGTTAAACCTTTGCAAAAAAAAAGGGGATACATACGATGTCAACAACTACCGGCCCATCTCACTTCTGACAGCTTTATCAAAAAATTTTGAAAAAGTTATGTATTCTCGAGTTGCTTCACATATTAGTATAAATAAAGTTCTAACATAATGTCAGTTTGGTTTTCAAAAAAGCTTTTCAACTGAAAATGCTATATATACCTTCACTGATGAAATCTTAAATGCTTTGAATAACCGGACATCACCAGTAGGGATTTTTTGTGATCTCTCAAAGGCATTTGATTGTGTAAATCATGGGATTCTTCTAGATAAGCGTAGGTATTGTGGCATGAGTGGGACAGTGCAGAAATGGTTTAAATCATACTTAACTGGAAGAGTGCAGAAAGTTGAAATAAGCAGCTCACATGATGTAGATGAGACAATTAATTCTTCTAACTGGGGAGTTATCAAAAATGGGGTCCCACAAGGTTCGGTCTTGGGTCCTTTGCTGTTCTTAATATATATTACTGACTTGCCATTCTACATACACGAAGATGCTAAGCTAGTACTTTTTGCTGATGATACAAGTATAGCTATCAGACTTGACAAACAGGAATTAACTGATGAAATTGTAAATGATATCTTCCAGAAAGTCATTAAGTGGTTCTCTACAAATGGACTCTCATTAAACTTTGATAAAACCCAGTATATACAGTTTCATATAGTAAATGGCATGACACCATTAATAAATTTAGACTTTGAACATAAATCTGTAGCTAAGGTAGAATATTCAAAAATTTTAGGTGTTTGCATTGACAAGGGACTGAATTGGATGAAACATATTGAAGATCTCCTGAAACGTCTGAGTTCAGCTACTTATGCTATCAGAGTCATTGCAAAATTTGGTGATATAAATCTCAGTAAATTAGCTTACAACGCCTATTTTCATTCACTGCTTTCATATGGGATCATATTCTGGGGCAATTCAACATTGAGTAAAAAAGTATTCATTGCACAAAAGCGTGTAATCAGAATAATTGCTGGAGGCCACCCAAGAGCATCCTGCAGACATTTATTTAGGGATCTAGGGATACTCACTGTAGCTTCACAATATATATATTAACTCATGAAATTTGTTATTAACAATCCGACCCAATTCAAAAGTAATAGCAGTGTGCATAGCTACAACACTAGGAGAAAGGATGATATTCACTATTCAAGGTTAAACCTAACTATGGCTCAAAAAGGGGTGAATTATGCTGCCACAAAAGTCTTTGGTCACTTACCAAGTAGCATCAAAAGTCTGACAGATAGCCAACTAGTATTTAAACAGAAATTAAAGGAATTTCTGATTGGCAACTCCTTCTACAATATAGATATATTCTTAGATAAAACGTTTAAAAAATGAAAATAAAAAAATAAAATAAAAAAATAAAAAACAAGAAAAAAGTTCTTAAAATATTGATTGTCAAGTATAGACAACATTTACTAAACTGTCACGTTCCACATCATTACGAAATGTCGTATATATGATCTCTGGAACAAGTATTAATCTAATATAATCTAGTCTGTGGGTAAGCCGAGAATTTGCGTCTAATGGGAAGCATGACATTGTAGTCCTCGTCGTGGCGAATGTATCTGGGTTCTGGCCAGCACAACTGCGTAATAAACAGGGGACCAGGGTTCGAATCCCTGTCCAGCAAGTCAATGCATCTTCCAGTAAAATCCGAACGAGCTGGCGCAGTGGTAACACACTGGACTCACATTGGGCACACAGAATTGTTAATGTTAGAGAAGGGATTCAGTATGGCGGAAGTGGACCTGAATGGGTTGGAGAAGGGGGGTGTAGGATTGTTTGGTATGTTAATCTAATCTAATCTGTTAATCAATCTCTTCTGTTTTAATGTGTTTCATGTTTGTTCCATGCAGTTTTCCTATTTTTTTTAATTATGTCAATAATTCCACTAAACTGGAATGTAATTCTAATTTGTAATTGTATTTTACCAATTAATTTTCAAAAAACTAATTTGTAATTGCATTTAAGTATATTTTCCCAGGTAATTGTGACTGAATTCAAACATTTTTCTGTGTACTTATCCCAACACAGGCTGATTTCCTTCTTCATCCTTGCACAATCAATCCGAGCGTGAGCTCCGCCTGTAATGACCACGGTTTCGACGGGACGTTAAACCCAGAGACGCAGCTAACATTGGCTAAGAGGGAAAGGATCTACATTCGAATATTTTTTTTTTATTTACGTTGTACGTCTTACGTCGCTGTGTAACTTCCAGGGTCATCTACGTACTATATACATGTAACTTAAACTAACTTAACCTTAGGATGAACACAACATTCATGTACAAGGGAGATTCGAACCTTCGATGGGACCAGCCTCTTAAACCGTGTCATGGTTTTTCATGCGCGCGGTCATCAGTTTAATCAAGAGTTTTCGTCTTTTAACCCTGACCAATAAAACTCGAACGGCATGAACTAAAATAACAAAAATGTCTCCCACTTCCATAACATAAACACAACAGAGTGTAGGCATATTGCGTGTCTGCTAAACGAGTGGACCCTGCCTCCTTCCTGTAGTTAACGTTTGAATTTTAAGTTACAATGGCTGCCAGTCTTTACGAAGTGGCGCTGAATTACTAGTAGTGTGTTTGACATTTTTTGTTAGTGCTTCTGCTTTTACGAATTTTATCAATTTCGTTTGTGTTTCTGCTTTCAAGGGATATATTCTTCCGTGTTTTGCTGCGTACGGTATTTTAAGTAGCTTTGTAGAGATGGGTAGTGACTGCATCTGTTGTGTGAGGATTCATGAGTAGTTGTCCGTTGTCCATAAGCAATTTTAGGCTGTGTTGGCTACGGTCAACAGTCTTCAGGCTGCTGCCCTGGGCTGCGGTGTCATCCGAGCACCTAAGGCGATTTCTGGGGTATCTTGGTGCCTACTAAAACGTCTCCAGTCCCCTGATGCCACTGAGGATACAGTTTCAGACGTCTCTGCTTGTCGACTGTTGCCTGCCGGTGATTGTCGAACTGTGCATAGGTCACGAAACTCTGGACGGAAGGCGAAATCGCCGGCCGCGGTGGCCGAGGAGACTGAGGCGCTCCAGTCACGGTCTGCACGGCCACTGCGGTCGGGGGTTCGAATCCCCCCTCGGGCATGGATATTTGTGCCGTCCTAGTTCGTAAGTTTAGGGACTGATGACCCCGTAGTTAAGTCCCACAGACTATACAAACATTTGATTTGAATTGAAGGCGAAATCGGGAAGCGGCCGTAAGACTGTCCGCTTACGTTTCAACAATAGGTTGGAGGTGTTGTCCGCTGCTGATAATACCTCTGAACCAGCACTGGCCGCCTCGATGGCTGTGGCGGCGGAAACACCTTCTGAGAGATCCGGACAGACGCAGAGGGTGGGTAGTTTGTCAATGATTGGGAGCTGCAATATTAGATGGGTGATGGAGCCCCGTAGGAAGCGGGAAAGAATGCCTGTGGCCACTCTGTTTGCTTGCCGGGGAGGGGTCTCATCCGATATGTGGAGGAGTCTCTGTCGGCGGCGATAGAGAGCACTGAGTGCACTCGGCTTCAAATCGTTGATCATGCCGCCTGGGTTTAGAGGTTATCCTTGGATCCTTCTGGCAGTTGGCAGATTTAGTGAAGATAGCTAGCCTCACTCGCGGGTTGAAGCGGAGCTATCGATTTGCAGCATCGCTCCCAGAACCGATCGCGCTCGTCTGGTTTGGAGCCGAGTGGAAGGCTTAAACCAGAGGCTCGACGATTCTGTTTGTGATCTTGGGTGGAAATTTCTCGACCTCCGCTATCGGGTGGGAGGTCAGGCGTGCACTACACACAGGAAGCGGCAAGTAGCGTAGCGGAGTACGTTTTGAGTCAACAAGTCGGATTTTTATGTTAGAGAAATCCTTCGACAGATGTTTACTGATTCCAGTCACGACAACAGTCGGCACAATAAAACAGAGAAAGAAGAGACTATTAGAGTAATAGTCAACTGTAAGAGCGTCTATGGAAAGATCCCGGAACTGCTCTCAGTTTTGGTCACAACGCCCACGCCGGCCGCGGTGGCCGAGGGGACGGTCTTCACGGCCACTACGGTCTGGGGTTCGAATCCCCCCCTCTTGCATGGATATTTGTGCCGTCCTTAGTGTTAGCTAGTTCATAAGTAGTTTGTAAGCTTAGGGACTGATGACCCCGTAGTTACGTCCAATAAGCTTTACAAACATTTGAACATTTTTTGAACAAAACAGTAATGAAATCCTAAACCCAGACTGAAACGTACACCGGTACCGCAAAGATAGTGTGAACACCGAAGGTGGAGACGTGTTTATAGCGAAAAGAAAAAAAGAAGAAGAAGAAGATAGAAAAAGAAAAACGATTGTATGGAGTGAAATTAGTACATACTCGGAATGTGAAGTAACTTGAGTGAAAGTCAACATGAAAAGTGGCTCAAACATTGGCACTGGAAGTTTTTGTAGACCAGCTGACTCAGCAGCAGTAGTGGCGGGACATCTGTGAGAAATTTTAGAGAATATTTGCCGTAGATTTCCTACTCATAGTTTTAGGTGGATATTTTAACTTACCGGATGTGGCCTGACGTGTTTAAGACAGGTGACAGGGACAGAGAACTGACTCGTGGAGATGATGTGTTACCACTAATGGTGACAAATATACTCGAACGTTTCGATTTATTTAACGTAGATCATGGAATCAGTGATCATAAGGCCATTACAACATCAAATAAATGTTCAAACGTTTGTATACCTAAGGGACTAAACTGCTGCGGTTTCCACTCCCTAAGCTTACAAACTACTCAAACCAATTTAAACTAACTTATGCTAAGGACAAAACATACGCCCATGCCCGAGGAGGACTCGAACCTTCGACGGCGAGCAACGACGCGCTCCGCAGTACGGCTCCTTATAGTGTTCGGCCACTCCACCACGGCCCATTATAGCATCAGTGAAAACAGCTGTAAATAGAAATATGAAGAAAGGTAGGAAGATTTTCTTACTTTTTAAAAAAAAGGGGGCGAAAAGGGTCGGATTTCAGAGTACTTGACTGAACAACACGATAGTTTCGCCTTTAACGATGGCAGTGTTGAGCAACTGTGCACGAAGTTCAAGTGCACTGTAAAATAGTAAAATAAGCGGTAGATACGTATGTGCCAAGTAAAATTACGGGACACGAAAAGATCCACCACAGTTCAACAAGCGAGATCGGAAACCGTTACGGAAGCAAGGAGAACTTCAAATATAAACTTAGCCATAGTCTTGTAAACAAGCAGAATTTAATGATGTCAAAATGTATGTAAGAGCTGCCATGCGAGAGGCGTTCAACGACTTTGAGAGCAATGTTTTGAGTACTGACATGGCAGGAAACCCTAAGAAACTTTGGCCCTACGTCAAATCAGTAAACGGCTGGAAACCAGACATCCAGACACTCTGTGACAATAATGGTGTCGAAACAGAGGATGACACACTAAACGCCGAAATATTAAATGTGTTTTTTAAAGCTGACAATGGTATGCATGGTATCCTTCGCTACACACCGTGAGGTGGCGTGATAAGTATGGGTGTAGATGTAGATGTAACCATTACACTGTGGGGCCGCATTTACCGTCCGTAGTCCTGTCAACAGTCTCACGCCTAGGCACTTACCTCGACCCGTCCTTACCCATCTGCCGCCATACGGTCCTTCTAGTGCCTCCGGTATACGTTGTTAATGGTAACTTTGACAAGCTTTAACCTCACAGTAATTAAAAATGTACAATGTTACATTTGAAGTTTTATGCACGATATGCAAGCTTGCGTTTTATTATAACGTTGTAATACCACCATCGCTTACATTTTACTCCCATGGTGGTATTTGCCAAAAATACACTCTGTAATAATATAATTCATGTGGAAATTGCAATTTTATTTCTACTCTATTTCTCTCAAAAATAAGTATCATTTTATATTGTAATCAAAAAATCGAAATGCACCTTTTCAAGGATTTATAGATATTATATTAAAAATATAAATAGCGTATATTGAGGTATTTTATTCTTATTTTTTACATTCTGATTTGTTCAGCAGCTCTGTGTACCCAAAATGCCTATACAACATATGGTATCCATGTTAACTGTTAGATAAATATTTGGCGAACCTATGCAAAGAATATGGCGTTGAAGAGAAAGTAGAGTAAGATAAGATAGGATACTGCGAGAAGAAATTGACAGAACACTGAAAGACTTCAGTTGAAACAAGGCACCTGGAGCGCATTATATTCTATCTGAATTCTGTTATCGTTGGGAGAGCCAGTCATGAAGAATTTGTTCCACCGGGTATGCAAGTTGTATGAGACAGGGGAAATACCCTCCGACTCAAGAATACTATAATAATTATAATTCCAAAGTAAGCAAGTGCAGCAAG
Source organism: Locusta migratoria (assembly GCA_026315105.1). Taxonomy (NCBI): domain Eukaryota; kingdom Metazoa; phylum Arthropoda; class Insecta; order Orthoptera; family Acrididae; genus Locusta; species Locusta migratoria. The sequence goes on along the minus strand of CM048755.1, from coordinate 661,259,114 downwards.
GAGAAATTTGGCGAAGGAATTGAAATTTAGGGAGAAGAAATAAAAACTCAGCTGTTTTTCGATGATACAGTAATTTTGTCATAGACATCAAACGACCTGGACATTGTCTTGAAAGCAGGGAATTAGATTAGATAATGAGACAGTAAAATCAGTAGATGAGTTGTGTTATTTGAGTAGCAAAATAACTTCTGGAAGTGAAGAAGATATAAAATCCAGAACTGTTGTGAGAAGAAAAGCGTTTATGAAGAGGCGAAATTTGTTGACATCCAATAATAATTTAAATGTTATGAAGTCCTTACTGAAAGCATTTGTGTAGAGTGCAGCGTTGTGTGAGATTGAAACATGGACGATAAGGAGTTCAGACAAAAAAGTGATAGAAGCAAATCGAATGTTCAAGTGTTTGTAATTTCAAAAATGTTTGTATAGCTTATGGAACTTAACTATGGGGTCATCAGTCCCTAAACTTACAAACTACTTATAAACTACCTTATACTAAACACGGCATAAATATCCATGCCTGATGGGGGATTCGAACCCCCGACCGTAGTGGCCGTGCAGACAGTCACTGGAGCGCCTCAGTCCCCTCGGCCACCGCGGCCGGCTGTTTGTAATTCTTATGGGACCAAACTACGTCGGTCATCAGTCGCTAGACTTAGAAACTGCTTAAACTAAGTTAAACTAACCTGAGGACAACACACACATCCATGCCCGAAGGGAGATTCGAATCCCCGACAGCGAACGGCTGCGCGCACCGCAGCACGGCGCCCCAGTACGCACGGCTAATCCGCCGCGGCGTCAGTTTAGCACTGGAGGGAAGTGTGTGGGGTAAAAATCGCAGAGACCGAGAGACGAATATAGTAAGCAGGTTCAAACAGATGTATGACACCGTTGTTATTCTCAGATGAAGAGGCTTCCACAGGACAGGGTAGCGTGGAGGGCTGCACCAAACCCTTTTGCAGACTAAAGACCACAACAACAACAAAATAAGCTAACTGGAGAAAGACATTTCATGATATTTAAAACTTTTTTTTAACTTCTTTGACTTTTTAAGTATCAAAACGGTTTAAATAAGTAACTAGTGAAGGGGTTTTCGCTTTAAGTCTTCAAGGACAAAACCTCTTGGATTTTTCTTGTCTTCTAATAAATGAATGTCCAGAAACATACTTTGTCTCGTTATATATCAAAGATATAGAAATGAAGGAGAGATTTTGAATTAAAATTTGGCTCGGTGTTTGAACCCAGGACCCCTTGCTTATTACAGAAGGATCATTCATACTAAAATTGTCGTCTCATACCCGGCACACGCAAGCTGTGGGGAGGATCCAGGAAAACACTACCCAGAAAATTGGCATAGTATTGTCGGTGTCTTGAATTGTGTAGTAGAGACGTGAAGCGATCTTGGAGGAATGTCCAAAAATCAAGCACACTCTTTTCTCGATCGTGAAACAAATAATATATAGATAGGCCTTTGATCCAGTTCACTGCATTAGTCTTTGTGCGTAGGAAAAAGCTCTCGTCCGGAAATAGAAGTGTCTGCGGTTCAATAGTGTGTGGAGCTGTACGACAAAGAAAGGCAAGTATTTTCTTTATGAACAGCCACACCTCTGCTGCAGGTCCACATATCAGCCGATGTTCATCAGTGACTAACACGTGACACTGAGGGCAGTGTGGAGAGTCCGTCATTTTAATTGCATGCAGCCGGTGTCGCGTCATGTATTTTCCATTGACAACCAGATACCAGGTAGCACGAGCATCTGTATCTAGGAGGGCATGATGCACAGAACGCCAGACCACGGGCCATCCGATTGTAGGATGATCAATGAGCCACCGTGACCCAACAACTAGAATGACTAAACGGACTGGCACACATTGAAGACGGGCGTACGTGACCCTGGATGGGGCAGCTGGACTGCTGTTTTTATCATGATTTTCGAAAATTACAATTTTCTAGCTATGGATGCAATAATTGATTTGGCTGTCTCATTTGAAACAATGAAACCTCATTTATCTAGTCCAAATAAAATTATTATTAAATATTAAAATTGGCAGCTACACCATTTTTAGTAAATCTTCTTTTTATTCCCAAAACAATTTGTTCATATGATTCTTACAGATAATCACTTTTTCCTTGTGAATCAGAATCATCCATTTCCTCTTCCAGGGCATTGAAAACATAGCTCTAACAGAGAGCGAGAAATACAAAGCCCTTTTATAGGGTACAAATAGTTGAAACTCCACTCACTATGTGGCAGCACAGTTCAGAGTAACTTTCTACTTGATTTTTCGTGGTTATCAACAGAGTGCAGGTTGCAAAATGGCCGCTACAAATATTAAGCGTTGCACGAGTCAGACTCGGGCGCCGTCCGCCTGACTACCGCTGAACGAGTGTGGCTCGGGTGTCGTTCACAATGCGTTACATCGCATCTCCCGCCACAAGACAAACTATAATTCTCCCTCATGTTCCCATACATAAAAACGTAGCTACGTTGCAGAGGCTCCCCAATAGTGGATTAGCACCCCGAGCAATGAACGTGAATGGCGGCAGTCCCGCCTTGCACCTTCGGCACAGGTGATATAAATATCAAATAATAAATTAATGTCCAGAGACATATTTTGTCTCGATTTATACCAATGATATTAAATTGAAGGAGAAGCATTAAATTAAAATTTAATCAGCGGCCGGGATTCGAACCCGGGGCCTCCTGCTTACTAGGCGGTTATATCCGCGGATATACGCAGTATTTCTTACTTTGCGGATAAAATTGTGAGCGACGCGGATATCCGCGTGTTAAATGCGGACAAAGAATGAGGTATCTGCCCAGTACGTCAGTCGAAATGTTAGGTGAAAACTTCAAGCCTGTGGACGTTTTTGGAATCCTTGCAGGTCCCAGGTAGAGTGGAAGTCTGTTGTCCTCATCCCCTGGCCACAGTGGACGATACCTGTACCTGAAGGACCTGCACCTAATCCGTTTACGCGACCGTATCTTATTAGATAAACGGCGACAGATGTAATTAAGATTTACACTATCATTTTATAGCAACGGTCATAATAAAATACGGTTTACAGTGAATGTGATGTATTTAGGAAGGACACAATGTCAGATTGTTTAAGCTGGCTGTAGCTGCAGCCGACATTCTCTTTTTGCTGACAGCTACCAATTAGAAGTAGACGGCAGTTTTAACACCTGAAATGACATTCTTTGCTTTGTGTCATAGAACCTCTCGTGCGTTAATATGAGGAAAATAAAGTGTCCCTTTTGTAAAATTCTGAGAGAACCAAAATTACTAAAAAATTCCGGGCTATTATGCCGTGGTCTAGTGGATTTATTGTGGAAACCCAATGTTTCGTCCCCGACTGCGGAGGACATTCTCAAGGGGGATCGTGGCACTTTTGAATGTCCGATACACACCCTGGCTCGCTACTGACTGAAGCCAAACTCCGTTTACGAGGGCTCGCGCGCAGAGGTGTGACGTCAGATGTTTGACATGCGCGCGCAATTCGTCGTTGCCGATGCCGTCGTCCGTTAATATCGTCCCATGGTGGAAGACTGTTGCATTTCTTCTTCAAAACCGGAATCCAGATTTCATTTAGTTTCACGCCCTCTTCCATCCTATTGAAATTATTGGGGTGTTTTACATGTTCTATAGCCTCTCTGTACAGTCTTTCGTGGTATCCATTTGTGGCTGCTAAAACCTGAGTCTTATCAAATTGAAGAAGGTGGTCCCCTGGTTGAAAAACATGTTCAGCAACAGCTGATCTGTCAATCTCTCCCCTTCTTCAGTTCCGCTTGTGCTCATCTAGTCTTTTTTTGACTGTTCTTTTTGTGGTACCCACGTATACGTACCCACAGCTACACGGAATCCTATAAATTCCTGCTTTTTCCAGCGGTTTGCGAGCATCCTTTGCCGATTTCAGGTGATCCTGTATCTTCCGATTAGGTTTGTAAATAACGGCAACATTCCGTTTCGTCAAAATTTTACCGATGCGGTCGGTGACGTCTATAATAAAAGGTAGGAAGACTTTAGATTTCACAAGAACCCTTTCATCGTTTTCGACTCTAAGTGTCTGTCTCAAAGCTCTCCTTATCTCTTTATCTCTGTAGACGAATAGCCATTCTTAAGTAAAGCATTACTCAGGTGTTTCAATTCCGCGTTGATTAATTTCGGTACGCAGGTGTTCCTTGCTCTGCCCGCCAACGTCTTTATAATGCCCCGCCTTTGCTGTGGGTGGTGGTTTGAATTCCGGTGCAGATAACGGTCTGTGTGTGTTGGCTTCCGATAAACTGTATGGCCCAATCTGCCATTCCTCTTTTTGAAAACTGACACGTCAAGAAAATTCAATTTTCCGTCTGCCTCCTTCTCCATGGTAAACTGGATTCTAGAATTAATCCCGTTGAGGTGTTGAAGAAAACGATCTAGTACTCTCTACCATGCCTCCACACAACAAACGTATCGTATACATAGCGAAACCAAATCGGCAACGACAAACTGCGCGCGCATGTCAAACATCTGACGTCACACCTCTGCGCGCGAGCCCTCGTAAACGGAGTTTGGCTTCAGTCAGTAGCGAGCCAGGGTGTGTATCGGACATTCAAAAGTGCCACGATCCCCCTTGAGAATGTCCTCCGCAGTCGGGGACGAAACGTTGGGTTTCCACAATAAATCCACTAGACCACGGCATTATAGCCCGAAAATTTTTAGTAATTTTGGTTCTCTCAGAATTTTACAAAAGGGACACTTTATTTTCCTCATATTAACGCACAAGAGGTTCTATGACACAAAGCGAAGAATGTCATTTCAGGTGTTAAAACGGCCGTCTACTTCTAAATGGTAGCTGTCATCCAGCCATCCGGCCGTAAAAGTTTACATTTTAGAATAAGACGCCTCTGAGAGAATAGTTTTTTGTTTTAATGTAACCATAGTAAAAACTCTATACCGATCAGTTTCAACCACTGAAATTTAAGAAGATGCCTGTATTAAACAGCTGACGTAGTGCTCTGACCACACGGGCTTCGAAGCGAGTAGCCTAGTTTGGAGTAGGTATAGAACAGTTACCGTGATTCGGGAAGTCAAAAGCAGTGAAGTTTTCTCAAAATCAAATGTTTGTAAATCTATCGGACCAAACTGCGAGGTCATCAGTCCGTAGCTTACAAACTACTTAAACTAAGGTAAACTAACCTCAGGACAACATACACACCCATGCTCCAGGGAGGACTCGAACCTCCGATGACGAGAAACCACGCGCTCCGCAGCTAGGCGTCTTAGACCGCTCGGCTACTCCACCACGGCTTAAGTTCTCTCAGAAATGACACTTTAACAATAATTACAACGTATGTCCACAAAGTAAGTTGCGTTTGGTTATATAAACCAAACGTGAAAAGATACAGAAAAAAAATTTATTGTATAAAAATCTGCAACTGTCTAACTACTTTTCTACATAACTTCCGACATTTTGTAGGCACTTGTCACAGCGTGGCACAAGTTTTTGTGCACCTTCTTCATAGAAGGTTGCCGCCTGTGTATTCAACCATGTGGTAACATGTTCTTTCAGCTCATCATTGTTGAAGTGTTGACCACCAAGGACAGATTTTAGGTGTAAGAAGAGATGAAAGGAGTTTTCGTTTCCCCTTCACGTTACCGCCCGACCTCACAAGGCGAATGTGACCAAACAACTCTTACGGGAATTTCACTGGGACGTGTTTGATCATCCTCCGTACAGTCTCGCGCTCCAGTCACGGTCTGCACGGCCACTACGGTCGGGGGTTCGAATCCCCCCTCGGGCTTGGATATTTGTGCCGTCCTTAGTATTAGTTAGTTCATAAGTAGTTTGTAAGTTTAGGGACTGATGACCCCATAGTTAAGTCCCATAAGCTCTACAAACATTTAAACATTTTTTCGTACAGTCTCGCTCCTATCGACTTTCTTCTTACACCTAAAACCTGTCCATAGTGGTCAACACTTCAGCGATGATGACGAGCTGAAAGAATGTGTTACCACATGGTTGAATACACAGGCGGAAACCTACGAAGAAAACATACTAAGACTTCTGCCACGCTATGACAAATGCCTACAAAATTTCGGAGGCTATGTAGAAAAGTAGTTTAATAGTTGTTGTTGTTTTTTTTTTTTTTTTTTTTTTTTTTTTTTTTGGTACAATAAATATTTTTTCTTTATCTGTACCCGTTTGTTTTATATAACCAAACGGAACTTACTTTGTGGACATCCCTCGTATATCATTACATACCACGGTTTTAAATACTGCTATCCATTACTGTTACCAATTCACAACTTTAATATCTGCGGATGCGGATAACGAACTTGCGGATGCGGATAAAGTGCCACTGATGCGGTTGCGGAGATGGGCCTTGCGGATGTGGTGAGGATGCGGATAACACTTTTCTTATCCGCGAAGACCTCTACCTCACAAACGGCTTTGAATCAAATTGCGTGGTTATGGTATATCGCCCCAAATTTGCGACTGGATAGGGGATTTCCTCTCAGAGAGGACACAGTTCGTAGTAATCGATGGTAAGGCATCGACTAAAACAGAGGTAATATCGGGCGTTCCACAGGGTAGTGTTATTGGTCCTCTGCTGTTCCTTATTTACATAAACGATTTAGGGGAAAATGTAAGTAGCTCTCTTAGGTTGTTTGCAGATGACGCCGTCATTTACCGTCTAGTAAAATTATCTGAAGATCAAAACCAACTGCAGAACGATCTGAATAAGATATCAGTATGGTGTGAAAAAAAAAAAAAAAAAAAAAAAAAAGCCGGCCGCGGTGGCCGAGGTGACTGAGGCGCTCCAGTCACGGTCAGCACGGCCACTACGGTCGGGGGTTCGAATCCCCCCTCGGGCATGGATATTTGTGCCGTCCTAGTTCGTAAGTAGTTCATAAGTAGTTTGTAAGTTTAGGGACTGATGACCCCGTAGTTAAGTCCCATAAGCTTAACAAAAGTTTGAACGTTTTTTTTTTTTTGGTGTAAAAATTGGCAATTGACTCTAAATAATGAGAAGTGTGAAGTTGTCCACATGAGTACGAAAAGAAATCCGTTAAACTTTGTTTACAAGATAAATCAATCAAATGTGAAGGCCTTAAACTCCACAAAATACCTAGGAATTACTATTACTTCAGACTTAAATTGGAAAGAACACATAGATAATATCGTGGCAAAGGCGAACCAGAGACTGCGTTTTATTGGCAGAACCCTTAAAACATGCAACATAATTACAAAAGAAACTGCATACACTACGCTTGTCCGTCCATTTTTGGAGTATTTCAGCCCAGTGTGGGATCCTTATCAGGTGGTTTTGACGGAGGACATCGAAAGAGTCCAAAGAAGGGCAGCTCGTTTCGTATTGTCACGATACAGGTGAGACAGCGTTACGGAAAATGATACAGGATCTGGGATGGGAATCATTACAACAACGGCGCTTATCGCTGCGGCATGGGCTACTTGCGAGACTCCAATCAGCAACATTCTCCTCCGAATGCGAAAATATATTGTTGACTCCCACTTACATAGGTAGAAATGATCATCAGAATAAAATACGAGAAATCAGAGCTCGAACAGAGAGATTCGGTTGTTCTTTCTTCCTGCGCGCTATTCGAGAATGGAATGGGAGATAAATAGTATAATTGTGCCAGAATGAAACTTTCACTCTGCAGCGGAGTGTGCGCTGATATGATACTTCCTGGCAGATTAAAATTATGTGCCGGAACCGGGACTCGAACCTGGGATCTTTGCCTTTCGCGGGCAAGTGCACTACCGACTGTGCTATCCCGACACGACTCACGATACCGCCTCACAACTTTACTTCCGCCAGTACCTCGCCTCCTACTTTCCAAGGCAAAGGTCCCAGGTTCGAGTCCCGGTTCCGGCACACAATTTTAATCTGCCAGGAAGTTTCTTAGTATAATTGTGGTTCGATGAACCCTCTGCCAGGCACTTAAATGTGATTTGCATAGTATCCCATGTAGATGTACTTACGGGACTTAACTGCGGGTTCATCAGCCCCTAAATTTACATATTACTCAGGAACGAACTTGTACTAAAGGCAACACAAACACCCGTGCCCGGGGGAGGATTCCAACCTCCGACGCGGGAGGCCGCGCGATCCGCAACGTGGCGCTCCAGACCGCTTGGCGTACGGCAGCTGCGCCGCCGGCTAAACCCCAATCTCGGTTGCCCGTATTTGTGATTATCCGAGTGTATCGGCCAGTGTGCGATCGGCGTGGCATGCAGGTGACGAGTGTGTTTACTCCCACTTGCATAGGTAGAAATGACCATCAGAGTAAAATACGAGAAATCAGAGCTCGAACAGAGAGATTCGGGTGCTCTTTCTTCCCGCGCGTAATAAAAGAATGGAATGAGAGATAAATAGTATAATTGTGCCAGAATGAAACTTTCACTCTGCAACGGAGTGTGCGCTGATATGAAACTTCCTGGCAGATTAAAATTGTGTGCCGGAAGCGGCACTCGAACCTGGGACCTTTGCCTTTCGCGGGCAGAGCGCACTACCGACTGTGCTATCCCGAAACGACTCACGATGCCGCGTCACAACTTTACTTCCGCCAGTACCTCGCCTCCTACTTTCCAAGGCAAAGGAAGTTTCTTAGTATAATTGTGGTTCGATGAACCCTCTGCCAGGCACTTAAATGTGATTTGCAGAGTATCCCATGTAGATGTACTTACGGGACTTAACTGCGGGTTCAAATGTTCAAATGTTTGTAGAACTTATGGGACTTAACTACGGGGTCATCAGTCCCTAAGCTTACAAACTACGTATGAACTAGCTAAGACTAAGGACGGGCCGGCCGCGGTGGCCGAGGGCACTCAGGCGCTTCAGTCACGGTCTGCACGGCCAGTACGGTCGGGGGTTCTAATCCCCCCTAGGGCAGGGATATTTGTGCCGTCCTAGTTCGTAAGCAGTTCATAAGTAGTTTGTAAGTTTAGGGACTGATGACCCCGTAGTTAAGTCCCATAAGCTTTACAAACATTTGAACATTTGAACTAAGGACGGCACAAATATCCATGCCCGAGGGGGGGGGATTCGAACCCCCGACCGTAGTGGCCGTGCAGACCGTGACTGGAGCGCCTCAGTCCCCTCGGCCACCGCGGCCGGCTAACTGCGGGTTCATCAGCCCCTAAATTTACATACTACTCAGGAACGAACTTGTACTAAAGGCGACACAAACATCCACGCCCGAGGGAGGAATAAAAAAAAATGTTTGTATAGTCTATGGGACTTAACTACGTGGTCATCAGTCCCTAAACTTACAAACTACTTATGAACTAACTAAGACTAAGGACGGCACAAATATCCATGCCCGAGGGGGGGGGGATTCGAACCCCCGACCGTAGTGGCCGTGCAGACAGTGACTGAAGCGCCTCAGTCCCCTCGGCCATCGCGGCCGGCCCCGAGGGAGGATTCGAACCTCCGACGCGGGAGACCGCGCGATCCGCAAACGTGGCGCTCCAGACCAATCGGCGTACGGCAGCTGCGCCTCCGGCTAAACCCCAATCTCGGTTGGCCGTATTTGTGATTATCCGAGTGTATCGGCCGGTGTGCGATCGGCGTGGCATGCAGGTGGCGAGTGTGTGGGCAGAGGAGGAAGAGTTATGGCGTGTGGACGGGCGACCAATGGCGCGCGCGCAGGAGCGGCGGCGGCGGCGGCCCGAGGAGGCGCGAGCGCCGGCTCAGTGTGCGCCCAGCCGCGCGCCTGCGAGCATCTCACGCCGCGCTCCAGGTAAGCCGCCAAACTGCTGCGCGCGCACCGCCTAATTGTTTTTCGCCGCCTTCGTTTTTCCTTTTTTTTTTTTTTCCCCCCGCTCCGTTTTATACGGGAGCAACAGCTCTCGCCAGTGACCGGTCGGCGCGTTGTTGCTCTCTGAGGAAGAAGTGACGGCAGGTTAGTGCCAGCTTCCTCTTATTCCGGCGCGGTGGAATACGATCGCGGCCGGCGCCTCGGCCTCCTCGCCTTTGTTGCGTGCGGGGCAGACGTTCGCGCACTGCCCTTGAGACGGCCTGCTCGTTTTTCGTACTATACCAGCTGCCACTGACAATTGTAATCGATTGGCCCTCGGTGTTTTATTGCGTTCCGAGGGAGAAGTGGCGAGAAGTTGTGTAACGCGACCGTGATTTAGTGACTCCCACTTCGCCCCGCAGTTCGCGGGGTGACGGCATTCGTCGATTAAAGCGCGTCACCAACTCTGTTAACCATTTTTACATTTTTATTTATTTACTTTTACTTCGCAATATTGTCTTGGACAAACTTTTGAAATTATAGAGGCTGAGGCACTAAAAACTGTTTTTCCGAATATTTTGAAAAATATAAATTGGATTCAAGAAAAGTTGCATGAAGTTCGACACCCCTGCACAACCCCCGGGGGAAGTGATTCCGAAATCTTAAGTAGGAACCCATTATTTTAATTGTATATTTCAATTCTCCCTGAAAAAATGTAACTTTTGTGTGAAACATTTTTTTCTTTCGTTCGTGATAGTGGCGCTATAATCGGCAAAAATAAAAATGAGTTTAAAATGTTGAAAAACGATAATATCATAATAAAATACTTATCAGATGAGGAAAATTACAGTTTTTGATATTGTTGATAATGCTATCATACGACACCTCCCACAATAGAATGAAGTACATACTGTGGTCATGCTGTCAGTCTGTAGTGTGACTATTCATTGTACTTCAATGAATCTGACTGTACATATCTCTACGCAATCATTTCACCATGTTAACGGTTGCAGAGAGAGTATTTATCATTTCCTCGTACTTTGACGCTCACAGAAATGTTCAAGAAGCTAATCTCTTCCGTGACAGGAATGTTTCTTCTGCAACGACTTTTCAAAGTGTTGTCCAACTGTTTGCTGAAATTGAAAGTGTTAAACCTAGAGAAAGAGTCCGATGACTATTTGTTGGAGATATTGCCGTTTTTCAACAATGTTGAACTCATTATTATTATTGCCGATACAGCTCCATCTATCATGAAACGTAAAAAAATATTTCATACGAAAATAACATATTTTTTCACGTAGATCCAAATCTGCAATAAAATATAGAGCTTCCTGTTTAAGATTACAAAGTCACTCCCACTTCCGCCCCCGGGGGTGGTGCAGGAAAGTCAAGCTTTATGTTAATGGATCACTCTCTTCGTGGTGAACAACTTTTATTACAAATTTTCAGTCAGATTTGTATTTGTCTTAATATTCTGAAATACTGTTTTATATGCCTCAGTCTGTATTCCGATACAAACCTGCTGTAGGTGTAAATTCTTCATATTTAAATACTTCACTACTGTGCTCGAATAGTTTTTGCATTGTCACCCGTGAGAGGGCTCAGAAATATAACAGTGCCCAATAATCTCCATAAGGAACTTCTGTAAAAGAACATCAGTGATTGTTCGGATTTCTTAATTTCAATTTAGCGTCATTCGCGTTTAATTGCCCCAGAGTGTAAGGGAGACATTTTTGTTCACAACAGAAAAAAATGCAAATTTATCGATACTCATCATGTTCCGTTATTTCTGTGAAATACCGTGGGTAACCTACCGGTGTACAATACGATAGAATTATCTAATTTACTGCTGTGAAGCAGAGATCAGCTGTTTTAGAGGCACTATGGTGGTCGTCTTGAGCAACATTTCCAGCTTTGGCAATGTGCAATTTTCTTGGAGGTGTACCGTAACATTTCACTGCTTTTCATCCCTCGAATTGTGACTGTAGGCTACCGGGAACATTGTTAATCCGTTTTCAGTATTACTAACGGTACAAGACTATGATTAAGTGTCAGCTACAATCTGTCGGTGACATTCGAAATTTTTTGTCGAGCCAGAACTGTGTTCGACACTCGGACCTATCCAAAACATCCATATGTGACACATAGACTGCTATTGCGCTATCGTGTTCGCACATTATCTGTCATCCCCGCACAGGACGAGACATTTATTTATAGCCCCAGTTTTTGCTTTGGCTTGAAATACAATGGGTAGTGTATGTGTTGTTACCGTTTAACCAAATCAATGTCCTTTATACAGGCACACGTGTTCAAATGTTTGTAAATCTATGGGTCGTAACTTCTGCGGTTATCAATCCCTAGGCTTACAAACTACTTAAATAAACCTAATGACAACACACACACACACACACACACACACACACACTCCCATGGCCGAGGGAGGACTCGAACCTCCGAAGGGGAGTAACCGCCCACTTCGCAGCAAGTCGCCTTAGAGCGCTCGGCCATTAACACCTCGGCTTATGCATATATGTCTGAAGCACAGTAAATTTGTTAAATCGTTAAAAGACGAACGCTGCAGGTTGTACTACTAACGGTGATACATTCACTTTGTGGTTGGAGCTGAAGTATTTGTTAGCGATATTCTCCGCATCTTCCCAGACGCAATGTTTTTGTCTTTGTTGAGCGGGGCAACTGAGTATAATTTGCCTGTGGTTTACGAGATATTTTAACTTTGTGCATGGAATCATTATTGATGGGACGATGTCGTTACACAGTTGGTCTCGTTTTACACAGAGAGTACTACTTTGTTTATCTCTGTGTTCCAAACTTAATCTTCTTACACTACTGATAGGAACAGCAGAATTCTACTTATGAGAGTATGAGTAATTGCCAAGCCTAGCAATATTATTATGAACTACAATTAAGAATTGCAGAGCCTGTTGTTTCGGACAGACGTCGCAGTTCTTGATTGCGAGTGTCCATAACGAGGTTTGATGCTTCGATCAGTGCGGAAGCACTCGAGGACTAGACCCTTGTCGGATACTGGACCAGTTTTGAGCCATCGAAGTAAAAGGACATACACGTATAAGTGTTTGGGTAGGACGGGGTACGTGCAGGTGTGTTAAGGGGGTATACGATGATCCACCGCGAAAGGTATTGGTCTAGCGCGACAGCCATCTAGCGGCAGCTCAGTTGGCACTAACACGAAACCCAGATTATCAGCAAGACACTTAACCCGCGCGTCGGAAGGAAGACGAGTTTTAAACTCCCGTCGAATTCGCGCATGCGCACTAGACAGCGCTGACGCTCATATGCGCAGGAGCAGAACGCTGCAGTATGCTTTCTGCTTCTACTTTGTGTATGACTTAATGTCGTCGTTGTCAATCGTCTTTACGACTGATTTCAGACTTACTCGTTACAGACTTTCTTTTCTGCTAGGTGTTTATGAAAAGGAATTTTTATATTGGTTGCTTTATACTTTAGAAATGAAATGGAACAGTGCCGTTGAGTCTTAGTTCAAGCTTACAGGGAGAAAATCTGTTTGTATAACCCACACGACCCCCCTGAATCATAATAAGTTACGTCAGCAATCGTTGATTCCTCAGTAATATGCGTACAACTTTACAGAGAGGGGCTTTTCAAAACAGGCCACTCCCTGTCTCACGAAGATACGAAATTCTTGCCCATCTCCGGGCTTAGTCATTAGCTGTGAATATATTCCCTTGCCTACTTTCTGGCCACGGTAGAACGTAATGTCTGGGTCTTCGTCGTTGTGCCCTAATCTGAAGATTTACTGTCACAGCTCCAAATAATGGATCCTCCATCTGCTTAATGCTGTTTAAATGTAATGTAGATAGGCATGTACGTTTGCAACCAAGTGTCGTAACATAAAACGAACGCGTGGTCTGAGGCACCATGTCACGAATTGCGCGGTCGCATCCACTGGAAGTTAGTGCTCTCTCGGGCATTTGTGTGCGTGTTGTCCTTAGCATAATTTCGCTTAAATATTTTTTAAGTAGAGGAACCGATTGCCTATGCAGTTTGGTCCCTTACTTACACAAACTTTGAACTATAATATGAAACAAAGTGTTGGGTCCGTAATTCAGATGGCCGCGGGGACTGAGGCGCTTTAGTCACGGTCTGCACGGCCACTACGGTCGGAGGTTCGAATCCCCCCTCGGGCATGGATATTTGTGCCGTCCTTAGTCTTAGTTAGTTCATAAGTAGTTTGTAAGTTTATGGACTGATGACCCCGTAGTTAAGTCCCATAGACTATACAAAAATTTGATTTTGTAATTCAGAGCAGTCGTGACTCAATTCCGTTCCAACTATATATAAGAAAGGCAATAACCTCATTAAAAATGACAACTTCACATTAAATAAGCCGGTCGCGGTGGCCGAGCGGTGTGCGGCGTGCCAGTCACGTTCTGCACCGCCACTACGGTCGGGGATTCGAATCCCCCCTCGGGCATGGATATTTGTGCCGTCATTAGTATAAGTTAGTTCATAAGTAGTTTGTAAGTTCAAGGACAGATGGCCCCGTAGTTAAGTCCCATATGCTCTACAAACATTTGAACATTAAATAAATACGTTAAGCTCACACAAATTATTTGAATGCATGAAGTTCCAAGAAGCCACGGTTTCCCTTGGGTTCTTGTGTGGTATGAATTAAGAGTCCAAACAAGGGAACTTGTTTTGTATTGTGTCGATACAGGGGAGACAGCGTCGCGGAAATGCTACAGGATCTGGGATGGGAATCATTACAACAACGGCGGTTATCGCTGCGGCGTAGTCTACTTACGAAACTCCAATCAGCAACATTCTTCGCAGAATGCGAAAATATATTGATTCCCACCTACATAGGTAGAAATGATCATCATAATAAAATACGAGAAATCAGAGCTCGAACGGAGAGATTCAGATGTTCTTTCTTCCCGCGCGCTGTTAGAGAGTGGAATGGTAGATGAATATAAAGGTCGTTCGATGAACCCTCTGCCAGGCACTTAAATGTGATTTGCAGAGTATCACATGTAGATGTAGAACGATTACGAGAGCTCAGTTTTCTTTGTTTGATGCGCTTACTACTGTCTGTTACACATGTGCGGATTCGCGCCAAGAAATATCCGCCGAGCATTGTGTTAATAGGTTTACGTGAAACAGCACGTAGTTCCAGATAACCACGCTTTAATACGGCCTTGACGCCCGTGTGTCTGCGGTGGCACAGAACCATAGGTCCGGAGGTCGAGTCCCAGCCACGGCAAATACTTTATGTTCATGTTGCATGATTACCGCACCTACGAGCAGCTGAGAATAAAAAACACCGTTCTGAACTATCTGTGCCTTTCATGATGCTGGCTGGCTACGCACGTTTTTATGTGCGGAAGGGGCGCAGTCGTTTTATTTCTCAGATAGCGCTTCGTATTTAACGAGTGTGTACAGAAACTGACACACCGTCATCAGTTTAATTTTCTTTCATGCAGTACGCTCATTCTTCATCGCCTCTAATAGCCTCATTACGAACAAGATTTCACATACTAAGGAAAACCGTACAACTTTTAAAAGCCGCTACATTGACAAAAGAAAGAGTTAGGGCACTATAGAATATCGTGTAGTAAAACAACGCCCGGTACTGCATACTGTCCTCGCAGGCTCGGCGATTCCTTTTGCGATGCTAAGTTGGTGAGATTAGAGCTGTAAGCACAGTGTCAGCGGCAATGCGTTGTTTCCCAGAAAGACATCGAGCCGGCGGGACGCTGCCTCATGCCGGCTGCATTGCATTCCACGCCAGTCATCCGCCCACGCTTCGCGTCTCAGTTATTTTTTCACTTCACAGACAGACTACAGAGCTTCTCATCTACTTCGTTGCCGCAGTTCTGTGTGGCCAATTGACGACTACGTGTAATATATCAGCGCTATAAACAAATCATGTCTTTTTACAACATCAGCCATTAACCGACCCGATTCGTGTCACAAATTGACTAATTGCCGTTGATACCTAATGTAATTTGGAAAGTGTAGCTCATCGACTCACAACCTTTTTTGATTAGATACCACTTTGGTATCTTTCTTATGAGCGCCGTGCTGCGGTGCGCGTGGCCGTTCGCCGTCGGGGGTTCGAATCCCCCCCCCCCTCGGGCATGGATGTTTGTGTTGTCCTTAGGTTAGTTTACCTTAGTTTAAGTAGTTCGTAAGCTACGGGCTAATATCCACGCAGTTGAGTCCATATATATATATATATCTTGAGTAGGGACCACAAGGTTCAAGAAAAATAACTATGCCAATCCAAAAATAAACTTTAATGTGTAATTTTAACACATTATTTTCACTCAAAAGTAAATTGAATTAACAGTACTAGTGTAATAAATATTTAGGAGAAAATTAAAAAAAAATGTCTGTAAAGCCTATGGGACTCAACTACGGGGCTATCAGTCCCTAAACTTACAAACTACTTATGAACTACTTACGAACTAGGACGACACAAATATCCATGCCCGACGGGGGATTCGAACCCCCGACCGTAGTGGCCGTGCAGACCGTGACTGAAGCGCCTCAGTCCCCTCGGCCACCGCGGCCGGCAGGAGAAAATTAAATTCGGTTTGGATCAATGTGATTTTAGATCGTATATCTTCTTTTCAAGTTCCGTAATCCTAGGGCTAATACTGTTCCTTAAAGCGAGACTCATATTATCACGTACCTTCAGCGATTTCCTGATTTATTTTGATGAAAATGTTTGCCAAGTTATGGGACCTAACTGCAGTGGTCATCAGTTCCTAAACTTACAAACTACTTACACTAACTTATCCTAAGAACAACACACGTGCCCATGCCCGAGGCAGGATTCGAACCTCGCGACGGCGAACGGCCGCATGGACCGCAGCAAGGTGCCTCAGTGCGCACGGCTATTCCGCCGCAGCTGATTTTTTTTTTCTTTACTAGTAAAGCAGGAAGTTGTTATTCACGTAAATAAGTTGTGGGATAAATGCGTAAAGACAACGAAAAGCGATTTCTTAAATGTTACTGCATGGAATTGTCTTTTTTACAACAAAATTGCTCAAAAAGATGGATGCAAATGGATTCTTACAGATTCTATCATTCCAGAATTTAATAATGGTTCGTAGAATTCGAAGGCAAATTGATATCTTTTAAATGATACCGATTTTATCCACTTAGGAAACACCAGTGAAATCGGCACATTATTGTGGGTTGGCTCACCACATACCATGGAATTAATCATGTAAAATAAAAAGAAGTTCGAAATTTTAAATCTTACGCAAATGATATTTTAGGTCTTGCGGACCACAGTTTGGAAACCAATGTTGCAGATAGTACTTACCATTCGGGACTCGTATTTTAGGAGCTGTTGATATGTACATTAAATGTACAAAAATCGCAACTGCTTTTGGGACCGTAACTCTAAGAAATATAATATTCAAGTAGTCCCGTGGAATTTTTGTAGTAGTCGAGTATTTCTGTTTAACTACCAATACGAAGCCACGCTGTAATATTCTGAAAGCTACTGCAAGTCGTCATTCAATCTAGGAGTCGATATTGTATTTTGCAGTATTGCGTGAGACCAGTATTTCGCTGAAAAACATAGATACGCTATTCACATATGCCTTAAAAACTTTGATTTAGAAGATCTTTGTTTCGTCAAAGACTTATTCTCGCTGTAAGTTTTCTATTGGAGCTAAATTTACTTCAGATGACAGTGAAACCTACGTCCGCTTATTCCGTTCAACTTGCTATGCACATTGCAAAAAAATCTACATAAAATGGCTGACACTCTTATTAGTTTGCTCTATAGAACACACGAATTGCAGGAACAAAATTCATACTGCGTTTCTCTTGTTATGCACATCATTGCACACAATAAAAATAGTTGGCCACAGATCTCACTTTAGTGCAGTTTCTTAGGAAAATCATGAATACGTGCAATGGCAATACATTTCAAATATTATTCATACTCCTAAATCTCTCATAACTAAGGGTAATTATTCTTCTTAGCCATTTTAAGACACCTTAGAATACCGTTTCTGTATTTCAGGTAGAGCATAAGGGACTTAACTGCGGGGTCATCAGTCCCTAAACTTACAAACTACTTATGAACTACCTTATACTAAAGACGACACAAACATCCAAGCCCGAAGGGAGATACGAGCCCCCGACGGGGAACGGCCTCGCGCATCGTAGCATAGCGCCTCAATGCGCTCGGCCGCTCCGGCGCGGCTCAACGCTAATCAATGTAGTCTTTGCTGATACGCAAGCTAACAAGTTGCACAACACTGAATGGGCCCAGTTAAATTACTTTCACATGCATTACAATCTTGGCATTTGTGGTATTACTGCAGTATGCTGCTTCATCATCTGACGAAGTACGTTAAGCCATGCAGTGTGTGTTAAAAACTATCACTGAGGGAGGAACTGCGAATCCTTTCGCGGCCACAGATTTCAGTATGTGACACTCAGTTGCTAAAATTAATACTGGAAAGGAAGTCTCCTGATAGATTGGCTAATCTTCCTTCTGGTGCCCAAGACTTCTAAGTATAGTGCTAGCTCCAACAGTGTCCCGTCAGATGTATCTTAATTAAGTGGGCATAGTAGTTACGTCAGCCCATAAGGTCGGGAGCATTCTACAAAGATAGTAGCAGCCAGCAGTTGCGAAGGCGCTTCACTCTCCATTCTTTTATCATTGAGCGGTGACTAGCATTAAGATAATACAGTATTCGGCTAATGGACAACAATCTAGAACCACGGTTTTATTAAATCACCCTGTAATATTAAAATACTTTTCAGGTGCGTGTTGGTGGGGAGATTCCTACACCAAGGTTTGCAACCTAGAAATCCATTTTCGAATAATACGTACAGAGTTGTTTTGACACAAATTTTATCTGTCTCAACTTCTTGGCTCTGCACATATCCTACTTCAAGGTAGTTGAGTGCTTCCTTCAGGGACACAGTTCATTGTTCACTCTTCCGGCTTAAAAAGCATGTTCTCTTTTTCCATTGACGTGATAATAGTTGTTCGCTAATGTTCTGTTGACGATGAGATCATCCTTATCTAATGGAAACAGTAGACGAAGGAGAACCAGTAGATTCGGTCTTTCTAGATTCCTGAAAAGCGTTCTGCATTGTACCGCCCGGTCGACTGATAACGAAGATAAGATCGCATTGAGAATCTTCTCATATATATGACGTTGGTCCCAAAAAAACATTACAAATATTCTACTGGGTGTCCCCCAAGGAATGGCAGTAAAACCACTGAAACTCAGTTAACACAAGGGTTTTCTTTCCTTTTTTTTTTTTTTTTTCTTTTTTTTCAGATAGTGCCTCTAGTGCTCCTGAAATTCTTTATTGCCGTCATTGTTGTTTACAGGAAAATAACATCGCTCTACAGGTGTAAGAAAAGTTAACACTTGAAAATATTTGCATTTGGTGTATTGAATAGCAGCTGTTTTAAATGTAGCTAATGATCATGAACAAAGGAAAAACCTCATTTTATTCGATTTAAAGATTTTCGGAATGCTTCTGAAGATTGTCACCTTGTTTAAATACATAGTAAAACTACCGCGAAGCAGTCTGAAATAATCGCTTGAAACCAATAACTGGAACGTAAAATGATGGGAAGGGGAAGGCTCGGACGAGGTGTAGAGTACATGTGGCGGAAAACGCAAACACGACTTGGTGACCATATATATTGAAGAGTAGTACATCACATAACCATAATGAAGGCAACGAAGACAATGGCCCCTTTCATTCCAGAGACACAACATATTCGCCGCGGTGGAGTAGCCGAGCGGTCTAAAGCACCTCGCTGCGGAGCGCGCGGTTGCTCGCCGTGGAGGTTCGAGTCCTCCCTGGGGCATGTGTGTGTGTGTTTGTCCTTAGGTTAGTTTACCTAGGTTTAAGTAGTTTGTAAGCTACGGACTGATGACTACGCAGTTTGGTCCGATAGAATTACAGACAACATATTCTTACTCTGGCGGGAATCGGCAAATCGCCGTGGGTAGTGTGAATAATGGGCAGGCGCAGTACCTAAACAGTGCGTGGACGCGCTGAGACACGCTAGGGCAGTTTGTGTTTGTAGAGCTTATGGGACTTAACTACGGGGTCATCAGTTCCTAAACTTACAAACTGCTTATGAACTAGCTTATACTAAAGACGGCACAAACATCCATGTCCGAGGGGGGATTCGAACCCCCGACGGGGAACGGCCTCGCGCATCGTAGCATAGCTCCTCAATTCGCTCGGCCGATCCGCCGCGGCGCTAGGGCAGTCCGTGCAGTTGTGTCCACCACTGTGTCCGGATGGTGTAGTGGCCAGCGCACCAGCCGAGTGAACAGGAGACCCAGGTTCGAATGCCGTTCCGGCACATGTTTTCAGTTTTCCCCACTGATGTAATTCTGTGACCGCTGGTAGTTAATGGTTTTGCTTCCTTTGTCTCTTGATCCAAAGTATTTGTTTCGTCTAACGACTGCAGTGATGCCTTAGTGGAATCGTAACAAGTCGCTGTTCAGCGCATAGAAATACAACATAAGTTATCGAACAACTTAAGTATGACTCATTCAAATAAAGGCGACGCTGTTCTCACAGGACTGTGCTGGACGGAATCAAAGAAATTGTAGTTCAAAGTAGGCTGAGTCTACATTGGATACCTAGAGTGTAAATCATGAGAATGAAATAGCCAAAAACTATTTTTGCTAGCTCCAAAAAATGTTCAAATGTTTGTACAACTTATGGGACTTAACTACGGGGTCATCAGTCCCTAAGCTTACAAACTACTTATGAACTAGCTAAGACTAAAGACGGCACAAATATCCATGTCCGAGGGGGGATTCGAAACCCCGACCGTAGTGGCCATGCTGACCGTGACTGGAGCGCCTCAGTCACCTCGGCCACCGCGGCCGGCTTGCTAGCTCCTTCGCGAAGGTATTAGAACACAGAGTGGGCTGTATTATTATGAAACACCGTCAACGATATACTGTACGGTATCTTGCGGAGTATACAGGCAGAATAGCTCAGTTATCTAGCGTCGTCTAATATACAAACATACCGACACGGAAGCTCTAACGTATAGGTCCGAGTAAACCACATAAAACGCCGCGGCAGAATAGCCGTGCGCACTAAGGCGCCCACCAGCGGCGCGCACGGCCGTTCGCCGTCGGGGGTTCGTGTCCTCCCTCGGGCATGGGTGTTTGTGTTGTCCTTAGGTTATTGTAGTTTAAGTCGTTTGTAAGCCTAGGGACTAATAGCCAAAGAAGGTAAGTCCCAAAGATTTACAAACGTTTGAACATTTGAGGAAGTTTTACTGGTACACAAAGTACCCTCTGCCACACAGCGTGCGGTAGACATAAAGCTAAGTTGTAGCAGTACTTATACCATGAATATCGCTTTGAAAAATGCGATGCTGTTCTCTGATAGATAAATTAGAGGCTGTGTTTCCATCGCATACCTCGAATATATATTTTATGAGAATAAGAAATAAAAAGTTTTATCCTCCGCAATATTCAAGTTTCCCGCCACACTATTGTTCTAATTCTTTATAATAATACGAGTCGTCGTTTGTACTGCGTAAACTAGTAATGAATTGAAGGGATGCAACGAAAATCGTAGCATTAATTTTCTGCTTTAGAGAGGCATCTATATTGTCCGACTACGTAATAAGTGTTTCTTTTGAACTTCCGTGTACAGAAGCGATTAGAAGCAGAGACGTGGCCCACGGACGCATTACCATTGCGTAATGCCGCTTGCACGCCGCTTCTCGCTTTATGGACAGTAAACGCCCACTCTGGTAAACAGTTTGTGCGCTCAAGAGTGGAGGCAGCCACCGTAACGTACTGCTGCGCAAAAGAGGGACCCCCAGCTATACCACCGAGGAGGAACACTTTTCTCATTGTTGTATTATTACTGAAACCCTCAAATTTACATACTCGCACCGAGAAAGCGATCTCCCTTTTTCTTTACAGTTCCATCCATTTCTGAAATAATAGTTTGGCAAATCGACAAAACTGAAAATTGCCTCGACTGTCACAAGTCATATATATATATATATATATATATATAAGCTGCAACTATTTATTCACAACCGATGCAAAGGCGTTACATGATTGCACCTTTTACTGTCCTTCAAAGTATTCACCAGTGTTGTGTAGAACCCGTTGCCAGCGATGTGGAAGGCGTAGTATACCGTTAGCAGAGTCTGTTCTGTTGATGGTGCGAATAGAACGGTCGACTGCGTATCAAATCTCTGGAACAGTTGTGAAGCGAATGCCACGAAGTGGTTCCTTCATCTTAGGAATGAAATCAAAGTCACAAAGACTTAAGGCCGGGTTTGTATGGTGGATGGTACAGTACTTTCCAGTCCCATCGACCGAACATAGCATGCTCGCCGTCGGAGGTTCGAGTCCTCCCTTGGGCATTCGTGTATGTGTGTGTGTGTGTGTGTGTGTGTGTGTGTTGTCCTTAGGTTAGTTTACCTTAGTTTAAGTTCAAAATGTTTGTATAGTCTATGGGACTTAACTACGGGGTCATCAGTCCCTAAACTTACAAACTACTTATGAACTACTTACGAACTAGGACGGTACAAATATCCATGCCCGAGGGGGGATTCGAACCCCCGACCGTAGTGGCTGCGCAGACCGTGACTGGAGCGCCTCAGTCCCCTCGGCCACCGCGGCCGGCTTAGTTTAAGTAGTTTGTAAGCTACGGACTGATGACCACGCAGTTTGGCCCGATAGTTTTACAAACAAACGAACAGAGCAGCCACAGCTTGCGCTGTATGCGGCCGCACATTGTCGTGCAAAATGATTGGTGTGTTGTTTGTTTGTTTGTCAAAATATCGGACTCAACTGCTGGGTTATTAGTCCGTAGCTTACGAACTACTTAAACTAAATTAAACTAACCTAAGGACAACACACACACCCATGCCTGAGTGGGGAACTCGAACGGCCGCGCGCACCACACCACGGCGCCCTAATGCGCACGGCTAATTCGCCGCGGCTGAAAATCTGAGCTGAACCGGAGGTAGTTGGGTTGACAGGAAGTGTTGACGCTTCTTTTGCAAATCTGGTCGCAGGTGATGCTCCAAAAACTAACAGTAATGCTGTGCACTGACGGTCTGGAGGAACGTAATGCGTTAGGAAAACACCATCACAGTCGTACACGAGAATCACCATAACTGTTCTGTACGGCAATGTCGATTCCCTCACGCCTCTTAAAGACCTTGATGACACTGGCGTGCTGTACGACCTCTGGCACATTCAGTCTTGATCCAACTCCGTATTTGCTGTTTCGAAAAACATAGTGACACCATTACGTTCGACAGTTCGTACACAAGTGACTGTTTCCCTCGATTGTGCGCACGCCAGTGACGTGGGACGGGCGAGTCCATTTGCTCGGAGGTAAGGTAGGTCAACAACGTGTGCTACCAGCGACAATAATAGATTCCACTGCATAGTGTCTCCACAGCGGCCGCGGCGGAGTGGCCGAGCGCAGTGAGGCGCTATGCGCGAGGCCGTTCCCCGTCGAGAGTTGGAATCCTCCCTCGGGCATGGTTATTTCTGTTGTCTTTAGTATTGTTAATTTAATTGTTAATTAATTAATTAAGTTAATTTATAAGTTGTTTGTAAGTTTAGGGACTGATGGCCTCGCAGTTAAGTTCCATAAGCTTAACATTTGAAAATTTTATCTCCACAGCAGAGTTCCCAGTATTTAAGTTCCAACCCTCGTATATATCGACATGTTAGTAAATTGTTTCATGCTAATTCACCATTACATACTTATAAGGTGTGTTACCACAAGAAATACACGTAAAACAAGTTCCCAAGCATGGTCCATTTCGTCGCACAAAGATATTCGGCAACTCTGATGCTCCCTGAAGTGGACCTGTTGTAAATAGCGAAGTCAGATTAGATCATAAATGGATAAGCAGCATTCGTATAATGCGCATCTGATACTTCCACGTCCTTGACTGACCAGATTAATTTAGGATTTCCGTTGTTTCTCTGTCATTTTAGACTTTAGAGGAATGTAGGGATGATGTCTTTCACGGACACATTGAGTTTTAACCCTACTTTCAAGTACAAGAATTTCGCACTTACGAAAACACACTTGCTAATGACAGTCATTGCTTCAGTTTCATAATCAGACTTTGTCATAAATAGCGCATACTCAGGTAGCAAAGCATCTACACCAGAGGATAATTAAAAAAAAAATCTTAATAGGTTTCCTGAAGTCTCACAGGTTTTTCTTGAGCTGTGTAGAATGTGAGACTGTCATATTTTTCTAGAAGCCTTATTTATGTGGAACGTTAAGACATAATACCACTGATGAAACAGAATCACTTATTACGAACATTCGATTCATGACGTAGTTACTGTAGAGTGAATTAGTTCGATTATTTCTTGCAAAGTGAATAATTAAGCGAGTTCTTTTTCATTGTGGGAACCACCTAAGTCTCAGAGAAGACATTAACAAGAGATATTCAGGCATACGTGAGCTATATGTCTCAGTTTTACTGTCACAGTTACATGGTGCAAAGTACAATGTGACGACAACATGCCAATACAATCAATTCCAAATTGTATCCACCACTACATTGTGTTATGTGTTAATGCAACAATTTAATAACGTAATTACTGATAATTTACGTAATCAGTATTGCGGTATTAGGGAACAGTGATATTAAGCCGCGCGGGAATAGCAGCGTGGTCTAAGGCATCATGCTACAGGCTGGAAGGCCGCTCCCGCAGGAGGTTCGAGTCCTCAGCAGGACATGTGTGTGTGTGTGTGTGTGTGTGTGTGTGTGTGTGTGTGTGTGTTGGCCTTAGGGTAAGTTATGTAGTTTGTAAGTCTAAGGACTGATGACCATAGCAGTTTTGTCCAATAGGTTTTACAAACATTTGAGTTTTTAGTGATATTGGTATAGATATTTTCATAAGAATTAAGTTTCGTGACCTAAACACAATCGCAGACTTTAGTTTTGGCTCCTCATAAAATTTCATTATACCCCCAGGATGGAAATAACTGCTTTAAAATAAGCTGGTAAGCGTCCACGATGAAGACGATTCCCGCGGAAGAATAGCCGTGCACACTAAGGCGTCCTGCTTCAGTGCGCGCGGGCGTTGGCCGTCGAGGGTTCGAGTCCTCCCTCGGGCATGTGTGTGTGTTGTCATTAGTATCAGTTACTTTAAGTTAGTGTGAGTAGTTTGTAAGCCTAGGAACTGATGACCAACGTAGTTAAGTCCCTTAAACTTACAAACATTTGAACAGTTTTCATGAAGACGATTTGTGTGTGAAAGCACGATGCTCAGGAATGAGCATGAAGCTTGTGGCGTGATGGTGATAAGTACCTACTGATGGTACAATACAGGTTTTAGCGACAGTTGTTTACATCCGTAGTGAGATGACTGACTGGACATCAATTCGTGGTCGCCGGCCGCGGTGGCCGAGGAGACTGAGGCGCTCCAGTCACGGTCTGCACGGCCCCTACGGTCGGGGGTTCGAATCCCCCCTTGGGCATGGATATTTGTGCCGTCCTAGTTCGTAAGTAGTTCATAAGTAGTTTGTAAGTTTAGGGACTGATGACCCGTAGTTAAGTCCCATAGACTATACAAACATTTGAACATTTGAATTCGTGGTCAATGACAGGTTTCAGGGTGTTCTAATCGCCAATACGGGACACACCTTCAGAGTTATGAGCCGCGGTGGAGTGGCCAATCGTTCTAAGGCGCCTTGCCGCGGAAAGCGCGGTTGCTCGCCGTCGGAGGTTCGAGTCCTTCGGCCATGGGTTTGTGTCTTGTCCTTGGATTAGTTTCACTTAGTTTAAGTAGTTCGTAAGCCTAGGGACTAATAACCAAAGGAGTCGATTCCCATAGATTTACAAACATTTGAACATTTTCGAAGGTTGGAGGGAAGTGTGTGGGGTAAAAATCGCAGAGGAAGGCCAAGAGATGGAGACAGTAAGCAGATTCAGACAGATGTAGGTTGCCGTTCTTATGTGGAGATAAAGAGACTTGCTCAGGATAGGGTATTGTGGAGAGCTGCATTAAATCAGTCTTCGGACTGAAGACCACAACAACAACAACAACAACACGTAAATATAATTAATTAATATTCAAGCGCAAACTAAGTATCAGTGTCTGATAATGTTTATGCAGTAGGAGACGAAACTGAGTTGCTCAATCAACAAAACTACCAGTGTCCAACACTCGAAGTTTCAGCTTCGTTTCTCTAAAGTTCATTGAGTTTTCTTATTCGTTTTCTTCTTCAGTGCTCAAGTTTTTAGGAACAGCGCTACTTGATAGAAGGTCTCAGTAGTAGGAATAAACATTGAATCTCGGAAACTGGAATAAAGCAGCAGTGCCAAATAAATTGGAATATCTTGAGGACTGCCCTATGACTCGGTCACTGGACAGGCGGGTCAGTAAAGCTGCGTTCCCGAATGTAAGTGGGCGCTTGGCAGACATAGGTGAGCCGGGCGCCGGCGGCGGTGGCCAGGGGAAGGACGCGCGGTCTCAAAGGGCGCAGGCTCTACTCGAGATAGGCCCACCTTATCTCACAGCTGACACTGCACGTCCTTGCGCATCAGCCTCCCAATGCACCAAGCTGGACCGCCTCAAAACGTCTCCACTTACGCGCGCCGCTGCTCTCCGCGGTCAAGTACGGCCCCGTTGACGAATCTACGGCTCTATTTACGACCTAACAGATGCGCGGGATTGCCACGCGGTGTAAGGCGTCATGCTGCGGACTGGACGACCGTTCCCGTCGGAGGTTTGAGTCCTCCCTCGGGCATGGGTGTTTGCGTTGTCCTTGGCGTAATTTAGTTTAAGTAGTTTGTAAGTCTAGGGACTGATGGCCACAGCAGTCTGGTCCAATAGGTTTACAAACCAGAATGAAATTTTCGTTCTGCAGCGGAGAGTGCGCTATTATGAAACTTTCTGGCAGATTAAAATATTGTGCCGGAACCAGTATTCAACGTAAAGTTATGAAGATGGAACGGACCGTGAAGCATGCTGGGATAGTTCAGACGATAGAGCGCTTGCCTGCGAAAGGCAAAGGCTCCAGGTTCGAATCCCGCTGCCGGCACACAATTTTAATCTGCCAGGAAGTTTCAGGTTTACAAACATTTGAATACTGGACAACCTAAAGGTACGTTTAGATGGTCCATAAAAATTGTATATAGTCGACAGTATATCACGGAAATTTTGTTTGGCAACGCTGTAGCCACATGTATTGCAGCCAAACAAACGACAACACACCGGCATCTATTGCCTGACAATGTTTTGCGGCAACAGATTTTCCGAGTCAGAAAAGTTTGCAGAGGGCGGCGCCATTTCATATAAAATGAAGGAGGGAAGATTAATGTTTAACGCCCCGTCTACACCGTGGTCTTTAGAGGTGGAGCTTACGCTCGAGTAGTTTGGGTAAGGATGGGGAAGGAAATCGGCTGTGCCCTTTGAAAGGAACCATCCCGGCATTTTCCTGGAATGATTTAGCAAAATCACGAAAAACCTAAATCTGGATGCCGGTCACAGTGGCCGAGCGGCCTGCGGCGCGCCAGTCACGTTCTGCACGGCCACTACGGTCGGGGGTTCGAATCCCCCCTCGGGCACGGATATTTGTGACGTCCTAAGTATTAGCTAGTTCATAAGTAATTTGTAAGTTTAGGGACTGATGACCCCGTATTTAAGTCCCATAAGCTCTACAACCATCTAAATCGGGATGACTGGAGATGTATTTGAACCACCATCCTCCCGAATGCGAGGCAAGTGTGTTACCACTGCGTCACCTCGCTCGGTTTCACATAAAATGAATGGGTGCGGCACTCGTATTTTTATATGAAACAAGTAAACAGCGAAACTATATTTCTTGGCGTTTCTGTCTATATACGAGGGTTGGAACTTAAATAGTGGCAAATATTTATTCACAACCGCTATAAAAGCGTTTACCCGTTCGGTTAGCCGTGTGGTCTAACGCACCGCTTTTCGAGACGGGGAGGCGTGCCGGCCAGCCTGGCGGTTTTCCACATCCCTTTAGGTGAATACCGGACCAATACCCAACACCCGTCTCAGTTAGACGATTTGCTAACATTTCGTAACACTTTACACAGGGTTCAGATTTCCTCATGGGGGGCATCGGGTGGCGACAGGAAGGGTATCCGGCAACCCCGAAAATATTAACACGCCAAATCCAAATGATAACGCCGACACTGCATTTGCGGGAACATGACGAAAGAGAAAGAACCTATATAAAAGCGTTATATGTTTGCACCTATTTCTGTCCTTCAAACTAGTCACCATCGTTGTATAGAACCCGTTGCCAGCGACGTGGAAGGCGTAGTATACTGTTAGCAGAGCCTGTTCTGTTGATAGTGTGAATGGAGCGGTCTACCGCCAGTCTAATCTCTGGAATAGTTCTGAAGCGAAAGCGACGAAGTGGTTCCTGCATCTTCGGAATCAAATCAAGGTCACAAGGATTTATGTCCGGGGAGTATGGTGGATGGTACAGTACTTCTCAGTCCCATCGACCGAACAGAGCATACACAGCTTGCGCTGTATGCGTTCGCGCATTGTCGTGCAAAATGATGGGTGGGTTGAGCAGAAAGTGTTGTCGCTTCTTTCGCTAAGCTGGCCGCAGCTGATGCACATTCAATCTTGATCCAACTCCGTTGTTCCTGGTTCCGAAACATAGTGACGCCGTTACGTTAGACCGCTTGCTCATAAATGACTGTCTTTCAAATGTTTGTACAGCTTATGGGACTTAACTACAGGGTCATCAGTCTCAAAACTTACATACTGCTTATGAACTAGCGAACATTAAGGACGGCACAAATATCCATGCCCGAGGGGGGATTCGAATCCCCGACCGTAGTGGCCGCGCAGACCGTGACTGACGCGCCTCAGTCCCCTCGGCCACCGCAGCCGGCTGTCTTCCCCTCGATTTTGCGAACGGCGGTGCCGCGGGACGGGCGCCTCTATTTGCTCGGAGGTTAGGTAGGTAAATCAACAACGTGTGCTATAATCGACAATATAAGGTTCCATTGCACAGTTTCTCCACAGCAGTGTTGTCACTATTTAAGTTCCAACTTTCGTACATACTGCTTTCTGCGTTCCAAAATTCAGAACATAGATGTGTTGCGTTAATAAATAACAAATTTTGTCATTAGACCCTTTTTACATTGTTGACAGAACAAGATAACTAAGCGACAACAACTGTAAAGAAATCTACCTTGCCGGCCGCGGTGGCCGAGGAGACTGAGGCGCTTCAGTCACGGTCTGCACGGCCACTACGGTCG
This sequence comes from Locusta migratoria, assembly GCA_026315105.1. Lineage (NCBI taxonomy): Eukaryota > Metazoa > Arthropoda > Insecta > Orthoptera > Acrididae > Locusta > Locusta migratoria. The sequence continues at coordinate 661,230,073 of CM048755.1, read as the reverse complement.
GGGTTCGAATCCCCCCTCAGGCATGGATATTTGTGCCGTCCTTAGTTGTAGGTAGTTCATAAGTAGTTTGTAAGTTTAGGGACTGATGAGCCCGTAGTTAAGTCCCTTAAGCTTAACAAACATTTGAACATTTTGTAATCTACCTTCAAAGCAACCACTGTAAGTGCGCAAACTTTTGTATGAACAAACACGAGCCGCGGCGGATTAGCCATGGCATTGGGGTGCCGTGCTGCGGTGCGCGCGGCCTTTCTCCATCGGGGGTTCGAGTCCCCCCTCGGACATGGGTATGTGTGTGTGTGTGTGTGTGTGTGTGTGTGTGTGTGTGTTGTCCTTATGTTAGTTTACCTTAGTTTAAGTAGTTTGTAAGCTACGGACTAATATGTTTGTTTGTAAAGCTTATGGGACTTAACTGCGGGGTCATCAGTCCCTAAACTTACACACTACTTATGAACTAGCTTATACTAAAGACGGCACAAACATCCATGCCCGAGGGGGTGTTCGAACTCCCGAAGCGGAACGGCCTCGCGTATCGTAGCATAGCGCCTCACTGCGCTCGGCCGTTCAGTCGCGGCTACGGACTAATAACCACGTAGTTGAGTCCGATAGATTTACAAACATTTTAACATTTTTTTAACAAAAGCGGATCGATACTGTTTTCGCTGAATCACGTGACTGCAGCGCTGTCTGCGAGAGAAGCGCGAAACAGAGGTGACAGCGAGACGGAAGAATTTATAGACAAGGACAGCAATTGATATTGCCCTGCAATATGAAGTGTGGTCCACCCTTCATGGGCAACACAACAATCCCTCGGAACTACCTGCAAAATCATCAATTTTGACCATCCATACCGAAATTGCCGTGTATTCCAGTCTTTTTGCAACAGTGTTGACAACAACGCTTTTTAGGCTAAATATAGGGTGTCTCACGAAAGACGCCTGCCGGGCGCCGTGGCTCAGCGCGCCCGATCAGTGGACTAAACGCCCTCTGTAAAAAAATAGCTGAGGCGAATATTCCACGACCAACCAAGAACAAACCAACGACCGCACAGCATTGATCTACCTGGAAAAAAAGTGGTGAAAGATAGGGTTCGTATTGAGAAGGTATTTTTTTCTGCTTCTTGGCAATGCGTACACCTAAACGTGAGGACGAGATTAGATTAATTACAGCACGCACGGAGGCATTTAAACAGACATTTTTCCCACGCTCAATGCGTGAATGGAATGGGAAAATCCCTGATAACTGTGCACTGGGACGTACCCTCTGCCAAGCACTTCACAGTGGTTTGCAGAGTATTGACTTAGATGTAGACTGACGTCACAATTAACAGCAACAGCATATAGGTTATTTTATTAATTTATATAAGCAAAAAAAGAAACGTCATTGGATGAAATTCTGGATTACAAACATTTAAAAAGGGACTGTAGATAAAGCGTACTTGGGGACATCATGTGTGTAAATCCATACTTCCATTCTTTTGCAATTGATCAGGTACATGTAACGGGGTGATATGCATCGAAGAAACAGGGGAAGCAATAATTCGTCCCATGCTGATGTTGTGCACGTATAAATACAAAATAACATATATGATGTTGCGGTTAAGTGTGAAATCAGTAATGTACGCATTTCCAAGGAGCAAAAAAATATTTGCCGGTGGGCGGAATCGAACCTGCGAACCTTTCAATAAATATCCGATCTCCTACCGCTGATCCAAACACTGCTTTCTAAACAGATTCTGTCAGGGGCAGTTGATAAGGTGCATATGGTGATAGATCCGTATCAAACTTCCTTTTATTTCCTAAACGCTTAGCCACCTGGAGTTCCCGCTTCGTGTACTTTCATAGGACGAATTCGGCGATGACGAGTAGGCTTCCTCTCCTTGTAAGTGTAGACAAAAAAGTCTATAACAAAATAACGTAACCTCTTTGACAAAACCAATTCAAGTCTAATTAGAGCATAAAACCAGAAAACAAAACTTAAAAAAACTTTTATAACATAAACAAAATTGTGCTTTAAATGCAATATCTATCAAAAATCGACGGAAAATCAGTCACAAGTATCATGAAATTTGTGTAATTTCGCTTCTATAATTCAGTATAAAATGAGTCTTCGAGGTTGTGCAGGTACGTTGAGCTCCTCACTTACTATTTAATCGCGCAATTCGACCAAATTCTCAGAATGCTGATGTGGGCATTTCACTTGCTGTTCCAACATTTCAGCAGAAAGTTTGCCATGGTACTCAAGTCACCTGATTTCGAAGGCCAAACTGGATGTAATAAGGTGGGGGAACAACGCTCCGAAAAGCAGCCACATATTCTCCCAGCCCAAACAAGTTTGCTGTTGGTTTGAAATATATGGGAATCATGTAGATGTTGACTGCAAGGCAACACATTATCGTTCAGCAAGTTTAAATCAGTAGATCTGGAACCGATAGTGATTCAACCAGACGTGAAACGTTTCTCCAGTCTCCGTCAGTCAGGATCGTTTTCCAATCACAATTCAGACGTCGTGATTCGTGGCCACGTGTTTTACACCACTGCTCGTAGATACGTTGAACAGTCCACCGCGAAACACCAGAGAATCCAGCAACCACACACAGCGTAAGAACATTGAGATGGCCGAACACGATTGCCTCTAATGTGCTGTTTAAAGCTTTCCAGGCGTATTAATTACTTCCGTACCTACGGACGTCGCGCCGGATGGTAGTGTCAGAACTGTAGCACTTGACTCGATCACTATGCTTTCAGTAGTGGCTTCACGATTCGTCTGTTCATATACACTGGACTGACAATTTTTTCCTTTTGTTTTTGGTCTGGTGAGTTTATTTACAAGCCTGATAATTGTGAGCAAAGACGTCCGTTACTAGGTATGCCCGTCAAGATTACCCAGAATAATACCTACGTTGGTAGCGTATGTTGATGGGTGAGTCCCCCCCGGGGATCAAATCACGAATGCGGCAGCCTTCAAGAAGGTCACACGCCCGATAACGCTATTTGGTGTCGATAGTCACATTTTCGGCCTGGATGCTTTCTTGTTGTTTGGATTCTGGATCAATTACAAAGTTCAGGTCGTCGCTGACGCAGTTTCTTCTAGGAACTTCATGTGTGCCGTAGTCCCACGTATATTGGGACCTGGTTTGGGGTGCGCCACTGATTTCAGGTCTCCTTACCCACAGCCTTGAAGCGAGAACTCGATCGACTCCACGAGGCTAGGATGATTGAACCAGTTAAAACAAGAGTTTAGCCACGCATCTAGTTAGTAGTCGATATATCCTGTTACTCCCTCCTGTTATGCAGAGATTTTCAATCAACAACCAATGCCCAGAAACAAGTGCACACCCACCCTTTATCACTTCCAGCACACGTCCTCATAGAACTGACCAGACAATATTTTTTAAGATCGATCTGGAAGACAAATATTGGCAAACACCACTGCATGAACAGACGAATTTTCTCTTTCTCTCCGGATTGTAGAAATGCTTGCATTTTGGAAACGGTTCCGCTCCTAAAACGTTTAAACATATCTGCGTCCGCTTTCAGTGACTATCTAAATGGCTTATTGTTTTAGGCACTCTTCGACTAAGAAACCTTTGCCCACTATTTTCCACATTGCGTGACTCATGGCTACAAAGGAAGGAAGGAAGGAAGCTTAGGGTTTAACGACCCGTTCCCAGCTTGGTCATTAGAGACGGAGGTAACGCTAGCAGTTTTAGGTAAGGATGGAGAAGGAAATTGGGCGTGACCTTTGAAAGGAAACGTCCTGGCATTGCCCAGAGTGATTTAGGAAAGTCACGGAAAACCTAAATCTGGATGGGTGGGGGTGGATTTGAACCACCGTCCATCCGAATGCCAGACCAGTGCGTTACCTCTGCGCCTCCTCGATCGGTTCAGGGCTACATTTCTCCTTAAAAAATGCGAGTTTTTATCGGAACAAATGGAATATCTAGGAAACTTGCTAGACAAAGAAGGACGCTAGCCCATTAATCACAGCGTAACACCAGTCGGCTTCTTACAACGCCCCCAAAACTTACAACTGCAAGCTTTTCCTGAAAAAGTTGAATTGTTGTTCAAATTGCCTTTCTCAAACAGCCCACATCATGCAGCCTCTAATCCAGTTGCGTTCAAAAAATGTTCAAATGTTTTTTAAGCTTAAGGGACTTAACTGCGGGGTCATCAGTCCCTAAACTTACAAACTACCTTATATTAAAAACGACACAAACATCCATGCCCGAGGGGGATTCCAACCACCCACCGTAGCGGCCGTGCAGACAGTGACTAGCGCGCCGCAGACCGCTCGGCCACTGCGGCCGGCTAAACCAGTTGCTTGAGGAAGGTATTTAACACATATGGACAGCTACCTGTGAGCGCCTCTTCATACATTTAAAGCATATGATACGTACCAATTTTACCATCACCTCCACTGTCTCCAGTCACGGATATCTGTATTTTGCCCTCCGATGCAGCGCCGGCACGTACGAGTGATTTCGGTACTGGGCACTGGACAATCCATTGCTTATACGTCAAACATACTGGTAACCGTAAAGAAAATTACTTACCGAATGGTAAGAACGCGGTGCCGCGCGGGAGTAGCCGAGCAGTCTGAAGCGCCAAGTTGTGAATCGCGCGGCTTCCCGCGTCGGAGGTTCCAAACCTCCCTCGGGCATGGATGTGTGTGTTGTCCTTAGGTTAGTTTACCTTAGTTTAAGTAGTTTGTAACTCTAGAGAGTGATGACCAACGTAGTTTGGTCCCATAGAACTAAAAAAAATAAAAAAAAAAAAAAAAAAAGAAAATAATAATAATAATAATGTCAGCGCTCGTATTTACAATCAAGGAGTTCCGTGTTCACCTATTCGTGACCATGCTCACTTCAATTATGAACCGTTACAGTTGACAGCGCTATTTGGGCCTCGGTTCAGACGGCCGCGGTGGCCTAGGGGACTGAGGCGCTCCAGTCACGGTCTGCACGGCCACTACGGTCGGGGGTTCGAATCCCCCCTCGGGCATGGATATTTGTGCCGTCTTAGTTCGTAAGTAGTTCATAAGTAGTTTGTAAGTTTAGGGACTGATGACCCCGTAGTTAAGTCCCATAAGCTTAACAAACATTTGAACATTTTGAACATGATATGAAGTTTGCTAGATGACAGGTAGTAGTCAAGTGTCACCTGTAGCATCACTGACAATTATGCAATTAACTGCAAGTCAACAACACAACACCTACATGGGGACGTTCTATCTCGCCTTTAATCAGGTCGAGACCTGGCCTTTGCCCAGCAATCTTGTGTTTCCCCATAAACGCAGAAAGTAGATAAGTCTTGATATGGTTTCCCGCACCAATATATCTAGTTACTTTAGTGTTATATGCTCAATGAGTGACCCACACACATTCCGAAAACAAAGAGCTCTGTTCCTTGCATTGCATCTACCACCGTCTGCGAGTTACCAACGATTCTGTGGCCGCTGTCCTCATCCCGGCCACCCTGCAGCCTTTACAATTCTTTCGTCGTGGGCACTGGCGAATCTCGCGGACCAAAGCCACCGTGACATGAGGCACTTAATGGCCACGTTTTAACACGGATGGAAAACCCATAGCTCACGGCATCAGGGAGCACCAATTGAATGGTCAATGCTTCGCCGCCTCCTCTCCCCCTTCTCCCTCCCTCCTCAATAATCCTCAAAATGTTCAAATATTTGGAAACCTATTGGACCTAACTGCTATGGTCATCAGACCCTGCACTTACAAACTACTTAAACAAAATTACGGTAAGGACAACACACATACACACACACACACACACACATATGCACGAGGGAGGACTGGAACCTGTGGTGGGAACGGCCGCACAGTTAGTAGCATGACGCCTTTGACCACGCAGCCATTCCGTTTCTCTTGTTACGCACACCAGTGCACAGAAAAATAGTTGGCCACGCATCTCAGTTTAGTGCAGTTACTTAGGAAAATCATGACTACGTCTAATGCTAATCCGATTTAAATACAATTCATACACCTAAACCTTATTATTCTATTCATTACAACAGCGTTTTTATTTTTCTGGTTGTTCAAATACACTTTTATACATTTGAATGCTAATCAATGTAGTGTTAGCTAACAAGATACTTGTTCTCCATCTAAAGTTGGGCCCAGTTAAATTACTTTCACATGCTTTAAAATCTTGGTTTCTGGTATTATTACAGTATGCCGCTTCATCATCTGACGAAGTACGTTAAGCCATACAGTCAATGTTAAAATTCTCACTGAGGAAGGAATTGCGAAACATTTCGCGGCTACAGATTTCTGAATGTAGCGCTAAGTCAGTTCTTAAATTTAATACCGGAAAGGACGTTTCCTGTTGCATTAGCTGATCTTCCTTTTGGTGCCCAAGATCTTCTAACTAGCTTCAGACAGCTTCACCTTCCGGCAGATGTTTCTTAATTAAGAATGCAGTAACTGTTACGTCAGCCCTTAAGCATTCTACAAAGACACTGCCAGCCGGCAACTGCGAAGGCGCTTAACTCTCCATTTATTTATCATTGTGCGGTGACTAGCATTGAGCTGATGCAGTAGTCGGCTAATAGACAACAATCTAGAAACACGCGGTTTTATTAAATCTCCCTGGAATATTAAAATACTTTTCAGGTGCTTGTGGGTGGGGAGATTCCAAAAAATGTTCATATGTTTATAAACCTTTTCGACCAAACTGCTAAGGTTATCAGTCCCTAGATTTACAAACTACTCAAATTAACTTGCACTAAGGACAACACACACACACACATTCGCGCGCGCGCGCGCGCGCTCTGGCCCTTGGGAGGGCTCGAATCTCCGACGGCAAGCAACCGCACGCTCCGCAGCCAGGCGTCTTAGAGTGCTCGGGCCGGCTTCGGTGGCCGAGGGGACTGCGGCGCGTCAGTCACGGTCTGCACGGCCACTACGGTCGGGGGTTCGAATCCCCCCTCGGGCATGGATATTTGTGCCGTCCTAGTTCGTAAGTTGTTCATAAGTAGTTTGTAAGTTTAGGGACTGATGACTCCGTAGTTAAGTCCCATAAGCTGTACAAACATTTGGACATTTTTGACGCGCGGGAACGGCCGAGCGATCTGGTGCATCACGTTACGGATCGCGCGGCTGCTGGCGTCCTACCTGCGGCATGGGTGTGTGTGTGTGTTGTCCTTAGCATAAGTTACTGTAAGTAGTTTGTAAGCCTAGGGACCGATGACCAGTGTAGTTTAGTCCCTCAGAAAAAATAGAATTAAAAAATAAAAATAAGAAGACACTTCTCCCCTTAACCTCTCTGCCCCATCTCTATGCCTCCTTCACACCTCCCTCTTTGCCATCTTAGACTTCTCTCTGTATTAACTAGCTGAAAGCCGGGCGTTGCTCAGGTATTTGTTAATTACAATACTAGCTGGATACCCGGTGTTGCCCGGGTATTTATTTATTTATTCAAGTCTTGAGTTAGTACTTCTCCTATCTTTTCAATCTCTGTCCATCCCAATTTTTTCTAAAAATTTGTTACATTTATGGGAGAATATATGAGAAATGCATTATCCAAACAAAGAAAGTTATCAAAATACAAATCATATGTAATATTCATACATTCATTTAATTCAGATGTCAGTAAATCTATCGGACCAAACTGCGTGGTCATCAGTCCGTAGCTTACAAACTACTTAAACTAAGGTAAACTACCCTAATGACAACACACACACCCATGCCCCAGGGATGACTCGAACCTCCGACAGCGAGTACCGCGCGCTCCGCAGCGAGGTGCCCTAGACCGCTCGGCTACTCCACCGCGGCCATTTAATTCAAAATTTGATTTTTAATTATACTTCTTCTTACTTCTTCAGGAGCTAGTATGTAAAAATTCTTTGGTGAACCCACTCTTGAGCAAGCAACATAAAGTTATCCATGTGAGAAACATGGAGATGTCAAATCCACTCTGCAGTATTTAATAGTTTGCCCTATGATGTATTAATCTGAATACAAAATGAAAGTCTCATTGTAAATTGCAGTCTCTTTAAGTTAAAAGAAGATCTGTCGGAAATAATCGGTATTCGTTGGCTGTACTCTGTTTCATTCTCACCCTTTTTTTGTAATTCTATAAAAGTCTATTGTTATCACTTGCAGCCACGTGCGTTTCACAGTTCAAAGTTGTCAACAATACTGTTAGCTTTCCACGAATTTAAGCTGACTGGAATACGGGTGTGTTTTGGTAGTAAATAAGAAATATATTTAAACGTGGTACATGATGTGACAGGTGTTTCCTCATCGTAGTATATATGATCTCATGTTTATTGAATTATGTGTTGTATAGTTGTGTAATTTTGCAGGTATATATTCCCTTGTATAACTGCTGTATGTCTGTAAAATATGTTGCCAATACAGTCATTAGGAAAGAAGTAACAGATTAAAAACTGATGCGTGATACCAGTAGATATGGTTCAGCATCTAGGATTTTAGAGAATTTTTATGTTTACCTCACGTAACCTTATCAAGATTGATTCATGTGTACAAAATCATAAAAGTCCTTGATTTCCAATTGGTATAAAATAATGCCTTGGTACCAAACAGTTTCCGTTTGAGATAATCCGGCAGCAATTATACACCGACGTGGATCACCAGAGACAGTTCTCGTATAACAACTACAGCCCTGAAGTGTTAATGAATGTACGGATTCGCATATCTTCGAACTTCAATCCTCCGTCTTTCCTCTCTGAGTAAATCAATTGTGTTTCTCGTAAGCCGAACAACAACGCTTCAGCGGTTACGTCAGGGCAGTGAACTGCAAGCAGCCCTGTCGCAGATCAGTGCACCCAAGTGAATCATCGGAGAAAATGAGACCAGCCGTGGCACGAGCAACTTTCTATTAACGGCGCACCGATACAGGCCATTTGCTTTCTGGACCAACTCGCACAGTTTCACTATCTCCACTCTCACCCCGATCCCTTCCTCTTCCGATCAGTTCGTTGCTCTCTCTCTCTCTCTCTCTCTGTCTCTGTCGTGGTTGATCCGGTTGTGTGAGCTTCCGAAACCTGCATAGCTAAACGTTGGTCTTAAACGTGACATATAGTGCTGTACTGGCTATATTCCGTGACCTAAATATACCTAAATAATCTTTTTTTTTAAGTTGTTACCGAAGATACATACAAATAAATTATCATTTTGTCATTTCTTCGGCTGTAAAATGAATGAGAAGAAAAGACAAAATGAGCATCGTGCGATGTACCGACAGATGTGGTTGTTTGTAAACAAACGTTATGAGTGATAGGCTAGCAATATGGGTGCAACATGTTTTACCATCGACACAAAAATGATTTATTTAATGTTTCGAAGGTAATCAAGGTTGGGCTGCATATAACTCCAGAGATAATGCAAGACAACAAAAAATGTTCAAATGTTTGTCCCCCGACGGGGAACGGTCTCGCTCATCGGAGCATAAGGCCTCAATGCGCTCGGCTACTCCGCCGCGGCACAAGACAACAGTTAACTGGACATATGATTATACAATCTCTGGAAACATAACAGCAACTTATGAAAATCGAATACAAAGAACGCAATAATAATAATAATAATAATAATAATAATATATGTATAAAATAATACAACAAAAACGCGTCCATTTTTTAGCATATTTAAGTTCTTTGCACACGTAAAATACTTCCAAAGATTACACAACTAATAATAATACGTCATATGAATGTAGTACATTCAACCCAGTGTTGACAAAGTGTGCCATGATTTACTCTTTAGTCTTGGTGCTTTGCTTTGAATTAATCAAATAAACTGTGGATGGCGATCTGGATCTAACTTGCCAACAATCACTTTTCGAATATTCCATAGTTTAACCTACAGAAATCCCTATACAGGTCTTCGCAATACCTTATCAGATTCTGTTCAAACGTTCAAATGTTTGTAAAGCTTATGGGACATAACTGCGGGGTCATCAGTCCTCAAATTTACAAACTACTTATGAATTAATTTATACTAAAGACAATACAAACATCCATGCCCGGGGGAGGATTCGAACCTCCGACACGGGAGGCCGCGCGATCCGTAACGTGGCGCTCCAGACCGCTCGGCTACTCCCACGCAGCCCGGATTCTGTGCAGTGCGTGCGCGTAAGTTGAGTTCACATGATGTTTTATGCGCCGAACGGAATGGCCAAGTAGTCTATAGTGTCATGCTACGGACTGGACGGGCAGTCCCATCGGAGTTTCGAAACCTTCTTCGGTCATAGCAATATGTGTTGTCCTTAGTGTAAGTTAGTTTAAGTAGTTTGTAAGATTAGGGATTGATGACGTTAGCAGTTTGGTCCAAATAGGTTTACAAACATTTGAACATTTTCAATTTTTACGCAATGTTAGCTCTGGCGGTACACAGGACCGTCTACTTTTCATATTTCGAAACAAGTTCTTTTAATATAGAAGAGATAGGAGCCTTTTTGGATCTTAAAGCCAAATAAGGCAAAAGGCGTTAACGTCGAAAAAGGTTATTTTAGGTGCTACAAAATTAGCTGTTTCGGCTATAATTAGTCACGAAACGCCTAGGTACAAGTTTATTTTCAACTAGCAACTCAGGAGAAGCATAGTTTTTAAACTAAAGATCCGTGGTTTAATTATAACGGCGGCCGCGGTGGCCGAGGGGACTGAGGCGCTCCAGTCACGGTCCGCACGACCACTACGGTCGGGGGTTCGAATCCCCCCTCGGGCATGGATATTTGTGCCGTCCTAGTTCGTAAGTAGTTGATAAGTAGTTTGTAAGTTTAGGGACTGATGACCCCGTAGTTAAGTCCCATAGACTATACAAACATTTGAACATTTGAATTACACCGTGTTAAATAGGGAAAATTTAATTATGACCACCTGGGATTTAAATTTCCTTCGTTATCATCGGCAGCTATTTTAAAGCGAAAAATTATCAACCTCCTCGTCTTGTACAAGTTTATTTCTATTAACTGCTAAACAGTACAAATGGTGAATTCCTCTTTCAGTGTAGGATTAATAATTAGGTTACTCGAAAGGGTTCACTAGCTTAATTTTGAAGAAGATTGAGTAAGCCATTCTCTCACTAGAGGCAAATCTGTTAATCTGATATAATTCAGAGATACGGCGGTGATTTCAGTTTAGAATGACAGCAATGAGAAAAGAAATCGGTTCCCACAGTTTTTTGAACGTGGAATACTTGTCTAAGTCATACATAGTATGATACCTCCTTGATAAGCTACAATTTCCAAAAACTGTTAGGTGCAAGTAAAGTTCCACAATTTACAGGCACACGAAGTTTTATATACAATGGCATTTAAAATATTTTTAATGATGTGTTGTCAATCTGAGTAAATGAAATTTAGAAGGCCGCCAGGTTGTAGTCAAATGACTTCCCACACAATCTAAAGAGAATTCTTTGTTTGCGAAAATATTATCAAGCTCTGTGGCAGCAGACCTCACGCTGGATCAAGTGAAAGCACAGTAGTCAGATACCCGGTCCCCCAGAAGAAAAGAAACTACGCTCACTCTCAACTCGTAATCTGCAGGCGGCGAGCCAAATAAATCTCCACTGCTGTTGATAGCCCGTGATTCTTCTAAATCCCTCCACGCGAGCTGCAGGACAGCATTCATAACAACACCACTGGAAGACTTATCACTCATCTTTATCAAAACTCAGCTGCCGCACCCTCTCTTAATGTCATCACAGAGAGAAAAAGACGTCTCGGGAGCTTCTCAGCCTTACAACAGCGAAAGAGTTCCGGTAATTGGACACTACACAGGTCTCAAAATCAAATGTTCAAATCTTTGTTAAGCTTATGGGACTTAACTACGGGGTCATCAGTCCCTAAACTTACAAACTACTTATCAACTACCTTATACTAAGGACGGCACAAATATCCATGCCCGAGGGGGGGTTCGAACCCCCGACCGTAGTGGCCGTGCAGACCGTGACTGGAGCGCCTCAGTCCCCTCGGCCACCGCGGCCGGCACACAGGTCTCAGAAAAATCGTATCTCCTTTTCAGATAAGAATTAAAAACTGAACCAATACCTTCGGTGGATAATAGTTTTACCAACGCATCACTGCCTGATGCAAAGTGTGCAAAATATCATCAAGTTCGAAGTAAAACTTTAGATTGGCGTTGGAGTATATTGTTGTGGACACTCCGCCAAGCAAAGTACGAAACTTTGCTTAAAATGTTACCTTCCTCTGGTTTTGAAGGTAAAGGGTGCAGAATTTCATTAAGATCGAAATAAAACTGCAGATTTTTACGAAATAAAAACAAGGAGACATTCTTCTTCCTCCTCTCATATATGGAGAATAGTGTCTTTTTTTTTTAATTTAAACAAATTTACAGTTTCAATGCGATTTTGATATAATTTTGCACACTTAAAAACAAGAGAACATAAAATGTTCAAATGTTTGTAAACCTATTGGACCAAACATCTATGGCCATCAGTCCCTAAACTTACAAACATCTACATACAAATTCCTCAGTCCACCCAAAGGTGTGTGGCGGAGGGTACTCAGTACCACTACTAGTTACTTGCTTTCATGTTCCATTCCCATACAGAACGAGGGAAAAAATTAACGCTTGTATGCATCCGTACGTACCCTAGTTTCTATCTTACCGTTGTGGCCTTTACGCGAAATGTAAGTTGGCGGCAGTCGAATTGTTCTGCAGTCCACCTCAAATTCCGGCCCTATAAATTTCTTCAACACTTTTCCTCGAAAAGAACGCCGCCTTCCTCCAGCGACACTAATTTGAATTCCCAAAGAACAATGTTCAAATGTTTGTAGAGCTTATGGGTCTTAACTACGGGGTCATCAGTCCCTAAACTTACAAACTGCTTATGAACTAGCTTATACTAAAGACGGCACAAACAGCCACGCGGCTTAATGCGCTCGGCTGCTCCGCCGCGGCTTACCGAAGCATTTCAGTAACATTTGCTCACTGATCGAATCTACCAGTTAGAAACCTAGCCGCCGCCCTCTTGTACAGATGCATACAGGCCTTCGTTCTATATAGGAGTTGAACAGGAAAGCAAGTGACTAGTAGTGATAGTAAGTACCCTCCGCTACGCACCTGTGGGTGGACTGCGGAGTATGTATACAGATGTAGATGTAGGAGTTGGACTGAGAGACATGGAGCCGCGCCTCTAAAGCGCCTAGCTGCGTCGGAGGTTCGAGTCACCACTCGGGTGTATGTATTGTCCATACCATAAGTTAGTTTAAGTAGTTCTTAAATCTAGGGACTGATGACCACTGGAGTTTGGTCCCACAACTGTACAAACATTTCAACATTTGAATTTGTGAGACAAAGAGGAGATGGCTCGAGAGAATATGAGATGAACAAAGAGAGAGGATTAAGTAAATGCTCAGGCATCTCCCAGTTGTTAGCAATATTCATACAGCATCGTGTAACAGCAATACCGCCGATGTAGTGTTCGTTCCACATGTTTCTGTGGGATGAGATCTAGGGGGGGGGGGGGGGGGGGCACAGTCATCCGGGCCAAAATCTTTCCTTACAGTGTTAGCTCTGATAAACAGAGTGACGTAATAAAATGTGTACTGGAGTTAGAATGGAGATCGCTTCTCTGCATTTGAATTCCTATATGTTGTACAGTTTTAATCTGTCAAGGAAAAGGAAGTTCTTATAGCTTATCGGCAAAATATTCGGTCATATCACGTGACCTTCACGAGATAGCCCTTTGACACTGAAAACGAAGTTCAGTGCACGTTTCTATTTGTATAAACGAATCCGTCAACCTTGCATGCTAATCTCTGAGAATGGAACTCTATAAGGAATTGTTGACGCTTGACCACTGTCACAAAGATAAAGTAAGGTACTTGTTTCTGGTTTATAATGTTCATTCTCTGAATTATCTCAGCTGTAGACAACCAATTACCACAGACTTCATCTTATAGGATTACGTATAAAGCACCACAGCAAGGAAAGAGTTTAGTGTTACTGTCCGAACGACGGCCGCCAGAGTCAGCTTCTGGCGTAGATGGAGGGGAAAAACGGCACGTTATTGGTCCGTTTAACTATCCCAGAATTACTAGAATGGCTTTCGAGTAACCAAATCTTCCTCACGAACATGGGAGCGGAACTTGATTACCGTTTCTGTTTAGATGACTATGAGTCTGCAGTCAATTTAGAATGAAAAAAGTTTCTAGAGATTCGTTCCTCTTCACCAAGATGAAAGAGAACAAATGTAATACTATACATTTATTATATGCCGCTTAAAGTGCATTCGTAACACGACTTACATTTCGACGTACTGTCCTTGTTGTAAGATTATTATATACTACATTTATGTTAGGAGCGCTGAGTAGTTTCGACCAAATCTATCAGGGAAGGTACAATTCGGTAGAAACGTCGGTCGATATTACTTCCAGGCAGTTATGGATAGCGAGCAACTACTCGAAATTTCGTGCCCCACTGATGGTTTTAGTAAGAAGGGGACCATCAGAAGTGTAAATAACGGATTTTGATGGGTCTCGGGTATGTTGTAGAGGGACGTACCCTGAGTATGTCACTATCCGCTCTTTTAGGGCAGGCCTTGGTTTTCGAGAAAATTGATGTTGAATTTCGCTGCGAGATGTAGGACGCACAACGTTAGCCACGTTTCAACCAGGTGACCGTGGCCGGCCGCGGTGGCCGAGGAGACTGAGGCGCTTCAGTCACGGTCTGCACGGCCACTACGGTCGGGGGTTCGAATCCCTCCTCGGGCATGGATATTTGTGCCGTCCTTAGTTGTAGCTAGTTCATAAGTATTTTGTAAGTTTAGGGACTGATAACCCCGTAGTCAAGTCCCATCAGCTCTACAAACATTGGAATTTGAGGTGACCGTGGCGCGGCGGTTAAGATATCCAGCCGGCCGCAGTGTCCGAGCGGTCGCCGGGCGCTGTGGCTCAGCGCGCCCGGTCAGGGGGCTAAACGCCCTCTGTAATAAAAAAGCTGACCCAACCCTTCAACGAAAAACCACGAACAAACTGAACAAACGACCGCGAACCATAGATCTACCTGATTAAAAAAAAAGGGCTGTCTGCGGAGCGCCAGTCGCAATCTGCACGGCCGCTACCGTCGGGGGTTCGAATCCCCCCTCGGGCATGGTTGTTTGTGTCGTTTTTAGTATAAGGTAGTACATAAATAGTTTTTAAGCTTAGGAACTGATGGCACCGCAGTTAAGTCCCTTAAGCTCACCAAACATTTCAACATTTTAAGATCTCCAGCTACAACGCTGGAGGTACCGTGTTCGGGTCATGTCAGTGTTTTTACTTTTTTGTTAATCACAATAGCCCGACATTTTTCCATTTTATTTTACAGAATATCAACAAACAGTGTACATTGTTTGAAAATAGTAAGAAATATTCAATTTTGCCGTAGTAATTTAATTTTCACGTCATTATTACAAAATCTTATTTGCTATCGCCTGCATCGCTTGCTATGCCACAACAGGAATCCGAATGATATTTGTCGTAAAATCACAAAAACCACACTCATTAATTTTGCATCATTTCAAAGAACCTGCTTTTTCGAAGATGATCAAAAACGCATGGTTCGCATCAAAGTTAAAGGGTGAAAGACAAACCTTTGTTAATGTAAATGATTTTATTCTGGTATAACTTTTAAAAACTCCATGTGCCTGCAAGACAGTAGCTTTTATGAAATGTGCTTGTTGCTGTGAAACATTCAGTTCAAACATGTTCAAATGTTTGTAAATCTAAGGGACTTAACTATTGTGGTCATTAGTCCCTAAGCTTACAAACTACTTACACTAACTTAATGTAACTCATGCTAAGGACTCGAACACCCCCACCCCCTCATTTTGTTTAGATTGATTCTACGACAAATATCCTCCGTATTTCTGTTGTGGCATAGAAAGCGATACAGGCGATAGCGTAGAAGATTTTGTAATGCTATGAAGATTAAATTACTAAGGCAAAATTGAATATTTGTTACTAATTTCACACAGTGTACATTATTTGTTGATATTGTGTAAAATAAAGTGGAAAAATGTCAGTCTATACTGTTTTTTTTTTAAAAAGCAAAAACACGAAGGCAATCCGAACACGGTACCTCCAGCGTGGTATCTAGAGACATCAACCGCTGCGCTACGATCACTTCGTCGGAACTGGGCTAACGTGGCGTGTCTTAAATCGCACAGTGAACTTCAACATCAATCTTATTGAAAACCAAGACCCGTCGCTAAAAAAGCGGATAGCCTCATACTCAAGGTATGTCCCTCTACAACATATCAGAGACCCATCAAAATCTGTTATTGACGCTTCTGATGGTCCCCTTGTAAGATAATGGCATCAGAAAATTTCGCCGTACTTCCTCCCTCAAGATGCCAACGTTCGCGTAATGAGCTTCGCGTGACTCGGTAGAGAAGATGAAAAAGCACTCGAGAATTACCGTATTTGCTTGTTTAGGACCAAACACTTCCTTCGTGCCGCGTAGTCTAAGACATCATGCTTCGAACAAGGTAGAGGTTCGAGTCCTCCCTCGGGCACGGATGTGTGTGTTGTCCTTAGTGTAAGTTAAAGTCGTTTGTAAGTCTAGGGACTTTGACCTTCCCTGGTGTCACGTCGTGCACTGTGTTACACCCTTGGGATAGGCTCTACACTGAGGGCGACCAGGCTTGGCAGTTGAGGGGGAGGGGGAGCCACGCACCTAACGGAGTTAACCCTTTTACGTCCTGTTCGGGAATCAATTATCTCCAGCCCATGTAGACAAACAACACCTACTACTTGCCCTTAGAAGCCTGAGTATCCGTTTTGAAACTTAAAAAAAAAAAAAAAAAAAGCACTTAAATGCCACTGTATGCATCGTAAATGAAAAGAGCGTCCTGCACAGAGCTGTCCTTGACTTCTGTTTACACCATCAAAGTAATGCGCGTTGCATCCTCGACAGAGCAGTAAAACCCACTTTACAGTTTCTTTCCTTTATACCACTTGTTTATTCTGAGCAGTAAAAGACGATTCAATCCCAAATCAAATGAAGTCTGGTGGCTGCGGGGACTGAGGTGCTCCAGTCACGGTCTGCACGGCCACTACGGTCGGGGGTTCGAATCCCCTCTCGGGCATCGATATTTGTGCCGTCCTAGTTCGTAAGTAGTTCATAAGTAGTTTGTAAGTTTAGGGACTGATGACCCCGTAGTTAAGTCCCATAACTATACAAACATTTGAACATTTTTGTAAATCTGTTGGTATGGTAAACAGTCCCTAGTACAAACTACTTAAACTGACTTACATTTAGGACCACACATACACCCATGACCGAGGGAGGACTCGAACCTCCGGCGGGAACGGCCGCCCAATTCGTAGCATGATGCCTTAGACTACGCGACCATTCCGCTCGGCCCAGGAATCAATCAAAATGTTGTTCAAATGTTTGTTAAGCTTATGGGACTTAACTATGGGGTCATCAGTCCCTACAGGAATCAATCCACTCAGCCTTCTGACAACATAAGGATCAAGGGGGGGGGGGGGGGAGGTACACGAAAAAAACGAGACAGAAACGAATCGGAGAGCTCAACACACGTGGCATCTACAGCTGAGTAGGCGGTAAGTGGTAGCGAAAGTTACTCCGGAGTTTCATTCACGATCGGAGCAAGGCCAGCGTGCCTTTCTGTATCCTATAATAACTCTTATCTTTCGCATGATGTGGAACATACAAATGAGGCACTTTCATAAATACCGGGGTTCTTAGTTAAACCAACAGGAATTAGCGAGTAATGCGGCCTCTTTTTTGCGACGATTCCGGGAGCATTAGTATACGCAACGGGCAAGGTAGCGCTGTCGTTAGCACAGTGCACTTGTTTTACGGAGGATGAAGGTCGAGATCCCCGCTCGCCCATTCATATTTAGGTTTTTCTGACATTTCTCTCAATCACTAGAGAAATTACGGGACGGTTCGTTTGAAATGGCATCCATGAAATAATGTGAACCTGTTCTCCGCGGGACACACGGAATGACCGCATGGTCTAAGGCATCATGCTACAAACTGGGCGGCCGTTCCCGTCGGAGGTTCGAATCCTCTCTCGGGCATCGGTCGGTGTGTGTGTGTGTGTGTGTGTGTGTGTGTGTGTGTGTGTGTGTGTGTGTGTGTGTGTTTGCGTTTGTTTTTTGTCCTTAGTGTAGTTTGTAAGTCTGGGGGTTGATAGGCATTGCAATTTCGTCCTATAGCTTTACAAATATTTGAACATTTTTATACGCTCGGCGGATAATGACATCGATATGGACGGGAGATTAAAGCCTCTTCTTCCTGTATCCGGTCTGCACGGCCACTACGGTCGGGGGTTCGAATCCCCCCTCGGGCATGGATATTTGTGCCGTCCTTAGTATAAGCTAGTTGATAAGTAGTTTGTAAGTTTAGGGACTGATGACCCCGTAGTTAAGTCCCATAAGCTTAACAAACATTTGATTTTTTTCCTGTATCACTACTGTGTGTCCGGAACTTAAAGACAAACTCCTGAAATCTTGCAAGATTTGTTTCAAATGTTTGTTAAGGTTATGGGGCTTAACTGCGGGGTCATAAGTCCCTAAACTTACAAGCTACTTACAAACTAGCTTATACTAAAGACAGCACAAACATTCATGCCCAAGGAGGGGTCCGAACCCCCGACGGGGAATGGCCTCGCCCATCGGAGCATAGCGCCTCAATGCGCTCGGCTGCTCCCCCGCGGCTCGCAAGATTTAAGTTCAATTACACTTTTTGTGTTTATGTTCCACAATATTTGTTTATATTAAGGAACATGAAGTGTTGAAGTTTTTAATATATCTATGATCCTCCAAGTGCCGACGGAATATTCTGTAAATATGTTCAATCAAATGCTTCACAGATACCAAGTATTGTACCAAACTATAAAGTTTTATGTGGTCATCTTTGAAAACGCACTTGGAATATCCCAAGTATTTTACTCGCCTCTCTGGAACTGATTTCACCTACTCGTTCTACTCATTACCTTTAAAAGAAAAGTCTTTCTCCTTTCCGAATACCAGTAAATTCAAGCATCACAATGGGTTTAGCCCCTCAAAACAACGAAAACAACTCAATGGGCAAACATTAATGATACGCCACAGTCTAGAAGTTGTTTCCAGTACCAATCTTTCACTCTGCAGTGGAATTTGAACTTTTGTTCGTAGAATTTCTTATCTCTGAACTACTGATGAAGGTGAGTGTCTGACCATTTTGGAAGATGGCACAAACGTACTATAGGGTGTTATCTGTAAGTTGTGCTTTTAACAGTTCAATCGAAAAGAACATTTCCCAACAAAATCGAGGAATCCTCTTCCCGTTTCGGCCCACACTCAGTTGTAATCTGTTAGTGGACCTCATCATGGTTTCTACGTGTTCTCATCTCTAGGTACAAAGTTGTTAATATGGTTTCAGATGGGCAATTTTTTATTTGCTAAGCGACTAAACAAATCAAATAACTCAGAAGTGTTGCTTATTACAAGCATAACAGTCTCGCGTAATTCTGTAAAGACAATATTTAAGGAACTAAGATAAAACGTTTGTTTGACGTCGATGTCATTAGAAACGAAATAGTATATCTGGTGGACAAGAACCACGACAGAATCGCCATTAGACTTGTTCATAAAACCAGCCCTGCGTTCACCAGAATTGGTTTAAACACATAAAACGCAAATAATGATGAGCAGTCGACGCATAGGTTTAAAGACAATTGTAAAAATTACTCTCCGTATTGATGAAGTCAGTGAGTCTTTGTATTCATATGGTTAGCCACTCTCGCCACATGAAGTAACTTCTAAACGGGTGCACAGCGGAGCTGTACCACCTGAAGTAGAGAGCCACTGATATATGGGTGGCAAGCCACAAAAATTTTATTAGTAAAGATATTTTTATTTCCTGAATACTGAACACGCCTTAAAGGTGGAATCGAATAAGGTTCACTCACGATGACCCCAAATGTCCATAAGGTGCCAGTGATAAGCTAGTCTTTAGTTAAACAGCATGTGACAAGCCTATGCATGTAAAAATTGTGTACACTTGCAATTTTAAGAACATTTTGTATCACATGCACGAAATATGATTGTAGTGTTTTCTAGCAGTCTGTTTAGATGTTGTTGTTATCTCACTGGGCCACTTGCATCACATTTGCAAATTAAATATATAGTAACAGTGACTTAATGTGTAGAAGTAAGATTGTATTTTATCATAGTGGGACTTGATAATGGCCACTAAACCGAAATCAATGTCGTTAAAATGAATAAAAAATAGTTAAATAGCGAAACTCTCTTTTAAACACTGCTGCATGCGTTTAGTCCTGAATAATGGCAACATCGTTGTTCATTCGTTCCACTGACTAATTATAAAGGAAGAGAGAAGTGTAATTAGACCCAATTAAAATGAGAATGCAGTGATTATAAATGGGCACTGCCCGAAGTACGTAGCAGGTGCGTTGTGTAATCCAGCCAGAGATCCCCTCTCATTGTCCGAGGGACATTCAAATATTGGAGCTATTTTCAGCTCGCCTGCCGGCTGCCTTAAGGGGTTGCTTCAGTTAAGCTTACTGTTTTTGTGCTGGCCCTCATCTAGAGTTGAGTGCTCGTATTAAACCGCAGACGGTGTCCTCCGTCGGTAAAGTGTTTGACCCAATCGTGGTCAGGAATCTGTACGTGACCTAGAATCGCAGCCAGCGCAATTGAAACTGACAGGCGCCTAACAGCCTTCCAATGCGACTCAATAACTGGCGTTAACATGGTCCACGTTCGCCGTCGCACTCGAATAAATTCACTGCTGCCGGCCGCGGTGGCCGAGGGGAAAGAGGCGCTCCAGTCACGGTCTGCACGGCCACTACGGTCGGGAGTTCGAATCCCCCCCTCGGACATGGATATTTGTGCCGTCCTTAGTCTTAGCTAGTTCGTAAGTAGTTTGTAAGCTTAGGGACTGATGACCCCATAGTTAAGTCCCATAAGTTCTACAAACATTTGAACATTTGAAATTCACTGCTGACGCTATGCTTTTAACAGAGAACTGCATTTTAAGCTACCTGAGCGGCGATGTTATACAGCTGTTAATGATCCTCAGTTTAATAGTTAACTGGCATGTTACGGCTGCGAAGAGCGATCTGAACATTTATAAAAATACACCTTTTTGTGGTTATTGAGCCAAGACCGCAAATATAGTATTATTTTTGTCATGACTGGTTGCAAAAAATGTTCAAATGTGTAAATGTAAGGGACTTAACTATGGTGGTCATTAGTCCCTACGCTTACAAACGACTTACACTAACTTAAAGTAACTTATGCCAAGGACAACACAAACACCCATGCCCGAGGGAGGACTCGAACCCCCGACGGCAAACGGCCGCGCGTACCGCAGCTGGACACGTTAGTGCGCACGGCTATTCTTCCGCGGCGTGACTGGTTTTGATTATATATATAATCATCTTCAGAAGGTTGCATGGCTTTACAACATCTTCACTTTGGAGACCTTGTAAAATCAAGGGTTTCTCGTCAAAATATAAAATGAATAAAAGTACATAGTCAAAGTATCACCAAACTGGATGATCATATCGGATTAAAAGATAAAATATGTCGACTGCTGTTGACATAACAATAAGGCAGACTGATTCTAGGCTCACAAACTACTTAAACTAACTTACACTAAGGACAACACACACATCCATGCCCGAGAGAGGACTCGAACTTCCGACAGGAGCGGCCCCCCAGTTCGTAGCATGATGTCTTAGACCACGCTACTCGAGGGTGATACTGACTTCACTGTCCGTCAAGGTTGGTTGGGAAGATGGAAGTCTCGTCATGTTATACGTCAGCTTCCAGTGACGGGTGAAAGTTTTTCGGGGGATATAGTGGTTACAGAAAAATCAATGAAGAATTTGAAGAAATTACTTTCTATTTTTTACAGACACTCAACACCACACCAGATTTATAATGCCGACGAATCTGATTTTAATTTTAATTTTTTTAATGACTGCAACCCAGTAAGACGCTGGTTTCCAAAGTAGATGACTTGGCAATGGGTTATAAGAGCTGTAAAGATAGTCTTACTGTTGTGGCTTAAAAAAAAAAGGTCGACCGAATATTCGGTTTCAGTTACTGCCAGTGTCGGCAAATATATTGGTTTCGGCCGTGGTTATCAGCTTTCTTGAACTTTTTGATGCAGTAGGATCGCTTTCTGAATGGATTCAGTCAACAACAACGCTTTATCTCAGTTGACGCTGCGCCGTTTAACTGCTAGAAGTCTCTTCCCGCCTAAAAATTGTCTGTATTTTGTTATTAATCACAATATAAAACAGTCGTACCTTATAGTGATGTATTATGTTAGTACCAATTTCAGTTAATCAGTATTGTACGTAATGAAACGGGTTATCTTGTGCTGTAAAGTTTTATTAATGAGTTTCCTTGAAAGTGAGAAGCTTTCTTTAAAAACTAATATGTTTGTAGGAAACATTGATCATGTAGTACACACCTTTCCTTGTTCAGTTTGCGTAAATTTATACTGACAACAATCATACTGTTATTCGGAACTAAGACTTTTTTTTTTTTTTTTTTCGAAATACTTTCTGAAGCACTGATTGAAGCTGATATCTATTCAGAAACGCCAAAAAGGAGATATGTAAAGTTTTTTGTCGATTACAAAAAAAGGAAGTGAAGATGGCAACATAAAGCTAGCTGTGTCACGAACAAAATCTTAAAAGGCACTTATGGAAGCAAAGAAATGATTACTTTCTGCGTAATTTGTATCTTCGGAATGTTTGTTGTGTACCTAAAGACTATTTTCCTACAACAAGGTATGCAGGACTGTGGAATTTGATGTAGCTATACAGTAGTCTCGTTAATTCGAGGCGAACAGAACAGGTATCATCTAGAATTATCGAAATTTACATGTGAAAAAGAAGAAAATCGGCCCTGGAAAGAATACGCGTTTAGAAAAATATGACCTTTTTTAAAAACAAAGTTTCTAAATAGTTATTTACATTGGCAGCACGGTTTCAAAGTCTTTTCACTAGTTACTTCGCGTTGTAATGGTGGAGTGCCTTTTTCTGTGAAGATAGAATATACCCGCAATTGTTGTTTTGTTTTATGTATTTATGGGAAACTCGTAATTTCGAGACTCGAAATATCGAGACTCCACTGTATGGAGCTCAGTTTATTTATTGCCTAACGTTCTTTAATTTTTCTTTTTTAGGTAAAAAATGTCACAACGAGAAGAAAAAATAATCAATTTTGAAGTACTTTAATAAAAGTACTGTCCATTTGTCTAAAACCTGTTCGCCTGCCATGTCATCTACGGACTCCTGATTAGGATTATACTCAGGAAGGCTTAGAACAGGGAGGGAGTCTTGAAACATGTGGGAAAACTAGAGATTTAACTTAATTACGCAAGTTTCGGTTATATTTTGCTTTCGACCGAAACTAGAAGAGGAGCCGAATATTCGTTTACAGTTTTGGCCACAGATCATGTTTCGATGGGACTCTACTTTTGTCTTTTTAGTGTAAAGTTTCCGGATTATCCAGATTTTCGATCATCCGGATTACATCCGGTCCCAACTAGTCCGGATAAACGAGATTCTTGTATAACTATATTGCTCAAAAGTTATTGCCAGGTGCAGTCCTGTTTTACAGATTACGTAGCTTTTGTGCCGGCACCTATTCAGCTGTCTGCTGCTTGTTGATCGGAAGAGGAATCTTTCCCCGCAGAGATGCGATAAAAAAGCAAAGCGGGACTCGGACAGTGGTCTTCGTGACGCTGACGGCCCTTTCCGGAGTTTTCTGAGAGCCCCCCGAAAAGCGATCAGGTTGAGCGTGTTGCATGTGCGGAACTCCAGCGCCGGGCGTCCTGCTGTTATTCGAAGCCGGCCGTGAGATGCAAGACGGAGTCCATTCACCGGCACAAAAGCTGCTTCCTGGATGCCGCCGACATCCTGCAGGAAGGGGCGGCGCACGTGCAAACCACGCGGTGCGCCAATACGCTTTCGCCTACGCTGCAGCGACTCGATTGTCTGTAGGACACGTACGTGTAGGACACACTGTAGCGCTCCCAAGTTTCCCAACATTAAAATAATTTCAAAGTAATGATCGGTGCTCGTGTCATAGATAACTATGAAAATGGCAACAGAGTTAAATTCTGGAGACTGGAGGTACGAATAACTATGATCGATGCTGAGAATCGAAGATGCGCGAGGCCGTTCCCCGTCGGAGGTTCGAATGCATCCTCGGGCGTGGATGTTTGTGTTGTCTTTAGCATAAGTTACTTTCCAAAGTATTTTGTAAATTTAGAGACCGATGACCCCGTTGTAATTCCTTTAAGCTTAACAAACATGTGAACTTTTTTTTTTCTGAAAATCAAAGTTCTTGTAGAAATTTTGTAGTCCAAAAGTTTCGTGGTCTAAGAAACTGATTCTCGCTTGAAAAAAAGGTCGGGATTATTTAACATGTTGGTAATGGAAATCTTGAGCACTCAGATGTGTTGACAGTTAAACAAATTTATTTCCCATCACATGTTACGACTCCATTACATGTCCCCAATGTTATTCAGACTCATAACAAACTATTGCAAATCAGACTTACAGTCCTGGTAGAGGTAAGCAGCCATTATTAATATGACAATACAAAGGATTCTAAAAAAGCTGATTGGCTGCAGTAATGAAGGAGTTGTAGAAGTTGTAAAGTCCTTTATTTTTTTCTTTACGCTGCCCCGTTTCGGGCCCAGCCCATCATCGGAGCGCCTGGTGACAAAGTACAGGATACAGTATATATAGGTAAACATAGTTACAAAGACCATAATTTAAAAAAATCTCTGGCATGTACAATTATAAGGTACATATCTCTCCTGAATGGAGCACGGAAAAAGATGCATGTAAAAACTCGTCATAAATTAACGGTCCACATCAGCTGTACTTGTAACATAAGTTGGTAGCTCGATAGATCCCATGCAATTACCACTGAGCAACTTAGGCGTAGCATAGACGCCCTCTATGTATGGCCGCATAAATTACCACGGCAAGTTAGTTAAAAACATTTTCAATAATGGAAAATAGTTGTCAAACAATAAAACAACATATTTAGAACCTATACTTCTAATAACAAAGTGGTTATTAGAATGAAACTTTCACTCTGTAGCGGAGTGTGCGCTGATATGAAACTTACTGGCAGATTAAAATTGTGTGTCGGAACTGGGACTCCTCACAACTTTAGTTCTGCCAATACCTCTCCTCCTACTTTCCAAACTTCACAGAAGTTTTCCAGCGAAACTTGCAAAGCTAGCACTCCTGGAAGAAAGGATATGGTGGAAACATGGCTTAGCCACAGCCTAAGGGTTGTTTCCAGAATAAAACTTTCACCCTACAGCGGAGGGCGCGCTGATATGAAACTTCCTGGCAGATTAAAATAGTGTACCGGAACCGGGACTCGAACCTCAGACCTTTGGCGAGGTACTGGCAGAACTAAAGCTGTGAAGACGGACAGTGAGTCGTGTTAGGATAGCTCAGTGGTAGAGCCCTTGCCCGTGAAAGGCAAAGGTCCCAGGTTCGAGTGTCGGTTCCGGCACACAATTTTAATCTGCCAGGAAGTTTTAAAGTGGTTATTCTTTACATCAAGATTTCTGACACAGACTTGAATGTTGACAAACACAGCCTTATACAAGTGCGACAGAAACTAAACTGAATTTAGAGAGCTTGTCGAAATTTCTTTTAGAGAATGCCCAAAATTGGACGAAACAGCTGAGATTTTCACCAAGTAATTATATATAATTACTCAATTTACAGTTAAAATTTTAAGATAGGCATTGGTTGCTCATATAACATAAACAAATATATAAAAACAAAAATAGTGCAGTGAAAACTGTGCGTAGAAAAGCGTGAATTGACATTTCATTCCCCTCAGGGGCTCAGCATTAATTTGCTGAGTACGGGCTTGGCGAACCCGGGGTCCTGAGCTGTGGGCTGTGTCGCGCCAACAGTCCGCTACACCGTAAGCTCTGTGCGTGCTTCAACGACCATCGTTCGGCGCGACGGTGGAACGTTGTACGTTTCAGAGCCCGGGGATCTTGGCTTAATCGCCCGGGTCGCGAGGACGGTATAAACCTCTATAAAAAAAAACCTCAATCTCAAGGTGTGCTACGTGCCGAGGAGATGCATGGCTGTTGAGGTTGAACAGCCGCTAGCGAGCAACCTCTGAGGAACCTGCCGCACCTCAGTTGTACAAGGCTTACCCAGGCAAGCGGGGCTCTGCCTGGGTGGACCTTTAGTTCCCTAGCTGCTCGTGGGAAGAACATGAAACGAGCAAACAAATGCGTGGCCGGCCGCGAAAACGGCGTCTCAAAGCGTGGAAGAGTTTCGTTCAATGCAGCATCGTATGACCCCCAATCGTTTCCATCCCTGGCTGCACCGTGGGAGGAACGTCGGGCTCGTCATCAAGGTGAGGCTTATGCCCCTCGATACCTGGTGTGTAGTCGAACAGATGGCGAATCGTTTATTTCAACTAAGCCTCTGTTTTTTGTTGAGAACATTGAAGACAAGTTTGGCGAGGTAGACGGAATATCTAAGATGAGATCTGGGTCGATTCTGATAACGACGTCGTCCCCAGCCCAGTCACGGGCACAGCTTGCCTGTGACAAGCTGGGTGACGTTCCCGTTACCATCACACCACATAAAAGTTTAAACATGGTACAGGGTATTATATTTCATCGGGATCTCTTACTCCAGTCCGATGACGAACTCCGGAAGAACTTGGAGAGGAGAGGTGTGCAGTTTATTCGGCGCATATACAGGGGTCCGAAGGACAACAGGGTGCCCACTGGTGCCTTCATCTTGGCTTTTGAGGGTGATTCATTACCTGAAAAAGTCAAGGTGATGGTTTACCGGTGTGACGTCCAACCCTACGTTCCTCCCCCTATGCGCTGTTTTAAGTGCTGGAGGTTTGGCCATATGTCATCTCGCTGCGATGCCAACCCCACCTGTCGGGAGTGCGGACGTGCATCACACCCAGACGTCCCATGTACACCACCTCCAGTCTGTGTTAACTGTGGCCAGCACCACTCTCCCTGCTCGCCACACTGCACAGTTTTTCAAAAAGAGAGAAAGATAATGGAGTACAAGACCCTGGACAGACTTTCATATTCCGAGGCCAAGCGCAAGTACGAAAAGGTTCATCCTGTCAGCATGAAGTCGACATATGCTACAGCTACATCAATGGTAAAGTCACCTCAAGTTCCATCTACCATCCTGGGCCCTCCGGCCCAACAGTTACCAGTTGCCCCCATACTGTCAGGGGGCGCCTCCTCTTCTGTTGCCCCCAAGGTCCCTACTTTGGGAGCAACGAATACAAAACCACAGGGGACAACGGTCCCCATCCCTGGGCCAGAGAACCAACAAACATCTCTGGCTCCTCCTGCAAGGAAGGGCTCCCTCGATGCCCTTCCTGCTAAGGTCTCTGACGCTGGTACAGCAGATACCAGTGAGTGGCTGAAAAAGCCACTACCTGCTGGTCGTAGGGCCTCGAGGGTATCCTCTGTCCCTGATGTGGCAGACAAGCCCTCCCAACAGGAGAGACCAAAAGACAAACGAGACAGGAAGAAAAAGAGGTCCAAAAAGGCTGAACACCAAGTGGCTTCTGAGCCACCACAACAAACGTCAGCCTCAGAGGACGAAATAGAAATCCTCACGTCCCCTGAGGACTTGGCTTTTGCTGAATCCCCAAACGTGATGGACGTTGAGGCTCTGCCTCCGCCATCAGCGACGGCGAACAATCTTGCAGAGTCCACTGAACCATCCCAATCTGCATGTCACAGCGACCAGGAGCCTCTATGATCATGCAGTGGAACTGTGGCGGTTTTTTCCGCCATTTGTCCGAACTGCAACAACTGTTGTGCCGATTTCCAGCATTCTGTATAGCCCTGCAGGAAACTTGGTTCCCTGCACAGAGGACCCCAGCCCTTCGTGGCTATCGGGGCTATTATAACAATCGTTCCATCTATGACAGGGTATCTGGCGGAGTATGTGTCTACGTTCTTGCAACCGTCCCAAGCGCTGCTGTGCCTCTCAACACGACCCTGGAGGCAGTGGCTGTTAGACTCCGGGCAATAGAGGAATTTACCATCTGTTCCCTATACCTTCCCCCGGATGTTGTTGTCTCTCCTGATGACCTCACTGCATTGGTTGCCCAATTACCTCAACCATTCCTCCTCTTGGGTGATTTCAATGCCCACCACCCTCTATGGGGTGGAAATGAGAGCACGGGCCGTGGTAGAGACCTTGAGAACCTTCTCACACAGCTTGACATTTGCATTTTGAATAGTGGGGCACCCACACACTTCAGCGTGGCGCATGGCTCTTTCTCCGCCATCGACCTATCCATTTGTAGCCCGAGTCTCCTTCCGCATTTATCTTGGAAGGTCCATGATGACCTTTGTGGGAGCGACCACTTTCCTCTCCTTTTGTCGCTCTCACAATTTCACCCTGCAGGACGCCTGCCTCGGTGGTCCCTCCATAGGGCTGACTGGCATGGCTATACCTCGACAGCTGTGGCTACTGCTCCATTGCCAGATAACATTGATATGGCAGTACAACAACTCACTGAGGACATTATTTCTGCTGCTGAAGCGAATGTCCCGACTACCAAGGGCTCACTTAGGCGCAAGTCGGTGCCTTGGTGGACGCGGGAGATAGCTGACGCTATCCGGGAGCGACGCCGGGCGCTTCAACGCCACCGGCGCCACCCCAGTATAGAACATCTAATCGCTTTTAAGCGTCTCCGGGCCCGAGCCCGGCGACTGATCCAACAGAGTAAGCAGGACTGTTGGGAGCGATATGTAGCCACCATAGGCTCCCGTGCCTCCATTTCTCAAGTGTGGTCGCAGGTACGGCGCCTCTTCGGGTACAGGCCACCAAGCGGAATCCCGTCACTCCGAATCGAAGGTAGTCTTTGTACTGACCCGACGGTTATTGCCGAGCTAATGGCAGGTCATTTTGCGCGTTGCTCTGCGACCGCAGCCTACAGTGCACAATTTCGCGCCCTCAAAGAGCGAGTTGAGCGGAGGCAATTGTCCTTCCGCACACGTCGACAGGAAGCGTACAATGCTCCATTTAGTGAGTGGGAGTTCCAGACTGCTCTTGCTGCGTCCCCCAATACCTCTCCTGGTCCGGACCGTATTCACAGCCAGTTCGTCCATCACCTCTCAGCGGACTTTAAACGGCAGCTACTCGCGCTTTATAATCGTCTCTGGACAGAAGGCCTTTTCCCGTCACAATGGCGGAGAAGTACTATCGTCCCAGTGATGAAACCAGGCGCAGATCCGTCCGACGCTGGGAGCTACCGCCCCATCAGTCTCACCAACGTTCTGTGTAAGATCCTCGAACGTATGGTGAGTCGACGGCTTATGTGGCTACTGGAGGATCGAGGTCTCCTGGCTCCACAACAGGGAGGCTTCCGTCAGGGCCGTTCCACTCTAGACAATCTCGTGTCCCTGGAATCAGCCATTCGAACCGCTTTTACTCGCCGAGAACACCTTGTGGCAGTCTTTTTTGACCTCCGCAAAGCTTATGATACTACCTGGCGGCATAACATTCTCTCCACACTTTATGATTGGGGCTTACGTGGCCCCCTACCAACGTTCATACAGAACTTCCTGTCGCTACGCTCCTTTCAGGTTCGGGTTGGCACCTCTCTTAGCTCTGCTCATGTTTTAGAGAATGGCGTCCCACAGGGCTCCGTTTTAAGTGTACCGTTATTTTTGATAGCTATTAACGGACTAGCTGCGGCAGTAGAAACGTCTGTCTCTTCCTCCTTGTTTGCCGACGACTTTTGCCTTTACTTCAGCTCCAGCAGCATTAACGTCACAGAACGGCGGCTGCAGGGAGCCATTCGAAGGGCACAGTCTTGGGCCTCTGAACATGGTTTCCAATTTTCGGCGCAGAAAACCCGCGTCATGCACTTTTGTCGCCGTCGGGTAGCTCATTCAGAACCTGAGCTATATTTGAATGATGAACCCCTTCGCGTTGAGGAGACACACCGCTTCCTAGGCATGCTTTTTGATGCCCGGCTGACCTGGATACCGCATCTTCGCCAATTAAAACAAAAATGCTGGAGACATCTAAACATCCTCCGCTGCCTCAGCCACACAGGTTGGGGAGCTGCTCGCCCCACTCTACTGCACCTGTATAAGGCACTTATCCAGTCACGCCTGGATTATGGCTGCCTTGTGTATGATTCTGCAGCTCCAACTGCACTGCAGATCTTAGATCCGGTTCATCACAGTGGCATCCGTTTAGCAACAGGGGCCTTCCGTACCAGTCCTGTGACAAGCCTTCTTGCTGAGGCTGGGGTTCCCCCCCTGCGATTCAGAAGGCAACAGCTAATGGCTTCTTACGTTGCCCATGTTCATGCCGTACCTCACCACCCAAATCGCAGGCACCTCTTCCCAGCTGTCGCACTCCCTTCCCCACGACGACGGTCCCGGTCGGGCCTCCCGATTGCGGTTCGTGTTCGTTCCCTTCTTTCTTCTCTAGAATCCCTTCCTATTCCTCTCACCTTCCAGCACCATTCTCGTACTCCTCCTTGGGTCCTTCCTCGCCTCCAGCTTCGGTTGGACTTGTCCCGAGACTCCAAAGCCTCTGTTGCACCAACGACTCTGCGTCAACAGTTCCAGGCCCTTCTGGATTCGTACCATGGTGCTGAATTTATATACACCGATGGCTCCCTAGTCGATGGCCATGTATGCCATGTATGCCTATACCCACGGCCGGCATATAGAACAACATTCATTGCCCTGTGGGAGTAGTGTGTTTACGGCGGAACTTGTCGCCATTTGGCGGGCCCTTGAACACCTCAGAGCCTGCCCCGGGGAGTCTGTGGTTATCTGTACTGACTCCCTGAGTGCTTTGCAAGCCCTTAACCAGTGTTTCCCGAGACATCCTTTGGTACGGTCCATTCAGGAAACTGTATACAGACTAGGTACATCTGGTCGCACTGTGGTCTTCCTTTGGACTCCAGGCCACATTGGAATAACTGGAAATGAACGTGTTGACCAACTGGCGAAAGAGGCTACTACCTCAACCATGATGGAAATCGGTCTCCAGGAGAGGGATCTCCGGGCGGTGCTCCATCGGAAGGTATTAAGCCTATGGAATACAGAGTGGGCTGAATCGAACGCACCGAATAAGCTCCGTGCTGTTAAGCCTTCTACGGCAATTTGGAGGTCCTCCCTACGAGCCTCTCGTAGGGAGTCCGTTGTACTCTGCCGACTACGCATTGGCCATACATGGTTAACACACGGCCACCTCTTGCGTCGAGAGGGCCCACCAGTTTGCCGTTGTGGCGACCAGCTGACTGTAGTCCACATACTGTTGTATTGTCCGTTTTTAGCCGCTTTGCGGCAGTCCTTTAGCTTACCAGATTCGTTGTCATCAGTTTTAGGTGACAATGCCTCCTTGGCTACTACTGTTTTAAATTTTATTCGCGCATCTGGTTTCTACCCTTCCATTTAATGGAAGGCGCTTCTGAGTGATTCACAGACCCTCATTTTTACACTGTTTTTTAAGTTACTTGATAGCCTCTACCTTTTCGGTTGAGGTGGTTTTTTAGTGTGTACAGCATGGCTCGCTCATCTGTTATTATCTTAGTGATCAGCCGGCCATTGCATTCTGCTGTGAAATTGTACTTTTATTCCTTTGGTGAACTCCTCTGTGTATAAGTGTAGTATTTGCCTTATTTTACATTCAAGGAATTCTCTAATCCTTGTTCTGTGTTTTCGTTCTATCACATGTTACATCACTGCCTGGAAGAGGGGACTGATGACCTTGTAGTTTGGTCCCCTATAAACAACAACAACAACAACAACAACAGTGACATTTCATTGAAGTGTCAGTTTTGAATCTTGAGCCGCGGCGGATTAGCCGTGCGCACTGCGGCGCCGTGCTACGGTGCGCGCGGCCGTTCGCCGTCGGTGATGCTTGTCCCCCCTCGGGCATGGGTGTTTGTGCTGTCCTCCGGTTGGTTTACCTTAGTTTAAGTAGTTTTTAAGCTAAGGACAAATGACCACGCAGTTGAGTCCGACAGATTTTCAGACATTTGAACATTTGAATCTTGTGGTGCGTTTTCGAATATTAAATAAAGTGGAAATACTTAAATTAACGTGTGAAATTCTTTAAATGTCAACTGAACCGACATCAATCCATCCTATGTGAAGTAGTTAATAATAGGCCTCACTTTCTTTTGTGGTATTAAGAAGATTTCAAAAGATACGTGTTAGCATATTTACGTCGATTCTTTACGATTTACAAGTGATTTCCTACATATTTTTATATCTACAATACGTTTATATTATGTTAGCAACTATTTGAAGTACATTTCATGTCGAAACAAATTGTATTTAAAGTTTGTGACAATCCATGGACAGATAAGGTTAGATACTAGAAGTATCCCAAAAAGTATTAAAAGTTCGAAAAACCCAGACTGGGGTTTTCCGTGATTGCCTTAAATCACTCCAGGCAAAATCATTCCTTTAAAAGGCACGGCCTGTTTCCTTCTCCACCCTTATCCAAAAATCAGAACGTGAGCTCCATCTCTAATGACCACACTGTCGACGGGACGTTAAACCCTAAGCTTTCTTTCCTTCCTAAGGCTCTTGTATGATAGATTCTTGAATAGAATTTTTCAGACTTTGAAAGTGGAGGTGTTAAGGAACATATTGTAAATGTTGCAACCAGACGATTTATTCACCCCAATGCCACACAGAAGTAGAGCAAATACACACGTTAAGCAAAACAAAAAAGATGAGTTCCTTTTGGTAGGACACACATAGATAAAATTTGAGAATCAATGACAGACCTAAAATGTTTCTCTTCCACTGTCAAATTTCAGTAAAAAGTTAAATGTTCACAACTGTGTTCAAAATGTTCAAATGTTTAAGCTTAAGAGACTTAACTGCGGGGTCATCAGTCGCTAAACTTGCAAACTACTTATGAACTAGCTTATACTGAAGACGCCACAAACATCCCTGCCCGAGGGGGGATTAGAACCCTCGACGGGGAACGGCCTCGCGCATCGTAGCATAGCGCCTCAATGCGCTTGGCGGCTCCGCCGCGGCTTCACAACTGTATTCTCGTCTCTTTGAATAAAGAGAAATGACTGCTGCACCTGCATTTGTAGGCCTATCTACAAGACTGCCCTGCAACTGACACGTAAGTGCCTGGTAGAGAGGTTCATCAAACCACTTTCACACTATTTCTCTATCGTTCCACTTTCGAAGAGCGCACGGCAAAAACAAACAAATATCTCCGCGCGAGCTCTGATTTATTTTATTACGAGGATCATTTTATTCATTTAGGTGTTTGTCAAGAAAGCACTATGGCAGTCGGAAGAGAAAGTTAGTGATTTAAATTTGGTGTAAAGTTCTTGCTGCTTAGAAAAACACCTTGTTTTTAATTACTGCCTCCAAAGTCGAATGTCATGTCCGTGACAGTCATTTGCCCAATTCGCAATTATCGAAAAGGAGCTGCCCTTCTTTGAACTTTTCTGATGTCCTCCTACAATCCTGTCTGGTAATGATCATACTCCTCATAGCAGTACCCCAGCAGAGGGCGGACAAGCGGCAGTCTCTTTAGTGAATTTCTGGTATCGTCTGTTCTGCCAGTAAATTTCAGTCTTTCATTTACATTTCACACAACATTATCTATTTGATCTTTCTAATATAACTTGTTCGTAATCTTTAGCCTTTAAATTGTTGCAATTTATTGTATAACCAAAATTTAACGGATTCCTTTTAATGCCCATGTAGATATTCTCACACGTGTAATCATTTAGGATCAATTGCATTTTTCGCCCCATACAGATATGTCGTCTAAATCATTTTCCAATTTGCAAATTTTATTGTTGTTCTGTAACCGTTTAATTTGAAATTAATCCCCTGCTTCTAGAATGCTACACTTTATCTAAACGACGATATACAAAGAGCTAGGTCTAACATTTACAATTTATTACACGTCATGATAAAATGTTAGATGTTGAAAGAGTTGGCCTCAGTGAGACAGGTGTTGGCATTATTGCTTACTCACACAATAGAACCGTCTCTGATTTTTTGAGATGGCAATGTCTGAAACGAATCCAATTAACTCTCTTCAGATCGGACGAGATGCTGTTTGAGTTAAAGAAGCAATTAAACTGGCATTCAGTTCGTGAAACAGGCGTCATTTCGGAAGGTTTTTACGAGAAGGGAAATTCTCACGGTATTTTGTTGCAGCAAAAGCGGCATTGTTACTGAGGATAAAATGTTCAAATGTTTGTAATTCTATGGGAACAAACTACGTTGGTCATCAGTCCCTAGTCTTGCAAATTACTTAAACTAAGTTAAATTAACATAAGGACAACACACACATCCATGCCCGGGGGAGGATTCGAACCTCCGACGCGGGAGGCCGGGCTCTCTCCAACATGGCGCTCCAGACCGCTTGGATACTCCCGCGCGGCTGTTATTGAGGGTAATGATGTGTGTCTGCAGATGGAGGTTTGTGGGCAAATAAACATACAAACTAATATTTTTCACAATTCTTATTTATATTTATAAATATAAATACCGACCCATCACTTAGATTAATATGTTAGTTATCTGTTGCAAATTACGTAAAATATAAACGGTATAAACATTTATCTATAAAGTTTAGCATCACACAGAATCATGTTGGAGCAAACCCGGCAGAAACACGTATATAATCGCAAAGAACTTGAATAATTCATGGCAATTATTATAATAGTACGCCATATGTTAATTACGAACGTCAAAACATAGTAGAAGCGCTTGAAAATGGCAAAGTGCTGAAACAGCTGTAACGTTAAATATTAAACTTTCAGCAGTGATTCTGCGACTTTCATTATTATAATGTCCTTCAAAGACATATATTAAACAAATGGTATGGATATTTAATTTAACATCAATGGCTTACTGTTCACGCTATAAATTGTAGCCGAAACATCGTCGACGGGACCTTAAATCCCAAGCCTCCTTCCTTCCGAATTATCATAGACCTCGAATACTATTTAGCTTTCATCTATTGTACGTAAGACTCCCTCTCTACTCTTTCCAATTTATTCAATGATCTTTGAATGCACTTCACTCTGTTCAAATGTTCAACTGTTTGTATAGCTTATGGAACTGAACTACGGGGTCATCAGTCCCTAAACTTACAAACTACTTAAGGTAAAGCAGTCAACAATCCGAAGATTGGTTTGAACACCACAGTGCTTTACTAGGCATGGTCCTGTTTGGAAGTGGTATGCCATTACCTTCCTCCGACCTTCTAACTGACTTACCCAGCCAGTTGTAGGGGGACCTACAGTTTAACGTGGGTTCCGAACCACGGACAAACTACTTGTGGACTAGCTAATCCTAAAGACGGCACAAATATCCATGCCCGAGGGGGGATTCGAACCCCCGACCGTAGTGGCCGTGCAGACCGTGACTGGAGCGCCTCTGTCCCCTCGGCCACGGCGGCCGGCACTTCACTCTGTGTTCAAATGTTTGTTAACCTATTGGCCCAAACTGATATGCTCATTAGTCCTTAGACTTGCAAACTACTTAAACTAACTTACACTTAGCACAACACACACACACACACACACACACACACACACACACACACACACACACACACACATCCCCGTGACCGAGGGACGGCGTGAACCTCCGGCGGAAGCGGCCGCCCAGTCCGTATCATGATTCCTTAGCCCAAGCGGCCACTCCCGCGCGGCTTCACTCTGTGGCCGTGACGCTACTGGTGTCAATCAGCAGATGAGTAGCAGGTTTCGCGAATGATTAAAACCAAAATGAACTCCCTACAAAAAAAGAAATGTAGTTAAATCACTCATTGTGCTTGATAGGTCATCACGTGAGGCGAAAACTACGAGCAAAGAGTGGAGACGCGCAATTTTCGCCCAGCTGACTAGCAACTTTCTCGCAGTGCTCCCGATTCGCTTCATTATGCCGTAAAACTTTTTCGTTCTCGATTAACCGGTGCTGTGTTGTAATCGAGGACGTTCAATAGGGTTTGTATAGACACGTTCTGCTGGTCAGGACTGATGTAAAGTTAGCATTCCTTCTGAGCAAGTGGTAGGTGGCAAGAAAAGTAAGTTTGCGGGTCAGTGAGCCTATAACATGGCTGTCGGATTGGTCCGCGGTCCTGAGCTTTACCCTGTGTGAACTGGCTATCTATATAGCACGTGGTTGGAGTACAACTCGAAATGTAAGAGTCACGAAACTCGCAGGTAATTGCTGCAGTTTCTCAACTGCTGCGCTTACAAGCGGCTGGGTCGTATAAACACACCGCGAAACGATTGTGTATTGTGTGTTTTAAGTGTAGCAGCACATTCAAAACGCTATTGGATTTACGATCTATTGTGGCGCTGTAAATTGTATCAGTTACCAAAAATCGGTGTATAATGTGAAAACTCTCATATCCATTTACAAAGAACGCTGAGAAATAAGAGAATAATGTTACGAATAACAGGTGTTCATTTACAGTTGTTAGTTATACTTTTGGGTATAAAACCTCTAACAGTTCATTCACTTCGAAACTTCGGCTCTTAGTGAGAATTGCAAAAGCTTAACCACTACTGTATAATAGTAACCCTTTAATTCACAGTGTATCTGATCAGCTACATACCTTATTTTTTCCATTATCTCTCCAATTGATCAATATTTTAGCACAAATTAATTTGTAGTTGCTTGTATACATAGTGTTACATATGTTATTAGCCAGTCCTATAAATTATGAATTGTAGAGTGTACTGAATCTTTTCGACAGTTAGCTGCATTGAGTAACTCATAACATGTGCGTTTGTTTACTTTAGTATTCCTCCTTTGCCATGTAAAAGTAAACAATCACATACTAATGTTGCATGATGAGTTAATTTCTGAAAAGACGAGAGTCATAATAGTGACATTTACTGCATCAGTTACATCATGGAAGCACTACATAGCTGACCAGCTATGAACTTTTTGATGTTAGTAGTGCATAATATTTTTCACAGTATTTATGCACTATACTATTAATCGTGGTAGTTCTTGTAGTTTCAAATAAAAAGTCATGCATTAAATGGTTAGAGCTCTATAAAAGTTATGTCTGGACGTTTCAGATTGCAGTTAATCAACTATTTTAGTCGAGCCTGCTTTGTTACGTACTACAGATTCACAAAAATTAATGGCTTATAAAATGTTCAAATGTTTGTAAATCTAAGTGACTTAACTACGTTATCATTAGTCCTTACGCTTACAAAGTACTTACACTAACTTAAAGTAACTTATGCTAAGAACAACACAAACACCCATGCCCAAGGGAGGACTTGAACCCCCGATGGCGAACAGCCGCGCCCATCGCAGCTGGGCGCCTTAGTGCGCACGGCTAAAATGCCGCGACTACTGGCAAACACACCAAAATATTTTTGGCTGTTACCAACTAGTTCGAAAAAGTGAACACGTAACTACAAATAAACAATATATCCGCCTATAAACTGCTGAGTAACTGTTAATTTAAGCACGATTTCTCGCCATCGAAGAGGTTCGAGTCCTCCAACGGGCATGGGTGTGCGTGTGTTGTTACTTAAAGTAGCTTGTAAGCCTAGGGACTGATAACCGAAACAGTTAAATTCCTTTGGCTTACAGACATTTGAACATCTTGAAGATATACACTTTAATACCTGCTAAGTAACTAAAAAAATAGTGATAGGTATACGCAAGGCATAAAAGCACGGACAAGAGGAACGGGCGTGTATAAAGAGACGCAGTAGCTGGTCTCCGATAATGTAAGAAATCGTGTCTAGTTTTGAATATATTGAAAAGTCCGACATGCGCTATTTAAAATAATAATAATAATAATAAATTTAAAAAACCTCGCGAAAGTACACATTGAGCGTGCGAATGTAATCATAATTAGTTCCTTTTGAAACTGAGTACATCAGGTTGCAATTCATTTCGTCTTTTAAATCATTTTTGGACGATGCACTTACAACTCTATGTATTACACTCTACTGACGTTTTGTTATTGACTCGCCGACCACGGGCGCCAAGCGGTCTGCTGCGCGGCGGTCACGTCCTGCACGGCCACTACGGTCGGGGCTTCGAATTCCCCCTAGGGCATGGATATTTGTGCCGTCATTAGTATTAGCTAGTTCATAAGTAGTTTGTAAGTTAGGGACTGATGACACCGTAGTTAAGTCCCGTAAGCTCTACAAACATTTGAACATTTTATTGACTGTCATTAACAGAACTAGTGATAATACTTTAACAGCGTTTTCATATTTGTATTAGAAAATTCACCAGCACGTTTGGGGACTAGGTAATATGAAAGTGACAGCATTAAAAATAGCAGCTTCCCAGTTTGTATCGTGCCATTCTTCTGGACGGGACGTTACACCCAAAGCTTCCTTCCATTCTTCTATTACTGGCCGCTTGGAGCGCTAGCATTGCTTCAGTCGCCCTTTTCCCTTATAAAGTTTCGCGACTTTATGTGTGAGACTGTGGTACAACTCATCTTCTACGGGGAAGATGCGTATGTGTAGTGTCGTATCATGAAGACACATACACTATGTGATCAAAAGTATCTAGATACCGAACTGAACATTACTTAAAAGATCTTGGCGCTTTCCATCGGTAATCCTGGAATTCAGTACGCTGTTCGCCCACCGTTAGCCTTGATGACAGTTTCCATTCTCGTAGGCATACGTCCAGTCAGGTTTCTTGGGGAACGGCGGCCCACTCTTCACCGAGTGTTGCACCGAGGAAAGGTATCTATGTAGGTGGATGAGGCCTGGCACGAAGTCTGCATTCCAAAACATCCCAAAGGTGTTCTGTAGGATTCAGATCAGGACTCTGTGCAGGCCACTTCATTACAGAGCTGCTACTGTCGTGTAACTAGTCCGCCATAGACCGCGCATTGTGAACAGGTGCTCGATCACATTGAAAGTTGCAATAGCAGTCCCAGAACTGCTCTTCAACAGTGGGAAGCAAGAAGGTGCTTAAAAGAACAATGTAGGCCTGTGATGTTATAATTCCATGCAAAACAAGGGATGCAAGCCCCCTCAATGAAGAACACGACCATGCCATATCACCACCACCTCCGAATTTTACCGTTGGCATTACACACGCTGCCAGATTACGTTCACTGGGCATTCGCCATACCCACACTCTGCTATCGGATCGCCACATTGTCTAGCGCGATTCGTCACTCCACACAACGATTTTTCACTGTTCAATCGTCCATTGTTTACGCTCCTTACACCAAGCAGAGAAGTCGTTTGGCATTGACCTGCGTGATGTGTGGCTTACGGACAGCCGCTCGACCATGAAATCAAAGTTTTTTCACCTCCGCCTGTGATAGTACTTGGAGTGGAGCCTGGTGCAGTTTGGAATTCCTGCGTGATTGCCTGGGTAGATGCCTACCTATTGCACCGTATGACCCTCTTCAACTGTAGGCTGTCTCTGTCAGCCGAAATTCGAGGTCGTTCTGTACGCTTTCGTATTTTACGTGTCCCTTCACGTTTCCACTTCACCATCACATCAGCGAATATAGTGTATCACTGTACCACATGGCTCCGTACAGCTAAATGAAAATATATGCAGGCTGAGTTTTGTACCTTATAAAAACTCTAGGGATTGATCGATGAAACGATACGGAACAGAAAAGGTCTAATGAAATTATGTTCTAAAATACATGGGTTTCATGCTAGACACGGTTTATTCAGCCATACTTTGTTATAGATATTACAGTCTAATACCCACTTCATCATACAGCCACAGTTACATTATGTGTTGAAAATTGTTTCCATGTGCGTCAGCGAAAGCGTGTAGGCGCAGTAGCGTGTTGTTCGGTTTTACACGTTCACGTCGACCAAGCTACATGTCATCAGAGTCAGTCAGCATGAATAGGCTGTTCCAGTGTGTTCACATCCAGAATGGGCTCTGCATACACGACACTTTTGAGAATGCCTCATAACCAGGAGCCGCACGGGTTGGGATTCGGTGAAGAAGCATGCCTTGTAAGTGGACCACCTCGTCCGATCCGTCGACCAGGGGAGAGATAAATGAAATTTGACCGGACAGTAACGGCGAAGTGGGCAGGAGCGCCGTAATGTAGCAGCCACTATCACTTCGAATCATTTCGTTTGGTAAACAGAAGTAAACACCAACCCCCTCTGCGGCAACTAT
This sequence comes from Locusta migratoria, assembly GCA_026315105.1. Lineage (NCBI taxonomy): Eukaryota > Metazoa > Arthropoda > Insecta > Orthoptera > Acrididae > Locusta > Locusta migratoria. Next base: position 661,189,900 of record CM048755.1, on the reverse strand, counting down.
TATTATCAAGTATCTTGGTTGCCCTGATGTTGTCTCCACTCCAAACCGACAGAAAGACGTCAAATCATTTTAGTTCATTCTGCCGGTGACAATACTTCAGAACCTATATATCTCATCTGAGCCCCTGACCAGTTTATGATTGAATAAATGGTGTCTAGCACGGAAACCATGCATTTCCGGACATAAGTTTATTAGACTTTTTTGTTCTGTATCTTCTCATCGATCAGTCCCTAGAGTTTGCACACGGTTGAGAAAAAGCACAATGTAGGAGGATTACCAGTCTGTGCTCAAACTTGGTACGAAGTTCCCGAAGTGTTTAATGTGTGTGTTGGAATGTGTGGCCAGTGGCGACGCTGCAGTGGCCGGCCGAGGCGCAGCAACAGGTTTGGCGTGAGATTAGTCGGCGGTTCCGTTACACTCGCCTGCCAGCCGCTTCCGGCACGCTCCTCACCACCGATTGCACCTCCCAGCATTCCATCCGAGTAAACACACCTCGTACTCAACTCGGCTACCGCACGACGCCATCGAAGCCTTTCTCAATCCTACACCTTAAGCATGGTTTCGAAACACTGAGACGATTTACAACGCTCGTCTGAAAAGTACTGCGAATGGCCCGATAATAACAAACGGAATAACAGTTACAAATAAAATACCTCTGCTGGATTCAGATATGAAGGGTTTCCACGAGATGAAGTTGCTTGGAGAGCGGCATCAAACCTGTCTTCGGAATGAAGACCACAACAACAAACTTTATAGTAACGCCGGTTTAAACTAGGAATTAAAATGACGTCGCAGCAAGTCACGTGACGGCATATATGGCAGTTTTGAAATGTGCTGCCGTTTCCACACATTCCTGTCTGAATTATCGTTGCACTGCTTGCACCGCTCAAGATTCCCTGGGCAGACAAGGTGACAAAAGAAGAGGTTCTCCATAGAGCTCAGGAAGATAATCCTTGTCTCCTGAAGATCACAAACACAGACGGAATATACGGGTCGGCCATCTGATGAGATTCGATGATACCACAAAATGTATCATTGAAGGCACAGTAGAAGGGAAGGGTTCTTGAGGCAGACTGAGATTGTGGTACATCAACCAGATCAGGATACCAACTGCACCACCTACATGGTAAGGTGCTGTAGATGAGTAGGAGAAACAATCCCGTAATGTTCGAATACAGCATTAGTAGTGTGCTTCTTAACAGAGACGCGTCAATTAAATACCTAGGCGTAACACTGCACAGTGATATGAAATGGAACGAGCACATAACGACAGTCGTGGGGAAGGTGATTGGTCGACTTCGCTTTACTGGGGAAATTTTGGAAAGGTGTGATTCGTCTGTAAAGGTGACCGCATATAAAACGCTTGTACGACCCCGTCTTGAGTTTTGCTCAATTATTTCGAATCCCCACCAGATCGATTTAAAGGAGGACGTATAGGCAGTTCAGAGACGGGCGGCTAGGTTTGTAACTGTTCGATTCGGTCAATGAACGAGTGTTACTGAAATACTTCGAAAACTCAAATGAGAGTAGCTTGAGTGGAGGCGAAGAAATTTAGAGGACCGTAATATGAGGCGGACTGCAGAACGATTCTACTGTAGCCAACCTACATTTCGCGTAAAGACCACATAGATAAGCTAAGAGACATTAGGGTTCGTACGGATACGTACAAGTATTGGTTTTTCCCTCGTTCTATATGGGAGTGGAACAGGAAAGCAAGTAACTAGTATTGGTACTGAGTACCCTCCACCACGCACCTTTGCGTGGATTGCGGAGTTATGTATGTATGTTATGAAGGGGAAGGCCGAAAACAGACATGCATGGCAAGCTGCTGCTAAGCATTCTGTTGAAGACGTAAGAAGAAAAAGCTAGGGGGCCAAACTCAAATGTTCGTAATCCTAAGCGATTTAACTGCCAGAGTCATCAGTTCCTAAACTTACAAACTACTCAAACTAACTTACGCTAAGGTCAACATACACACATATGCTCGAAGGAGGACACGAACCTCTGACGGGGAATTGACGCGCATTCCGCAGCAAGGCACCTTAAGACGCAATGCCATTCCCACGTGGCAATATGGCGTCAGCAGAGATTATTCGATTACACATTGGAGATGTCATTATTTGGATTATTTAATTAGAATTCAGATAAAACTCCAATAAGAAGAAAATAAAGTGTAAATTTTGTATTTGGGAATGTATCTTGCGCAGAAACAGTACTGGAACATTAGAAACATGTATAAACTTAGTAGCGCATGTAAACGAAAACCCACTCTTGAACCAATTACGAATAACACTAATAAATCTCAATAAATAGTTGATCTGCCTATCGAATGTTCAAATGTTTGTAATTCTATGGGAGCAAACACCATTGGTCATCAGTCCCTAGTCTTAAAAATTACTTAAACTAACCTAAGGACAACACACACATCCATGCCCGAGGGAGGAGTCGTACCTATGACGCGGGAGGCCGCGCGATCCGTAATGTGGCGCTCCAGACCTCTCGGCTACTCCCGCGCGGCCTACCTATCGAACTCTCAGATACCCACATTAGAGGTGCAGTACTTTCTCAGTGATGCTACAGGTGACACTTGACTACTACCTGTCATCTAGCAAACTTCATATCATGTTCTCAATTCATATTTAGTGTTCTCATGTTATGTGCTGGATACTATTTACAGTGCCTTGGGGTCTTATTTGAAAGCTGACACACCCACTTTCGGGCCCTACATCAGTGAAATACGACGAAATATTAAGATATATCTTATTTTACGGTTATATTATGTACAACTGTTGTGAACGTCACTGTAATACCGTTTATTTTCTTAATTACGAGACATACTCAATCAGAAATTATACTATAAACCGTCTTAATTCCCTTCTGAAATCCATTTGGCAAGTGTTTTATAGCAATGAAAATTCCAGAAACTGAATATACTGTGAGCACTGACTTAATTTTCATCATTTGTACAATTAAATCAACTGTTGTGTAACTGCAAATCACCTTTCAGTAGTAACTTAAGAGTACTTGTTTAACCACACACAACTCTTAACCGCACGAAGATTGCCTCGTGGTCTGAGCCGCCAAGTCTTGGAATGGACAGCTGTTCCCGCCGGAGGTTCGAATCCTCCCTCGGGCATGGATGTGTCAAATGAGATAAAGAGGTAAAGCAGTCAACAATCCGGAGATTGGATAAGTAGTGTGTCTAGGGACTGATGAGTAAAGCATTTTGTTCCCTTAGTTACACAAATTTATAATTAAACAAATATTATACATAGTATAATAGAACCATCAAATACGATAATTAACCATTACATGTTCACAAAAAAAGTGCCGCGTGGGAATAGCCGTGTGCTCTAAGGCATCTCGCTGCGGAGCACGCAGGTGCTCCCCGTCAGAGGTTCGAGCCCTCCCTCATGCATACATATATATATAATGTGTGTGCGTGTTGTCCTTAGCGTAAGTTAGTTTAAGAATGTTGTAAGTCTAGGGACCGATAACCACTGCAGTTTGGTCCCATAGCTTTACGAACATCTTTTTGTATTCCGAAGTGCAGTGGTCTGTCACTGTTGACAGTAAAAACCTTTGTTGCCAGTGCAAACCCGGTTTAATAACCATTACTACGACACACTTCCATCATCGGTTGTAAGGCTACTGGAATCCCTCAGGAAACGCTTCTTGTCTTCGACGTCTGGGAAATATTCGTGAACTAAATTGCGTTTACTGTCTGCGCTTATCTTCCGCTCTTATTCCCAAGCACAGCTAACGCACCCGCAAGCATCCATCGCACTCGTTCGATGTGTTCTGGGATCTTGCATGTTAACCCGAACGTCGTTTCCATCTCTATCACGTTTAAACCTCTCAGACACAGGCTTCTTACTGCAGCAGTCGTTTCCTGTAACTGGAAGCAAAATTTCATGTTAACGCGCTCTTCCATTTCGCTCTTTTTGCTATGGCATGACTATGATGAATGCTTGTGAATTATCGGCAGTTATCTGCAGAATGAGAGTAGAAGAATTGAAGATAAGAAAAGACAATGTAGCACTACTGTTCACCAATGTGTAGACGTTGTGGATATCACCGTGGTCCTCGAGCTATACCACAAGAAGAGCTTTTCCACAACTTTCTGCAGCTTCACATATTATTATTTCAAATGAATTTAATATAATGGACCTAATTCCCAGTGTGTTCGACCCTACACTTACAAAATATTTGAACTAACTTACGCTAAGGACAACACACACACACACACACACACACACACACACACACACACACACACATAAAACATGCCCGAGGGAGGACTCGAACCTCCGACGGGGAGCAGCTTCGCGCTCCGCAGCTAGGCTCCTTAGAACGCACGGACATTCCCACGCGACGAAGCTCGTAAACGTCGAATATAAGTTGTGATTAGAAGTCTTGTCTTATGGTATTTGTTTACAGTGTAGCCTTACATGGATGCGAAACGAGAAGCAGAAAATAGAAGTTTTGAAATGTAGTGCTGTAAAAGAATAGTAACGGTTAGACAGTAAGAGCGAATAATTAATATTGTTAGTTTTCATAAAATAGATATTCCGTTGCTACTTCTGTAATACTTAACATAATTTTCCCCATTATTTGTTTACTTATTCACTTCATTATCTGAGGATAATTAAAGCAAAAAATGTTCAAATGTTTGTTAAGCTTATGGGACTTAACTACGGGGTCATCAGTCCCTAAACTTACAAACTACTTATGAACTACTTACGAACTAGGACGGCACAAATATCCATGCCCGAGGGGGGGGATTCGAACCCCCGAACGTAGTGGCCGTGCAGACCGTGACTGAAGCGCCTCAGTCCCCTCGGCCGGCTAATTAAAGCAAATTGACCCCGTATCCCACTGATACAACGCGACCACCAATGTTCCTCCAAATGACGAGACCATGGGAGTGTAAACGGTGAAGTACTGAACCGTGATGAGGTAAAAATAAATTAGTGGCACAGATTGAATACAAGCTGGCACACTCCATCACGGAGTTATCAGTTTGGTAATGGAGGGAAAATAGTAGGGAGAGCGTTGGGCCGCGCGGGAATAGCCAAGCGGTCTGCAGCGCAACGTTACGGATTGCGAAGCCACCTGCGTCGGTGGTTCGCATCCTCCCTCGGGCATGGATATGTGTATTGTCCTTAGGTTCGTTTAACTAGTTTGTAAGGCTTAGGGACTCATGACCTAAGTAGTTTGGCCCCATAGAATTACAAGCATTTGAACATTTTTAGAGCGTTGCTTTAGGATACAACAGCATGGCGAGCCGCATCAAATCAGTCTTCGGGATGTGGACCGCATCAGTAACAAAATCCTAAGATGAAACGAAACGCGTTATCTCGAACAGAATAACTTCTTCGTTAGCAACCTGTACGGTTCCGTAAAATATCAATAGTGCGAAAATCATCTTGTGCTTCTCTTGTATCACATAATGAAATCCATGGATCGAGCCAATCATGTAGATGCAATATTTCACCGGCCGCAGTGGCCGAGCGGTCTGCGGCGTGCCAGTCACGGTCTGCACGGCCGCTGCGGTCGGAGGTTCGAATCCCCCCTCGGGCATGGATGTTTGTGCCGTCCTTAGTATTAGTTCATAAGTAGTTTGTAAGTTTAGGGACTGATGACCCCGTAAACTCCCATAAGTTTTACAAACATTTGTACAGTTGAAAAAGGTGTACAAAATATCACTCAGCTGAAGATAACATTTCGGAGTGGCAAGAAAAATGTATTTTACTAATCAGAAATATTGAAACATTTCCTCCGTTTCGGGGCGTTGAAATAAATTCAATGGCGAAGTTGAAACTTTGTGTTGGATCGGGATTCGAACCCAGTTTTCCCGCTTCGAGCCAGTGATCGCCTTAACCAATTAGGCTATCCACGCAAACTTCCCGTCTAAGCCAAATTCTCGTCTTCTACCCTCTTGTCCACTCATTCCTCTTGCTCGCACCTTATACTGGATTCCCGCAACGGACAAAGCGTTTGAATGCGACCGATATTGATATGGGGTCTGTTCTTTCGGACATGTCCGAAAAGGAGAAACACCATTTCAATAAGTGTAAAATATCCCACCAACAGGCAGTTGACAATTTCAATGCGGACGCATTAAAACGATTGATCCGTTGCGGGAATCCAATATAAGGTGCGAGCAAGAGGAATAAGTGGACAAGAATTTGGCTTGGACGGGAAGTTTACCTGGATAGCATAATTGGTTAAGGCGATCACTGGCCCGAAGCTAGAAAACCGGGATCGAATCCCGATCCAACAGAAAGTTTCAACTTCGCCGTTGAATTTATTTCAACGTCCCGAAACGGTGAAATGATTCAAAATTTCGAATTCGTAAAATTACGGCCTTTAATGTCAATAAATGATATCTGTTATTTCGGAAATGTCCGAAAGAACAGACGCCATATCAATAACTGAAAAATGTATTTGTCAACAGTAACGCCCCACTCGGCCCTCGGCTTCGTTTCCCCACTGCGAGAGCAACTGGCGCAAGTTGGTGCTGGGGCTCCGGAAGCATCTGCAGCGGCGTCGACTGTTTGCGCGCCAACCCCATCTCGAGGTCCAGGTGTCGGCGCACATGCGAGGAGTCGCCCTCGGGAAAACACACGGCAGCTGAGCGGCCACAACACCTCTGCAGCTGGCCCGCCGCTGACGCAAGCCGCTCCTTGACACCAGACCCACCCACTGCAGCCGTTGCTACGACAGTGTCATCTGCCCTCACAGGAGCCAGCTTCCATCTTGTACGTCCACGACCGCTCGAAATCCTGCTTACAGTAAAACTCGATCATAAAGAAAACAGTAGTATGCATCACCTTCATGCGAAGCGTTGCATTCTATCCCAAGTGACATTTTAAGAGAGAGATACAAAGTAATGAGATATCAAAACCAGAGGAAGAAAATTATTCGTAATTAAATAATCAATTATTCATTCTCCGCTTGCGAATTCTGACGACCTTCGAAATTAGCGCCGGACCGGGACTCGAACCCGGGCAGTGGCGGACTGGGGGGGGGGGGGGGGAGGACAGGGACCCCCCCCCCCATGGCCTCTCATCTTGTTGTTCTGGGGCCTACAAATCTTGAAAGCTATTATTTTTAGACTTTCCCGTGCCTCTATACCAGGGGGGCCAACAAATCTCAAAATTTACTTTATTGTATAGTAATACATGTATACAAGTGGACGGGGGAAGGGCCTCATTTTGTTTTGCCGGCGCCCCGGGCCTCCGACAGCCTTAGTCTGCCATTTTTTCGCGAGCGGTCGCCTTTACCACTTTCTCTCCGTCTCTTTATTATTATTACTATTATTCTTTTTCCGGCCACACGAACACGCTCTCCGGCCACACGCAAACTTCGATTTGTCACTCTTGCCTTCATCCCCCAGTGTTCGCACTCATTTAGTATGGTTCCCACGATGGGGAGGCGCACTTCTTAAAATCATTAACCTGTCTTGCCATGTCGGTTACTATGAAATGTCGTTGTAGATGTTCCGCATATATCCGCGTGGAGTAGCCGATCGAAGTCATTCCTGCTTCGGCCGCCGACCTGTCAACACCTTCGGGACAGCGAGCCGGTGTTTACGTGCGCTTGGAGCGTTGCTTCGTGGCGGCGGTGGCTGCTTCGTGGCTGAATTGTGAGTATGGAATTCGACAATTCCGAAGAACGACAAAACAACGTTCAATGAGACAGTAGCGTTGCTAAGCCGTCATTACGACATTTATCAGTGGATGAAAAATGAACTCCGAATATTCGAAAATGACATTCTTGGTGTACAACTGGATACTTTCCTGAACTACGTGTTCTTAAAATTGAAAAATACCGAAATGTGCGACGCTTTGGTTCAGTATAATAGTGGTATCAGGAATTTAGCACTTTGATGGTACTATCAGTAATGTAAAACTTTCTAGTGCCGGTTACGGAATTAGGACACTGCGAGTTTTCAACTAGCCTTTTGATGTAAGGAATTATACAATTAAACGACATTTATCCCCGTACGGCGAAGTGATAGAAGTCATAAAAGAAAAACGGTCGAGTGCGTACTTGTATCAAGTTGAAAATGGCGTGAGAAGTGTTAAGATGACAATGAGGACACATATTCCGTCATTTGTTTACGTTAACGGCTATAGAGCGTTCGTCACTTAAAGTGGCCAACCACAGACATTCTCCTTTTGCAATAGTGCCGGTCATTTTAGGCAAGACTGTCCGAGACACAGGCGGTCTGCACAACTGCCACGGGGCGAAAATTCGGACGTCACGACGTACGCGGCGGTGACACTCGGTTCTGTTCCCGCTGCCGCGAAACGAGCAGTACCAGAGACAGAATTAGGAGGCCTGTATCGACGCCATGGACACTGCCCCTGTCGCGGAAGATTCGGGGTTCGTTCAAGGAGCTGCAGGGCTGCAGCTTTCTGCAGCAGCAAAGCAGACACTACCGCGCATGCGCGGTACCGATGACGTCAGTCAGGCTGCAGGAGGAAATTTTCCCTGCAGCTCATGCAGCCAGGAAGCTGCAGGACGCTGCAGCTGGGAGCTTCCTTGAACAGTCGGTAGGCTGCAGCATGCTGCAGAATTGCTCTTTGAACACGAATTTGCGTACTGCACATGCGCGGTAGCAGCCCTGTAGCTCTTCGAACGAACCCTCGGAAGTGTCGGGACACCTTGTCCCACCCACTGTTGACACATCGGTGCCGGAATCAGAACCCGTCGAATTTCCGCGAAACACAGACGGAGAATCCGTTCACGTCTTTCAAACGCCGACAGTTACCGAACCTGAACAGACAGTTGAAACCCCGACTGCGTTCAACATTATTAAAACTTCTGATGCGACATCAATTACAGAACCGAATCAGGTCATTGCTTGTGGGACAGGATCGGAACCCGCACATGGAGCTGCCCCCTACGTATCTAGGACGCAAAGAGATCCAGCTTCGGAAGAAGATAGTTCTGCAACCCGGTCACGCAGTGCCAGCAGCTCCCGCAAACTAGAGTCGGACCGTCACCACGGAAACTATCGAAGTCCGTCGCCGGGAAAGAAGGAACGCAGACAGAATAAGAAGTTGTCACAGCAGACCCGGAAGAGCGGGGACGTAGACCCTCGGCAACCAACGGAGAGGCGGCAGGTTTCGCGCACTGACCAGGAAAAGATGACAAGTGATGCGGAACAGCGGCGCGAGGCTGCCGTTCGTCGATTGAAAGAAATTTTACTGAAAACCGAAATGGAAGGGGAGTGTGAGATGGCAGCGGAGCCTCCTTCCGGTTCTCCGAGTGCTCGGTAAAAAGGAAGGCGGAGGAGTAACGCCAAGGACGAGCTCGCCCATCAATGCTTCTGAATCGACTTTAGAAGCTTCGACCGATTTATCGGGACATTTAGGAAGTGGCTTGTCCATGGACTTGGAGGGAGCGTCATTGCAGCCTCCCGTCGACGACAGGGTCGACTGGGCGGAGGAGGGGGATTTGCGGTGACGGGACTCAAACCCGCAAATAATGTATGAAGTGTGGGTGGGGTACACAAACGCAAAGATAGTATCGTGTGTCTAAACGAAATAGATCTGCGTAGTTCCGTACGCGCCGCCTGATGTTAGTAGTTGGAGGCCTTGGTTTTAAATTCAAAGATTTAACTGTGCTTAGTTTGTCAATGTTCACGTCGACAATCTGCATGGTTGGTGTGTTTTTATACAAAGTGTTTTTTATGTCTTCATGTTGTACGTTTTTATGGTTTCTTAGTGAATGTTACGGGTATCATCGTATTCTAGTAAAGAACGCCAGTGCTCCGCGGCGTGAATCATACCCCACCACGAGACAAATTGCCACTCTCTGGATCCTCAGACTTGTCGTTCATTCGCTTTTTCTCTAACATTGAATGATTCCCTGGATTTGTGACATATCGCTGGACTGGGCATTGTTATGACCAATTGAGAGTTACTTATCATATGAACTATGCAATATTTTGCATGCTGCTCTAGGACATGCATTTCTGTACTTGGCAGTAAATATAACGTAATTTAATAACGACTTGATATGTCGGGTAATATGAACGAAAGGGATACGAAAAAGAAAGCCAGAAAAATAAATGAAGGAAGAAAAGTAAAGAGGATACTGTTTGTGTTCTAGTTGGTTTCGTGTGTTTTTCGTTTCTTTGTGTAACCCGGTCAGGAATGAAAGTATCAGGGCAGGAATTGCAGCATATTGAAGTGCTTTCTCGTTACAGTGTATACCTTAAATATTTTATTTCATAATTTATATACGCACGAACCGATGGGACAACAGATATGCATTTTGAGTTTGATCAACGTTTTATTTGCAAGTGACGTGAGAAGACAAACCGTGAGATCTGCTTTTGATTTGTACGATAAAGGAAGAACAGTAGATCTCAAATTTAAGTTTTCTTACTGTAGACATCGGGGGAAGCATTAGAAAATATAGCTTTGTTCAGTGTTATATTTATTTCCGATTATGTGCTCGTTTGTGTTGCTTTTTCGCACCGCATCGTGGGACTCAGATGTGTAATGAAATGCGTTTCATTTATTACTTTTCTTAAAATCAAAATGTTCAAATGTTTGTAGAGTCTATGGGACTCAACTACGGGGTCATCAGTCCCTAAACTTACAAACTACTTATGAATTACTTACAACTAAGTACGGCACAAATATCCATGCCCGAGGGGGGATTCGAACCCCCGACCGTAGTGGCCGTGCGGACCGTGACTGGAGCGCCTCAGTCCCCTCGGCCACCGCGGCCGGCTACTTTTCTTACTTTCTCGCCAAGGAGCAGAGTAAGTTCTCCGTTCGACTTGAAGCCGAACTGTGGCCCATCGTGAATTATTTTCTTTTGTTGCGATTTTCGAAGCAGAAGGCTTTCAGTTAAATTTTCAACGTTGGATCAGAAGAAGTCATTACTTCCTGACTAAAGCGAAAGAAAGCTCGCCGAAGAAGGCGTTCATGGTGAGAGTAAGGACGGGGTGTAGGGGAGAAGGAAGCCCAAAAAAATAAAAAATAAAGAAACAAATTTTAAAAATATCGATCTGAGGCGCCTTGCTGCGGAATGCGCGGTTGCTCGCCGTCGTCGGTCGCGGTGGCCGAGGGGACTAAGGCGCTTCAGTCACGGTCTGCACGGCCACTGCGGTCGGGGGTTTGAATCCCCCCTCGGGCATGGATATTTGTGCCGTCCTAGTTCGTAAGTAGTTCATAAGTAGTTTGTAAGTTTAGGGACTGATGACCCCGTAGTTAAGTCCCATAGACTATACAAACATTTGAACATTTTTTTGCTCGCCGTCGGAGGTTCGAGTCCTCCCTCGGGCATGGATGTGTTGTTTGTTCTTAGGTCAGTTTATTAGATTTACAAACATTTGGTCCACAGCAACATTTATATGAAATTAAATAATCAATTATTCTTTCGCAATTTGCGATTTCTGACGACTTTAGCTGAATTTGTTACTTGATAGCAAATATATGGTAGCACTAGGGGATGTATGCAAGTGTGACAAATGGAAGTTTGGGTCTGCCCGGGAAGCATGTTGGTGTGGCCGAGTGGTTCCGGAGTGGTAGCTCACACGGCTCGACGACATGGAGACCCGGGTTCGAGTCACGGACCGGCGGAAATTTTCATTTGTCACCAAACAATAGACCACCTTCATAAATGCAGCTAAATTAGGCAGTATTCGTAAATTGAGAATGAATAATTCAGTATTTCATCTCATATGTATGTAGCTGCGGACCATCCACAATGTCTGTTCCTTTCGAAAAGACATTTCATAGTAAATTACACGTAATTAAATGACGTCATCGTATCATTACATTTTCAAGAAACAGTGCCAAAAACCCTCTGCTTAACGTAATTGTAATACCGCAACCTAATAGTGGCTATAGTAGTTCAAAAACAAATGTTCGTAATTCTAAGGAACAAAACTACTCGTCACTGGTCCCTAGACTTACAAACTGCTGTAATGCTAAGGACAACACACACACACACACACACACACACACACACACACACACACACACACACACACACACGCCCTATGGAGGAATCCGACACCAGTGGCCGCGCGATCCGTAAAGTGACGCCCCAGACCGCATAGCATTCCCACACGGCTGCTTACGTTAGTCATCCAAGTGCAGCTGCAGAATTTCGATACAGAGGTCAGATCAATGTGGGACACATATATGATCTTTATTTCACCATAAAAATTCACTCTGTTATTTACGATCAGTTTTTCTGTACCAAAAGTATAAACCAGTCTTGAGTCGCCGCGGTGGAATGGCCGATTGTTCTAAGGCGTCTTGCCGCGGACCGCGAGGTTACTGGCCGTGGGAGGTGCATCTGCATTCTAGGGAAAATGTACTCGAAAGAATAATCACATGTCAAGGATTTATGTGCTTTGTACTGTTATACTTCTTGTAAGCTGAGTATTTTTGGCGCAGATGATCGAAATTGTAATGCTATACTTTATACTGCTCCGCCTGTCTACAACTATTCACTTTTTAGGTATGACTATCTGATTATGTCAGATATATTTTTGTATTTTAAATTTTGACATGTAGGTTTAAAATATTCATCTTCGTCTGAAGAAGGTGCCCTTAGCGGCATTGAAACCTGTTAACTTTTATTTTCGTACTTTGCGACTGAGGGCTGCCCCCTTATAAATTTAATTAACTATACTTTATTTCTGTCTCTCTCTTCAGCCGGTTTCCCGCATATCGCAGGGTCGGCTTGTTAACGTGGATTTAGCATGTTAGTAATTACAGGGTGGCCGGATGCCCCCCCCCCCCCCCCGGAGTAAAAGTGTACCCCAAATTTCTGCGTATAGTGTTATACGTGTGAAAGTGTAAAGTGTTACGAAACGTTTGCGAATAGTGTAACTGAGGCGGGACTTACGTACCAGCCCGGTATTCACCTAGGGGGATGTGGAAAACCGCCTAAAAACCACATCCAGGGTGGCCGGCATTCCGACCCCCTTCGTTAATCCGCCGGGCGGATCCGAACCGGGACCAATACGCCTCCCCGTCTCGGAAAGGAAAGCGGTGCGTTAGACCACACAGCTAACCGAGCAGGTAAAATGTAGTGCTATACTGACATAATTGAATTTCGTGTAATTTCCCTACAATGTTACTGATATCTTGTTACTTCCTCGTTATTGAAGTGTCAATTGTGGTTGATTGTGGTTGAATGCAACATTTTCAATGGAAGTAGAGAGCGCTGTTTTAAATTTTGTTTGTTTGTTTGTTTTTTTATTTTGTTTGTTTTTTAATTTTTTTTTTTGTTTTTTTTTTTTTTGTTTTTTTTTTTTTTTTTGTTTGTTTAATGTATGTTAGTCTAATCATAGTTTAGTGGGATCTCGCGTGTTCGAGGTCAGAGGCGTCCTTTGTCAAACACCTTCGATGTATATTTAAAATCCTAAGTCAGTTTCTTAAATTTCACGAAATCTGTAAAACCTACAGCAATCCTCGCGTGTATACTACATCTGCATCTATACCCTGCAAGTTACGCAGCAGTGTGTCAGGAGGGTCTTTCTCATACCGCCTTCCCTGGAGCTTAGTGCATTGCGTCAGGAGTGTGTGGAAGGAAATAATACGTTACCCAGTGCTTCCTATACTGTATATAGTCCGCAGTAGCTCTCTCCGTGATAGTCAACGCCTCTCTTGCAATGTCTTCCACGGGAGCTTGTTGTTTGCGTACGGTTCAAACAATGAGTTACCATCTGATTATTCGATTTGTTTGATTGGATAGGTATTTCTGAACACTGATTACATTGAATGTCACTTTTTATCTTCTCTATCTCCGCTATTAATTCAAACTGGTAACGGTTTCACAATATCGAGCAATTCTCGAAATTCAAGTGTTTGGTAAGCCACTGCGTTCGCGGATGAATTTTTTTCCATTAATACTCGTGCACTGAATCTCAGCCTGACCTTTGCTTTTCCCACTATTTGTTTTACGCAGTCATTCCACATAAAGTGGCGTGGCTAGAATTAGTGCGCATTGCACCAACGGTTTCCCTATCTCTCTCGCTTACTTCTTTGTCTAATGCTATTTCATAGTTACGCATGATATATTTTTGCAACACTCTTTCTACATTTCCATACCGTCGCGCATACAGTGTAAAGGCAGCGACAAGTGGGTTTCGTATTATGAAATAATTGTTGAACACTTGGAACAGAAACATCACTAAAATGAAGTTTTCTCTATCGTGTAAAAGTAGGCCGAATCTACGAAAAAGGAAGGAATCTTAGGGTTTAACGTCCCGTCGGCAGTGTGGTCGTTAGAGACGGAACTCACGCTCGGATTTTTAGGTAAGGACCGTGCCCTTTGAAAGGAACCATCCCGGCATTTGCCCGGAGTGATTTAGGGAAATCACGGAAAACCTAAATCTGGATGGCCGAATCTACGAGGGCATCCTGAAAATAAATGCCACTTTATTATTATTATTATTATTATTGTGTTTTCAGTATCAACTGAGGTACTGCGTGTCATGGATGTTACTCGGCCGACGTTGCCGGTTTACTGACGCAAATTGCAAAGCTCTGCTGTGAGAGGTCCCCGAACTGTTGCGTGTAAGGTGGCAGTATGTGACGTAACCACAGTCTAATCGTGGCCAATGAGGAAGAGGGGCCGGGACACGTACATATTATCAATTTTATTTAGTGCTCACTTTTTGAAACTAGTACGTAACTGGCAAAATATGTTGATATATAAGCCTATAATTTTTGTAAAACTTGTGTACGAAACTAAGTAGGCTCTACTGAAATAATTGATTAACTGCAATCGGCATGTTCAAAGAATACATCATGAATAACATGGCCCGCTGCAATTTTTTTTAACTGAAGATGTCCGTCTTCCAAAGTTTTATGTTCAAACAATATGAATTAGTGGTTTAGCGATTCTCATTAAGGGCCGAAATTTCGAAGTGAATGAATTATTGTTAAAGTATAACTAACCACGGTAAATGAATACTTGTTATTCGTAACATTATTCTCCTACATCTCGGAAACCTTTGAAAATCGAAACTTAATGTCGCATACCTTCGTCAGTTGGAAATTGTATCCTTTTTCTTTTTTGCTATGAATAGGCGAAATAGCTTGAAGTCAAATGTTCAAATGCTGGTATAGCTTATGGGACTTAACTACTGGGTCATCAGTCCCTAAACACAAAAACTACTTATGAACTACCTAAGACAAAGGACGGCACAAATATCCTTGCCCGAGGGGGGATTCGAACCCCCGACCGTAGTGGCCGTGCAGACCGTGACTGGAGCGCCTCAGTCCCCTCGGCCACCGCGGCCGGCGCCACAATAACATTCATTATGATATTTATAAGGCAGATCAGTAGAGAGCATGAGATTTCGTTGCTTCTTGAGTTTTAATATCATCTCAGTCTACAGATCGTAACTCATAATTCGGTATTTGCTAACATTTGTTCCTAATCATTTTAGTCTTGTTTGGTTTTAATTTGAAGCACTAAAAATAATAGATAATTATTTCTTCCTCATAAGAAATGTTGCTCAAATAACTGCAAAAATAATTCCTCACTTCGTTACGTCTACACATTCAAAGACAATAAATTTGGTAATATTTCCACTACTTTGCATAAACACTTCATTAAATAAGGTTTTGTCTAACTACCGGGTGAACAAAAAGTCAGTATAAATTTGAAAACTTAATAAATCACGGAATGATGTAGAGATAGAGGTAAAAATTGACACACATGCTTGGAATGACATGGGGTTTTATTAGAACCGAAAAAAAGTTCAAAAAATGTCCGACAGATGGCGCTTCATCTGATCAGAAAAGCAATAATTATCATAACAAATTAAGACAAAGCAAAGATGATGTTCTTTACAGGAAATGCTCAATATGTTGATCATCACTCCTCAACAATAGCTGTAGTCGAGGAATAATGTTGTGAACACCACTGTAAAGCATGTTCGGCGTTATGGTGACGCATTGGCGTCGGATGTTGTCTTTCAGCATCCCTAGAGATGTCGGTCGATCACGATACTCTTGCGACTTCAGGTAACCCCAAAGCCAACAATCGCACGGACTGAGGTCTGGGGACCTGGGAGGCCAAGCATGACGAAAGTGGCGGCTTAGCACACGATCATCACCAAATGACGCGCGCAAGAGATCTTTCACGCGTCTGTCAATATGGGGTGGAGCCAACACCACCTAGAAGACAAGGCCTTACAACAGGCGGTGGCTATGTCACACTTAGAGGCCCCGGCCGCCACCTCACTGGCTGTTGGCTGGGGCACGCCCACCGCCGCGCAGCGGCCGGCCAGTCAGATGGCGGCCTCTAAGTGTGACGTAGCCACCGCCTGTTGTAAGGCCTTGTCTTCTAGGTGGTGTTGGTGGAGCGCCATCCCGCATAAAAATCGTACGTTTCAGCAGGTGTTTATCAGCCAGGCTGGGGATGATGCGATTCTGTAACATATCGGCATACCTCTCATCCGTCACGGTAGCGGTTACAAAACCAGAATAACGCAGTTCCTCGAAGAAAAAAGGCCCGCCGGCCGCGGTGGCCGAGAGGACTGAGGCGCCTCAGTCACGGTCTGCACGGCCACTACGGTCGGGGGTTCGAATCCCCCCTCGGGCATGGATATTTGTGCCGTCCTTAGTTGTAGTTAGTTCATAATTCGTTTGTAAGTTTAGGGATTGATGACCCCGTAGTTAAGTCCCATAAACTCTACAAACATTTGAACATTTTGAAAAAAGGCCCGATAACGATAGATGTGATTCTAATAAAACCCCATCTCATTATAAGCATGTGTGTCAATTTTAACCTCTCTATCTACATTATTCCGTGATTTATTAAGTTTTCAAATTTATACCTCTGCGCGGCCACTACGGTCGGGGATTCGAATCCCCTTTCGGGCATGGATATTTGTGCCGTCCTAGTTCGTAAGTAGTTCATGAGTAGTTTGTCTCTTTAGGGACTGATGACCCCGTAGTTAAGTCCCATAGACTATACAAACATTTGAACAAATTTATACTGACTTTTTGATCGCCCAGTATGTAATGATCACACTCTAAAAAGTTTAACTCGTGTATTATGAATAAATTCATGGTTAACATCGATCTGACATAGGCCTAGCAGCAGACGATAAGACAGAGATCACTACAATAAAATTACAGTTATATATATAGTCTTTACGACGTCATATTTTCACTATTCTCTGTAATGGCGATGACTTTGGAAACTTTAGATTCCACTGAAACGTTAGTCTTTCAACATTGTTAGTTCAGTAATTTTAATAAACATTTTTTATTTTGATTTTGTATAAACAAATAATATTTCGGAATTTCTTTTTATCCGGACTCGTTGAAATGTGCGACCGGTATACGTTACACGCTGTATTTTCGGTTGCTTGACTGGTCGGCTTGCGCCGTGTTGCAGAGAGGATGCTGGGCGCGCTGTCTGCCGTGCTGAGCGCGGGCTCCGAGGCGCTGGAGAGGCTGGCCTTCCTGCTGGCCGCGCTCTTCCTGGCCGTCGAGTTCGTGCCCGCCGCCTTCAAGAGCCTCGTGCACAGGGGGAAGCCCTTGCCGCGCGTCCACAGTAAGTCACACTTTCCTCCTCTGCACCACTAAACCTAAAAAGGAACCATTTTTGACGTCCACACAGATACATTGATAAAAAAAAAAATTTCGCACTGACGTGTTTTACGGCCCACTTTAGATTTGTAGTTTTATAAGTTTTAACAAACATTTTGGAGCAAAATAATAATCTAAATAATAATAAATTAATTAATAAGAGTGTCTGAAAACCTTTTAGGAAAAAAAATGTAACCCTTTCACTCCGGCGCCGTGATTGTTGCGCCGTGCGCTGAGGACGAGCGCCAGTCGCGCCCGGCCATGCCCGCTGTACGGCGCATTTTCCGCACTCCCCACGGCGCTACTCCGTCCTGCTTTCACACTCTGTGTTATCGCAATTATTGGACTTTATACTATATATTTATTAGGGAAAATTCATTTGGAATAGAAACAGTTTTCTTCCTTCTTTCAGATGATTCGCGCAATTTTTTCGTAAATTCTAAAAGATCCAAGTTTTGATTCAGGTCTGGTGGGATGTGGACGTTATTATGATAAACGTATATTTCGCTTGTTATATAATATTTATTTACAATTGCTTTACGTTACATTTCAGTAGCATTATATTACGATGTATGACGCGAGCCGGAACTGCTACAGCAGTCCACCGGCTGGGCGGCACAGGCAGCACTCGACTGCTGCAGCAGTCCACCGGCTGTGGAGCGCATTCGCTCCCGACTTCTGCAGAAGTTCACCGTAGCGAAAGGGTTAAGTAGTGGTGGGTTTCGAAACGCCGACCTTTCGCATCACAGTCCAGCACCTTGCCCACTACGCTACGGCTACAAGTCAAAACACGACTTCTTTAATCTCATACTGTTGATGGCCGTTGTTAACTGATGTTAATATGGCATTTGTAGACATTAGATTATCATTTATCGTACGAAGAACGATGTGTTTTTGTTAATTCCTCAGTGTGCCGTTGATTTGAAATGACAACGTGTAAGTTACAATAAGAAAGTCATCAAATACGCGAGGAATGTCACGTGACATCTCCGAATGGCTGGTTTTCGTTAATTCAATGGAGGGTGTCAAATCTCCGTTATTTTTGCAAATATGTCTCAAACCATACGACATATGAAAAAAAGCATAAGGGAGCTAAGTTGTAGAGAATTCTCTCCTCTACCAATTAGGTTATACAATTTTCGTGTAGATAAACGGTTCGTTTGCAATTACAGTTATATTACAAAGGGTTTTTTTTTAACTACCGTATTTTTTGTCCGAAAAATTTGAAAAACGGAGGTTCTAGTCTCTGGCGGCCTACAATCATGTCTGTAAAATTTGGTGCTGATCGGTTGAACGGTTCGTCTTAAAAACAGGGAACACGTTACGGACAGACAGACGGACGGACAGACAACAGACATCCCAAAATCGCCGCTATTTTTGCAAATATCTGTGAAACGCTACGAGATATGAAAAAAACATAAGAGAGCAAGGTTGTAGAGAATTTTCTCCTCTACAAACTCGGTTATTCAATGTTCGTGTCAGATGAATAGTTACGCCGTTATTTTCATTTAAATTTCGAGCTGTCAAAAGACGATGGCAAAGGCCCACTTTTAGTGTTACTACCGTAGCCTAAAGTGGGCCAAAACGTGTGTGATACAGTACGATATTTTGCTGTATCAGCTCTATAATTGACGCCCTCCCCCCCCCCCCTCTCTCTCTCTCTCTCTCTCTCTCTCTCTCTCTCTATCTATCTAACTCTTTTCTGACATTACAACCACTTCATTCACTAGCTGGTAATCCACCACGTGTTTATGTAATAGCTCTTGAGGCATTCATAAACATACAATAATGAAACCTTTCTTTATATTCGTATAGCTTAGAGTTTAAAGTTCAGACGATATTGAGGCCATCAAATACAGGGCAGGAGATCAACTGGACAAGGATACTCTTGACTGTGGCCTTGTTCAGCTAACCAATCCATTATTCACCTGAAGTGCAGCAGACACGGGGCACAATTTCCACTGAACAAGAGTACTGTTGGCTTTGGCCTTGTTCAACTAACTATTCCGTCATCATACTAAAGTAAGGGAAACTCGGGAACGTTGAAATCAAATTTGCTAGAAGTGAATGTGGATTATCCCGCGAGCACTAGTGCTATGACCATTTTGCTTATATTAATTTAAAATATCTGTCATTTTACCATTATTAAATAGTGGTTATGAGCGTTTTCCTTAAAAAAAATACTTATTTACGCACATTTAGTACATTTCAAACTGTTCATTGAATGTCAGCAAAATGCTATACACACGTCCGAATGCGTAACATTTAAAGGAACGAGTTCTCTTGGGTTAAGGTACTCCCGCGTGTTTGAAGTAATACTACTGTCTTTGTCCAACACTCTTACAAATCTTGTGCCTGCGTCACCCGTAACGTTTTCTTTGTATCTCTCTTTGTGGTTGACCAGTTTCTTCTTACGGCCAATACTGCATTCGCTCTCTCCCTCCTTTCTCATCCTTGCTGTTTTGTACATATCATCCAAATTATAATTCTCTTTTCTTGTCCTTATATATACTTCCCGTACAGATTAAAATAGTAGTATACCAAACAACAGGTAAACCAGATTCTTTGAGGACTGAAATATCCATGCATAAAACACCTTCAAACATCTGATTACTTTGAAAACTGGCCGACCGCGGTGGCCGAGCGGTCTGCGGCGCACCAGTCACGTTCTGCACGGCCACTACGGTCGGGGGTCGAATCCCCCCTCGGGTATGGATATTTGTGCCATCCTTAGTATTAGCTAGTTCATAAGTAGTTTGTAAGTTTAGGGACTGATGACTCCGTAGTTAAGTCCCATAAGCTGTACAAACATTTGAACATTTGAAAACTGGATTAACAACATCTGGGTAATCTGCACTTCATTTAGAGGAAAAGTAAGTTATTCATGCATCTCAATGTTCATGGAGTCATACCTCCCGAACACTTAGTCGCACAACGATTATAATTTTACAGGTACATTCAGAAGTATAATTAGAAACAGTTTTCAAAGTGTGTTGGGAATAGAGTCGGAAGTAACGAAGTATAAATTAAAATGCCATGTCCGATGCTGACATTTCACCGTATGGACAGCGATAATGTAGTAAGCAATAAACGTTTTCTCCTTTAATCATTTTATGGGGATCTCAACAAGAAGAAGTTTTATAGAGAGTCGCGGTGGAATGGTCGAACGCTGTTAAGGCTCCTTGCTGCGGAGCGCGCGGTTGCTCGGTGATCGGAAGTTTGAGTCCTCCCTCGGGTATGTGTGTTGTCCTTTGGTTAATTTAAGTTAGTTTAAGTAGTTTGTAAGCCTAGGGACTGGTAACCACACTAGTTAAGTCCCATAGACTTACAAACATTTGAACTTTTTTTCATGGATGTCTGAAATTATATGTTAAGTTCGATTAAAGTCGATAAGCGCTCTCATTTTCAAATACTACATCAATAATTTTATGCGTGTTTACCCACCATCAGCCACAATGCCTCAAATAAATAAACAGTTGTTAATTGTAGTTCAGACTGTATTGTGTTAAAATTGTAACATAGTATTATAGGCCGCTACGTTTTAAAGAGTAGAATAACACACAATTTTAAATTTTTGACTACGCGAAGTATTGTTATTATTCTCAGATGACATGCAGATTCATGTAAATACATTTTACACAGTTATGATTAAATGAAATTTGGACAAAACTTGGCCACTTGCAGTGAATTTTCTGTTGCTTGTTGAAGATCATCTTCTGTACAGAGGTTGGGCACAGTGGGTAGCGAAGCATGTGCTGAATAGTCTGGTCTTCTCCACAGTCACACTGAATCAGTCTGGATCAGTGAATCACCATATTGTCAAGTTCACTTTTTATCTTCCAACTGCTGATCTCAAAATTATTCAGGGACTTCAAAGTCATGGCCTGGAGGTAAAGCTTTAACAACTCGTTGCCAACCCCCATACAGAGGCTGGGGTATTTCCTGGTCCACTGCCTTTCTTTCCTTGTTCACAGCTGTTTCTCTTCGAACAGGTGGTGATGCTATTTCTACGAGGCGGTACAGCCATTCGACTGGAGTGGGTTTGAAGCAACCTGTTATAATTCTGCAGGCTTCGTTGAGAGCTACATCTACCTGTTTGGCATGAGATGAATTATACCAAAAAGGATAGGCATACTCTACCGCAGAGTAGCATAGTGCCATTGCAGATGGTCGGATTGTTTCAAGTTGACTACCCCACTGTGATACGGCCAGTTTCCGTAGGACATTGTTCCTGGTGTAAATGTTGAAAATACTTTTTTCTCCCTAGAAACCGTTAGTAGGTGGCATGCAACGGGTTTCGGGTTCCGTGCACCGGGATATTTGTTACATAATATATATTCAATAAAGCTTTTTTGGTAGAGATTCAAAACTATAACTGTAATAGCTGCTTTAATGAATTCTGGTGTATCATGATACACTGTTGCTCTCAAAACTGTTTGCCTTCAAAGCGGATCGTATAGAACTAGATCGCTTGCACGCTTCTCTTGTTTAATTTTGCCTACATTGTCTCTGTTGCACTTTCGTGAAGAACACAGTAGAGGCGAAAGTCACTTCCTCAGGTCCCAGAGAATACATGTAGTGTTTCTTGGGAATTCTGCAGAAGTTTTCCAACGGGCAGCAGTATTTAGCCTCAGCTTTCCTCCCCCCAGACCTGCAGTACGTTACGCAGTGTTCTTGCCTGGGCTTTATATTTTCTTACTAGGAATTGGGAATACTATAAAACTGTGAATTCCCAGGAAACTACACTCGAGGTTTTGTAAATGCCTCAAGCTTTCTCCCTCGTAATATTACCACAGTGAACTGTAAAGTATAGCTGCCGCTCTCCTCACTACCTTCTACTTTACATAATCATTCCACGACATACTGCTTGCGCTTATTACTATTCCACTCGTGCTTCATGGCTACTGCTCGGAAACAGTTCACATTCCATGACTGCTCGTCTGCCGTATTATATGTTTGATGTACCTGCACTTTACTTAAACACCGTGAAAAATCTTGGTCATTCGCAACATCTTTTCATTCATTATAAATCCATCTCTCTAAATAATGCCCGCTAACAGCCCTGAAGTCTTAACGTCTCGCTCACCTGCATAATCACGCCTAGCTTCCCTTATACGAGATTCTTTGTAATAATATTTGGTACGGTTAGTACTCTCTGTGAGAAAGTTCTGGAAAATGGGGATATACATTCCAGCTTTAATTCGCTATCCACTGTCAAAAAATATTATTCGATTCCATCGACGGTTGTAACTTCGATAACATTAGTTTAGAAACGAGTCGGAACAGTAATTCGCAGTAGCGGGGCGTCACTGATGCGGGCATGTATCACTCTGCAGCGACCGTGTGTCGCTTCTTCTAAAAAAGGAGTGACTTGCATTCTCTTTCGATCCCAGGAGAACTTTCTTTGCTCCTGCGGTCCACTGGAAATAACCTGAAGACAGCGAAGTCGTGGTATAGAATATAATTGGAATTCCATCAGATCCTAAAAATCTGCTTCTTCGTAATAGATTCCGCTATTCCTACCGTATTCTTCCTCGTTTGTCATTGTTTAAGCATTGACCTAGGTAAAGTGTACTTCTTTATATAGACTCGAAAGACCAAGATATTGACAATTCGTTTGATATTTCGTAACAGTTTCCTGGATAGCATTTCTCCTTCGGCTCTGTTTCATGTTTCATGATTTCATATTTTCTAACTTTATTTCGTGAACTCGGCTGACGCTCTCTGTCATAATGAATTGTTGCTCTTCAGCTGAAATCAGTTGCTTATAAAATTCGTTCTTTTTTATTTCACATGCTTTGCATTTGGAATAGTTTTTAGGTAAGACGCAGTATAATACTGTAAGAAAACAGGATGTTAACCTTCTTATAAGGGGTGGAAAATTTTCACGTCACCGCCGTCTTGCCGCGGTGGAGTGGCCGAGCGTTCTAAGACGCCTTGCTGCGGAGCGCACGGTGTTCAAATTAAATGTTCAAATGTTTGTATAGCTTATGGGACTTAACTACGGGGTCATCAGTCCCTGAACTTACAAACTACTTATGAACTAACTAATACTAAGGACGGCACAAATATCCATGCCCGAGGAGGGATTCGAACCCCCGACCGTAGTGGCCGTGCAGATCGTGACTGGGCGCACGGTGTCTCGCCGTCGGAGGTTCGAGTCCTCCCTCGGGCATGGATGTTTGTGTTGTCCTTAGCATAAGTTACTTCAAGTAGTTGGCAAAACTAGGGACTGATGACCAAGGTAGTAAAGTCCATTAGATTTACAAACATTTGAATAGACGTCTTGCAACTATTTAACACAGTATTATGCGTATCAGTCCTTAAAGACGCATTGTTGATGACGAATAACATGTTTCTAGAACGACGTTTTGCCATTTGGTGGGGAATGTACCAAATTCAGAGGAATTTTTTTGTCGTATTCCGTCCTTTTTTCCTCAGTTGCTTCCTGTATTAATATGCTGATATTTATTTATGTGAACCGTCTATGCAACTGAAATAAAACAAATTTTTTTGCCATATGCGTTTCTCATTTATTTGTAAGGCACCTTCAGTGGCAGCTGCATAGACGGTTCACTTAAATAAATATCTGCATATTGAAATTCAGAGGCATTAACCATTCCGAATTGTAGGTCGTGTTTCGTTGCTGTCTTTGTATGTGGTGTGTGTGTGTGTGTGTGTGTGTGTGTGTGTGTGTGTGTGTGTGTGTGTTAGTTTGGCTCCAGTTATTTTATTTCAGCGGTGAATTTTCTTGTTCTTCGTGCTGTGGTGAAGATTATTTAACTGACAGTCTTAACAACCAACAAAATAAGGTCCGAAATAATTTATATTACTCGACAAAACTGTGTGTCGTGCTTGAAAAACATGACATTAAAAATAAAAGTAGTTCAGTCAAAAATAGTAAACAGCATTATGTTATGTTTAGTGCATAGTATTAATACAGAAAATAATGAATTTTAATTTTTGCAAAGCGGAATTCATAAGTATCGCTTAAATGTAGTTTGTAAACGAAACTGAAATCCTCGTATGCATTGACATGTTTAATGTTGATCCTGACTGCAGCAATTACGTACACTCATCGCAAGAAAAGGAAACATTAGGAACTATGGAGATTTACAACAGAGTAACACCGCAGACAACAATGCCTAACTCACACAGTAATACTTGCTTCTTCTACATGCGACCCAACTTCCTAAACACGAAAGCTGAATTTCGGAAACCGTTTTTCGCTGTCGTGTGTACATGTCAGGGCCAGATACGGTTTTACTGGATCGATTGAAACCGGCATCTGGAAATTAGCTGCTCGGATTTCTGATTTAGACGGCACAGTGGCTGTTCCCTTTCAGTTTAATATTATCACATTATTTTCAGAAATAAAGATGATGTATTTGTGACAAGTGATGAATTATTGTTTAAGTTCTATTCTTAGGTTCTTGCTTGACCAAAACCTCGGAAGTCCCGACGTATTCGGAAAAAATGGATAAATATTTGTGACAAGTAAGAATATGAATGTCATTTCTGGTCCCAGAATCTGTTACATACAGGAAACTGAGAGAAAAAAATATTAACGCATACCAGCGTTCGAACCAACGATCACTACATTTAAATTACTACTCTCCGTTAATCACCCGGCCATACTCCATACTAAACATCGCTACTGAATAGCTTTAGTCAGTGGATAATTGTGACTGCTTTTACAATCTGTGACAGCGTTTACAGCCACTGCGTCATTCATTGACATTTAATTGTAAGAGATGCTACCGAGGGTGACGTGGCTTTCATAAAACCATTTTCAAAACCGCTCAGGTGCAGCTTTTTGAGAAGGAAAGCAGAGTACAGTGAAGGTTCGTTCAAGCAGCTGCCAATTCCAGCAAACTGCGCACGGCAAGAGCTGTTATCGAGTATCAGCAGCAGCTCTGCGCCTGTGCAGTTTGCTGGAATCTGGCAACTGGCAGCTGCTTGAACGAACCCTGAGCGTCTATTGCTGCTGAAGCAGAGCTTCCGCCTAGCGGCTGAGCACGCAATTAATGTGCACCGATCATTCCTTTAATACGTGATCTGTGGTGCACTGAATGAAGAGAAGGATGATTAGTTGCAGGCGAGTCTTCATGGTAGTATGAAGAGAAGGATATTTTGTGTTATACAGTAAAACTTCTGAATAACGGACACCAATGGGGAAAATAAAACTGTCCGCTTTTAAGAAGTGTCCGCTGTTAAGAAAAGGATAAAATACACAATAGTAAACTACCGTTTATCCGAAATGATCGGTATGGCGGCCGGTTAGGATAACGAAAATCTCGGATAAAACCAAAGTCGCCTGTTTTCACGCGTTAAACACAACTAATTGCGTCAATACCGCGAAGTATGATCGTAAAACGTGCGAATGCCACTCCGCTTCTTGAACCGATCCAGCCAGCCATAATTTCCGAGGAATTCTTACTCCTTTCCTTCAATGAGCTCATAAAAAGTCATCACTTTTGGAAGAAGTAGAGCATCTTAACTAGCACGCCTTTGGCTCTTTTTTGTTAACGTCACAAAAATAAAACCTCTTCTAACCGAGGATGTGAACCTTTTCTCATTCTTTTTCGAGATTTCATTGCGCTGCTTGACTCTTGAATGGAACAAAATGTTTAAATTTCTGATAAATTTTTCAGTAATTGCACTCATACCGACGTTCAAATTCGCAGCAACTTTCGCGAGTGGCTCACCAGCATCAATTTTCTGAAACTGCGTAGCTTTTGTTAACAACGAGATCACATTCTCGTAGTCAGCGTTTCTTTTTTTTTTTCTTTACCGGCACTCGAATGATTCTTTTTTGGTTTTTGGCCACTTTTATTTCTGGGCATTATATAGCATGTAGCGCGAGCACGAATCTTCAAATCGAAAACACACAGACGAACGACAAGCAAACACTCAATATTCATTAGACAAAGCTTTTGACTTTTGATACGAGGCCTTGCAGCCATCGAATGAAAACATTCGATACACCTATCGCCTCTCCTACGCAAGCCCACGTTGTATCACAACAGTGCATTAACTATTGCACGCTTGGCTTCATCTGGCGTACTAACAACAGGCGGAAGTGTTCGGCGCCGCACTCTCATTGTCTGTTTCTGCGCGGCATGAACCAATACTGTACTTCTAAGAAGTTCCAATAGATGGCAGTGCCTTGAAACCACGCAATACGAACAAGAAACACGCTAAATCTTCAATCAACACACGTTAGAATTGAAGACAACCAGACTTTTGACACGCAATAGTGCACTGATTCTTTCACGCTGTCCGTTATTTGGAAGTTTTGATTGTTGTTGGAGAACATATTACGGTGTCCGTGTCCGTTATTGAGATTGTCCGCAATTCGGAATAATTTTACCGTAAGGGGTAATGTAATTTTGCAGGGGAATTTTAAATGTCCGCTATTGAGAGGAGTCCGCTATTGGGAAGTGTCCGTTAATGGAAGTTTTACTGTATTATGACAAGTTTTTTTGTTTATATGCTAAATTTGTTAGTCTCGCGACCAGTGGCGTACCTATGGGGGGGATGAGGGGGATAGAACCCCCACTCCAGACACCCCCCCCCAAAAAAAAGAAAAAAAAAAGAAATCGTATATCAGCAGTCTGGTAAAGGTAAAGATTGCCGGCCGCGGTGGCCGAGGGGACTGCGGCGCGTCAGTCACGGTCTGCACGGCCACTACGGTCGGGGGTTCGAATCCTCCCTCGGGCATGGATATTTGTGCCGTCCTTAGTAGTAGTTAGTTCATAAGTAGTTTGTAAGTTTAGGGACTGATGACCCCGTAGTTAAGTCCCATAAGCTATACAAACATTTGAAACATTTTGATTTTTTTAAAGGTAAAGATTGGAAACTTGGGGTGTTTTACCATAAGCTTTCATTGGATGGGAGTGAATTAGATTCTTCAACGGGAGTGATAGATGGCAGTCTGTCTGGAAACTGACTAAAAGTTTGCCCGTCAAGCAGATCTATCCTCCCCCCCCCCCCCCCAAAGCCAAGTCCTAGTTACGCCACTGCTCGCGACACCCTTGATACCACTACGCGACGCCCCAGGGTGTCGCGACACCCAGTTTGGAAAGCTCTGATTCTACGGACACGGTGGCTACACAAATGTAGAATACGTACTACAAGGGAAGCTAGGACTGTGCAGAGCAACATAAATGTAGAGCTTCTGTAACGTGCAGGGCGGTCATTTGGAATGGGTAGGAACGTAAACTACTACGCGACACCTTGGGGTGTCGCAACACACAGTTTGGAAAACTCTGATTCTACGGACACTGTGGCTACACAAATGTAGAATACGTACTTCAAGGGAAGCTAGGACTGTGCAGAGCAAAAGAAATGTTGAGCTTCTGAAACGTGCAGAGAGGTCATTTGGAATGAGTAGGAACGTAAACGTGTACCTGGGGGAGGTCTCCCCGCGGAGCGCGAGGGCCCACGAGTGGCGAGGACAGGTCTAAACAGTGGAGACCCATCCCCGCGGAGGCCGCGGCAAAGGGCTGCACACCTGCGGCGGGGGCGCATCGCAATTCTGCGGCCGGCGGGGGTGTGCGGGGGCGGGGGCGGGGGCGGCTTGCACGCAACGCCCGCCTGGCTGCTGGCTGCTGGCTCGTGCCGGCCAGCTGGCCGCCAAAGCAGCTGCGGCCGCGGCAGCTGCGTCGCGAATTACGCCGCCGGGGGATGATTTTCATTATAGCAGCTGGAGCCGCCTGCTGTTTTCCTGCCGCCCGCAAAGGAACGCGAGGATGGCCCGACTCGGGCAGACACCTGCCGCTCCAATAAACACAGCCCCAGGACGTCTCCTGCTCTGTGAACATATTGCGGATCCGCTGGAAGACAAACACAAATTTCTACGTGGGTAGAAGGTCGCCCGTAAGGCCAGTATTACAGTATCAAATTATTGGACAAAGAATTGGACGAAAAAATTAGATTAAATATTGGTCCCAAATCTACACGGGATATTCTGCAAATCACATTTAAGTGCCTGGCAGAGGGTTGATCGAACCATCTTTATACTCCCAGAATGAAACTTTCACTCTGCAGCGGAGTGTGCGCTGATATGAAACTACCTGGCAGATTAAAATTGTGTGCCGGTACCGGGACTCGAACCTGGGACCTTTGCCTTTCGCGGGCAAGCGCTCTACAGACTGAGCTATCCCGACACGACTCAAGCTGCCGCCTCACAACTTTACTTTCATTCTGGAAACATCCCTTAGGCTGTGGCTAAGCCATGTCTCCACCATATCCTTTCTTCCAGGAGTGCTAGTCTTGCATGTTTCGCAGGAGAGCTTCTCTGAAGTTTGGAAAGTAGGAGGCTAGGTACTGCCAGAAGTAAAGTTGTGAGGCGGCATCGTGAGTCGTGTCGGGATAGCTCAGTCGGTAGAGCGCTTGCCCGCGAAAGGCAAAGATCCCAGGTTCGAGTCCCGGTTCCGGCACACAATTTTAATATGCCAGGAAGTTTTACCTTTATACTATTTATCCCCCATTCCTTTCTCGAGTAGCGCGCTGGATGAAAGAACACCTAAATCTCTCCGTTCGAGCTCTGATTTCTCGTATTTTATTCTGATGATCTTTTCTACCTATGTAAGTGGGAGTCAACAATATATTTTTGCATTCGGAGGAGAATGTTGACGATTGGAGTTTCGTAAGTAGCTCACGCCGCAGCGATAACCGCCGTTGTAATGATTCCCACCCCAGATCCTGTATCATTTCCGTAACGCTGCCTCCCCTGTATCGTGACAATACAAAACGAGCTGCCCTTCTTTTGACTCTTTCGATGTCCTCCGTCAAACCCCCCTGATAAGGATCCCACACTGGGCAGCAATACTGATCTTTGAGAAAGATACTGGATGAAATGCTAAGGGCGGGGTTTTACACTATCATCCAGTATTTTGTGAAATTTGCTTCAAAATGGCAGTGTAATGCTCAGCTGTTGTGTAAACTACAGTTGCGTTGTTACGGTAACGGGAGGATTTCTTTTTTTATGTCGTCGGCAATACAGCCGGGCCGTAATTCAATGTCAATTGTTTTGTAGCTCTCCACTCTTCACAATTTGCAATAGAATAACAGAAAAGACTGACTCAGAGTGTATACGAATAATATCGAAAGTTGATAAAGCAAATTGCATTAAATAACGTTTTAAATGGAAAATGTCAGCATTGACAGAGAGGAAAATCTAAATTGTTTATGACGTTATTAACAATGTAATGGGGGAAACAGCTGATAAAGTAAATAGGCTCTATTTACTTCCTTACAAAAATTACGTGTTTGTATGTATATATGTTCGCTTGCAAACATATCAATGTTTTGAAATGTTTCACATCCCAGTACTTAGCACACCAAATTCACCAAAATCATAAATTATAAAGTCTGCTTTGGCCGTAAACAACATTTAGGGGTGTTACTTCTTCGATTCCGATAGTGAATTATGACGTTTTACATCAGGCATTGTAACTGAACCTCACTTTCACCGCAGGATATTGGGCTAAGGAAATGACGTGCCAGTCAGTGTAACTTGGCCTCGTTATACAACCCCCCCCCCCCAATCTGATTTATACATTCCTATCAATTTTGTTGTTGCTGGAAAACAATACAAAAACTTGCCACTAGTAGCCATGTTTACGAATACAAACACTATGTCAAATAAAGCAGCTGTAAGTGACAAGGAGGCTGTAATACTACTAGCGCTCCGAGCGGTCACATTTCTTACTGCAGGAAACATAAGACAAGCGACGTCTTTGATCAAATCTAAGCCGAGGCCTTAGATCTGATGAAATATTAGACGAAATTCCCATTACACTACGTCCAATATTTCTTTGTCCAATAATTTGATATTGTAATACCCGCCTAAGGGCGTACACTAATACCATTACTCTTGGAAGTGAAACGTTTCTTTCGCCCGTGCCTAGGAGCACACGCGAAATCAAACTTGTGACTGCTGTCGTTTACTGAGCATTCTTGACGATGAGCGCTGTGCGAGATATATTAGGTTGGTGCAGGAGACGGTAGCGTCTTTCTATAAGTTTAATAAACACGACACACTCTCACAACAGAAATTTGAGAAATTTGCTAGCTCTTTAGTACAGTGGTTCCTAACCTCCTTCTTCTATTTTTGGTCGACTTTAGATTACTATAGTAACACTAAAATGTACCTTCGCAATCACCTTTTGATAACTTGAAATTTAAATGAAAATAACGGTTTAACCGTTCATCTGACAGGAAAATTAAATAAACGAATTTGTAGAGGAGAGAATTGTCCACAACTTTTGCTCACTTACTTATATATATAATTTGATATTTAAGTTTAGCTTTGACAACTAGATATTATTTTACTATCTCTCTAATATGTTCACTATATTTTTTTTGGTTTACGTAAAATTAAGTGACAGTGTAAAATCGCAGTTATTTTTGAAAATATCTCTGGAACCGTGCGAGTTATAGCTGTGGGCTGGTGGCCACGATAATACAGAGCTTTACAATGTTAGTCCCAGTCAAGATGAAATGCACGTGTTTTTCACCCGACTGAGGACAAGATAACGGATCTAGTTATACAGGAATCCCACATTTTAGCACGGAATTTGAATATCGTGCGGCTTAAATATTATTAGTCACAAAGCTATGACAGATTTAACTAAGAGGGAACAATGGTGTTTTCATGAATAACGTGCTATTTTAGATACAACCTAGGGAATATCTACAGATTGTAGCTTACCAGAATGAGGCCGTATCTGCAGTAAATAAACAAAAGTCGTGCGAAGCGACGATTTGTTGCATAGCATCTAGCTGAAACCATTCTTATCTACAAGTGGTGGGGTATGACACTGGGATTGTGTTTTCGCCCGTGATGGGCCATAGTGTTAATATTGGGACCCGGTTAAAATCCAGATATTGCAAGGGATTTTTCCTCGTTCCGGGAAATGAAACGGTGTACCTTCGAGATGCTAACTGAGTTACTATTATCTCCAAATCTCCAACGTTTGGAAAACTGACAACGGTTTGTATGACTTGATCGCGGAGTTTATTTTGCTCTGCTGACGAATTTATCAGACGATAGGACTGTTTAGATTGTCTCCTACACCGTTTACGTAGATTATGAACAACATAGAGCTTATAGTACTTCCTTCGACAGCGACAGATATTACTTCCGTTTCACCAGATAAGTTTCAGAATATTCAAATGTTTGTAAATCTACGTCACCTAACCACATGGGTCATTGGCCCCTAGGCTTACAAACTACTTAATCTAACTTCAACTGATCTAAGGACAATACACACACACACACACACACACACGCCCGAGGGAGGACTCGAAGCTCTGGCGGGAGTGGCCGCCCAGTTCCTGACATGAACCTAGCACCCCGCGGCTATTCCCGTGCGGCTCTATACGTTTCTCTCAGTTGCTGGTAACTGTAGCCTTTCCGATAAGAAATTGCGAATCCGGTCGTACAAGCGAGGCGATAACCTATAAGCATGCAACTTGATTAGAAGCTGCTTACCAAGAGTGGTGTCAACAGCGTTTTGGAAATGTAGAACACGGTATAAACTTGAGATCCCCCGTCAACAGCATTCGCAATTTCTACATTAACATCTGCACTTCATGGTGCGCAGCGGAGAAAACCTCGATTTCCATCGGTGTTTCCAAAGTTTCTCTGTGACACTGTTGATCGAACCAACAGCATAAGCCCTCTGAATTGGTTTTATTTCTTCCTTTGAATCGATCTGGTGGGGATCCCAAACATTAGAGCACTACCTAAGAATGCAAGGCACCTGGCACAAGACCGCAACTGGCATGCCTGTCTGCTGTGCCTTATATGAGCTCTATACTCCTACTGGACGTAGCGACATGCTGCTCACGGAAATAAGAAACGTCATGGCCGTATGGCTTTTATTGGCCAGGATATCCCCATCGGGACTCGCTCCCCTACTGCAAGCCTTTTGATCCGATAGCTTTTTTTCCTCCTTAGCAATTCCCATTCGTATTAAGATTCCTCCTGCACTTAATTATATTCCTATCATAACATCAGGTCTTGTGTAGTAAGTCCTTTGATGTATGAGAAGTATGTCAATGACGCAACTTAAAATTCTTTTGAACGTGACGAAGATGCATAACCTCTGCCTTTGGAGGGGATGGGGGTAGGGGAGGCTGTGGGAGAGCCCCGAGCAGAAGTTTTTTGCACACGGCCCCGCGCAAGCTACGGCCGGCTCTGAATAGCTCACCTATGTATTTGAATCCTACTCCTTCTCCTTTAATTCTCTTAAACATAAGCCATACAATACTTAATTATTGTCGTATATCCCTAAACTAGGAATTCTTGTGTAAATATACCGGGTGATCAAAAAGCCAGTATAAATTTGAAAACTTAATAAATCACGGAATAATGTAGATAGAGAAGTAAAAATTGACACACATGCTTGGAATGACATAGGGTTTTATTAGAACCAAAAACAAAAGTTCAAAAAATGTCCAACAGATGACGCTTCATCTGATCAGAAAAGCAATAATTAGCATAACAAATTAAGACAAAGCAAAGATGATGTTCTTTACAGAAAGAGCTCAATATGTTTCACTATCATTCCTCAACAATAGCTGTAGTCGAAGAATAATGTTGTGAACAACAAGGTACAGCATGTCCGGAGTTATGGTGAGGCATTGGCGTCGAATGTTGTCTTTCAGCATCCCTAGAGATGTCGGTCGATCACGATACAATTGCGATTTCAGGTACCCCCAAAGCCAACAATCGCACGGACTGGGGTCTGGGGACCTGGGCGGCCAAGCATGACGAAAGTGGTGGCTGAGCACACGATCATCACCAAACGACGCGCGCAAGAGATCTTTCACGCGTCTAGCAATATGGGGTAGAGCGCCATCCTGCATAAAACCCCCTGTCATTCCAAACATGTGTGTCAATTTTTACCTCTCTAACTACAATATTTCGTGATTTATTAAGTTTTCAAATTTATATTGACTTTTTGTCTTTTGACTGTCTCGAAAACTGCTCTAACGATTTCGATAAAATTTTGTATTTACACTGTTTTTTTTTTTTCTTTTGAAGTTCACCTACATAGTTGTATTTCGTTGAAACGCGATTTTCCATATGCATAATTTTCCATATATATAATGTAAAAAATTAATTTCGTGTTAGCCTCGAAAACGCGGTGAGTACCACCGTGACACTGGGGTACTATGTTGTGTGACAATTTCATTACCCGTCGCAAGGAAGGAAAAAAAGAAAAAAGAAAGAAAGGGGGAAAAAAGTTGCTCGGTCATCCTCGTCTCTCACATAAGCTATATTTCGTGTATCTCGGAAACGGTTCTAACGGTTTCATCAAATTTTGCATGTAAATCTGATTTCCCTTACTCAATTTACCTGTAT
This sequence comes from Locusta migratoria, assembly GCA_026315105.1. NCBI lineage: Eukaryota > Metazoa > Arthropoda > Insecta > Orthoptera > Acrididae > Locusta > Locusta migratoria. Next base: position 661,155,919 of record CM048755.1, on the reverse strand, counting down.
AGACCCCATTCCTGGATCAACAGGCTTTTACAAAATAAATATATGTTATACATTTTTATTTCGTGTACCTCTGATACCACTCTAAGGTTTTGCATTAAAATATTGTATCACGTTTTGCATTTTTACAATAAATGTTAGATACGGTTTTCTTCGGCTGCACTAACGAACTGAAACAGTTTCTGCATATGTGGCCAACCTGTGCACTTCGAAGTATGTACGAAGTTTTGGACAAAAATATTTACTGTGACACTATGTACATTTATGGTTATTTTCGTTAACGGCTGCAATACCTGCGTAGGCAGTGTTGCAAAATATTTTTATAACACCACTGTGTGACAGAAGAAAAATTCCTGAGTAACGCTCAGTCACCCGATATTGTATTTATTAATCAGTCGTTCATAACTTGTTTCTTAAATTCAAATGTTTGTAAAGCTTATGGGACTTAACTACGGGGTCATCAGTCCCTAAACTTACAAACTACTTATGAACTACTTACGAACTAGGACGGCACAAATATCCATGCCCGAGGGGGGATTCGAACCCCCGACCGTAGTGGCCGTGCTGACCGTGACTGGAGCGCCTCAGTCTCCTCGGCCACCGCGGCCGGCACTTGTTTCTTAAGGACGGAAATGAGGAAAGAACAACACGACCTGTACGTACGGAGTTGCCACCTAACAGTAACAGACCGTCGCGATTTTCGCGCGTCCAGAGCCGTGCAGCGGTGTACCCTGAGATGAGCGCGCGTCAGCCACTCTGCGGAGTATGGAGACGTGTGAATGATGGCGTGTGTTTGGAGAACTGGCGACTCCCCACCGGCACGCCTCGCATTTTTCACAGCCGGCGCGCCGCTGTCCGCGATTCTCCTCGGATGCTCGCGTTTCTAAGCGCAAACACACGGCCACTGACCCCTCGTAAAGCCAGCCGTGGAATGCGTGAAGGCCCGCCCATTGTCACAGGTCAGACGGCCGTCTTGCACAACCCGCGGAGCGCCGCAGGGAGGATGCGCTGCAGATCCACGTGTGTGGCAGGCTCTCCACAAAGCCTCGCCTCTCCCACAGCTGAACCCGTCTGCAACAGGTTATAGTGACCGAGTGTGTTGGCCTGCCCATGTTCCCTGTGCCCAGCTACTGATAAGAGCTTCGTTCGAGTGGCGCTGCTGACGGTCAGGAACAGTTTGAGGCGTTCGAGTGGCACTTCTGACTCTTGCTGACGATATCTGACTGGCCAATCTGGTGTTCGAGTCCGAAAGTTTAAGTCAGCGGATTTTCGTCAAACTGTTTTCTGACTAACTCCAAAGCGTTTAACAAGCCTCGGCCAAAAGACAAGCCTGCACATTTACAAAGAGGTTTGTGTTCCAAGTCTCCCATTTTCTCTTGATTGAGGCTGAGTTTGTATATTAGACAGGCATTCTTTCAACTTATGTGGCCTTCTAATACAGTACGTCCCCTTTTTATTACACCCATACATACTATAAATGAAAGGTGTGGAAATTTTCATAACACGAATTTAAAGATGAATGCGTATGTTTTTACAGTTTGGATTGTGATATATTCGCCTGAAAATGAAGTAAAAATAGTCCTACTGAGATTTTCTGTGCCATCTGTAAATGAAGTGATTGACACATAAGAATAATATAGTTCACAACAGGCATTAGCAGTGATAGATTTTTATAACCGACATATGTGCCACTATAGCGTCTCACAATTACTGTTCCGTGTTTCTCCTTGTGGTTATATATTATAGAAATCTATTAATGCCAATGTGGGCGTTTCTACACGAAATGTGCAACTTCTGGGAAAATCATGTACGATGATAATTCTTGCAAAACACCTGCAAATTTTTGTATGTTTCATTTTTTAAATTTTATTGTAACTCATAATAATGGGACAAAATGCATATGAAGTTGTATGTTACCAAATATTCCTTTCACACACAACTATCCTAATTTACCTCATTTTTGTATGAGGTTTTGTCAGGTTAAATTGGCTACATTATTTATAAATGGAGAGACATGTTTACGTATATTTTGCGTTTTGTCGAAGTTTATGATCAGAATTTAATCCACAATGTATTTCTAATGGCGGAATGCTCACTGTCCGTCGCCGGTCCGCCACCTCACGTCAACGTGAGCTTCCTCAAGAAGAATGTTTTGATGGAATGGTCGTCTGGTAACATCGCGACTCGCAAGTTAACCTAGTTTCGTCACACGAATTTTATACTCGACAGATACACGGTTTGCAGGCAAATGTGTCTTGTTAATCTTTATTATTATACTTTGGTTTAACGGTAAATTGCAAATGTTTCATGACGACTTAAATAGTTTTCTCAATTGAGAAATGCATAACATATCGCCAGTCATAACTTCACTTTCAACATTGGTAGAGAGAAAAGATGCCAACTAGCGCTATGGGTGGCCAATATGCGAAACAGGTGAAATAAGCGATCGAGTTGGCTTCGGAGTTGGCAACTGTCAAAAAGCGCGCATGCGCAGTAGAGGCCTTCCAAATCGTCAGCAACTGTCAGGAACTATCAGCTTTTGGGCCACTCGAACGAACCTAAGGACTTAATTCTCTGCCTAGGCGGAGGGGCCGAGCGCATTGAGGCGCTATGCTATGGTGCGCGAGGCCGTTCCCCGTCGGGGGTTCGAATCTTCCTCGGGCATGGATGTTTGCACACGAAAAAATGTGTAGTGTCCAATGTTAATTATTTTCGAGGGGGCATCTGCCGCTGCTAAAATTATCCCGCTAACCCAGCAACCTGTTGGTGGGGTGGAAGTCAACTTTAAATTTTCAAATGGGAACCCCCATTTTTTATTGCAGAAACAGATTCTACGCAAAAAAACTACGTACCTTTTGTCTTAAATATTTGTTTTGGTTCCTGGAAGTTGGCGCTGTAATTCAAGAAAAAAAACATGTTCTCATTTTTGCGTGGAAAATGCTTAAAAATAATCAAACTTTTATTGAGATGTGTTTCAACAGCCAAGATATTTGAGGAAATGCATACTATAAACAATCTTCACGGAAGAGAACTACACAGACTGATCAAACAGGTACATTATATGCCTCCTTATGCATACTGGCATCCATGTCACACAGTAAAAATAAAAAAGACGTCACTAGGCGTTCAATGTTTAAATGTTTGTATAGTCTATGGGACTTAACTACGGGGTCATCAGTCCCTAAACTTACAAACTACTTATGAACTACTTACGAACTAGGACGGCACAAATATCCATGCCCGAGGGGGGATTCGATCCCCCGACCGTAGCGGCCGTGCATACCGTGACTGGAGCGCCTTAGTCCCCTCGGCCACCGCGGCCGGCTCACTAGGCGTCAAGTCTTAATTAAAAACATAAAATCAATTGATTGCAAAATTATGAGAGACGACAACTAAAGTCTCGGCTACCACTGTTACAGCGAGATGGGCGATATATCATTGATGTTAGAGTTGTTGTACCAAAATGTTGTTCAAGTGCGAAGTTCTACTAAGTAACGCCTCAAACACCTGTGTTTTATTTTATTGTGAAGGAACGCTATTGGGCAGTGAATGGTTGTGATAACAGATGTTTATCTTTCTCACTCCATGCCCCTGCTCACGTATTACTTCATGTATTTGCTATGGATGGCCTGTGTAGTACTCCTGAATTCTTGTTTTACCTTTTGCAAAGTAATCAGTAAGATGAATCTCTCTTTCATCCTAAAAAACTCTAGTCATATTATTCCTCTCAGATGACATATACTTTGGTGTTTGTGGTAAAGAACCGCTGTATTCCGCCAACCGCTTTGATAGCTGTTTCGTTCTGGAATGAGCTGGTAAACGCTCATTAGTCTCTTAAAACTAATCACTATGATCATTTTTTAAAGTCCAAACACTGATGAGAAATCAGCTTTATTTTTCTGGCTGTCATCCACCTTGTATAAAGTCTTCTCAAAATTAGTTGTTGTTGTTGGCTTCAGTCCGCAGAATGGTTTGAAGCAGCTGTCTACGCTACCTTGTCCTGTGCAAGCCCCTTCATCTGGAAAATAAGAACCCCAACCTAAATCCCTTTGAAACTGCTTACTGTATTCACCTCTCGGTCTCCCTCTACGATTTTTACCCCACACACTTCTTTCTAATGCTAAGCTGACGATTCCTTGATGTCGCAGAATGTGTCCCACCAACCTATTCCTTCTCTTAGGATACGCCAGAAATTCCTTTCCCCCCAATTATGTTAAGCATCTCCTCTTTAGTTACGTGATCAATCCTTGTAATCTTCAGCATTCGTCTGTAACACTACATTTCAAAAGCTTCTGTCATCTTTTTGTCTGAAGTCCTTATCGTCCACGTTTCACTCCAATACAATGCTACAATCGACAAAAATGCTTTCAGAAAAGATTTCATTTCATTTAAATTAGTATTGGATGTTAACAAATTTCGCTTCTTCAGAAACACTTTTCTTCCCATAGCCATTCTGCTTTTTATATCTTCTTTACTTCAGCGATCAGAAGTTATTTTGTTAGCCATACAACAAAACTCATCTACTACTTTTTTTGTCTAATTACGTAATCTAATTCCTTCAGCCTCGCCTGATTTTGTGATAACATTCCATTACCCTTGTTTTACTCTTGTTGATGTTTATCTTATACCCTCCTTTCAACACATTGTCCATTCCGTTCAGTTACTCTTCCACGTCCTTTGTTATCTCTGACAGAATTACTGTGTCATCGGCAAATCGGAAAGTTTCTATTTCTTATCCCTGAACTTTAATTCCCCCTCCGAATTTCTCCTTGCTTTCTTCAATGATCTTATTACTTGTAGATAGTAAAGTAATATAGAGTAGTCAACTACGTTGTTGCCGCCGCAAACTTATCTCGTAAGGAGTGGTGAAAAAGTTGAAGGGTGATTGGTGATAACACTAAAATTAATGCCGAAAAACGAAAATAATACACTCGCTACTTCCGCGGTCTTTTATATCATCGTCACAACATTGGTTTTCTCGCATAAAATCGCGGATTGTTCGCAAAATTCGCGACGTATGGTAGCCCTACTGGAACACCAAAATTTCAATATATCTACTACAGTACTATAAGAAATCCTGCTCATATATAGCTTTTTGACGCAAGCGTAAGTGTTTGAGAATCCTTTCTTCGCTAACTTGCCTAACGGTAATGTTTACGAGCATGCGCAATCTTCCACTCGGCCACTGTTTGTGTATCCAGAAGGAAGCTCCGCTGCTGACGAATGGAGCTCGCGGAGTCTAAAAACTGGCCTCAAGGTTGTCTGAGACAGCGTTTCACGGTTCCTGGATTATCGGGTTAGTGCTGTTCTGTGTCCAGGTAGCGGGCACGAATTCTTACAGCCTTTCTTTCCCACAGTCGCGGGCACACTTCCTGGGTCGGCTACCTGCTATAGAAATGCGATTGGCTCTCGCCGCGCATGACAATACACATTCAGCCGAACACCAGTTTGCTGCTAGACCAGCCACACAAGACTTCCGTTTAGGTGTAACCTACACACTTTTGTTAGCTCTACAGATACACGGACCGGAGTGGTACAATGGGTAACGCAACCCGAGATAATGTGCGGGTCCTCTAGCTTATTCTGCAGTTCACTAGTTTGTTTTTCTTTGAGTTGGCCGTTCCGCCGCAGGGCCCACGCTGAATCGTGCCCTTAGTATTACTCGGACACTATATTGTGGCAGTCATCCGCGACCGTAAACAAATGAGGAAAATAAACAAACACACAAATGTTCAAATGTTTGTAAACCTATTGGACCAAACAGCTATGGTCATCAGTCATTAGACTTAACAACTGCTTAAACTAACTTACACTTAGGACAACACACACACACACACACACACACACACACACATGCCCGAGGGAGGACTCGAACCTCCGGCGGGAACGGCCGCCCAGTCCGTAACCTGACGCCTTAGACCACGCGGTCATTCCGCGCGGTAAACAAACACTCTTCTTCCTATGTAAGCAAACAAATCATTTCACAGAACGTAAGACTTTCTTCCACAAAGCAAACGACCCTGGCGGAGGCGGTTTTACCGCTTGTAAAGTGGTTCGTGAATAGTCCTTATTTGTTCACGCTCTTCGCCAACTTCCACTATATTGTGTCCCAGTAATAGCAGTGTTTGTTGCTACTGGTTGGAGCCCGAGTGGCGTTGTATAGTGGTTACCTCACTGAACTTGCTTGCGGAAAGACGGTAATTCAACTTCCCGATCGCGTATTCCCAATTAGGACCTCGAATTTCCTAAACCTGCTAAGAGCATATATGCCCATGGTTACTTAGCAGAAACTCGGGAAATTTCCATCATCCTACGATTAGAACATTGGCTGGGTCTCTAATGAAGTAATGTGAGACTAGTCCTGTTTCGCTTTTACTTGTTGAATTCGTTACTTTCGATTGCACATCGAGGACATATTAATATTTGTAAAAATTCTTGCTCAACACGTTAAAGTTAAATCATCTCCTTGAAGCTAATTTTCGACGTCCAAACTTCAATTCAAATGTTTGTTAAGCTCATGGGACTTACCTGCGGGGTCATTAGTCCCTAAACTTAGAAACTACTTATAAACTAACTTATACTAAAGACAACACAAACATCCATGCCCGAGGGAGAATTCGAACACCCGACGGGGAACGGCCTCTCGCTCGAAGCATAGCGCCTTAATGCGCTCGGCCACTCCGCCGCGCCGTTAAAATTCCCGACTGCGTTTAAAAGGCACAAAGGATACCTATAGGTACTACACCAATATAACAGGAACATAGGTTATTTTCATTTCTCAAAAAATTTCAATTAATATAATATGTGATGTTCACCTTAGATCATCTCGTAGATACCTGTTTCAGGAGTTACGCATTTCAAGAAATGCTTCGCCGTATCTTCCTTTCTCTAGAATAATAGTTTACTAGACGGGCATCCACAACAAATGTTTGCATGTAAAGTATAAATCACTGCAGCTTTTGTAAATACTTTATAAAAGACAATATCGGTTTCGTAATTAGTTGTAAATAATCACTACAGTTTGAAAGGTACAATTATTTTCATAATTACAACACCAGAAGAAAAACGAACGATACCCATTATTTTTCATTAAAACTGTCTTTCACATTATTTACAATAAACTTTAGCGTTTAACTCATTAGGGCCTGTTTACTGGTCCGTAAGGGACCGCTACTTGATGTGGTAACTTTGTACAATTTGAACATTATTGAGGCCTGGCAGAACAGACTGCAAAACAGAATCCTATTCCTGATGATCGTAGGACTTCAGGTTGAGCTCCCCATGTGGATCCAGTCAGTTTACGGATAATATTGTTCCTTGCACAATTTTTTACATTTAAATCGATGCGGTGTTTTTTAAATGACTCCCAAATATTTAGGCTTCGAGTAGTGGCGCAATCTGACTCCTCTCCATACTGTTGCCAGTTGTCTTTATGCCTCTCTATTATGCAGGTTTTTTTCCGGTTTAACTAAGTGAAAGCTGCTAACTATTGGGAATAGCCAAATAATATTAACGACAAACGACATAAAATATAATATGTATTGAGAGTACAATGTCAGAATTTCGGTCGAATGGGGTCGACAAGAGGCCTGTGAAATTACCCAACATACTGCTCGAAACCCCCGTATCTTTGCAATAAATACCCTTTTTGAACCAGAGGACTTAATCCAAAAAATAACACTAAGTCATAAGAGAATGAAAATAAGTAAAGTAGACTACTTTTCGTGTTGAACTATCACTTATGTTACCAACTCTTCCGACAGTAAACGACGCAGCATTCACTTTTTGAACAATATCTTGAAGATGGGCTTTCCTCGACAGGTTACTATCTACCGAAGGCCTAGAAATTTGAACTGTTCAGTCTCACTATTCATATGCTCATTCTGTGTAATCAAAATGCACTGTTTTTGTTGAATTGTGTGTTAGAAACTATAAGAACTGAGTCTTACTGTGATTTAGTACACCAGTTTCGCTCTTCTAAACTAATTACATTTTCGAATCACGTCGCAATCTTTTGTAATATTTACACAAGTAAATTTCCTCCTCTTTCTTGTAGGCTATTCCAGCTTATTGCATATTGCTGAGTAAGTTATGTATACGAGAAACACTTTACGACGGCGGAACTATAAACTTGTTCGCCTTCTCACAGTCGCGTGTCGAATGTGGTGAAACGCAGGCAGTACGTAGAACACAATTCCGAACCGTTTATCTAAGAAAAAGACATTTGTGGTCATCTACTTTCCCCTTAGAAATTTAAGACTTCTTTTGAATGGTGACTTGACGTCTACCCTTGAAAGCTATACACACACATATCGTTTTCTTCAGTTGCTAATAGAATCTAATATTGCCCATGAGTTAGTTCTACCTATGAGCTAACTTAAAATTTTTGTAATCACTTGCGCACAGCCGTTCGGAATGGCCGCATGGTCTAAGACGTCATTTTACGGACTGGGCGGCCGTTTCCGGCGAAGTTTCGAGTTCTTCCTTAGACATGACTTTGTCTCTCTCTCTCTCTCTCTCTCTCTCTCTCTCTCTCTCTCTCTCTCTCTCTCTCTCTCTCTGTGTGTGTGTGTGTGTGTGTGTGTGTGTGTGTGTTCGTACTGTAAGTTAAAGTAGTTTGTAACTCTAGGGACTGATGGCCATAGTAGTTTGGTTCAATAGGTTTATAAACATTTGAACTCGTGCAGCACGTAACATTAAAGACTCTCGTCTTGCCGTCTGGATAGCAAGTCTTTTACGCAATGTTCCTGCCGGCCGCGGTGGCCGAGGTGACTGAGGCGCTCCAGTCACGGTCAGCACGGCCCCTACGGTCGGGGGTTCGAATCCCCCCTCGGGCATGGATATTTGTGCCGTCCTAGTTCGTAAGTAGTTCATAAGTAGTTTGTAATTTTAGGGACTGATGACCCCGTAGTTAAGTCCCATAAGCTTAACGAACATTTGAACGCAATGTTCCTCTTTTCTAGAAGAAACTCCGCGAGGCCGCACTGTGAAAGACGTCCCTGGTCCGTGGCCGTCCTTGCCAGTACTGGGCACCAGCTGGATTACGACAAAATTTGGCCCTTACTCCATGTCGCAGCTTCACACAGCCTACCGAGGTCAGTATACTTTTTCTTTTCACACTTGTGACTCCATTAATATCGCGACTCAGCATTTGTAGAGTTTTCAGTAAAAATATCTAGTTAATGTCTTTCGTTAACTGCTCCTATTAGTAGTAATAAGAGTTTCTTGGTTTCACAATCAGGTTAATTCTAAACAAAAGAAGTATTACAGTAAATGAAAAAAAAGGAAGGAAACTGAGAGTTTAACGTCCCATTGAGAGCGTGATCATTAGAGACGGCACGGCAGGTTTGGTTATAGGAAGAAAACCATTTCTGAAGAAGCGAAATTTTTTGACATCCAAATGTAATTTAAATGTTTTTGGAAGTCCTTTTTGTATCCATATGGAATGTAGCATTGTACGGGAGTTTGTGAACAATGAGGTCAGTCAGAAAGACCATATAAGCATTTAAAACGTGGTGCTGCAGACGAATGCTGAACATTAGGTGCGTATATCGCATAACTGATGAGGAGGTGCTGAATAGAACTGGGGAGAAAAGCACTTTCTGGCATATCTTGACTAGACAAGGGATCGATTGGTGGTGGACTTTCTGAGACATCAAGTAATCGTTAGTTTAGCATTGGGGGGGGGGGGGGGGAAGTGTGTGGGGTAAAAACCGCAGAGGGAGACCGAGAGACGAATACAGTAAGCAGATTCAAAAGGATGTAGGTTGCCGCTCTTATTCAGAGATGAAAAGATTGCATAGGACAGGATAGCGTGGAGAGCTGCATCAGACCAGTCTCAGTACTGGAGACCGCAACAACTATTAATTTTGGGAAGACCTTGTACAAGATGGATGTAAAGTTTGTTAAATGGTGTCAGATAGAAACCCAAAACTGATTTCTCATCAGTGTTTTGACTTTTAAAAATAATCATAGCGATTTTATGCAACTTTCCTTAAGACGAATGAACTTCGACCAGCTAACGCCAGAACGAAACAGCTATCAAAGTCGTTGGCGGAATACAGTGGTTCTGTACCACTAACACCGAAGTAGATGTCATCTGAGAGGCATATTATAGCTAGGGTGTTCTAGGATGAAAGAGATTCATCTTACTGATTACTTTGAAAATGGTAAAGCAAGAATTGATGAATACTATACAGGTCATCCGTAGCGAATACATGAAGTAATACGTCAGTACGGGCCTGGGTTGTGAAAGAAAAACTTTGTCTGTCCATCAGCGTATCTTCACAATACAAATTACAGGTATTAAAGACGTTAACTTTTAAAACTTGCACGTGAGCAACGACATTTATCAATCTCTGCTTTTCATGTATTAACAAAACTGACGACTTTCGTGACTGTAAAATGCTTTCTGCCAGATTATGAAATTATAGCAATTATCGATGTATTTTCTCACAGTATGGGAACATAGTGAAAGAACTGGCATCAAGGTTTAGCAAAACTAATGCAGTGAGTGCTCAGCTAAGATCTACTCTCTTCTGCAAGAAGAAAGTCAGCACCAAGACTAAGTTAGCTGTGCACCATTATATCTTTCGACCACCTTTGTTGTATGAGAGGGAAAGCTGGGCGGATACAGGTTACCTTATTAATAAGGTGGAGGTTACTGATATGAAAGTAGCAAGGATGATTGTAGGTACTAATATATGGGAAAAATAGCAGGAGGGTGTCCATAATGAGGAAATAAAGGTAAAACTGGAATTGAACACGATAGATGAATCAGGCTGAGGTGGTGGTGGGGTCATGCTACACGCATGGGATAAGCAGGGTTACCTAAGAGACTCATGGGTTCGACAGTAGAGGGTAAGAGGAGTTGAGACAGCCCAGCGAGAGAGTACTTGGATTTGGTCAAGAATGATTTTGAAGTAGCAGGCTTAACACTAGACGACGCTTCAATGTTAGCAGTGAATAGGGGATCAGGGAAGAATTTTATTAGAGGTACTATGCTCCATACTGAAAGCTGAGAGGCATAATATCTGTAATGTTATTTTGTCTTTCGAAATTTTCTGACTGATTAAAACTGTGGATCAAACTGAGCTCCAAGAAGCTAATGTTTAACTCTGTATAGGACATAGACAGTGACGGATGTAAGCATTGGCTTTAATTGTTAGACCTGGCGTGACTCCGCAGGCAGCAGAGCATTCAACACTGAAGCGCAGATCCGGCTGGAGTCCGGTTCGTGCTCTGGCCTTGTGTGTGAGAAGGCCCACTGCATTGTATATTCTAATACAGACTGAAAGTTTAGCCACGTAATAATCCCTCTATACTCATATTGTTTTTGAAAAAGTTTCATTAAATTGTTGACAATCCTCTCCCACTGCATTAGATGTGGCGCTATAAACCGCACAAAAGTTATTTTGAACTACTCCGTGTTGAATAATAACAACTGCAGGATCAGAAGTGACGTCTGTTCTCTCGGAACAGACGCCACATGTATATATACTCCGTGAGTAACTGAAAATGGAAACAATGTGATATCTTTTAACTTAAAATGATCACTTATTTAACAATAGGTTTCGTATACAGTTGTTTTACTGAAAGAACAGGAAAAAATTAAAGGTAAAATGCCCCTATGGAAGTAATTTCTTTTCCGCTCTGTTCTTTAATCCTGTAAAATGAGCCATATTGTGTTTGGTGCCCTAAACACACGATCACGCAGACAGAGCCATACGTACGAGAGTACAATCACCAGAACTGCGAGAAGTCGACGCTAGTACCGTGTATACCCCGCTTTTGCACCAATGCAAGCTGCAATTCTCCTATGGGGACGATTGCAGAGGTGTCGAATGTAGTCTTACGGAATTGCCTACCGTGAAATTTCCATCTGGTGCCTCAGTTTGACCGGATTTCGTACCGGTCGTTCAGATCACTTAAGATGACGCTTCATCCGGCCCAAACATGCTGAATGAGGGAAAGATCTAGGGATCGTGCTGGCCAGCGATGGTGACGTACAACCTTGAAGATCACGTTGAGTGGTTCGGGATACATGTGAACGTACATTGTCCTGAAACTTCCTGGCAGATTAAAATTGTGTCCCGGAACCGGGACCCGAACCTGGGACCTTTGCCTTTCGCGGGCAAGCGCTCTACCACTGAGCTACCCCGACACGACTCACGGTGCCACCCCACAACTTTCTGCCAGTACCTCGCCTCCTACTTTCCAAAAGTTTCGTATCAGCGCACACACCGCCATTTTCGTTCCTAAACGGTAGCAAGATGAGTTGTTCAAATGTTTGTAGAACTTATGGGGCCGCGGTGGAGTAGCCGAGCGGTCTAAAGCGTCTCGCTGCGGAGCGCGCGGTTGCTCGCCATGGAGGTTCGAGTCCTCCCTCGGGCATGGGTGTGTGTGTTGTCTTTAGGTTAGTTTAGTTTAGTTTAAGTAGTTTGTAAGCTACGGACTGATGACCACGCAGTTTGGTCCGATAGAAATACAAACATTTGAACATTTTTTTGAACTTATGGGACTTAACTACGGGGTCATCAGTCCCTAAGCTTACAAACTACTTATGAACTAGCTAAGACTAAGGACGGCACAAATATTCATGCCCGAGGGGGGATTCGAACCCCCGACCGTAGTGGCCGTGTAGACCATGACTGAAGCGCCTCAGTCTCCTCGGCCACCACGGCCGGCAAGATGGGTTGAATGATTATTTCGGTGAACCTTGCGCTGTTCAACGTTCCCTGAACAATCACTAGAGAACGGTCAGTGTTGGGTCTGGCTTACCACACCACGATGCCGGGTGACAGGCCCCATGTTCCTCTGACGTATACACTCCAGATCCTCGCGCTCCCCTGCAAGACGCCACACACGCATACGACCACAATTGGCACCGGGGCAGAAACGACTCTCATCACACGACTCCATTCGTCCTTCGATATGTGCCTGTCGTGACACCACTGGAAGCGGGCTGTACGATGTTGGGGCGTGAGCAGAAGACGCCGAACGGCATGCATGTTCATGCAGGATCGTGTGCAGAGCCATATCCTTCCCTGCATTTCTCCTATGGCGATCGTCGAGGGAACAATGGACAGTGCAGGGTACATTGAAACCATCATTCAGCCCGTCTTGCTACTGTTCATGCACCAACAAGGCGATATTCTTTCCCGTACCACTCAACGTGCTCTTCAATGTGTACGTCAACAACCCTGGCCAGTACGATCCCCAGATCTGTCTCCCATTGAGCATGTTTGGAACCGGATAAAACGTCATCTTGGCGCGGTCTCCACGACAGGCACGAAATCTGGCCCAACTGTGGCACCAGGTGGAAATTGCAAGGCAGGCCATACCGCAAGACTACATTCGCCACCTCTACGATAGCCTCCATGGAAAAATTGCAGCTTGCATTGCTGTCGTACTAGCGTCGACATTGTGCACGCTCTGGTGACTGTACTCACGTGCGTATGGCTCTGTCTCCGTGATACTGTGTTGCATACATCCTAAACAACGTGTCAATAAAATTTCCCTCTGATGGCTCAACGATTTAATGGTGTTCTTTTTTCATTTTCCAGGAGTGTATTAAATAATTATTAGTGAATCGAAAAACACACACATTGCACTAAAAGAATGTAGTTCCAAATAAGAGAGTGTAAATGTTACGCCACAGGGTGAAAAACTACAGTACACACTAGTAACATAGACAACATGAGTTCTCAATTTGAAAACTTCTAAGAGCCATCTGACTATGGAACCAATAATGGTTAAATATGAGTGGCTTGTACTGAAGCTAAGATCTTTCTGATATTTAATAGATTGTAAATCACCTACCAATGAAGAAGTAGATGTCATGTTTAAACGTATTCTCCAACGCTATGATATTTTCAGAAGAGACGGTGGCCACAATGTAATTACGAACATGGGCTGCTCATTTAGACGGTTTCTGGCACTTCTTTGTGCCCTTATGCGGTTGAAATTGACTGTGATGATTTCTGTGAAAGCTCCTGAAATAGGATAATCAAAATTTGCTGTTTAATATATATTGTTTTTCCAATTTTCTATTCTCACAAATTCAATATTTTAAAGTGAATCATGTCTGTCTGTGTTGTTAAAAGGCTAAAATGATTTAAATAAGGTTTCAGCATCAAATTCGGACCCAAGAGTGCCATTTAAAGAAATCTGAAACAATTTTATTGATACCACGGCACTAAAAACGTAAAAATAATATCTGTCGCATCAACCCGTAATCATAACTTTCTATAGTCTTTTTGTGTTATCTTAGCAAAGAAAATAAAATTCCTGTGTCATTAAACCTACATAAATCATGAATTACTACTTCCAAAATATGTCTGCTGTCACATTTAGTATGTCATCGTCTGACTAAACTGCATGTAACCTCGCAGGAGTGTCCCGAGCGGTCTGGAGCATCACGTTGCGGATCGCGCGGCTTCCTTCGTGGGAGGTTCGAATGCTCCCTCGGACACGGATGTTTGTGTTGTCAGATGTTCAGGTCGGTTGTAAAGCTTATGGGACTTAAACTGCGGGGTCATCGGTCCCTAAACTTACAAACTACTTATGAACTAACTTATATACTAAAGACAACACAAACAGCCATGCCCGAGGGAGGATTCAAATCTCCGACGCGGGAGGCCGCGCGATCCGCAACGTGGCGCTCCAGACGACACGGCTGCTCCCGCGCGGTTTTGTGTTGTCTTTAGTATAAGTTAGTTCATAAGTAGTTTGTAAGTTTAGGGACCGATGACCCCGCAGTTAAGTCCCATAAGCTCATGTAATCAACAACTTTTTGTTTTCGTTTAGGGTCGTATTTTGCTCTCACCAGCTAAAGAGGAAACTAATAAACTAAAATGTATGCTGAATTATCTGCATGACTGTTCTATTTGGCTGTCCAGTACCGGCTGCAACAACTCTGAACAGTCTATACTTCCAACGTATGTCTTGTATTCTTTAGTTATTCGGCTATAGATAACTCTTAAAAATCATTAGAAGCAGCTCTACACGTAACTTACAAAGCAATGCTATTCTGATGCCAGACATAACAGTCTAGCTACCTGTAAGTGTTGTGAGATAATCAAAAGATATGGAACAAATATATTAATAATTCCAACACGTTCGCCATGGACTTTCTGGAATATATTACTGTATGTGTGTGTGAGTTGGCTCCAACAATTCCACTTCTTTACTTGGCGAGAATGACTAGTAACTTTAATCTGCTTTCATTGAAATACCAGACAAAGCCCCTGTATTATAAAAGCGGATAGAACCCAAGTAAATAGTTTTCTCGATCAACTCTACTAGAATTGTCTGTCACGTATTACCTTTCACCACTGAAAGAACCTCAAGTGCTGTGTAATGTTCTTAATTAATGTTTGAACGAGTTAATACGCCTGTATAAGATCCAGGATTTCACCCATCATATTCCAGACGTTCTTGCACGACGTTTATGTACGAAATACTACTACTAATGCCTACTGCTTAATCTTCTCCAGTGTTGGTTTGTATTTGATATTCAGACCACTTGTTCCAGCATATCAAACCATATTTTGAGTTGCGTATTTCACATTTTCATTCCCACTAAAATATCGTGCACTAATTTTCTTTAATATTCAACAATGTATAAGAGGAAAGTTCGATATAATACTTCTCTTAGTGGATCAGTTACAATTTCACGGAATTTACAATGGATCTCACTGTGCTATCAACATTAGATCTATATGCTGCTGCAATCTTAAGGCTGTCCAGATAGTAATCCCTAAATATTTGACTGTTACTTAGGGTGCAGCCCAGATTACGTAGTCAAATATGTGCGCTGTGGGGTCACAATGTAATTTGTTCTGCAGCTTGCAGCTGACGACGTGTATCACATGATGCGCACTCGTTAAATAGGGGGACAGGATGTACCAGGCACCAGGCTTAAAATTACACAGAAGACTGTCAAACACGGAATTAACTTTTGGGAAATAATATTTAAGATACAAAGAAATTTAAGACGGTAGCTGGCAGTGGGCACTGAGTTAACTTGGAAAGTTATACCGGGCTGTGATTCGAACCCAGGTCCTCCTGCTTACTTGGCAGTCGCGCTGACCACTGCGCCACGATGATGGTGAGGCTATCCATGCACACCTTCCGTCAGACGTAAATTCTCAGTTAATCCACACACTACTAACGTAGTGCTGTACCCATTGTATCTCGTTAATCGCGGAATTTTGCGATTCTCGTAAGAGTTCGGGCTAGTTGTGCATACACACTGAAGAGACCCGTTGTCGGTGTTCCGTTACCGTGTAACTTACCTTCGTTATGGTTTACATGCAGACCACTCCACGATGCAGGTTGGTCCTTGTTTGTTGGAAGACATTCCACCGGATTTAACCCAGCGCGTGTGCCTCATGCATGATGGAGCACGCCTCATTTTGTGCTGCTAGAGTAATTTTACGTTAACGATTCCCAAACAAACGGATAGGATGTCTGCGACAGACGCTGTGGCGCATTCGTTCTCCCGACTTCAATACATTAGACTTCTACTTATGGGGTCATTTGAAAGCTATTGTGTATGCCACACATATTCGTAAAGCGTAATTGCTGCATCAGCGTTTAGAGCAAGGGTGTCAGCAGATACGATAGATGTATGAAATACAGGAACATGTGAGGCACCCAATGATGTGACGCATAGACACATGTATTACAGCTCGTGATAGCCATTTTGAGCACCTTCTGTAGAGAACTGTACGTAGTAAATTAAACTTTATCAACACAAATGACCAACCTGCATAGTGAAGTGGTTTGTGTTATGAACAACATAACAAATGTCTGTTACACGGTAACGAAATCAAATAAACCATATCATAATCATCATCATTTAAGACTGATTATGCCTTTCAGCGTTCAGTCTGGAGCATAGTACTTTATAAAATGTCTCCCTGATCCGCTATTCCATGTTAACATTGACGCCATCAAAATCATTCTTGACTGAACCCTAATATTTTGCCCTTGTCTTGGTCTACCTCAACACCTTCACCTTCTATTACCGAACTCTCGAGTTTCTTACGTAATCTTGTTTCTCCCATGCATGTAACATGACCCCACCATCTCAGCCTGTTCGCTCTAACTGCTTCATTAATTGTGTTCATTCCTAGTTTTCCCTTGATTTCCTCATTATGGACATACTCCTGCTACTATTATCTATTAGATCCTGCAATCATCCTTGCTAGTTTCATATCTGTAACCTCAATCTTATTAATAAGGTAACCTGTATCCACTCACTTTCTCTCCAATACAACAGAATTGGTCGAAAGATAAAACTGTGCATTGCTAACTAACTGTTGGAGCTAACTTGCTTCTTGTAGAATAGAGTAGATGGTAGCTGAGCACTCACTGCATTAGCTTTCCTGCTCCTTGATTCCAGTTCTTTCACTACTTTGCCATCCTGTGAGGAAATACTTCTAAGTACTTGAAAGTGTCTATATCTTCTGTTTTCCTCGTATTTGGCACTCCACCTGTTTAAATATCTTTACCACACACATTACTTTCGTTTTGGAGACGATGATCGTCATACCATAGGTGTACAGGAAATGTTCTGCTTATTGCCAGCTCCTCTACCGCAGTGTTTTTCAAATGATACCCCCTTCCTAATAAAAGTAGTCTGGTGACCCCCTCCTCATGACCCGTAAAAAATTTGTTATCTCAAAGGAAGCAAATTTAATCTTCTTTCTTTTGCTTCAGCTTCCTTTTAAATTGTTGGACGAAGTTATTTTGTACATTCTTCGGAATGGAACACATTATCATATTTTTACAAGATTTCGGGTAAAAACATATATTTTGCTTAACGACTGTTTCGCATTTCGGGCAAGACTATGAAGCGAATTGTTCTCACTGAGAAAGGTCCACTGTACAGACAGTTTGTAAAGAATTAGATCAGATTTTTCGAATTTTTCGGAATTACTTATCTCATCATGTTCTTTTACCTATCGATTAGTTCCTGAAAACAGTTTTAAGATTTTGCGCTTAATAATCATTAACATACTGCATTACAAAACAGTCTATGATCTATTCAACTCATAATGAATGTTACACGTAGAGGTACGTAATTTAGCGTTAAGTAAATTTCACTGAGGCATACGTTTGTGTATTAGTGAACCGCTAGTTATTGTATGGTGCAAGTGCTTCCTCCTGTGACGACGACTCCCCTGAGCAGGACTTTGCGTTCCCCTTCTTGGAAAAACACTGCTTTCCGAATCCCCATAGCTTTCCCACATACGTATTTACACCGTATATAGTTAATGTTGAAAAAATATTTTATTTGAACAAGTATATAAAATTTTACAATTAAATGAAAATGGAAAAGTGATATATTTGTGTGTGTGGCCAGATACTTCTTTATTTTGTGATCAAAAAGTCAGTATAAATTTGAAAACTTAATAAATCACGGAATAAAGTAGATAGAGACGTAAAAATGGACACACATGCTTGGAATAACATGGGGTTTTACTAGAACAAAAAAAAAGTTCAAAAAAAATGTCCGACAGATGGCGCTTCATCTGATAAGAAAAGCAATAATTAGCATAACAGATTAAGACAAAGCAAATACGATGTCCTTTACAGGAAATGCTCAATATGTTCACCATCATTGCTCAACAATGGCTGTAGTCGAGGAATAATGTTGTGAATAGCACTGTAAAGCATGTGCCGGTGTTATGGTGAGGCACTGGCGTCGGATGTTGTCTTTAAGCATCCTTAGAGATGTCGGTCGATCACGATACACTTCCGACTTTAGGTAACCCCAAAGCCAATAATCGCACGGACTGAGGTCTGGGGACCTGGGAGGCCAAGCATGACGAAAGTGGAGGCTGAGCACACGATCACCACCAAACGGCGCGCGCAAGAGATCTTTCACGCGTCTAGCAATATGGGGTGGAGCGCCATTCTGCATAAAAATCGTACGTTCCAGCAGGTGTTTATCAGCCAGGCTGGGGATGGGTGTACCTCTCACCCGTCACGGTGGCAGTCACTGACCTTTTGCTGTACAGCGCCATCTGTCGGACATTTTTGAACTTTTTTTTTTCTCTAATAAAACTCCATGTCATTCCAAGCATGTGTGTCAATTTTTACCTCTCTATATACATTATTCCGTGATTACTGACTTTTTGGTCACCCGGTAGTTTGTAAGTTTAGGGACTGATAACCCCACAGTCACGTCCCATAAGCTTCACGAACATTTGAACATTTTGAATATAAGTTACATATGATCAGAATTTCCTCGAATTTCTACCAGGTTCCAGGGATTCACTGTGCAATGTTTAATAAGCTTCTCGCATTGAAGTTCGAAATAAATTTCGAGTTTCGGAAGAAGATTGCCAGTCTTGGGGACTTTTTGGATTAGATTTGCTGCAAGCAGGTGATTTGGTTTGCAGACATGTTCGAGAGGTACGGAGACATCGTGCGCGAGGAGGCGGTGTGGAACCACCCGGTGGTGAGCCTCAAGAGCCGCGCCGACATCGAGAAGGTGCTGAGGGCGCAGAGCCGCGCGCCGCTGCGCCCGCCCACCGAGATCGTCAGCGCCTACCGCCGCTCCAGGCCCGACCGCTACGCCTCCGTCGGCATCGTTAACGAGTGAGTACCCTCGCCCTCTGCACACGGCGCCCGCCGCTTCTCAATCAACGGAGAGTGGCTCCACCACCACCTAGAGAGAAGGCCGCGTCGCTCTCGTGTGACATCAGGCAGAGTAGGTTGCGCGCGCATACCTGACTGGCTCGCTGCTTCGGCAAAGTGGGCCGTGCCCCAGCGCCTACCCCAACCAGCTATATAAACTACATAGGGTGGCTATCTCTGGGTTAACAGCGCTCTTTGTGGCAGCAACCAGGAATTGTGGCTTTTGTGTCTCAGCCTCGTCGCCGCTTCTGTGTCTCGTTTCCGTCGTAGGTGTCGGTGGCCGAGTAGAATGACCGACACAGGAATAAAGGATGCACGCTTATGCAGGTAGGAGGTGACCAGCCAGTGGGACAGCAGAAACTAGAAACACTAGAGCAAATTAGAACGAGATATATATTGCACAGAATTTATACAATACTTAACTTTTCCATAACTCACTACTGCAGAATGCTGATACATAGTTGAGCTAGAGGCCTGCCTAGTGCCTGTCCGATAGCCAAGTCTTAACTGGTGCCTATCTGATTCCGAAGTGTTAACTGGTTCCTATCTCAGTCCCAAGTGAACGATGTCGTTCAGTGGTGGCCACGAGCGGAGTTGTAGCAGAGGGCGCTCGTGGCTGACGTCGTAAGAACGCCGCGCCGTGCGTGTATGGCGGCGCGCGGCGAAAGTAGGCGGCGCGCACTTTAGACTTGTACGACTCCACAGTGGCAGCCATTTTTTCCAACGTCTAGTGCGCCGAATACGAAAGTTAGACCTACGCTGTTTACGTGTTTTGGTTTGACATTTTATGTATCGTAATAAGCTTGAAAGGTTATTTATTAAGCTGAAATCGTGCCCATTGTATGCGTAGCATATAAATGAATGAATCGCTGTAATAAGACTGTTGGAATATAGTATTTTCGGTTAGTATTTGTATGTTTTCGTTTCTAATATTCCATGTACTCGTCTTTTGTCCAACTACATTTCTGCATACAATAGTCGTACTGTAACTAAAGTAAGCTGCAATTATTTTTTAAGTTTTCCTTTGAATAATGAAGAACTTACAATACGATGGTTAGCCAATATGAGGCGATATAAGTGGAAACCTACTGCATACAGTTGTATTTGTTCATCGCATTTTGAGGAGATATACATGTATGCAACAAATGATACAAAGCGGCTTCTGGCTAATGCGATTCCGACGATATTTTCGTTCCCTGAACACCTTCAAACAGCAAAAACTCCGCCGGCCGCGGTGGCCGAGGGGACTGCGGCGCTCCAGTCACGGTCTGCACGGCCACTACGGTCGTTGGTTCGAATCCCCCCTCGGGCATGGATATTTGTGCCGTCGTAGTTCGTAAGTTGTTTGTAAGTTTAGGGACTGATGACCCCGTAGTTAAGTCCCATAAGCTCAACAAACATTTGAACATTTTTTGAGCAAAAACTCCAGCAAGGAGATCTCCAAAAAAAAAAAAAACGTCAGATGACTGAATCTGCTTCCTTTGAAGATATGTCATGTAGCCAAGCAGGAGAGATGGAACTTGTTTTATTAGCTATTGCAAATCATGATTTAAGTTATTCAGAGAGCAGTAGGCCTATTCATTGTGACTATGACTATGCGGCAGAATACGAAATGCTGACATTATATTCCGAAAAAGTAGTTGAATATATATATCTGGAAGCATCATTAGGCAAGTGAGTAGAAAACTTAACTCTTTAGATTGCTTGGAAGTTCTCCTTGCTCCTAAAAATGAGAATCAAGCAGGATTAATCGGATTATAAGGAATAAAAAAGCCTGTTCAATCCCTCGAAAGATCTTGTAGAAAAAATTTTCTTTTGCAAATGTATGTAGATGTATTTAGAATTTTGGGAAACAGACCAACATTATTTACCAGCTACGAGCACTTAATGGTATCCTCGGAATTTTGGGAGGAATCTCATTACTCCAGCCTAATAAAGCTTTTATTAAAACATTACTTCAGTTGTAGAATACATCATTTATGTAAAGCCAAATCTGCGCAGGAAAGAGGTAAGCAGATTAGGCAAATGTAAACGAAATTAATACTGTTTAAAGGACAGTGAAAAGACCTGGTTTTTTGTATGAATGAGATGATGTTTAGCCGATGTAGTGTATGTGCCATTTGTAATTAAACTTTCCGATTTGCCTGCCACACACTTGTTTTCTATCATTTATTCGTTATCCATATTAGCTTGGCTATAAAAATAACAATAAGCAGGTAGAGAATGGTTTGTTAAGTCATTGCACAAAGTGAAAGTGACATTATTCAGTGCTATAGCAGACGACTGGTTTACGCCTACGTGACGTTCTAAAACATGGCGGCCGAGCTTTCAATCTGCTTGAAGTATGGCAACACCTTAGCGAGTCTATGTTGTTTATATAGGTCGTTGGGCTACCCAGTCAGCTATGCGTGCGCAACCTACTCTGCCTGACGTCACACGAGAGCGCCGCGGCCTTCTCCCTCACACGAGTTACAGCGCTCTTTGTGGCAACCTGTGTAAACTGGGCCACCATATTGCCGGTGGTCGGTACCATGTTGGTTAGAATAAGGGGAGAGGCCCTTAACGCCACACAAGTGAGTGAAGCCATTGTCGCCATATTACGGAGCCAACAACATTTGTGGTGACGATTGTGTATTCATTACATTCGGAGTTGAAAGTCGTACGTCTCTAAAAAGAAAACAAACGTTACCTGCATTACCTATCGATGTGCAAGCAGAACAAAATAGTCATCTGCAATTTTACACACAATTATTATTATTATTATTATTATTATTATTACTATTTTGATAAATTAATACTTGACATTTGTTTCGGAGTTTTTCCTTCCGTGACTTCTAATTTTCACTGGAAAATCGAATGAGATTTTGCGTTAATAAATCAGTTCAGCTATCCAGTGGCGTACCAACTATTTCTTTAGAGGGGGAGGGGCAAGAAAATCTATTTACTGACTTCGTCTTGGCGATTCCAGGAATAGGAATTTGGTCTGGGGGGACATGGAACTTTACATAAAAAAAGTTGTCACCTATTAGCAGTCATTGGGGGAGGGCTAAATCCGTGTCTTGCCCATCCAAAGTTTCAAGTTGGGGGGCGACTGCCCCTCCTGCCCCCCCCTCCCCCCCCCCCGGTTGGTACGCCATTGCAGCTATTTGGGAGGTCCTTATTTGTCCACAAAACTACACTATATCGAATATATACTCGGAAATGAGTCATTTAAATGTATTAAAGTTAATAGGGCAAGAATCACACAGTGCTTAAATCCAAAAACATATATTCTTGGCTCCGCAAGATGGCGAAATGGCTTCAACCGACAGCTAAGCATTGCATAGCAGCGCCGTGTGCCCTTATTTTAACCTCCTTGGTCAGTACACTTGAGACGAATCTGTTAATTGTTTGTTGTTGTTGAACGTGATGTGCTGTATTTAGTGTATTTTGTATTTAGTTTTTCTTTTCTGTACAATTTTTGCTGTTGAAATAAGCCTAAAGTGTGTTTGCCATTTAAATGCACAAATCGAAGTAATAAAAGGACTAATGGCACTTCGCTGCCACAAGAGTGAAGCTTCAGATGTCCTACAATTCCCTGGAAGTACCCACCATAAAAAAAATGCTCAGTTTTCCACCAAGTATTTGTTTTTGAAATGTTTCTTCTTATGTTGCTGCTGTGATAGATAAAAGAGCATTTCATCTGTTGAATAATAAAATAAAATAAACACTTCAGAGTGTCTTCACCTTCTTTAAAAATATTTTCATTTGTTGTTGACAAGACTTAATCGAACATGGTTTACTTGTAATTAGTGTAAAGTGTGGAAGCAACAATAACAGCCAGATTTTTTCACTTATTAAGTGTCCTCTTTGAAACAAATATGTACTTATTTCAGCTTGACAACAACGAATGTTATTAACAATACGTTATTTTGACGTGGAATACTTTTGTGGCTGCTGACCCAGACGCAGTTTTAATTGCAGTATTACCACTTTCGTCCTTGTAATCAAATTTCGACCACCAATCTTCATTTGTTTCAGCCTGACAACAACGTAAGTTATTAACGACACTTTTTTTCGCCCTGGAATGCTTTCGTGGCAGCTGAGACAGGCGCGTTTTTAACTGCAGTATTTTTTGTCACTTTCGTCTTTGTACATAAATTTCATCCACCAAGATTGACAACCACACCCTTTGACAACAATTTTAGAAGTATGTGCACTTAATATGTTTAATAAACAACAGAAATCTCGAATTCGCAAAGAATTTACTCTATAGGTAATTATGGGCGTATCACATATTTCAACTTATCTTCCCAGTTAGACAGATGTAGTAGCATTTCACTTGACATAAAAGAATATGGCAAGAAACTCTTATCACGGTAATGAATGAAACATTGTGTGTACGGAAATATGTCATAACAGAACCTTACAAAGCAAACCATTTATATATAGTGACTCAGGAAGGTAATGTGAAGATCGACCATATGGCTGAGGGAAAAGTGTGGCTGAAAGAACACGTCGCAGATAAGATATTAATAATGTATTTCATGAATCATATTATGAAATGTGTCTGTGATAGGTACACTGAGAGAATATCTGTAATGACAAATGTAATACAAGGTTAACTGTCGCTCTCTCTGTAAACTCGGCGTTGTATAGCGACGTATCACCTTACTTCTCCATCAGCTGCGGCGAGGTTCTTCCCAATCAGCTTCTCCTCCAATCTTGTGCGAGCCAGCACTTCCCTGTTCTTTGTTTCGGCATCCCTTCCTTTGCCTGAGAGCCTAACATAAACCACTCCCCTTTGATCACGGCGGGAGATGTCATTACTTGAAACTTCCGGGCTTAGATGCCGTGGTCCGTGCATAAAACTTTGCCCTCACGTTTCGCCTTCGACAGTGGAAGGCATCCTCGGAGGCGAAGCGGCAAACTACAAGTAGAACTTGAGTGGGCGCTACTGTCATTCACGTGACGTCGGCTGGGCTAACGTCTCTAATGTTGCCGACATTCTCGATTGAAAATAATGGATATTTATTTTCTCGAATGAAATAAACGATTGCCTCGGTGGAGTCACCGACCTTTCTAAGACGTCTCGCTGCGGAGCGCGCGGTTGCTCTCCGTCGGAGGTTTGAGTCCTCCCTCGGGCATGGGTATATGCGTTGTCCTTAGGTTAGTTTAAGTAGTTTGTATGCCTAGGGACTGGTAACCATGGTAGTTAAGTCCCATACATTTGCAAACATTTGAACATTTTCATTACTCGACAGTCATTCTGATTGAAAATAATCGATTGTCTATATCTACGGCTACGTACAAGCTCCGCAATCCACACAAAAGTGCGTGAAGAAGTGTACTCAGTACCACTACTAGATTGTTTTCCTGTTCCACTCCCATACAGAACGAGGGAAAATGAATGCCTGTCTGCATCCGTACGGGCCCTTTCTGGTCTTATCTTTGAGGTCTTTACGCGAAATGTAGATTGGAGGCAGTCCGCCTCAAATTCCGCCCCTTTAATTTTCTTCGACAGTGTTTCTCGAAAAGAACATTGCCTTTCCTCCAGCGGCTTCCATTTGAGTTCCCGAAGCATTTCTGTAACACTGGGGCACTGATCGAATCTACCAGTTAAAAACCTAGCTGCCTACCTCTGAATTGCCTCTATGTCCTCCTTTAAATCTATTTGGCTGGGAACCCAAACACTTGATCAATACTGAAGACGGAGTCATACAAGTGTTTTACATGCGGTATCTTTTACAGACGAACCCCACCTTTGCAAATTTCTCCCAATAAAGCGAAGTCGACCAACGCCTTCTCCACGTCTGTCCTTACATCCTCGCTCCATATCATTTCGCCGTGCAGCGTTACGCCCAGGTATTTAAATGAAGCGACTCTGTCAAGCAGCACACTGCTAGTGCTGTATTCCAACATTATGGGATTGTTTATCCTACTTATCTGTATCACCATGCATTTTTCTAAATTTAGCGTTAGTTGCCATTCCTCACACTTCCTAGAAATTTGCTCCAAGTCATTCTTCATCCTACTACAGTCATTCAATGTCGACACCCTGTTGTACACCACAGCATCATCAGCAAACAGCCACATATTGCAACTCACTCTGTCCGTCAGATCATTTATATACGCAGAAAATAATAGCGGTCCTATCACACTTCTCTGGGGCACCCCTGACGATACCCTAAGTTCTGATGAACACTCGCCATAGAGGATAACGTACTGGGTTCTATTACTTAAATAGTCTTCAAGTCACTCACATATTTGGGTACCTATTCGATAAGCTCGTACCTTCGTTAGCAGTCTGTAGTACGGCACCGTGTCAAACGCCTATCGAAAATCGAGAAATATGCAGTCTGCCTGTTGCCCTTCATCCATATCATACATGCAAGATGTCCCGAGAGAAAAGGGCAACCTGTGTTTCTAACGAGCGATGCTTCCTAAAGTCATGCTGATGCTTGAACAGATGGCTTTCCGTCTCAAGGAAATTTCTTTTATTAGAACTGAGAATATGTTCAAGAATTCTACAGCAAACTGATGTTAATGATACAGGTCTGTAATTGTGTGGGTCCGTTTTTTTGCCTTTCTTATACACGGGAGTTACCTGCGCCTTTTTCTCCTTTAAAAATGATCTATTGTTGGCTACATCTGATACGATAGAGCAGACGACGTCACCTGATTGACAATGACTCCCTCTGGATGGCTTATATATATGGCGCTCACTCGAGATCTACTTGCAGTTTGCCGCTTCCACCTCAGAGGATGCTTTTTGCAGTTGAAGGTGAAACGTTAGGGCAAAGTTTTGTGCATGGACTACGGCTTCTCACCCCGGAAGGTTCAAGTAATCGCTTCCATTTGATCAAAGATTTAGTTCAGTCCGACTGTCACTTCCCTTATTAAATCACGAGTAATATCAATCACCAACATGTAAGGGGACTGAGGCACTCCAGACATGGTCTGCACGGTCACTACGGTTTGGGGGTTCGAATCCCCCCTCGGGCATGGATATTTGTGTCGTCCTTAGTCGTAGGTAGTTCATAAGTTGTTTGTAAGCTTAGGGACTGATGACCCCGTAGTTAAGTCCCATAAGTTCTACAAACATTTTTGAACAATGCAAGAGTACGCGAGAGAAGTGAAAGACGGCTTACGGTACGGTACACGAGAAACACTCGGCACACACATGACAAATATTCCTTCGAATGTTATGAAAACAATACGGATACTGGTACGCATCATACGCTGTTACTGAGTTAGATTCTCATCGTAAAAATCCTATAGACTGTGTGTGCCTTAAGGCCAGAATCGTAGCTCAGTGGTTTGAGGAGGATGCTAGTTAACCCACGTTTATGACTTAGCCACCATATTCGCCTGATCTGAATCCGATGGAACGCTTCTGTGACGCCGCGGTGGAGTGGCCAAGCGCTCTAAGGCGCCTTGCTGCGGTTGCTCACGGTTCGAGGTTCGAGTCCTCCCTGTATGTATGTATGTGTGTGTGTGTGTGTGTGTGTGTGTGTGTTTTAAGTCCCACAGATTCACAAACATTTGAAATTCTGGGATGATATCGGACTCCAGCCTCGCGTCTATCATCTCCAACCCGTAATTTACGGCAACTATGTGATCTGAGCGTAGTCACATGGTGCCGCACACCACCGGAAACCTAGCAACCTACCACTCTCTATAGTATTCCAAAGGCGGTCCGGGCCGTGATGCTATGTTCATAATGTCTGGACGCTGCACTGTTTTCTTTTTCTTTTATCCTTTTTTTTTAATGTTTGTAAATCTATGGAGCTTAACTAAATGTTCAAATGTTTGTAAATCTATCGGACCAAATTGCATGGTCATCAGTCCGTAGCTTAACAAACTACTTAAACCTAGGTAAACTAACCTAAGGACAAACACACACACCCATGCCCCAGGGAGGACTCGAACCTCCACGGCGAGCAACCGCGCGCTCCGCAGCGAGATGCTTTAGACCGCTCGGCTACTCCACCGTGCGCCGGCCGCGGTGGCCGAGGGGACTGAGGAGCTCCAGTCACGGTCTGCACGGCCACTACGGTCGGGGGTTCGAATCCCCCCTCGGGCATGGATATTTGTGCCGTCCTTAGTCTTAGCTAGTTCATAAGTAGTTTGTAAGCTTAGGGACTGATGACCCCGTAGTTAAGTCCCATAAGTTCTACAAACATTTGAACATTTTTGAACTCCACCGCGGCGGTGCTTAACTCCTCTGGTCATCAGTCTCTAGGCTTACAAACTACTTAAACTAACTTAAAGTAACCTAAGGACAAACACACACACACACACACACACACACACACACACACACACACACACACATGCCCGAGGGAGGACTCGAACCACCGACGGCGAGTAGTGGCGCGCTCCGCAGCGTGGCGCCTTAGAACGCTCGGCCACTCCACCACTGCGCGTCACTATACTGAATCAATAAATTCGTAGGAATTTCAAATTTACACTGTATCTTGAATATTCTGAACAATATTTTTTAGTAGTAGGCCCTACTGTCAGAATTCTGTAGTCTACTCAGAGCTCTATTGCAAGAATTGATGCTGGTGACTGCTTGCTCTTATGTACAGCGTATCTTTACTTTTCCAGAAATGTAGATGTTGCCATGAACTTAATGCCACTCTTACGATAAAATTTTTTTCATCTTCCGTCGTTTATCCATACATGGAGTTCCAGAATTTACACACTCCTAGAGGGGTTGTAGACGAGCCTTACTAGACCAAGTTTTACATAGGAACGGATCTTCGGAAATGTCATCCAACAACGCTACGAGTACTATGATTCTCTAATAAAAATCTTTTCTACTGCAAGTTATTTGCTTTCCCTATTTTAGGAGGAGATGCTACGGAGCAAAATAACGGAAAAATGACCAGTATACATGGGCTTCGATATTCATACCTTAAGAGCTACAAGCAGATTTTCGTATTCGATAATATGGAACACATCCCTTTTATTGGGAAAGAGCTCATAACTCTTTTCAAGTGTGCGTTTTAGAGCTCACATTTAATAGATTTTTTGTTGGTTCATTGTACCTCCTCCCAAAATATGGAAAACAAGGACATTTTTGTCATTGTATCAAAGTTGACTAATTGCTCGTAACTTAGTTGGATGACATTTCCGTGTGTAGGTTCCTATGTAAAACCTGATGTGCTATGTCATCTCTATAACATCTAGGGGCGTGTAAAATGAACTGTGGAACACCCTGTATAAGTTCTTTAACTAGACTCGGCAAATGTATTAGTCAGCCAGGTACGCACGAATGTTTGGTGGGTAGTCGACAACACAGGGTACAGCGTGCGTGCACACACGCAGGAGAAGAATTTTCTTACAATGAGAGGGTCTAACATGAAGGGCACCGATTTCGATCCTGGACGTTCTATACTGAATATAGAGAGACACGTGTTTCGGCAGTTTGCCAGACATTCAGTAGTTTTTGAAGAAAATCAGGGTCAAAGTTGGTGATGCAGAATCGCGTTTTCAATGTTATACATCAAAAGATCTTCAGAAGATGAGCATTTTAGTATTACATATGGGGTCAATAGTTAATGAAATTCGAGTAATTAACGTTTTTGTGTTTTCATGCGGTAGCTTGGCTACTCGTAAACACGAGCGACTTTCCGAAGGAAAAAAAGGTTAAAATGTTTGTAAATCTAAGGGACGTTGGTCATTTGTCCCTACGCTTACAAACTACTGACACTAACTTATGCTGAGGATAACTCAAACACCCATGCCCGAGGGAGGACTCGAACCCCCGACAGCGAACAACCGCGCGCACCGCAGCTGGACGCCTTAGCGCGCACGGCTACTCTGCCGCGGTGACTTTCTGAGCGCCGTCACCGGTCGTACCGCGGATCCAGGTTCGAACCTCCATCATGGCAATTTTTTGTTACATATTTTTGATGTATTTGGTAATATTCTCATATTTTTTATAACTTTTCTTGCCTTATTTTGAAGTAGAGCATCGGGAAGTGTGATTAATTTTCAATTAAGTATATAATCTGTGATACACAATGCAAAACAGTAAAAATTCATAATAGAGTAGATACTATTAAAATTCCTGCCTTGGTCCGTAATCAGTTGTCCGTGCCTGTCTTTCAAGATATACTTTTATACTCTTGGTACGTAACGGATGTAATATCTGGTAGACCTGTATTTAGCAATATAAATCAGTTTCGTTTTCCAAGAACGATATCGCGGACAACATGTGAATGTATCGTTCGTGTGTTGTGCATGGTGTGAGTAATATTTATGTTTTGGTTGTTTTTATGGTTTCACCGTAGTGGCTGTGAGACGCTGACGAATAGACGGCCAGTAACTGGAATTATGTAATAAAGTACTTTGGAAGTTTTTTATTTCATATTTTATTGACTGTGTACTGTGTATCACAAAGCAACTGTAAACATGTAATACACTTAATTGAATATTAATCACACTTCCCGATGCCCTACTTCGAAATATCGCAGGAAAAGTATTACAAATATGAGACTATTATGACATACAGCGAAAAAAGGTGTAACAAAAATTGCCACGATAGAGGTTCGAACCTTGATCCACGATTTGACAATCCTAGCCCTGGACCGCTCGGCCGGCGACTGCGCTCGTAAAGTCACTGCCGCGGCGGAATAGCCGTGCGCACTGAGGCGCCGTACTGCGGTGCGCGCGGCCGTTCGCCGTTGGGAATTCTAGTACACCCTCGGGCATGTGTGTTTGTGTTGTCCTTAAGTTAGTCTAACTTATTTTAAGTAGTTTGTAAGCTAGGGACTAATAACCAAGCAGTTAACCCATATATTTACAAACAGTTGAACTTCAAATGTTTTTTAAGCTTATGGGACTTAACTACGGGGTCATCAGTCCCTAAACTTACAAACTACTTATGAACTACTTACGAACTAGGACGGCACAAATATCCATGCCTGAGGGGGGATTCGAACCCCCGACCGTAGTGTCCGTGCAGACCGTGACTGGAGCGCCTCAGTCCCCTCGGCCACCGCGGCCGGCAGTTGAACTTCCACAGCATGAAAACACAAAAGCGTTAATTACGCTACTCGAACGTCATTAACTTTTGACCCATGTATATTAGTAAAAAATGTTCTTCTTTATACGATCTTTCGATGTACAGCATTGGAAACCGGATTTTCCAACATCAACTTTGTATGATAACATAAACTACTGAATCTCTAGCACAAAGCCGAAACACGTGTCTCTTTATATTCAATACAGAACGTCCATGTCAGGCCCTCTCCTTGTTGGAAGTCTGTGACAGTGGATAGTTGTTTCAGAAACACTGTAAAAACAAAACTAGAATGCTGATAATAAGTTATATTCACATTCTGTGCTTTATCAGTGTGTGGGTCAGAGCAAGGAGTAAGGCCTACAAGAAAGTAATGATTCGTGAACATAGGCTGTGAAAACAAAAGAATGCTGCGAAGATAGCTTTAATCTTGTCCAAATGACTTCCTAAATCGTTGTACAGTTAGCTTTCATTGAGTAATGCTCGTAAATCACATGGGAAATACTAAATAAATTAAAACAACTGTAAAGAAACAGAAGAGATTTGTATGCAAGGACAGTAGAACGCTAGAATGAGTCATTCCGATTGAGTTTTTAGTTCTTAGCGTGGAAGCCATCATAAGTATCTCACTTAGGTATATGTGTTTTAACCTGATAATGGAATGTTACATTCGGTATTAAATACTCGAAATGTATATGTGGACATACACAGTCAGCTAAATGTAATATTTCTTAGTGTTTAAGTAACTCATTTCCAGTTTCACTGTTGCAGGTAGAACGAAACAAATCACAATATGACCACCTATAAAGAGAATGGCCGTCATATAAGAATAAAAGAAAGTAGGAAGTAAGGTTATGCATTTGACTAGCGTTATTTACAGTGATCTGCATCTCAGTCGTCAGGGACGGAACACTTTTAGGTTGACTTTGTTGTTCGTTTGGTCATCTGCCCGACAGCTAAGACCCATTTTTCAGGAACGGGTAGAGATATCAAGTTGACATTGTCACATTTAAAAATGTTAAAATGTTTGTAGAGCTTATGGGACTTAACTACGGGGTCATCAGTCCCTAAACTTACAAACTACTTATGAACTAGCTATTACTAAGGCACAAATATCCATGCCCTAGGGGGGATTCGAACCCCCGACCGTAGCGGACGTGTAGATCGTTACTGGCACGCCGCAGACCGCTCGGCCACTGCGGCCGGCTTATCAAGTATCATATACTTGCACCAGCTCCACCAAAGAGACTGCCTACATCACACTTGTGCGTCCTCTCCCGGAGTACTGTTGCCCCTTGTGGGACCCTCACCAGGTGGGACTGACGGAAGACATTGAGAAGGTTCAGAGAAGGGCAGCTCGTTTTGTTTTATCACGTTACGGGGGGGAAAGCGTCACGGAAATGTAGCACGAATTGGGGTGGAAATCATTAAAAGAAAGACGTTATTCATTGCGGCGTGATCTGTTTGCGAAGTTTCAATCACCGACTTTTACTTCTGAATGTGAAGATATTTTGATAGCATCCACCTACTTAGGGAGACATGACCATCCCAATAAAATAAGAGAAATCAGATCGAAAACGGAACGATTTAGGTGTTCTTTCTTCCCGCGCGCTATTAGAGAAAGGAACGGTAGAGAAAAGTCATGAAAGTTGTTAATGAACCCTCTGCCAGGCACTTAAATGTGATTTGCAGAGTATCTATGTAGATGTAGATATATATGGTGAAGCGCAATTCGCG
Organism: Locusta migratoria; assembly: GCA_026315105.1. Classification (NCBI taxonomy): domain Eukaryota; kingdom Metazoa; phylum Arthropoda; class Insecta; order Orthoptera; family Acrididae; genus Locusta; species Locusta migratoria. Next base: position 661,123,518 of record CM048755.1, on the reverse strand, counting down.
TACTCGGGCTCTGTACAGAGCTTCGAAGTACTTGGAGGGGATGATTAGAGGCAGGGGCTGGTGCCTGTAACTTGGACTCTGTTGTTGTTGTTGCTAAGAACTTGGTCTCTTCGTAGCGTCGTTGAACGCCGTTCCGGGAATGGGTTTCCATGCTCATTTTGTTCATAAAGAGGCCTTCTACATTCCCTAGAATTTTGTTGGTGTAATTCTGTAATTCTGATACACACACCATCTCAGTTTTCGACGTCCATTTACTGCCAGAAATATACGCAGGGCGAAATTTTGTGAGAGACTTTTTTTATTGCAGGTACGCGAGAAATCGCCCTGTGAAGCCCGAGTGAGCGAATTTCGCTTTACCCTTTAAGTCACATGTTTTGCAGCTAGTAAAATCACTCGTTATACGAATTCGAAATCTTCAAACATTCCGACCGTTTCAGGGTACTGAAATAAATCCAGTGGCAAATATGAAAATTTGTGCTGGACTGGGATTCGAACCCGGAGTTCCCGCTTTGAGCCAGCGGTCACCTTAAGCAATTAGGCTACCCAGGCACGGTTCCCTTCCAACCCAAATTCTCATCTTGTAGCACACTACGATTGTAGTGGCTCCTGCCCACATGATTCCACTTGCTCGCAGTCTATACTGGATTCCAGCTAGGGATCGAGCGTATTAATGTGTCGGACATGTCCGAAAAGAACAGACACCACATAAATCATTGCATATCTACCTCAACAGGCAATTGACAATTTCATGACAATAAGCTCGATCGCGAGGATCCAGTATAGGCTGCGAGCAAATGGGCAGGGACACTACAAAAGTAGTGTGCTACAAGGTGAGAATTTGGGTTGGAAGGGAAGCGTGCCTGGATAGACTAATCGCTTAAGGCGACCGCCGGCTCAAAGCGGTAAAACTGGGTTCGAATCTCGGTCCAGCACAAATATTCGTCTTTGCCATTGGATTTATTTCAATGCCCTGAACGGGTCGGAATGTTTAATTACTTCGAATTCGTAAAATTACGGTCGTTAATGTCAACAAATGGTATCTCTTCCTTCGGACATGTCCGAAAGGAACAGACACGATATAAAAAATTGTCACTAATTATAGCCTATACGGTACTTCCCGTTGACGTAGAGTCATGAAGTTTGGCAAGAAGCAATGTTTCACAGTAAAAGAAAAGAAAAATCCCCCAATATGTTAATTTGCAATTATATTACTCGAAAAACATCTTGTTTGTCATCTGTTTTCCGTCTGCCTTTCTGTCTACCCGTTGAGACCCATTTTTCTCACGAATGCATTGACATATATAGTTCCAATTTGTCACACACTAAGATATACGGTTCCGTGGCAGAGGGAAAAAATAAAGTGTCTAAGTGAACGCAATCAGAAGATGTAGACATTTGTGTCACGCCGCGGTGGATTGGCCGAGCGTTCTAAGGCGCCTTGCTGCGGTGCGCGAAGTAGCTCGCCGTCGGAAGTTCGAGTCATTCCTCGGGTATGTGTGTGTGTGTGTGTGTGTGTGTGTGTGTGTTTGTCCTTACGCTAGTTTAGTTAGTTTAAGTAGTTTTTAAGCCTTGGGACTGATAACCATAGGCTGCGCGGGAGTAGCCGAGCGGTCTGGAGCGCCACGTTACGGATCGCGCGGTCTCCGGCGTTGGAGGTTCGAATCCTCCCTCGGGCATGGATCTGTGTTGTCCTTAGGGTTAGTTTAACTTAGTTTAAGTAGTTTGTAAGTTTAGGGACTGACGACCAACGTAGTTTGGTCCCATAGAATTAAAAACATTTGAACATTTTTTAAATATATATAACAATAGAAGTCCCATAGATTTTCAAACATTTACTTGACATATTTTGTTACTCGCAAACACACTCATCAAAACCTATGGGTTATTCTCGTTGACCAAGAATCGTGAAATTCGGTATAACGAAAGGTTTCACAGAACAAGGAAAAAATACGAAAATTGATAATATGTAATTATATGTTTTTGGGCACTTTATAATAATGGATTACACTTTAAGTATAATCTATTATTATAGAGTGCTCTATGTTTCTCTCAATCTCTAGAAGGTATAAATCTTTTCAAGTGTGTTGTTTAACTTATGGGACTTAACTGTAGGGTCATCAGTCCCTAAAGTTACAAACACGCTTCACTAAGGCATCATGTGAAAGAGACGGAAATCGGTAGATGTGGTGTAAATGTACAGACAAACAAAAGAACAAATTTTCAGAAAAATTGATAGAGCTTCACAAACTGAGCAACAGGTTGGACTTTTATTGGGCTTGGCATTGATTGATACACTTACCGGACGTCCTTCGAAGGGTTATGGTGCAAAATTGGAGATAAATAGCATAAAGGTGGTTCCATGAACCCTCTGTCGGGCACTTAAATGTGATTTGCACAGTATCCCATTTAGATGTAGAAATGCTGCGGCGTTAGCTCATCAGAATCCCTAACCGGTTCGAGGGCCCTGACCACAATGCTGCAGGCTGTCTCAAACGTTCGGCGACCTCGTCTATCAAGGTAGAGCTTGCAAGGACGAAGAAAAGCAGCGGAAAACCCCGTGGAGTGCGCGCGGGCATTGTCGTGCTGAAATGTAAACACAGAATGGCATGCCACGAAGGGCAAAGAAACGGGGCGTAGAGTATCTTTGACGAATCGCTGTGCTGTAAAGAATGCCGCGGATGACAACAAAAGGTTTCATGCCAAGAAATAAAATACCATCCCACACCACCATTCCTCGTCGTTTTTAATGTTTATTAAACTTTTATTTACATATTTAACAGTTAGATCTGTTACTCTAAAAGAATATAAATTTTTATTTTGAAGAATTTGTCTGTGAATTTTTGTTTCAGTTGGTAAGTGTCTCCATCTCTCTCTCTGTCTCTCTCTCTCTCTCTCTCTCTCTCTCTCTCTCTCTCTCTCTCTCTCTCTCCCCAAACAAAATCTAAAAAATTTCACTCCTTCGACAATTTTAGTTAGTCACATCGTCTATGCATGGGTTTATGGTGATTCATCTTAAAACCACATTCGGACAAAATAATGATTTTTCCTTGTTGGAGGGGGGGGGGGCACAGTCGTGTAGAATTTTTCCAAATGTTCCAGTGTTTGTGAACCTATTGGACCAAACTGCTATGGTCATCAGTCCCTAGACTTACAAACTACTTAAACTAACTTACAAGGATAACACACACACACACACACACACACACACACACACAGACACATATACATACAAAAGACACACAAAACACAACGAGCTGAGATCACGTGACGTGTATGGGTGAGGCCACATCAAGGCACAGTTTAGTTAATAATAAATGGTGAGCCAGCAATTGTTGATTATTGCGTACATTGTGCAATAGAATTAGTACCCCCTTTGGCTGTGATATTGTTAGCGAGTGCTTCATATGTATCCTACAATATGAGTCAAGCAGGAGGTAGTGAAAATTATTAAAAATTAACGATTTAACTTCATTTTTTAGGGTTGGACATGATACCACTGACTAATAACATTAAAAATCGTGATACTACTGAGGTGCACAATTTGAGCAGCAAAAGCAGTGACAGGAAAGTGATAAGAACCGGCGAGTACCCATTAACTGAAGACGGTTTGTACAAATGGTTTCTCCAGAAAAGTAGGAAACTTTGCCAGTACAGACTCAAATTCAAGTGTTTGTAAAGCTTATGTGACTTAACTGCGGGTCATCAGTCCCTAAACTTACAAACTACTTATAAACTAACTTATACTAAAGACGGCACAAACATCCATGCCCAAGGAGAGATTCGAACCCCCGACGGGTAACGGCCTCGCGCATCGTAGCATAGCGCCTCAATACGCTCGGCCGATCCGCCACGGCTACCGTACAGACTGTACAAACAACGCGATGCTGTGAGTGCATTAAACACATGTCACGTAGGCTGAGGGAAACTACATAGAAGCAGCTGATGTTTTATTTTCAAGGAGACTGCAAGAAAAAGTTTTAAAATCTGTTTTATGTCGAAGGGTTTCTAGACTGATTACTTCATATCACAGAAAAATCTGACTGATAAAGATTAACGAAAAAACAATGAAATTAAAACTGCTGGTTTTATTGTTTTTCAATTAATGCGTTTGTTTCCATAAGTAAATGTAGGCCTACAGAAAGTCTTGTTTACATGTGGTTTGTGTTTTTCATAGTATTTTTGTTGTTTTGTGAGTCAATCGTTTTGATATTTTTAAAAAAGCATTTTTCATTGAAAATCTAGTAATTCGACAATTTCTATTATCCGACATACCCCGGTCCCATATATGTCAGACTACAGAGACTCTACTGTACTATATAAAATACTCCAAATTGAGGACCGTTTTTTCAAAACTCGCTTTCTGCAGAATTGCATTTTTTCAGGAAATGCAAAACACTGTTTAGGGGTTTATGTATTAATCAAAATTTTGCGAACTATGCATGTAAATATTTATTTCCCAAACAGCAATTTATACATACAACAATCAAAAGAATAATATGCAAACATATATTTAAAAAGTAACATTGAAAATTATGATTTTTTTCAAAAGTCGCTTTCTGCATAACATATATCAGTAAAATTTTCTTTCTCACCGTCCATTAACGAAGGAAACACACCAAACAACGATCTTACATTTTTAATTGCATTACTGCAGCAGAATGCAGTAATTATATAAATATAAACATTTAAATATTTTAATTCGATACAATTAATAGGTCTAAGCTCCAGCATCTCCCTCAGTTTCCCCAAGATCTTCATTTTCCATCACATCTCTTATATTTGCACTTTTCACAGCACTATTCCCCTTCATTATAACTTCATAGAACTCCCTAGCATCATTAGGTATTTCAATGAACTTCATAAACCTCGATACGTCGCGACTCTTTTCTTTACTGACATGATTCATCACTTTCATTTTCTAAGCTGCGTCCATGGTTCTGAAAGATTTCTGTTCTTTCTTGAGGATGTTCTTCTATTCCTGCCCCTTTCAACTTGTATTACAGATTCAGAATATTCTTCTGCCATTTTATTTAATATAAACTACTATATACTAATTTTTGTGTCTTGTTGCCGCCGGTTGTCCTAGGTGTCGGTGGCCGAGTAGTGAGACCGACACAGGGAAATAGGATGCACGCGTGTGCGGGTACAGAGTCTGAGGTGACCAGCCAGTGGGACAGCAGAAACTAGAAACACTAAGCTAGATTAGAACAAGATATATATATTTCGCGGTGGCCGAGGGGACTGAGGCGCTTCAGTCACGGTCTGCACGGCTACTACGGTCGGAGGTTCGAATCCCCCCTCGGGCATGGATATTAGTGCCGTCCTTAGTTGTAAGTAGTTCATAAGTAGTTTGTAAGTTTAGGGACTGATGACCCCGTAGATAAGTCCCATAGACTCTACAAACATTTTTATATATATTTCGTAGAGATAGTACAAAACTTAACTTTGTTAACTGAAGTCTAGCGGAATGCAGATACATAGTTTAACTAGGTAGAGGCCTGCCTACTGATGAGTCTGTTCTAGTACCTGTCTTATTGCCAAGTGACCTATCCAGTTCAGTGGTGGCCACGAGCGGAGTTGCAGCAGAGGGCGCTCGTGGCTGACGTCGTAAGAACGCCGCGCCGTGCTTGCATGGAGGCGCGCGGCGAAAGTACGTGGCGCGCACTTCAGACTTGTGCGACACCACACTAATCACAGCACTTTTGTTGTCTCAGGCAGGCACTGGTGCAACCAACAGTAAACTGACAATAATGCAAATGGACAGAAATCAATTGCCACGAGCCGGTATTGTTACTTCTACAGATGTTGCCAACACAAACCATTAAACTGGCGCTAATAAAATTCAGAGACCACACAGCCTACAGAAGGTAGCTGCAGAAAGAGAATTTTGTTATAACAGTTTCATCGCCGAAAGCGAGCTTTGAAATAACTGAGTAAATTTGGTAGCTTCTAACTTTTGTGTCTCGTTTCCGTCGTAGGTTTCGGTGGCGGAGTAGAAAGACCGACACAGGAATAAAGGATGCACGCTTGTGCAGGTAGGAGGTGACCAGCCAGTGGAACAGCAGAAACTAGAAACACTAGAGTAAATTAGAACGAGATATATATTTCTTAGAGACTTAGTAATACTTAACTTTTATATATACATGTGGCGTCTGTTCCGAAAGACCAGACGTTACTTCCGATCCTGCAGTTGTTATTATTTATTATTCATAGAATATATGACATCAACTGCGATTGGGCAAACCTGAAAATGTGTATCCAGCCGGGATTCGAACCCGGGTCTCCTGCTTTCTAGGCAGTTGCGCTGACCCCTACACCACTGGGGACACAGTGATCATCGCACCTGCAAGGACTACCTAGGCACGCCTCCCGTCAGATACAAATTCCCAGGTGCGGTGATCACTGTGTCCCCAGTGGTGTAGGGGTCAGCGCAACTGCCTAGAAAGCAGGAGACCCGGGTTCGAATCCCGGCTGGGTACACATTTTCAGCTTTGCCCAATCGCAGTTGATGTCATATATTCTATGAATAACTTAACTTTTACATATCTCAGTACTGCAGAATGCTGATACATAGTTGAGCTAGAGGCCTGCCTAGTGCCTGTCCGATAGCCAAGTCTTCACTGGTGTCTATCTGATTCCGAAGTGTTAACTGGTTCCTATCTCAGTCCCAAGTGAACGATGACGTTCAGTGGTGGCCACGAGCGGAGTTGTAGCAGAGGGCGCTCATGGCTGACGTCGTAAGAACGCCGCGCCGTGCGTACAAGGCGGCGCGCGGCGAAAGTAGGTGGCGCGCACTTTAGACTTGTGCGACACCAAACTAACAATGGAAATAACCGAGTTTTGTTTTCAGAATAAGAAAGGCGGCTATCTAAAATAATATAAGCTGTACGAAACTGATAAGGCTATTTTCTGCAGAAAGCGAGTTTTGAAAAAACGGTCCTCAATTACGTTCTCCCATATGCACAAGTTACAAAGTACTATAAAAGAAATACTAGAGAAAGAAAACGCAGAGAGAAAAAGCAGGGTCAAAATATGGAACGGACGTGGAGAGAGCAGTGGGAGGTGGAAGTGACATTGCGTGGAGGCAGGGCCGTGACGTCAGCGGTGCGTGCGGCCGTGACACTGGCCTGCAGCGCGCTGAGTCAAGCGCTTCCAGGAAGGCAGCCTGGCTGATGACCGCCAGCCGCTTACGTAAGTCTGCCGCCACCGCGCAAGGTCGTTCGTTGCTCTGCCACACCGCCACTGTCGCAGTCATTCCTGTCCACATGTCATAACCCACACTCACGCCTGCATACAACCACTTTCGCCGGCCGCAGTGGCCAAGCGGTCTACGGCGCGCCAGTCACAGTCTGTACGAGTTTGTGACACTTGCGGGGAGTGACACTTGCGCGGAAAGGGAATGTGTAGACACTTGCGCGGAGACCCGGACGCTGCAGGTAGTGAACAGGGTGTTCCAGAAGTAGCGATACACCACCCCTACTCCACGCCCACCAGCCGCTACCTGTGCCGTATTCAGGGAAAGGCCCACCGAGCGAGGTGGAGCAGTAGTAAGGGGACGTTCGCTAAAAATAGGGTATATTACAAGATCCACGTCTCTCGCATTCCGGCCCAAAATTAGCATGGGCCTATATTTTTCCGGTATCTACTGTTTACTTTGTACGTATTTAAGAGCAGAAAATAAAGTTATCTCCCAATATTTCTGATTAAATAGTGTTTCACACCAAAATACCATGTATGACAATTTCGGATTTACTGCATTTTGAGTCAGAATTCGCATCTATATTCGAATTTATCGCAAATACGAATTTTTCCTGTCTCTAGAATTACCTCTAAAAATAAACAGCTGATCAAGGCACTAAAAGCAAGGGCAGATCTTTGGGTGTATTACTACAAATAACTAAAACACAATTTGATCGTGGAATTATATACAATCTCATTATAAAGGTTTTTTGTAGGTGGTTTTGAGCAGCTTTTAAATATGTTAGAAATTGCATTATGAAATATAGACAGCTACACGTTATGTTTATTATGAGATATCGATTTCGGCTAATTTGAGGTCATCTTCAAGTCTCAAACAACAGGTGTTACTTATGCATTTTTCCAGTGGCACTCATAACCTTTAACTGTTTACACACAAGGTCTAACGTTGTTAATCGCGTTAGCGATGAAAAGAGAACCCAGAATCTTTGCGTCTAAATCATACATATATTGGTGTGATGTCTTATTTCGAAAGAACAGACATCACACCAATACATATATAGCTCTCGGTAAAATGGAACGGTATGATGTCGTTACGTAGCACAGCACGGCCGACTAGAAACGCAGGAGAAGTGCAAACAACGTTCTCTCCTCAGAGTTATGATTATAATTGGGTTCGGCGTAGACTTCTACAACATACAGTCTACACGGCGAAGATTACACCAAAAAATTTAACTTTTCGTTTACTTTGGCGATAGCAACCAAATTTTAGAATCGTGTCTACTATGTAAAGATTTAGCAACACAAAACGCTTCAAGTCCATAACTTCACTGGTTTTCGAGTTCTCAATTTTTTATATGTTTTTAATGTTATTATATAAAAAACAAATTTGGGACTCACACTAAAATTTTCATATGGCAGATTTTGTAGGTACATTCACAAGACATAATTCAACGGTTGTGTGCATTCATCTTATGAGAAATATCAATCATTTGTTTTCAGTGTTTATTTCAAATTTCTACATTTAACTTTCTTTAATTATTACTACTTAAATGTGGTTATGAAAAAAATAAATTACGTGTATATGTGTAGTCTTATGCGGCCGAACTACTTAGGTCATTGGTCGCTAGAGTACACACTACTTAATCTTACTTAAAGTGACTTAGGGAAAGTACAAACAAACATACTCATGTCCGAGGAAGGACTCGAACCTCCGACCGGACCGGCCGCGCAATTTGTGACACAAAATACATGTTTGATAATATTAATGCATAGAAGTATGAAATCACGTCAAGAATACTTCCTGCAAAAATTTTGACAAAAAAAGTTGGCACTGAGTTTAGAAAAACAAAATTCTGGTATATTGGATTTTAACATTTTATCAAAAAATGAATGTTACTTTTTTTTTTACTACAAGAGATACAGCCATTCAAATTTAAGGCCACCATAACGTTTTCCCTTCCTGAGTAAATGAGCTGCTTCTTGTAGTTTCAACACCTTTTTCTTGGATGTTCTGAATATAAATCTTCACACAGACTTCTTGAGGAGGAGAGTGATACGGATATCTGATTGTAAACCACTGCCTATTACCTTAGACCTTTTTGACTGTACTGAACAGTAATTCCGCGTATTCCTTAATTTATATTTATACAGTTAACAGGCAATGTAATTTATAACCAACTATTGGCTGCCAATTTCGCTTCATTTTTCCTGGCAGTCTTGCAACTTGTTTCTCCCTGTTGGTTTATGCCGAGTTCGGAGTAAAAATGGTTCTATATGACGGTGATGGAAAATAGAATTTATCTTCAGCATTTTTCGGTGTGTGACATTCCCTTACACATTCCGTATTTCATACATTTCTTAGATGTATTTGTAATTCGAATACAGCCAAATCGTTTTGGGGTCTACGAATAAACGCTTCAAGTATGTAAAATACTCATTGACTTATTATTAACGTTTTTTAATTGAAGGTTTAAGGTTGCGTCTCCTATTAAAAAGCATATTAGCTATTCTTAAAGAGATGGAAGTTGCGTGATAGTGGGGTTAACTACATAGCGGTCAATTACATCAACGTATCTGTACAGGATGCCTAATATATTTATTGCTTGCGCAGGTGTCTTGATATGCTTAGTGTTCTGAATAATATGCTTTTAGGAGGTATGACTGTGGAAAGTCATCGTCTTGTAGTAGCAGAGACTGTCTTAATAACTGTCCAAACATTATCACTATTAAAATACCTTTTTGTTTACAGGAGGAACACTCTACGGATTAATATGTAGTTAGAACAAGTTACTATATTGCTCTTCAGCTTTGAAAGGGTTGTGCAATTTCACTGAGTTTCGTGTTATGTTGACAGTGTGGAAACTTGACCACAGCAGTGCTAGACTTGTTGGTGTGCCTGTACCCAGGAAAAGCCATCAGCCGCCCCAAGGGCCCCGGGTTCCGCGCAAGTGTCACTCCGCGCAAGTGTTCCAACCCCGTCTGTACGGCCCCTCGGGCATGGATGTTTGTGTCGTCTTTAGTATAAGGTAGTTCATAAAAATGTTCAAATGTTTGTAGAGCTTATGGGACTTAACTACGGGGTCATCAGTCCCTAAACTTACAAACTACTTACGAACTAGCTAATACTAAGGACAGCACAAATATCCATGCCCGAGGGAGGATTCTAACCCCCGACCGTAGTGGCCGTGCAGAACGTGACTGGCGCGCCGCAGTCCGCTCGGCCACCGCGGCCGGCAAGGTAGTTCATAAATTTAGGGACTGATTACCCCGCAGTTAAGACCCTTAAACTTAAGAAACACTTGAACATCCAAACATTTTCGATTTCCAAACATGCAGTGTGTACCAAAAATCACAGTGTTACGTTATTGATGTATTATAATACTCATGCGGATTGGTTGCATGGCATGGATGTACAACAGAAGGGATGTGTCATTTGTCAGGTTGTAGAGCTAAGACTTTTCACAGACCAGCACAAAGGAGTCATGAACCACATGGCCAGCCTTTAGGACAAAGAGATTGGGCATGAATAAAATAATTCTTAAATTTCTGACGACAGATTCCAATCTAGTGAAAAATGACGAATCGTTTGAAGTATTACAAAGTTAGGTCCGACTAATATTCAAGAAGTTGGTAAAATTAATCCCCAATAAAATCATATAAAACTAACTTTTCCCGCCAATCTAAAATTACCGTTTGCTTGGCTGACCAGAGGACCATCGTTTCCTGGGGGCGAAATAATTTTCCGCGTCCTGTATTAATTAATATTTTAAATCGGCAAGATGGCGATCAGCCGCAAAGGATACTGGAGCCGTTAAATTCAAACCCGGAGAGCCAACGTCTTCTTCAGAATATGGTTTGTATATGCCTGGAAACTGGACCATAGATGTGCTCAAGGTCACACATTTTAATTTTGTTGCATATTTCTTACATTTAATGTGACAGATAAGTACCAAGCTATAAATATCAGAGCCTAAATATATTACAAGATAAATAAAGAAAATGCAAATGAGATAACTCATACCTTGATATCAGTAGGAATCAAAGTTGGACGACCATGTTGAAAATAAGCCTATGGCTACTGTGATGCTTTATCGTGTGCGACCTTGCAGTTTATCACCCTGCCAGTAGAGACAGACCACATCAGTGTTTTGAGAGCGACTGCAGCGCTCAGCTGTATAAACGGTACTGTGCGGAGTCTGCAAAACCAATTTGGACCATAGTTGTGCTTAAGAACCATAGTTAGGGGAATTTACGATAAGTATGAAACTTTTTTATTAAACTCAGTCTTGATCGCAGTGTTTTCTGTGCCGAGCAGGGCGAGATTTATGCCAACGTATTCAAGAGCCTCGAGACGATCTGCTAATAGAGCGAATCTGATAGCTAAAATAGTAATCCATTACGATCAAGACTGATTTTAATGAAAAATATTACAATAACTGATTGCTGTTTTCTTCCAGGTACTATGTTCCAAACAGTTCTTTAAAACGTATTCTTAGTGAGTCAAACAAGAGTAAAATTGTCGCGCTGAAATTGCCTAGGCACCATGTCGTGGGTCGCGAGGCAGCTGCCGCTGGAGGTTCGAGTGCTCCCTCGGGCAGGGATGTGTGTGTGTCGTCCTTAGCATAGGTTACTTTAAGCAGTTTGCAAGTCTAGGGCCAGATAAAGGTTGCAGTTTGGTCCCCTAGGTCTACAAACATTTTAAGATTTTAAAGAGTAAGATTAAATCAGTTTTCAGAAATACATCCGCTGAATTGCGTAGTGAGGTATAGTATGGTGTCAGTGGTTGCATTTTTAGTGGCCGTGCCTAGGTGGATACACCGGTTCCCATCAGGTCACCAAAGTTAAGCACTGTAAGACCTGGTGAGTAATTAGATGGGTTACCGCAGGGGTTGACAATACATCGGACATGTCACGAGGGGTGCTCGCGTGAAGTCTTCGCCCACCTGTCTTCGTGCCAATGACCTGGTATAAAAATAGACCTCTCCGGAGTGTCTCATTGATGGTGATCTGTCCGCTGGATCTGACCGTTAAGCTCGACGACCCCATTAGTGCTCTTCGAGAGGAGTGGGCCACGTACCAGCATCGTTCTCACCCTGTATGCCTTCTTTCGTTATCCTCAAAATGAACATACCGCTACACTACACACGCACACCCGTTACAGATACATTTAGAATCACGCAACTTTCAAACATCGCGAAGGAAACGTTCCGCCAAAAACAGCCCTTTTCAATGTATTCCAGACATGTTCGATAAGGCTCAAGCCTGGAGAATACTTTGGCCATTCTATCTTGTGATGTCGTTCTCATGAAGGAAAGCTTTGACAAGACGTGCAAGATGAGCGCGATTATTTCGTCCACTGGGACGAATCCCTCACCCAAATGCTGCCGCTATGGTTGCATTATACAGGGTGAAAAGTATTTAAACCGACATACTGTGGGATGTTGTAGGGGGCGACGAAACAAATATATTTCTCTAACGTCATTTTTTCGTATGAGGAGTATTTAAACCGGTAGAGGAAGATTTCTCCGGCGGCAAATTAATTAAACCAACAAACACTTTTCCATTTTTTTTTTTTATTACCGGGAGGCAATACATTAACACAACCTAATTTCAAGTACAGTATATTTTCACAAATGCCTCCATTGACACGTAAATAAAGGTTACACCGTCGGATCATGTTGTGTCTGACTTGCTGCTGCTATTATCCAGGCAGCCAGATCCTCTTCTGATTCGACCCCCAACGGGGAACGGCCTCGAGCATAGCGTCTCAAGGCGCTCGGCCACTCCGCCACGGCGCTTCTTTAGAAACGCTTTTCTTCCCATGTGCTGAACATGGGTTATTGAAATACACATATTTTTATCTTTTGAACACGAATGTATATTAAGATTGATTTATACATTTAAAAATGTGCTGGAAATTGTTAGTTTAGACATTGTAAAATTAAGAAATTTCGAATCGAAGGCTTTACTGTTCAAATGTTTGTAAACCTGTTGGATCAAAGTGCTATTGTTATCAGTCCCTAGACTTGCGAACTACTTCAACTAACGTACGCTAAGGACAACACATACACTCATGCCCGAGGGAAGAGTCGAACTTCCGGCGGGAACCGCCGCCCAATCCGTAGCATGACGCCTCGGCACTAGAAGGCTTCAAAAACACTAAAGAATTTTCTTATAAATTCATAACATTGGTATACCATACACATTAGAATGTACTTACCACTAATATCATTTGCCCCATACTGTCCAATTTGAGGTTTGCTCGAAACGGATTTGCCAACTTGAATCAAGGTATTGGCAGAAATATTCATAGGCCATATTGGATCTCAGTACCAGAAAAGGTGAGAGGTAATGGCTCACACGTACCTTTCCGTAGTATCTTAGTACTGTCTGAGAACTCTAGGCAACAGTATTCCCGGACTGCATTTCCTTTACCCCTCCCCTCCTTTCCTATCCTCACTCCTTCCCCTCCCCACCGGGGGACTGATAACCTCAGTAGTTCAGTCCCCCTATCCCAACCAAACAACCCAACCCCGGTAGTATTCAATCATTATCCGTCCGTCGTTACAGGCGTCAGTCACGCCGGTCCTTTTGATGTGACTCATCAGGTCAACCATATGACGCACCTGAGATACCAACTAAATATTGCACTATATCCCACGAAAAATATTACTTAGCAATCCACGAAACAAATGCACAATATAAACAGAGCGACATCCTCCCTCTGATGATCTCATAACCATCGAAAAGAGTAGTGGACGTTAAATAGTACTGACTTAAATAGAAATTGGTATTGTTTCTTCTTCCGCTATTATTCTTATTGTTATACTTCAGAGAGCTCAACGAAAGACAATTCAAATTCAGATGTTTGTAAATTTATGAGACTTAACTACTGTGGTTATCAGTCCCTATGCTGACAAACTACTTACGCTAACCTAGGGACAACAACCCACACATCCATGCCCGAGGTACGACTCGTACCTCCTACGGCGATTAATCGCGCGCTCCTCTGCAAGGCGCTTTAGAGCGCTCGGCCATTCCACTGCGGCAAACTACAATAACTCGGAGCTTGGAGAACATATGAAACGTATGTGATTCCGAGGTTGTTCTTCACGTTCACTTTGCTATATTCGTAGCTGTCGTGTTAAAGAGCACAAATTGTTTTCTTATTTTTAAAATTCATATTATTCGGAATTACGTTGGTGATTTCAACTTTTTGTCGTTCATGTAGTATTACGGAACTTTTTAGTCTCAGCTAAACTCACTCCCTGGTCTCTTAACCACTTCCAGATAACTTTACCGACTATAACAATCTATTTGACCTATGGAGTACCCTGCGCCGCGGGGCATAAGCCGAGCGGTCTAAGGCCCCTCGCTGCGGAGCGTGCGGTTGCTCGTCGTCGGAGGTTCGAGTCCTCCCTGGGGTATGAGTGTCTGTGTGTTCTCCTTAGGTTAATTTTCCTAAGTTTAAGTAGTTTGTAAGCTAAGGACTGCTGACACGCAGTTTGGTCCGATAGATTTACAAACATTTTGAGTGCCCTGCGTTGTAAACTCCTACATTTTGTAATAATTGTCTTAATGAGTAGCAAATTTTACTGTGATATCCACAGCAACTTGGTAAAGATCGTCTTATAAATACGCTATGATAAGAGCTTCACAAAAATCGTTAAACTACTTGTTTTAAGAAGTATTATATCTCCCATCGAACATATAGGCTTCTGCTTGTCCAAAGGTGAGGAGAAACGGTTCGATAATGATAACGTGTGTTGCATTAACCCGAGTAAAATCACGTTTTAGACTTCGAACCTACAATATTATCCCGACTTATCTTGTGTCAGCCGAGGTTTAGAGTCTTCTTTTGTTTTACTCTGATATGAACTGTTTACGAGCACTGTATGTTCGTATTTTAATGCGTAGAGTGTTTCTCGTTTATATTCGTAAATACCTTACGCCAAGCAGTAGCTACATTGTTAATAAGAACAGAGATTTTAGATGTTAAGCATTCATTAACATACAGGTCACTGACTATGGCAGACATTTGAAGATGAGTTTTACGAAAGCCATGCAATATTTCTTGGGCTTCGACATCCATTAGATTAATTAATTAAATTGCTGCTGCAAATCTTTTATTTTATGTTATTGTTGAGGTATCAAAACGATGGCACCGGTATCTGTACCCACCTGAGGGGCAACATCATTCGATTTCACCGCCTATACATAAAAAAGTAAAGTTTTTCTACAATTTCTGATCTGCAAATGTACTGTAAGGGACATCTTACAAGTGGTACTCAGTAGGAAAAAGAAGAGTACTTTAGTTTCTTTTAGGTGAAGGGGAAAGATTTCTTATGAATTGGTGCTTAACCTACTTAATGGACAGTGTTAGAAAAATTACTGTGCTGGTCTTGCAAGACAACGCAAACTGATGTATGTTATTCTGATGAACGAGTTTTCAGTTTAAAGTATTGACAGAGGCCATGTCGCTAGTATCATTCCATACAAATCATATAGTGGCTTTGCGAAACGACTTGCCACTTCAGACAAAAGCATTTAAAAGCCGATAGCATGCCATGCCATTTACCGAAATAGAACCATTAGACTCGAGTAAACTCAGGAAAATTCATGCCTATCTTACCTCTTACACAAACGTTTATTTTACCACGTTTGTCCGGTTTCCCCTGTATCAAATGCGTTCGAAGACTAGAACGGTGATTTGAAACGACGTCCTGTAAATCTATATCTACATAAATACTCCGCTAATCACATTTAAGTTAATGGCGTAGGGTTCATCGAACCGATTTTATTATATTTCTCTATCGTTACATTCTGAATCTTTCCGTTTTCCATCTGACTTCTCTTATTTTATTAAGATATTCATATCATATGTAGGTGGGTGCTAACAAAATATGTTCGACCTCGGAAGACAGTGGCAGAAATTTCGCAAATACATTGCGCCGCAACGAATAACGCCTTTCTTTTAATGATTTGCACCTCATCTCATGCATTATTTCAGTGACAAAACTAGCTGCCCTACTCGGAACTTTTTCTAATCCGTCTGTCAGTCCCACTTGGTGGAGATCTCACACTGGGCAGCAGTACTCCATAGGACATACAAGTGTACGGTAGGCTGCTTCTTTAGTAGAACTGTTGCATCTTACAGGTGTTCTACCAATGAAACGTAGTCTTTGGTTCGTCCTCCCTACACTATTGTGTGTGTATTCTTTCCAATTTAAGTTGTTCGTACTTATTATTCCTAGGTATTTAGTCGAATTTACGGCCTTTAGATTTGACTGATTGGTCGTGTAAATGAGCTTTCTTTTAGTGCTCATATGGAAGACTTCACACTGTTCATTGTTTAGGGTCAATTGCCAAATTTTCGCACCATGCAGATATCTAAATAATTTTGCAGTTGCTTTTGATTTTCTGGTGACTTTACTAACCGATAAACGAGCATCGACCGATGATCGGTGTAGTTTGGTCCCTTGAACCTCAAACCAACCAATCCAAACGACAGCAAAATCCGCGAACAGTCTAAGAGAGCTGCTCACACTGTCTCCTAAATCGTTTATAAAGATAATGAACAATAGGGACCCTATAACACTTCTCTGGGAACAAATGTTTGTATAACTTATGGGACTTAACTACGGGTTCATCAGTCCCTAAACTTACAAACTACTTATGAACTAGCTAACACTAAGGACGGCACAAATATCCATGCCCGAGGGGGAGATTCGAACCCCCGACCGTAGTGGCCGAGCAGACCGTGACTGGCGCGCCGCAGTCCCCTCGGCCACCGCGGCCGGCTCTGTGGGGAACGCCAGATATGATTTCTATTTTACTCGATGACTTTCCGTCAATTACTACGTACTGTGTCCTTTCTGACAGAAAATTGCGAATCCAACCGTACAACTATGGCGATATTCCATAAGCAAGCAATTGGATTAGTAGCCGCTTGTAAGGTAGAGCGTCAAAAGCCTTCCGGAAGTCTACAAATATGGAATCGAGTTGAGATCCGTTGTCGATAGTATATACATAGGGTGTATCAGAAAGGATGGCTCATACTTACACGTTTGAAAGTACACGATAAGAGAAGAGAAAAGGGTCTAGTAAGCATGGATTCGTAAACGAGCCGTTGGGTTCCAAGCCGCCATTGTAAACATCATTTAGTACACATTAATTTGAAATTTTGACTTTGCTATTAAGATTTACATCGCATTTAGTTCGCATATCAATGTCTAGTTAGATGGAGCTCCGGGACATTTGCTGCTACTGTGAGACGCATCTAACGCGCAGATACAGCCAGATGGATAGGTCGAAGCGGACCTGTTCCTTCCCTTGAAGATCACCTGATCTGGATCCTTTGGAGTTTTGTGTCTGGGGTCACCTCAGAAGCGAAGTGTACAGCACACTCGTTAATACGGTTGAAGAACTGGAGCGGGGAGTTGTACACGCTTGTCAAGAATTCCGAAATGATCCATGGGTTTTCGAAAGAATTCGAAATTCATTTCAGAGGCGAGCACAGTATTGCATCCAGATGCAAGGAAGACACTTCGAACACCTCCTTCAACAGGTAACCCATACGTGAAGTGCGAACTAAATGCTATGTAAAACCAATAGTAAAGTTTAAATTTCAAATTAATTTGTATTAAGTAAGACGATGTTAACAATAAAGTCAGTGAAATGTGAACTAAATGTGAAGTAAATCGTAATAGTAAAGTCCGATGTTTACAGTTACGTCAGCGGCGCTTTGGATCTATACATTCGTAATCATCTCGCAAACGGCTCTACATCTACATCTACATTGGATACTCTGCAAATCACATTTAAGTGCCTGGCAGAGGGTTCATCGAATCACCATTATACTATTTATCTTCCATTCCATTCTCGAATAGTGCGCGGGAAGAAAGAACACCTGAATCACTCCGTTCGAGCTCTGATTTCTCATATTTTATTCCGATGATCTTTTCTACCTACGAACCTTGGGAGTCAACAATATATTTTCGCATTCGGAGGAGAATGTTGGCTATTGGAGTTTCGCAAGTAGCCCACGTCGCAGCGATAAGCGCCGTTGTTGTAATTTTTCCCATCCCAGATCCTGTATCATTTCCGTAACGCTGTCTCCCCTTTATCGTGACAATACAAAACGAGCTGCCCTTCTTTGGACTCTTTCGATGTCCTCCGTCAAACCCACCTGATAAGGATTCCACACTGGGCAGCAATACTCCAAAAAAAGACGGACAAGCGTAGTGTATGCAGTTTCTTTAGTAGTTCTGTTGCATCTTTTAAGGGTTCTACCAATAAAACGCAGTCTCAGATTCACCTTTCCCACGACATTATCTACGTGTTCTTTCCAGTTTACGTCTGAAGTAATAGTAATTCCTAGGTATTTTGTGGAGTTTACGGCCTTCACTTTTGATTGATTCATCTTGTAAACACAGTTTAACGGATTAACGGAGTTTGCAGACCCATGTTTACTGGGACATTTTTGCGTCTATTATCGTGTACTTTCAACCATGTAAGTCTACGCCGCCCTTTTTGATACACGATATACATATATCCGCGGTGGAGTAGCCGATGGGTCTGTGTCGTCTCGCTGCGTAGCGCGCGATTGCTCGCCGTCGGAGGTTCGAGTCCTCCATGGGGCATGGTTGTGCGTGTTGTCCTTCCCTGTGAAACGCCAGAAGACTTCTGTTGAAAAAATGTATCTAGTGAGAGCTGCGCGGGACCATTTTCCAAATAGATTTCTTTCCAAACGATTCCTTACGACGCCGACGTAAGCACATGGCACTTTTATACTACGGACTTCATACCAGCACATATGTCGCTCCTGCTGTGAATTGGTCACCATTTTTGATACATCCACCCATCGGCGGCAGTAAATGCTACCTTTTCGGCTGTATAACCATGTCTTTGATTGTTATGGAAACGTTCCGGACAACGTTTCTAACAAAATAGACTGGTGGCAGCAAAATAAATAAAAATTTAAAAAGTTGTGGAAGAACGATAATGTATTTATCCTCTCGCCTGAGAGTCCCGTGAACAATAAACGGTACACCACCGCTAATTCGCTGCTGAGACGGGGCATAGTAGTTTAAATGCATTGTTTTGTTTACGTTCTGTGATCTGTATTCACTTATTCATAGCGCAGCAGAAAGTGCGGAAGCGATAGCTCGGGGAAGCTGGTTTCAATCAGGCCGCGCTTTCTCTCGGGCGAGTGCTAGCGATTGGCACCGCCGTCAGCTGTGCTGGGTTACCAGCCGCTTGGTCCAAGGCATCATGCTACGGATTGGGCGGCTGTACCCGCCGGAGGTTAGAGTCCTCCCTCTGGCACGGTTGTGTGTGTTGTACTTAGTGCAAGTTAGCAGTTCGGTCCAATAGCTTTACAAACATTTGAAAATTTTGCTCACGAAATTATAAATTTTATATCCAGCATGTGGCGCGTCGGCTAACATCCTTGACGTTGAATGACGCTGCTTTAACTTCCAGCACATTTGTTTCTCTGAGCCAAACTAGAGAGATACAGCAACGTTTCTTGTCAGCATTGTTCACTGATGGGAGAAATTGTTCTCACTTAAAGCAACATAATTGTGAATTAGCTCGGAAAAAGCTTATATATATATGAACATTTTCGGGATGTCTCAGGATATCGATTGGGGAAAAGTAGGCTACAGACACCAACATACTAGCAACAGGATACAGATCAATTAAGTAACTCAAATTTTTATTATCAGCTGTAAATAGCTTTTAAAATGAAAACTTCCGACTGAAATTACATGTTTGCGGTCTATTTTTTAGCTATACTTGTCGTTAATATATGCTTAAAGTTTCAAGCATCCAAATAAGATAATTACTCAGCGCGTAGATTCCAAGTACGGACCGACAATAAGTTAATTTACTGATTTTCATCAAAAATTTTAAAAAGTTAAATCAAATCAAATCTTTGTAAATCTGTGGGACTAACTACTCTGGTTATCAGTCCATAGGCTTACAAACTACTTAAACTAATTTATGCTAAGGATTTCAAATACAGCTATGCTCGAGGGAGGACTCGTACCTCCGACGGCGAGCAGCGTCGCGCTCCGCAGCTAGGCGCCTTGGAATGCTCGACCACTCCACCGCGGCGTTAATAAATTTAATACAAGATTAACTGAACATCAAATGTTCACCAAGAAACATTATTGTGTTACAAATTTCATACTAATAATAGTTGACTTTTTTTAGTCAGAGCTATGTAAACTTTATGAAAATTTGTGATTCTTGAGTTTCTCCCGGCGTATTTGATAATCAAAATATCCACGGGTGTACTGCCGTGACTGTGGCTATAATCTTAGCAAAGCGTGGGAACCAGTGACCGGGTTAATTAAGAGTAAATCTAGCAAACGTAACGTAGTGACGACCATGGCGGAAAGAACCCACACATCGATGTCATATCAGACACCGTCGCAATCGGTTCCACTGCGTTATCGCAATCTGGGGCGCGGACCACGGAGGGGGCGCTCCGCGGGCGGAGGGTATTTAAATCGCCCGTCACCGGGCTAGAACCCAGTTCCCTTCGAGCCGCCGTAGCGTGCGGATCTCCGTGCCGCCGCGTTTCCATAAGCTCAGTCCGTCAGTTCACCTGATGATGGCGACATGTATGATCGCCGAAATATTGTGCCCGTTGGACACTGTAGACCGGCAGTACAACCGTGGATATTTTGTTTATGAAAATTGTTAGTTTTGACCCACTTTAGGTTACGGTAGTAACACTAAAAGTGGGCCTTTGCGATCTTCTTTTGACAGCTCAAAATTTAAATGAACATAACGGCTTAACCATTCATCTGAGAGCAAAATTGAATAACCGAATTTGTAGAGGAGAAAATTCTCTACAACTTTGCTCTGTTATGTTTCTGTCATATCTCGTATCGTTTTAGAGATATTTGCAAAAATAACGGCGATTTTGGGATGTCTGTCGGTCTGCTGAAAGACACCAACCACTGTCGCGACACGGACCCGCTACGGGAAGGGAGGTGGCCGCGGAGGAGCGGCCAAGCGCATTGAGGCGCTATACTGTGGTGCGCGCGGCCGTTCGCTGTCGGGGGTTCGAGTCCCCCCTCCAGTCCCCGCCGCGGTTAAACTAACTTACGCTGAGGACAACACCGACACACACACACACACACCCACACCCACACCTCCGAGGAAGGACTCGAACCTCCGACGGGAACGGCCGCATTAGACCACGCGGCCATTTCGTGCGGCTGGAGGAGGGAAGGGGAGTAGAAGGGAAGAGGGGGCCGAACTACGAAAGACAGGAAGGAAAGGGGGCGGGATCAGAGTAGGTAGGAAGGATAGATTTCAGGACCAAGGACATCATCCGGGAGGAGGAGGTGTCGGAAGTTGTCTTGGGACAGGATATGGAAGGTGTGCAGGTGCAGGGCAGGAAGGGTACAGTGGCGGAGACGTGGCAGGGGCCCAGGATTCATAAGGAGAGTGACCAAGTGGTTGTGGGGGTCCAGTTTACGCTTAATGTATTCAGGAAGGCCTGCTGGGAGGGATGGTGAAAGAATTCTCATCGTCAGCTAAACTCTGGCTCATTAGGAAGACTCTCGTACCAACCACCCCTTTTTACCCCACGCCCAATCAAACAAAAGTCTCACAGTTTTGAAGACTCAGTGCAGTGATAACACGCTAGCTTCGCATTCTCAAAAAGAAGGGGGGGGGGGGCTGCTGGGGGGCGGGGGTGAAGGACTATTCGCCCCCCCCCCCCTCCCCCGTTGGATCCGCCTTTGAATGTATCGGATGCACAGTGGTTTCAACCATTACGATTTAATTGTAATTGTTACGAAAATTGTTTAAAATTACGAGTTTACGATTAGAATGTTTCGGATTCCGATTTTCAGGTTTAAATAACAAATCGGTCATTTGTTTTCCGTCGGCAAAACTCGTTTCCCTTTGATTTCGATTGTGTGATGTCATCGATAAAAATAAAGTGGTTCTGAGCAGCATCTTCGAGCCTGTTCTTGTGGAAATCACCGGTATTTACAGTAACTTCTTCGAACTCTAAAACTACGCAATAAGGCATACGGGAGGAATCCACAAATGTGTGCCATTTTGGAATCCAGCAGCAGCCAATGAAAATGCGCCATGTCACTTGACTTATACCTTTCATAACCTGCACACTCACCGAAACATCTTAACCTGCTTTGTTTCTGTCAGTTATGATTTTAAGTTATCTTGTGGTTATGTGCAAGTTTTAATGATTCTTCTACGTTGTTGTGTTGTTGTTGTGGTCTTCAGTCCGGCAATACCCTATCCTGAGCAAGCCTCTTCATCTCCACATAAGAACGGCACCTACATCTGTCTGAATCTGCTTACTGTATCCATCTCTTGGTCTTCCTCTGCGGTTTTTACCCCACACACTTCCCTCCAACGCTAAATTCACAATTCCTTGATGTCTAAGAATGTGCCCTACCAATCTATCCCCTCTTTTAGTCAAGGTATGCCAAAAATTTCTTTTCTCCCCAATTCTGTTCAGTACCTCCTCATTAGTTACGCTCCACCCACCTAATCTTCAGCATTCTTCTGTAGCACCACATTTCAAAAGCCTCAATCCTCTCCCTGTCCACACTGTTTATCGTCCATGTTTCACTCCCATACAAGGCAACACTCCATACAAATGCCTTCAGAAAGGACTTCCTTA
Source organism: Locusta migratoria (assembly GCA_026315105.1). Classification (NCBI taxonomy): domain Eukaryota; kingdom Metazoa; phylum Arthropoda; class Insecta; order Orthoptera; family Acrididae; genus Locusta; species Locusta migratoria. The sequence continues at coordinate 661,100,642 of CM048755.1, read as the reverse complement.
GGCTTAAATCAATATTCGATGTTAAAAAATTTCTCTTTTTCAAGAACGCTTTTCTACCCATTGCCATTCTGCATTTTATATCATCTGTACTGCGACCATCATTTGTTATTTTACCGCCCAAGTAACAAAACTCATCTACCTCCTTTATTGCTTCGTTACCTAATGTAATTCCTTCAGAATCACCTGATTTTCTTAGACTGCACTCCAATACCCTAGTTTTGCTCTTGTTAATGTTCATCTTATATGCACCTTTTAGCATACTGTATACACTGTCTTATATATCTCTGGAAATCACCAAATCTTTATATGTTCGGTTCTGTGGAAGAAAACAATTAGTTTTGCTTCACCTCTCTCCACCCACACATATTCCTGCTGTACACATCAGAACGACGTAGTAATACGCTGACCATATATCATCTGCAATATTACAAATCTGGCTTCACAATTTTGATCATTTTGTATTCACTTTTTCTCCTTGGAACCCTTCAAACAATTCCCCCCCCCCCCCTCCCCGCTCATACATATTACGTCGCATTACTATTTGCCATATTCAAAAGTTGGAATCTCTGCATGCGGATGTGTTCTAGGAATTGGAGAAGTTAATAATAATAATTTCGTGTGGCTCATTGGCCTAGTGCAAGTCTTTCAATTGGACGCCACTTCGGCGACTTGCGTATCCCTAGCCTACCCCAGTTATCCAACCGGGGAAAGGGGACCTACAGCTTAACGTGGAATCCGAACCACGTGTCGTTTCTGGCGACTCCTCACATCGTTGATAGGTGAAGGATGGGTTAAAGTGCAGATTGAAAATATCCGAGGTCCGACCGGGTTTTGAACCCGCGACCCTTCGGTTTCAACTTGAGCACTTTACCCCAAGACCACCGGGCCCGACATTGGAAACAGGATGAGGGCATACAGGAACCGTGTGTGGGACAGGAAGCGGACGGCAGTATGCGAGGCGTTCGAGGACTTGAAATGTCGCTTCCCGGATTTTAAATGTTACTAAGATTATCCCTGTAGATGTGACAGGCGCAACAGTAGTCTTCGGATTCACAGGTTAAGGTCTAAACCTTTTCTCTGCAATCTTAGTCACTTGCCAGTACGTCTGGTTAATTTTAGTGGTGCAGTTTTCTTAGACGTCGGCACTCATTTCTGGAGAGCACTGTCGGTGGAGAATGTAGCGTGCGTGTTTTGCAGGCAGGGCGAGAAGTGGCAGCACCTGCGGCGGGTGCTGACGCCGGGCATCACGAGCGGGCGCGTCATCTCGCGCTTCCTGCCGGAGCTGGACGTCGTCACCGACGAGTTCGTCGCGCTGCTGAGGGCGCGCCGAGGCCCTGACGGCACCGTCGCCGCCTTCGACGAGCTGGCCATGCGCATGGGCCTCGAGAGTGAGTGCAGATCTTAGCTTAGTAGCCCACGGCTTGCATCCAACTCTGATTGCCATCGTGCGACATCTGCACGATTAAAGCCCTAGACGTGCAACACGCACAAGGAAGTCGTCATCAGCTGCAGCGCCCCTTGCGATAGACCGTCGAACTACAAAGAAGCGTTCAAACGTATCCATTTGTTGAGTCGCCTGCTTCACGGGTCTACTTTGTTTGTTGTCGACTTACAGCAAATGAATCGCCACGTTAACATCACTTTTCGAAACTGTATCATATATTGTGATGATTAAAACATTTATTTGTGTTTTAGACTGCCACTATGAAACTGTATTTGTTTCCGTGCAGTTCATGCGTAACTATGTTGCTCACATGTGTTAATGTCCTCATTATAAAATGCGATTACATACTTCCAGCCCCTGCTGTTTGAGGCGTCTATGTATATGATGAACAAGCTCAGGTGTCTATATGTAGACCTTTCACTTTGATAAAGTTTCAATAATGCTCACCAAAAACAAATAATTCATCTGTTAACTACAGCGTATTTCAGGAAAAATGGCAAATATTTTAGAAAATGGTAATATAGACGATTTGCAGTTAAAATCTCATATAATGTGTGTCCAATTTTTATAGGGTACAGAGATATAGCTCTTGGTATGTACAACAAACTGATTTGGATATTTTGACTGATTCTTTTGTCGGTTCTTGGTAGATCACCATATTGACTTTTATTTAAATAACCGGTTTTAGACGTAGTTTAAAGTCTGAATATGTCCTAGTAAGCCAAAAACCGGGTAACCAAGTGGAAATGAACGTGTAAGAGATACAAAAAATTCTACTTTTAAGTAAGTGTGATGTTGTACCACCAAGAACCGACGGATAAATCAGTGAAAATTTCTTGATTTACATTTGCTCTACGTTTGTTTGGATTTCATATTAAAAGCTATATCTCTGTGTTCAATAAAAATTATACGCAGGTTATATTAAATTTTTTATGCAATTTCTCTATAGTATCACCTCCTAAAATACTTACGACTGAGTCGAAAAACTACGTTGCTCTTAGCAGGAGACAAGTACACATTCTCAACCAAATTCCCGACTTGGCTTCGTCTGTCAGCTGAGTTCCCCATTCGGTCGTCTGCGCATGCCCGAAACACTTCCATAGCGTGAGAATAGGATCCATCCTATACCGTCTCAGAGGTTCCAACCCTTACGATTTAATCGTAAATGTTACGAAAATTGTTTAAAAATACGAATTTACGATTAGAGTGGTTCGAATTCCAATTTTCTGATTTATGTTGATTTATGTAATAAATCGGTGTGATTTGTTTTCCGTCAGAAAAACTCTGTTCCTTTCGAGTGAGTTCGTGTGATGTAATCGGTAAAAATAAACTGGTTATGAGCAATACTTAGCTTGTTCAAATGTTCAAATGTTTGTAAAGCTTATGAGACTTAACTACGGGGTCATCAGTCCCTAAACTTACAAACTACTTATGAACTAGCTACAACTAAGGACGTCACAAATATCCATGCCCGAGGGGGGATTCGAACCCCCGACCGTAGTGGCCGTGCAGACCGTGACTGAAGCGCCTCAGTCCCCTCGGCCACCGCGGCCGGCCCCTTTACTTACAACCCCTCCCTCCCCGCTCATACACCGTAGATCGCATTACTATTTGCCATATTCAAAAGTTGGCACCTCTGCCGTCTACTAGCGATCGTATGCGTGCATCTTGTGCAAGTGGACGCGTCTACACTGTACACGGACGGCGTGACCGGGGCATCATTGGTAATCTCGCAAGCTCTCACTTCCCGTGTAGAAAGGGCTTAACACACGTTCATAAAAGATCGCTTTTGTACTAAGCTCTAATGACAATGCTGTCGAATCATATTAAAAGAATGGAGCACCTGCAGCAGTTAAGTTACAAATTTTATTGCTGCCAGAGTCGACACTCTGGGTTTATTATGTCGTGTAGTCAGAATGGGGGCCAGTATTAATGTTCACTGCCGTCAGAGCGGGGCACAAGTCCGTTAATCGTTAATTAACGAAGTTAAGTAGTTGAGTAAGTTAATTCTAGAAAACGTTAACGGACTTTTTAACTTCCTTTAATTTGCCGTAAGTCCGTTACTTTGGTACCCACTTTTCATGACTAAAGTCTTGCCGCGTAAATTATGCTCATTTTAGGGCTGGTCCCTTGTGTATGCGTCTACGTCCAGGCTATGGGTTGAATAACTCCCTGATCAGAATGGTGCCGCCAAGACCCAAACAGCGGAAATGGAGGCCCAGGAGAAACCCACAACTTAGCGTAAACCTGCTCCAAATGAGGGAAAACCGCAAATATGCGTATACCTGCGATAAGTGAGTCTAGGAAGGAAGAAAGATTAAAGAGTTTAAAGTCCGACCGTATTGAGGCGCTATGCTGCGATGCACGAGGCCGTTCCCCGCCGGGGGTTCGAATCCACCCTCGGGCATGGATGTTTGTGCTGTCTTTAGTATAAGTTAGTTCATAAGTAGGTTGTAAGTTTAGGGACTGATGAACCCGCAATTAATTCCCATAAGCTTAAAAAAATTTGAGTAGCCTATTATCAAAGACGGACATCTGTCGTTTGCCAGAAACTGAGATAAACGTAAATTTTTATTGGGAAACGTTGAGCTAATATATTTATAAGCTGATTTCAGCATTATCAACTATAATACTCGAGGATTTATACCTGGAAGTGGCTAATTTCAATTTGATTACTCAAACACTTTCAAATTGTGTTTGAAAATACAGATATCCGTCTTTGAAACCTAACCATGTAGGTGTCCGCTTTCGATGCCAACACGCTTTCAGATGTCCGTTTTTGATACACAGAGATTCGCTGACAGCTGACGAGAATGTTTTACAGGTGTATAATCTGGAAAATTATAGGCAGATGTCCATTTTTGATACACAGAGATTCGCTGACAGCTGACGAGAATGTTTTACAGGTGTATAATCTGGGAAATTATAGGAATATCGACATAAAGTGGAAAAATATTAAATTCTCAACACTATTACATATTGGAAAAATGAAGAACTACAATAATCATAATAATATTTTTAATTTTATGTACAAAATTAAATGTTACGGCACTGAATCTCTAAAATTATTAGCATAAGGTCTGTTGAAACTGTCGCCAGATTTTCCCTTAACATCCTTACGTTATTTCTGACATCGAATTTCTTGCCAACAAGTGATAATTTCGTACATCACACCTTATAATAGAACAGTGTAGTTTACAAGCTAGTCTTATCTTTGTTTCTTTTCAGTGTTTATTTTCCACTTTTCAGGTTGTCTCAACCGCTACCTAGCTTTTTCCTTCGGACGCTAGTGATATATTGTGTTCCATTTCACTCGCTTTAAGATGGTTATTAGTAATAACACTATAAAAATTACTGAAAAACTTACGTACGGGCTAATACGTCCTAGTACCTGGCGCATGCTGTCGCCACATCTGAATTTCGTGGTCATGTGATCATATACTGTGTTCTCATTGGTGCACACTGCTTCATTGAACAAGTGTCCGAATTTGATATCAAGCTCTTATATAGGCCAGGTGTCCGCTTTTGATGTGAACAATCAACTTTAACGTACGATAAATCACATTTACTGCAATTTTTTGGTCTTCACCAATGAAAAGAGCGGAAAAACTTCATTTAAGATCGACTGCTAACTAAATTTCGACCATTAGGTCAGATGTACATGTTTGATATTAGGCTACTCATTTGTTTAACGTCCTGTGTCAGTGATCTGTAGCCGGCCGCGGTGGCCGAGGGGACTGAGGCGCTCCAGTCACGGTCTGCACGGCCACTACGGTCGAGGGTTCGAATCCCCCCTCGGGCATGGATATTTGTGCCGTCCTTAGTCTTAGCTAGTTTGTAAGTAGTTTGTAAGCTTAGGGACTGATGACCCCGTAGTTAAGTCCCATAAGTTCTACAAACATTTGAACATTTTGAAGTGATCTGTATTCGCCGGCAGTAAGTTGTTGCTTGGTAAGTTCGCATTAATTGCACCTTTTGCCAGTGGAAGAGATCTGAGTGTCGAAGAAGTTTTGTGTGTGAGAACATATACTTTTCAACCATAAGTTGTGCGTTCCGAAAAAATGTACAATTAAGGCTCACACCTCGAGTCTTAATCTCAGACAGCACATGAGGAGATGCCATAAATTGCAGTCCCTCCAGTGCGCCTCGGTAGCACAGTGGTAGAGTGCCAGACTACAAATCCAAAGTTCGCGGGTCACTTTCCACTTCTTTCACCTCTGACAGTACTGCTCATGTGAAAAATACCGAGTAGCACCGTGGTTCGGAACCCACGTTAAACTGTATGTCCCCCTATAACTGGCTGGGTAAGTCCGTTCGAAGGTCGGAGGAAGGCAACGGCATACCACCTCGAAACAGGACCATGCCTAGTAAAGCACTGTGGTGTTCAAACCAATCTTTGGATTGTTGACTGCTTTACCTGTTACCTTTACAGTTTGAAGAAACCGTCAAGACAGGTTCCGGTCGAGGAAAATCCAAAAGTAATGTTCATACTTTGCATTCCGATGTCGCCAGTGGAGCTAGTAGCAGTACTGAAAAAAATACGACAGATAAGCATTGGGAAGTCTTTCGGCATTGCAGGAACTTGCAGCGGTGTATCCCAAGCTAGTGTGAATCATGCAGAGTCAACTTTTTTCTAACATGATTCCTTTACTCCAGCCCTATTTATACTTGCATATTCAAATGGTTCAAATGTTTGTGAAGCTTATGGGACTTAATTGCGGGATCATCAGTCCCTAAACTTACAAACTACTTATGAACTACCTTATACTAAAGACAGCACAAACATTCATGCCCGTGGGAGCATTCGAACCCCCGACGGGGAACAGCCTCACGCATCGCAGCATAGCGCCTCAATGTGCTCGGCCGCTCCGCCACGGCAAAACTTGCGTATCCAAAACACTTTTCTTAAATATCAGGTAGGGTAACACGTTTTTTAATTGCTGATTTCAATAATATAACAACATAAATATATAAATTCGGAGACTGAAGATGATTTTTCATGTCTGCACAATACTGATACGAGATAACGATTAACGTTAACTTCCGCTAAATTATCCTCAGAGCAACGCTTTAACGTTTAACGAAGCTAACTTTTTTAGTAACGGATTAATGATTAACGAAATTAACTTTTTGATTAACGGTGCCCAGCTCTGAGTGGCGAATGCAAGTGGGAGGGGCAAATATAGAAAAAGAATAAAGAAAAAATATGTAAGTTATCCGATTTATTTTAATCGATCAAGCGTAAAGGCATACTTCTATGTGTCGGTGATGGGAGTGGGGTGTTAGCGATGTGAAGTTCGTGCCAGATTAAAAAAAAAAAAAAAAAAAATAGCTGTATTTTTATTATTGAATGTCAAAAATAAAAAGCTTGATATCAATAAAGTAAAACGTGTTTCAGCGCAAATTATCCTCTGAATATAAGCAGCAAAACTGATACAAACTCTCTCCAAAATATATGCTATATTCGCCACTGCCATAGATTGTAGCCTTGCTTGAAGTGATAGCATGGTTCGACAGCTTTCACAGGGTTTACGTATTTAGCTGCAATCCGTAGATACCAGTATATTAATACTGGCCCTCATTCTGAGTACACAACATAAGTAATTGATTTTGATGATCGTCAGGGGGCCTGAAGATGACTGAAGTGTAGAACTGGCAGCAATAAATCCACAGCTTACTGGCTGGAGGTACTACATTCTTTTACCTTCACAGTACATCAAACATCCCTCACCATCTCTCATAGGGATGGAGATACAAAGACTTAACCGTAATCTTCCTTCTTTCAGTCCTTGTGCAGTACAACAAGCTCTTTATTCTCATGAAGTAATAAGAGCTATTGACAGGAAGTCTCAAATTTGATTCCATATTTCTAGATTTCCAGAAGGCTAGTCTAGTGGAGAGCATGATGGGTTATCACACAGGGGCCTATTTTCAATTCCCGGTCGGGTCGGAGATATTTCTCCACTCTGGGACTGGTTGTTGTGTCGTCCTCATCATCATTGCATCATCACTGACAGGCAAGTCACCAAAGTGGCATCAGCTAAGACGACTTGCACCAAGCAGGCCAAACAGGACCCCAGTTGGGGACTAATGGCCATAAATGCCACACAAAATCATCATCATCAAATTGGATGTCATGGAGTATTCTCTCAGTTGTGGGACTAGATCCTGTCAGAAAGGCCACAGTTGGTAGTAATAAATAGTAAACATTTGGAATGGACAAGGAGGTGTGGTTCGATGGTCGAAGTGACCAATCGCATTAAGTGAGATAACCAGATTCAAGTCCCAGTCAAACATAAATTTTAATTTGTCAATGCTCTAGTGCAGCCAAGTTCATTCCTACCATCTCCCCCCCTTCCTTCTTCTCATTAAATGTATAAGCATCATTTGTACCAACACGAGTTGCATGTTATTGCTGGTTACACCTAGTGCATTGACACTGACTGAGACAGACTACTACACATCTGACGAGATCTCCCAACAAACATAATAAGTGCACTCTGGCCATCTTTTGCAATCAGTTCTGTTTCCTTGACAGCCTCCATTATCATCCTAATACTGGAGCTCCAAGTGACCAACATATATCTGTGCTTATCCAGACATGACTGGAAAATTGACCTCTCATGCTAGTAGCCATTGGGGGAGGGGGGGGGGGGGGAGATTAATGTAAATATTAGTTAAGTAATTTTAAGTTGACATCCCATGATATTTTGTGTAATATTCAGAGGATAATTTGTGCTGAAGCCCATTTTACTTTACTGTGACCAAGCTTTTTTAACATTAAATAATAAAAATATAGCTATTTTTTATATTCATTATTATTATTATTATTGGTGGGGGGGCACTGCCCCCTTCCTTATAAGAATGGTAGAACAGATGGGCTGTGTACTGTTGCATGAGGTGTAATTCAAGTGGGGCAGCACCTGATACCTGTTACTGAGACACAAGTCTATGGAGTACTTTAAAGTCACTTCTGGTAATTTAGAAGGTGGAAGGAAGAAAGATTACAGTTTAACAACTCATTGAGAATATGGTCATCATATGAAGCACTAGTTCAGATAATAATGTTAAGGTTGGGGAAGGAAATTGGCCTTTTAAAGGAAACATCCTGGCACTTGCCAGGGTTGTTTATGGAAATCATCGAAAACCCAAATCTGGATGGCCAGAGGTGGACTTGAACAACTTTTCTCCCATATGTGATTCCAGTGTGCTAACCATTATGCCACCTCACTCCATGCACATCAGCAAGATTTGAAAGACACTCCAATTCCTTTTCTAGATGTTAGTGCTTATATACCTGTATCAAAGTCACAAAATGTCAAATGTACACTGGAGTCACACCCTCAGACTGCAACTTTTCCATCACCCCACACAAGAAGTGTTCATCGCTTATGCATTATGTCAACTGAATTGGGATTTTAGTTTTGTATTATATAAATTTTCTTCTTTTTAATGAAAATTTGCTCTTCTGTTAGATACTAAACAGAGTGTTGTGGATTCATGACCAGGGCAGTGAAATGAATATGATGTTGACAGGTGCATGCACACTTGTGCTGGGAAAACGCATGGGTTTCTTGGAAGCTACTGTGGATGGAGTAGCGAAGCAGCTTGCAGATGCCGTTAATGGACACTTCCGTGCTTCGAGGGATACATTCTTTGGTCTGCCTTTCTGGAAGGTAAACATTATCTGTTGTTTTTAATTGCAAACAAGATCCAAATAACACATAAATCCTCATGTGCAATTCAGGGTATCACTGTTGGTAATGATCTTGTAATCTTAGTAAAAAAATTTTTGAAAGATTAAAAATGTATGCTTTGACACTAATATATTCAAACCACACCCAGTATCTTCATTAGGTTATCAAGCACAGGAACTGAGAAAATTATTCCTTATTGAAAATTGTTGAAAAACAGTAATATCTCAAACAAATACACATTAGATTAAGAAAATTGAAGTTGAAATTGAGTTGAATGAGTTGAAAATTGATGAAAAACAATAATATCTCGCACCTTATAATACTTTTAATCTTTTGCATGTGTAATATCCTTGATCATTCCTGGAAATTGCTGCCGTCCTTGTACTTTATTTTCCTACTGTTAAAATTTCACAGCATTACACTCCAAACAAATCATTTCATGATTTGTTTTCTTTATTTCCATAATAATACCCTTGTTTGAGATAAGTTCTTTCTCCAGTTAAATCCAGATTGGGCCAATTATATTTTGCTCACAATATAATTCCGGTTTCTGCCGTCCCTTGTAATGCCACTTTGGCATACAAGTAATTTCTACTATCACTTCTGACTTGTCTTCCAATTCTCATTCTTAGAGGTTTATATTGTTCTCCAGTAATATACAATCACTTTAGCTTTTCTCTTATTTATTCTTACACCATACTGGTTACCACCCAGAAAATATTTCCATTCTGTTGTGAACCTTCTATAGATCTTACTTCATCCAAGTAACGACAGGAATATAAATGGTGCATCACAGTGTGTCTGTCTTCTGTTGATGAAATTTGATCCCCATCTCAGTCGCTTTGTGAACTTAGAGCACACTTATGTTTCACATAGCTTCTTGAAGTTTATCTTCTTTGTCCGTGTGAATACTCCTGATCACAGCCTCTTTATTCATATAGAAGCTGAATACTACCCGCATGTCTTTGTCTTTTAAATCTAATTTCTTTAGTGTCATGAACATCTCTTGCTAGATAACAATGTAAATCATTAGGAGACTAGTACATGAACACAAGGTGAAATCTTGAAATAACTGAATAATGTAGCTCAAAGAATAAGAGTTGTAAGTCCATTCAATGCTTACTGTCTTTTAACAAATATTCTGAAAACATTGTGATTTATGACACGTAGTGTTTGGTTACACACTTTTATGAACTGTATTTTGTGCTACAAATGAAATAAAGTTTGTTAATTATTTATTTATGGCATAAGTAAACACATGTCTTTAATTCTATAATTAACTCTTAATTTTTGTTTTAAATATCTTTAATTTTACAATAAGGATAGTCTTCTTTTAGTGAAGCATGTTTTAAGATAGTTCTCATGACTTCAGCTGTCTTATCTGTAATAGCTTTAAACGAATGTGCATCAGAACAAAAGAAAAAAAGAAATACTTTTGGAAATTCAATTTCAAAGTTAAAACCTGCTTCTCTATCTGACTTTCATAACACTAATACATTCCAGGTCCATATTGTCTAGTTTCTGATGTAGCTCTCCCTCCCTCCCCCCCCCCTCTCTCTCTTAATTTCTTATTCTTGACCTTGCATCTCTGAAGGCTTCCAACACTGATTTATGTGCTTTAGAGCTTCTCCTTTCTTCAGTGGTAATTATAGCTTTTCATATATTCAGTTCACCAATCACTCCCATTAATTTCATAATCTTATATTTTTGATACTACACCATTACTGAAATCTAGAAGAGCGTCAGCACACTTGTTTTCTAAGCCTTTAGACCTGTCAGAACTGTTTTTGGTATCTGATCCCACTCGGAGATAGTAAATCTGATTTGAGTTTTGAGTCCTACCATCCCAAGCAACATTTTAATGCTTTATGGCAAACTTTTCTTACTTTTTGCAGATACTGCCAACACAAGCTTACTCACTATTTGTGGAATGCGAGGAGCACTACTATGATGTGATCTCGGGGCTGGTAGAAGCAGCTCTGCGCGAGGAAGAAGGCACATGTGAGGTGGAACCAGTGCGCAGTGTCTTCATGTCCATCCTTCATGCACCAGACCTCGACCTGAGAGACAAGAAGGCCGCTGTGATTGACTTCATAGCTGCTGGCATCACCACGGTCAGTATTCTTATTCATTATATGAGGACAGTAGTTTTCATTAGGCTCTTAAGAGAACCTACAGCTGCTTTTTACGCAAGCAACTGTCTGTATATTATCATCTAAAGGTCTGTGTGTGTGTGTGTGTGTGTGTGTGTGTGTGAGAGAGAGAGAGAGAGAGAGAGAGAGAGAGAGAGAGAGAGAGAGAGAGAGAGAGAGAGATGTGCTGACATGAAAGTCAACTTGCAGATATTGTGAGTTACTCATTGACAATACTGACCCCTTGCTCATTCCAAGTTTGGAATTCTGAATATCTGAAGACTACACGTGCCCAAAGACAGACGGTGCCTCTGTGTGAGAGTGGCGATGTGCTCTAAGGTGCATTGCTGCAGAGTGTGTGTCTGCTCCCTGTCAGAGGTTTGATTTTCCCTTTGGTCGTGTGTGTGTGTGTGTGTGTGTGTGTGTGTTGTCCTTAGCATAAGTTATTTTAAATAGTTCTTAAGTCTTGGCACTGACGACCACTGCAGTTTGGTCCCATAGCTTCACAAATACTTGAATATATGGTGCCGTCTTCTATCATCAAAATATAAATCCAGTTCTCATAACAGTAACACTCACTCACCTAATTCTACATCTACACTTTGCAAGCCACCTAATGGTGTGTAGTGGAGGGTATTTTTTGTACTACTGACACTCCCTCCCCTCCTTTCCTGTTGCAGTTGCAAATGGTCTGAGGGAGCAACGATTTCTGGTAGAAACTTGGCGACTCCAAGTCTCTCCAAGTTTGGCTTTTGTGTTTTTTTCCAAGATATGCAGAGGAGGAAGTAATAGGGGAACTGTTTTTCATACAAAGGTTGGAAGGAGGTGTTGGACTGAGAGAGGCAAGGAAGATGTATAGAGAGGAAGGAGACAAGTGGTTGGCTGAGAGAAGGGCACAAGGAGATGCATAAAGGGCAGAGGAGGAGACTGACAGTGAGAGGGGGAAGGAGGTGAGAGAAGAAGATGACCAGAAAGAGGGGGAGGAAATTACAGATAGAGGGGCAAGGCAGGAGCAGGTGAACATAGACAGGGGGAAGGAAGAGAAGAACTAATGTGAGATTAGAATAATTATGTAATTTTTTTGTGAATTACTTGTACCATTAGTTATATCACAGGAGGGATAGAAGGAGATGATGCTTGGACGGGGTAATATAAAGAGGTTGGAGGAGTAAGGACATGAGATACAAGAGGAAGAGAAGATAGACAGAGCTGGCACAGTTGTGAAATTATTTGCTTTCTTTCCTGGCACATTTTGTAATTTGAACTTGGTCATGTAAGAATGTTTTACATGAAAAAAATGAGTGAGTTATCAGCAACAGCTGTCCCTTTTTCCCATTGTCTCAAAAATTTGTATCCCCCCCCCCCCCCCCCCCAATGTTGCACGTTTTGCTGGTCCACAGGTGGTTCATGCAATGAGAGATCCAAGAGATAACTTTTGTCCTTGGACATATGTATGGATAATGAGTTTTGTCATTAACATTTTTCGGTAAATAATTGCTTCACTGTGGCTAAGACCCCATGGAGCAGAGTAACTCTCCCTATAAAATGATAAACATTATTTAATGGAAGTGCCACTGTGTAGTGACCATGGCAACTAGCTGGGGAGGAGATAAGTTGTGTTCATTTCTCAAGCACATTCTTCAGTTTTTTATTTACATTTGTTCATATCTATATAAATAATATAGTGAGGACAGATTACTACTCACCGCAAAGACGTGGCGACGAGCTGCGACAGGCACATACAAAAGACACACACATACAACACATTCAGCTATCGGCCATGGCCTTCTTCAGAAATAGAGCACTCACGCAATCACACAGGCACACAACACAGTCATACAACCATCACCTCCGACTGCCACACTTCCAGTCGGAGGTGATGGTTGTATGACTGTGTTGTGTGCCTGTGTGATTGCGTGAGTGCTCTATTTCTGAAGAAGGCCATGGCCGATAGCTGAATGTGTTGTATGTGTGTGTCTTTTGTATGTGCCTGTCGCAGCTCGTCGCCACGTCTTTGCGGTGAGTAGTAATCTGTCCTCACTATATTATTTATTCCAACCTGGACTTTCCATTATTATATTTTGTTCATATCTAAATTGATAGGTATAGTATAGGAATAATAACAAATTGTGGAAATAAATAAATAAATTTCTCAAACTATATGGGGTAGTAAAGAGTTGAAATTTTACTCTTGGTTGCTTCACAATGATCCTTCAACTTATTACAACCCTGTCTTACTCCTTTCCCAACCACTATGTCCCAATCATAGCCTTGAACTATTACAACTGCTTTCTGTACAAGTTGTATATAACTTTTCATTCCCTACATTTTACTCCTGCTATCTTTCAAATTTTAAAGAGGGTATTTCAATCAAGATTATGAAAAGCTTTTCCAAATCTATGAAAGCTATAAGCATAGGTTTTCATTTCCTTAACATATATTCTAAGTCATGTCATAAGATGAATATTTCCTTGGATATTCCCACATTTAGCCTGAATCAAAACTGTTGTTTTCCAAGGTTTTATTGTGCCAGATGTTCCATTCTTTAATAATTGATACAAGTTAGTCTCAACCAGTACTTTTAAATAGATAGTTCTGTATTTTTTACACCTGTCAGCACTTGCTTTCTTTGGAATTGGAATTATTATATGTTGATTGAAGTCTGAGGGTATTTCACCTGCCTCATCCATTTTGCATACCATGTGGAACACTTTTGTTATGATTGGCTCTCCAAAGGATATTGTTGCATTGCAACGGAAGCAGGCTTGACTTCAAAGGCAGGGTTGTAGACTGAACACAGCACTTACACTGAAAGCAGGTTTATTGTGAACTGAAACGTACATGCAGCACTGACTGCCTCTCAGGCAGGATGCTCTGCTATTTATACACAGTCAGAATATACCAGAAATTAGAAGAATAGTTAACACAAGAAACAAGTAGAAATTACAAGTGAACATAATAAATATGTAGAACATTCTGGAAATGTTAATTTCAAAGAAATAAATTTTTGCTGGTGGACGGGATTGAACCGGCGACCTTCAGCACCGCAGTCAGTGACTACCTTGCACCACACCGGCAGTCGGTTAACGGAGGGTGTCGCGGCAATATCAGCATGCCAGATGGAGTATCATCGATGCCAGGGGCCTTGTTTCAAATCATGTCTTTCAATGCTGTGTCAACTTCTTGTCATGTTATTATATTTTGTATTTAATCTACTTCCACTTTTCTTTCCACTCTACTGCATTCAAGTTCATTTTAGCCCCTCTTTATATTCCTTCCACATTTTGGCTTTCTTTTGTGAGCTTAGTATCAGTTTCTCATCTAAGCTCTTGATATTCATACAGCTGCTTTTCTTTTCTCCAAACATCACTTTTATTTTACTGTAGGTGGTAGCTATCTTTCCCTTAGCTGTACATTATTCTACAATCTTGCATTTGGCCTTCTAGTCAACTTTCTTTCATGATTCTTAAACCAAGTGTTTGTTATGATTTAAATTGTACTCTGTGCAAAACTCTACCAGGTAACTTCCTCTTTTATACGATTTCCCCAGTCCATATTCAGCTACCATTTTTTGTTCTCTAACCGTTCCCACTGCCAAATTGCAGTCCCTCATTACAATAAAGTTTTTCTCTCCCTTAACAGTCTGAATAACTTATTTTATTTCATCATATATTTCTTCAGTCTCCTCACCATTAGCAGAGATAGTTGTTAAATCAACTTCTACTACTGTAATCAGTGTTGGCTTCATGTCTGTCTTGGCAATGATAATTCATTCACTATGTTGTTCATAGTAGCTTATCTACATCCGTATTTTCTTCAACATTATTAGAACTCCTCTTGTGTGTTAACTAATTCTGTGTTTATAACCCTGTACTCAACTGACTAGAAACCCTGTTCATTCTACCACTGAACTTCACTGTACCTCACCATATCTAATTTCAACTTATCAGAATTACTTTTCAAGTTCTATAACTTTAACTACCTGATACAGTGATAGAACATTCTATGAGTACCCAGCCAGTGATTCAAACAGAGAACTATTTTACTACTGGAGTATTTTATCCAAGAGGTTGCCATCATCATGTATTCATAAATGTTCAAAAATTGTTCAAATGTTTGTAAATCTTATGGGACTTAACTACGGGGTCATCAGTCCCTAAACTTACAAACTACTTATGAACTACTTACGAACTAAGATGGCACAAATGTCCTTGCCCGAGGGGGGATTCGAACTCCCAACCATAGTGGCAGTGCAGACCGTGACTGAAGCGCCTCAGTTCTCTCGGCCACCGTGGCCGGCATGTATTCATACAGTGGAGCTGTATGTCCTTGGAGAAAAGTAATGAATATAGTTTTCCCTTGCATTGAGCCATTCAGCAACTGTATAGCAAAGGCTTTGACATCGCTGATGTTACAAGGCAGGTTCAGTTGCTCATCCAGACTACAGAGCTAGGCACCATTAATGAAACATTAAATTCATTAATCATTAATCCATTACTAAAAAAGTTAACTTCGTTAAAGCATTACTCAGCAGACAATTTAATGGAAGTTAACATTAATCGTTAACTCTTGACGTATTGTGCAGCCATGAAAAATTGCCACCATCTCCAAATTTACATGTTTACATTGTTATATTATTGGAATCAGCAATTAAAAAACATATTACCCTACCTGATATTTAAGAAAAATGTTTTGAATACGCAAATAAAAACTAGTATTACTTGGTCACTCTATCGTGGTAGTCAGCCATGAGCGTAAACAAATGATGTCTAATAACATACTATAGTCTAAAACAGCCACCACAAGGGTCATTTGCTTTGGGGGAAAAGTCTTTTGTTCTTTGAAATGATTTGTCTTCTTGTATAAAAAAAAATGTTTGTTTGTCATTTGTTTATGCTTGCGGCCGGCTGCCACAATATAGGGTTCAAGTAATATATAAATCTTAATTTTTAGTAATAATTATTTAGCAATAAAATAAAATTTACAGCAGACTCAAAATATATAATTTCAATAAATGTCATTTGCCATAAGGTGCATATTTCCTTTAATAAACATTAGCATATTAAAATTCTCATGATTACGTTTTCACACACAAATCTACTTTGACACTCAGATACCTTCCACTGGCAAAAAGTGCACTTAATGCGAACTCAACAAGCAACAACCTACTGCTGGCGAGTACAGACCACTGATACAGGATGTCAATCTCTTAACCTTTCTTCCTTCCTAGACTCACTTAGCGCAGGTATACACGGAGTCGCGATTTTCCCTCAGTTGGAGCAGGCTTAAGCTAAGTTGTGGGTTTCTTTGGGGCCCCCATTTTCACTGTTTAGGTCTTGCCAGCACCATTCAGAAGATCAACCGTGCATTTGCAGGGCCCACAGCATGGGCATAGCCGCATACAGAAGGCACCTTCACTAAAATGAACATAATTTACACTGCAAGACTTTTGTCATATGAAGTGGGTGCAAAAGTATTGGATTAACGGAGTTATGGGGACTGATAACCCCGTAGATAAGTCCCATAAAAAAAATGGACTTATGGCAAATTAATGGAAGTTAAATAGTCTATTAATGTTTTTTTTTAAATTAACTTAAAAGTTAATCCATTACTCAAAAATTTAACTTCGTTAATTAACAATTAACAGATTAACCGACTTGTGCCCAGCTCTGCCAGACTATTGCCCCTGCAGATAATGAAAAGGCTGCTGACCCTTTTGTGAAACCACCTATTTGTCAGGCCTCATACATACCCATTCACAGATAACCCTCCACTGTGATTGTACCTATAGTATGGCTACCTGTATTGTTGAGGCACGCAAGCCACTGCACCCTGGTAGTGTCTGTGGTTCAGGGGTATGGGTTTATTCTGTACTAACTGCATTTGTTTGAGAAGTTTGTCTGTTTTGTGACTATTCATTATTAATTTTCTTATTAACACTCCCATTCCTACCAGTTGCAATACAAAAAATAATAATTGTAGAATACACTTCAGAAATGAACACAGGTTCTCTGCTTCACAGCAGAATACCTTGGTTGCTACACAATTCACCTTATAGATATGTAAAGAGAAATCATATCACTTTCTTTCTTCATTTTATTGGAAGATAGCTATTTGTGGACTCCCACATTGATGATAGAAAATGCTCAGTTTTTAATTATCAGTAATTCTGCCAAAATTTAGTCAGTAGTATGTTATTAACTTTAGCCAGAGTATCCTTATAAGCTAGTAATGTGGATACCAGCACACCTTAGTTTTATTTTATGCTATACACAAGTGATGTGCCAAATATGAATTGAATCCATTGGCCCTGTCTGAGGCTTTCCTCTTTTAATAACGCAGGCCTCCACTTGCGGAATTGAACACTAACATCTGCTTTTATTGCACTATCACTGGAGTTGATTGAGCTACTCTTAGGATATTTTATTTTCTTTGTCAGCTAATTCTAGTATGGTCATAGGTGTCAGCAATGAGATTTGTTTATTTATTTATTGGGTGGGGTCATGTAGTTAAAATATGATAGATGATGAGCCTATTCTCATCAGAGAATAAACACACTTGCAGTTATGGCTGTATAATCCTCCACTTACTATATTGTACAAAATTATTTGTAACAAATGAGGAAAACAGTTCAATAATCACATAAATAAGACTCATCAATTTTCCTGAAGCATCTCATTCACTTTTTGCACAAATCCACAAGTGAGCTTTTGACAGTGTCTAATCCATTCCTGTTCATGCACATCACTTCATTAAATGTGAAAATGCTGGCATTATTGTTTACACATAGTGGACGATGTCCGAGCCAGGCTCATTCAATGGTAGTCAGGCGGAAGGTGCCCGAGTGCAACGCTAAAAAATTTTAGTGACGATTTTGCAACCTACCCTCTGTTGGTAACCATGTAAAATGAAGTAGAAAGGTTCTTTGCATTGTGCTGCCACATAGTAAGTAGAGTTTTAACTATTTGTACACTACAAAAAGGCATTGTATTTCTCACTCTCTCTTGAGTCCTACACTGCTCTTGTGTGCTATCTGCATTGCTGCCACGCTGCATATTCTCAATATGGTGAATTTACATGAGAGCATATTTTCAACGCTCTGGAAATTCAGAAGGAAAAGGTGATTATCTGTAAGAATCATATGTACAAGTTCTTTTGGGGGAATAAAAACAAGATTTACTAAACAAATTTGTATCTCTGCTAATTTCAGTATTTAATGTTTTTTTAAATAGGTAAACGAGGTTTCATTGTTTTAAATGAGGCATCCAACTCTATTATTGCTGTAGTAGTCAGAAAGCTGTAATTTTTGAAAAAAAACTTGTTTTTTAACAGTCCATCTGCCCTATCCAGGGTCACTTATGCCAGTCTTAAATGAGTTAAACAGTGTTGTCACAATATGCACACATTTAATAATATATATTGTAAGAGAACCATTTACAGCACTGAATTTACACTAGAAGTCACTTTTTAAAGCTTCCTTGTAAGTGAAAACTTCAGATTCCATGTCTGATCAAGACTTATACTTGCTTTACACAGCCATTGCTTTTCCATTTTATTTCAAAGCTGTTGTTGAAGTAACTTCTGTGAGAAATTTTTAAATATCATTCCAGTATGTATTCATACCTGTTATGATATTTGTCTACCAATCTTGCCTGAATGTAGTTGGGAGATCAGTAGAGACAAAATATAAGAAGAAGAATAATGACACTTTCACAAACAACCATCGTCACCCTGAATGGTGCACTTTTGTGTCACAGAAAGCAGATGGTATGCATATGAACTGTTGGGCAAGATGGTTAGCTAAATGGAGTAGCATTTTGGAAAATGGAGGTTTAAATCTGCCTCCAGCCATCAAGATTTATGTTTCCTGCGATTTCTTTAAATCGCTCCAGGCAATCATCAGGATGGTTTCTAAGCGAATGGCTGATTTTCTTCCCCACCCTCATCAAAACAATCTAAGCTTGTTCTCCATCTCCAATGACCATGCTGTTAATGAGATATTAAAAGAAGGAAGATTGCCACAAGGGCATGGCCGAGGGGTCTAAGGTACCGTGCTACAAATTGCACGGTTGTTACCACCAGAGGTTCAAGTCCTCCCTCAGACACGTGTGTGTGTGTGCGTGTGCGTGTGTGTGTGTGTGTGTGTGTGTGTGTGTGTGTGTGTGTGTGTGTGTGTGTGTGTGATCCTTACTCTAAGTTTATTTGTAATTGTATGGCCTGATGATCATAGGAGTTTGGTCCCATAAGTTTACAAACATTTGAACATTTAAAAGAAAAGTAGAGTTTAACATCCCATCACTATCAGGGGCATTAGACAGAAGGTAGACTATGGCTTAACATCCAATTTACATTGAGGTCATTGGAGACAGAGACAAACACAGAGGGCAAGGATGGGAAAAGAAATCAGGCATGACCTTCAAAAGGAACCATCCCAGTATTTGCCTGGAGTGATTTAGGAAAATCATGGAAAACCTAAATCAGGATGGATGGAGGCAGGTTTGAACCACTGTCATCCCAAAAGAGTGTCCAGTGTGTTACCACTGTGCCACCTTGCTTGGTGAGCCATTAAATCCTGAATTTCCTACCTTAATTTTCCTTCATAGACAAGTATGATAATCATGTTCAATAATGGAAACAAATGATGCAACAGTTCATCACACAAAGCCATTCTAAACAATGCAGCACTCTCATTAAATCATTTAAGAGGCATCAAACAATTGTTGCCACATCTGTCTACAATAGAGGCTGAGCTCTGACCTTGATTTTTAACAATGTGTTAAACTAATCTTCCTTGGAAATAAGCCAAACGTATCTATTCATGTGCAATACAAATGCACCATCAGAAAATGCTCTCTGGTACTTGTACATTCATTTTTTAATATATTAATGAAATTATCGCCATAATGTATTAAGTTTTCTTCTTCTGAATGATGAGCAACACACACATGTAGCTTCTGTTTACAAAAAGCAGAGTGAAAGAAAATGTGGAAGTAATCTAAAAATCAGAGTTCCTACTGAGCTAAATGTTAACTGTTGCTCAGACATTTATTAATATGTGGAAGTTTAAAAATATCAATTGACTGTATCTCCTTTTCCTCTATGGTCGTGCCAATTCATTCTTGTTATACATTTTCATTTTCCTTTTTCAGCTTGGGAGCTCACTCACTTTTCTGTTGTACAACTTGGCCAAGAATCCATCTGTACAGCAGCGTCTGCATGAAGAAATCTCTTCCCTAGTGCCTCAAGGTGCTCCAGTGACCAGTGAAAACCTTCGAAGTGCAAAGTACTTGCGTGCAGTCATATCAGAATCTTTCAGGTAATTACGATATTGTAGCGTTGCAATGGAAGCAGGCTTGACTTCGAAGGCAACTAAACACAGCACTTATACTGAAAGCACGTTTATTTCGAACTCAACGTACACGCAGCACTGACTGCATCTAAGGCAGAGTGCTCTGCTATTTATACATAGACAGAATTTACCAGAAATTAGAAGAACAGTTAACATAAGAAACAAGTACAATTTACAAGTGAACATAAGAAAGATGTAGAACCCTTTGGAATTGTAAATTACAAAGAAATAAATTTTTGCCGGTGGGCGGGATTGAACCGGCAACCTTCTGCTCCGCAGTCCGTGACGCTATCCACTGCGCCACGCCGGCAGTTGGTGTTCGCGGTCTCTCGCGGCATTGCTCCCTCTCCTGGAGAAACAGCGACCCACTGTTATGATCCCTGTGGAGCCAGCTGCAATGTCCTGGATCTTGACCGTGTCATGGGTCCTCTGTATGACAGTTCAAGAGAATCCTTCCCTTCTCCGCGATTATCGACGACAGACGTTCCTGTCGTGGCTTCATCAGGAACATTACCATCCTTAAAGTCCTTGAACAAGAAGCCATTGTCGTCTACCTGCTCTTCAGGATCATAGTAAGGCTTCATGCACAGGACGTGAACAATGTCTCTTCGTTTTTGACGTTTCGATGACGGCTCATAATCCTCAACTTCGTATGTGACGTTTGAAAGTCGGCGTATGACACGATAAGGATCAAAGTATCGCTTCAATAACTTTTCTGACAGTCCAACCTTTCGTACAGGGGTAAAAATCCATACCAGATCTCCTGGGCTGTACACAACAGGTCGGTGCTTGTCGTTATACCGCTGACGGTCCTTCTCCTGGGCGTCCAGTGTCCGTATGCGAGCCAGCTGTCTTGCTTCTTCGACCCTGGTGATGAGCTGTTTAACATAGTCATCCTGAGTGTCGTCCGGTTGAAACGGGAACAGTGTATCCATTGTTGTCTCAGCTTCCCGGCCATGGAGCAGCAAAAACGGAGTGAAGCCTGTGGTGTCTTGTCTTGCGGTATTGTAAGCAAACGTCACGACTGGCAGAATTGTATCCCAATCCTTCTGCTCAACATCGATGTACATCGACAGCATGTCGGCTAACGTCTTGTTAAAACGTTCCGTAAGACCATTTGTCTGAGGATGGTATGCAGTTGTCATTCTGTGGACAATGTTGCACCGTGACATTACCTCTGATACTAGTTTTGACTGGAATACTTTTCCACGATCAGATATCATGACACGTGGTGCTCCATGCTTCAAAATAATGTCTTCTACAAGGAATTTTGCGATCTCTGGAGCTTCTGCAGTCGGCACAGGTTTGGTGACTGCGTAGCGTATGAGGTAATCAGTGCAGACTATTATCCAACGGTTACCGGTTGTCGACTTCGGGAACCTCCCTAAAAGATCGATTCCAACTCAGTGGAATGGAGCTGCTGCCGGCGAAATTGGTATGAGATGTCCTGGAGGTAATTGCGGCACATGCTTCCGTCGCTGGCACTCTTTACAGTGACTCACATAGTGCTTGACAGATCGGTAGAGACCTTTCCAGTAATACCTGCGTCTGATTCTGTCTAGGGTCTTCATGAATCCCAGATGACCGGATATTGGAGCATCATGGAAATATTTGAGAATAGCTGGCTGGAGATGAGCTGGAACAACAAGTAGCCATTTGGGGCCCAGTGGATCGTAGTTGCTCTTGTACAGTGTTCCGTTTATAAGTTGTAACTCTCCATTGGTCGGTTCTCCTTTCTCCAAGGCCTCTATCATTTTTAATAGTGTTGGATCTTCTCTCTGTTCAGCTGTAACATCATCTAATTCAGTGAGAGCCGAAATTTCATTAATGCTGTTGTGTTCCACTAATGGATTCCTCGAAAGGCAGTCGCATCCTTGTGTGCGCCCGTTCTTGAATACCACTGTGACATCGTATTCTTGGAGTCTTAGTGCCCATCTTGTTAGTCAACCTGATGGATCCTTCAAGCTAGTCAGCCAACACAAAGAATGGTGATCTGTCACAATGGTGAATGGTTTGCCGAATAAATACGGCCGGAACTTGTTGATAGCCCAGATAACCGCGAGACATTCTTTTTCAGTTGTAGAGTAGTTTATCTCGGACTATGAGAGTACTCTTGACGCATAGGCTATCACTTTTTTGGAACCTTCCTGAACTTGTACAAGCACTGCACCAATCCCATAGCCACTGGCGTCTGTGTGAAGTTACGTTTCTGCATTCTCGTCGTACAAGGCTAGCACTGGTGCGGAAGTCAGAGCCTGCTTAAGTGCCCGGAAAGCTCTTTCTTTTGTCTCATCCCAGTAAAATTTGGCGTCTCCCTGCAGAAGTTCTTGTAATGGACGTGCCTTGTTACAAAATCCTTTTATGAAACGTCGGTAGTATGAGCACAGCCCGAGAAAACTTCTCACATCACGAATATGCTGAGGAGTTGGAAATTCTGTGACTGCCCTTACTTTATCTGGGTCAGGACGAACACCATCTCCGTTGACTAGGTGCCCCAGGATTTTTATCTCTTTGGCGACGAAGAGGCACTTCTTTGGATTGAGGCGGAGACCTGCAGCCTGAACACACTTCAACACAGTTGCCAGGCGACTCAGATGTTCTTCAAATGTTTTCGAGAAAACGACAATGTCATCTAAATAGCAGAGACACGTCGTCCACTTAAGATGTCGAAGCAAGTTGTCCATCATGCGTTCGAATGTGGCTGGAGCATTACATAATCCAAATGGCAGTACTTTAAATTCATAGAGGCCGTCAGGTGTAATAAAACCCGTCTTCTCCCTGTCAGCTTCGTCGACCTCGATTTGCCAGTAACCTGTCTGCATGTCCATAGTTGAGAAGTATGTAGCTCCTTTCAAGCAGTCTAAGGTGTCGTCAATACGCGGCAGTGGATAGACATCTTTCTTTGTGATTCTGTTCAGCCGCCGATAGTCGACACAGAATTGCCACGTGCCATCCTTCTTCTTTACGAGGACCACTGGAGACAAACAAGGACTCTCCAAAGGTTGAATAATGTCATCTCGCAACATCTCCTCCACTTCCTGCCGAATTATCTGTCTTTCAGCTGGCGACTCTCTATACGAACGCTGGCTAATTGGCGGATGATCCCCAGTATTGATACGGTGCTTTATCGTGAGCCGTTTCGTCTGACTTCTCCCCTGCTGAGGTGTGAATGCACCCAAAAATTGGCGTAGTATACCTAACACCCGCTGGCATTGTTCCTTGGTCAGTCCAGGCCCTATTGGCAGTTCCACGTTTGTTTTCTCCAGCGTGTTGTCTGTACTAACAGCAGGGCATGGGTCTTCATTGATGACATTGAGCTCACCGTCCTGGATTGGTTCAGCTGTCCCGATACAAATTCCCTTGGGGATAAGTTGTGACTGCTCGTGAGAATTTGTGATCCAAATCTCTCCTTGACCACCGGTAATGCTTACGATAGCCACTGGTATGTAAATTTCTTTTGTGAGCCTCATAAACTTTTTACTATCAACAAGAACTTCACAGTTTAACCAGTCATCTGTGTTTGTGACTGCAACTCTTCTCATTGTCAACGGCAGTATCGTCACATTGTCAACGACGAATAGCTTCCCAGAAAATTCTGTATTACGTGTATCCGACGGAACAACTTCTTCAATTTGCAGCTCAGATCTTCCACAGTCAATGATAGCTTGGGATGCCTGAAGGAAGTCCCATCCGAGGATGACATTGTGACTACATTCCGTTAACACGACAAATTCAAACAGCTGCGTCCTGTTGTTGATGGTTATTCTTGCGACACAAGTTCCTGCTGGATGGACGTACTTTCCATTCGCGACCTTCAGCACAGTTGCTCCCGTATCACAGAACATTGTCTTCTTTAGTGTGCGGCGGTAATTATCCGATAATACAGAAAAAGAGCCTCCTGAATCAACAAGTGCCCGGACAGGTTGGCCGTCGATTATGAAGTCGATAAGATTTCCCGACATCTTGGCGACTGTCGTCCATGGAGGATTTTCATCTGCGGCGGCCTCACCTCCGTAGATGGTCGCCTCGCTTAGTTTTCCTGCACGCGGCGGCTAGGTGAGTGGCTGGTACCTCTGTACGGCGACGGTGAATGGCTGCGGCGCGTCGGGGAGCGACCTCGTCTAGGGTATGGCGATGGGCTTCTTCCCATAGGTCGACTGAACCCAGCAGCAGCTGACTGCCTTGGATAGAACTGTTCCGACGGCTGACGTCTTGCGGCAAAATAATCATCGAATACTCGCCTCCTCTCTCTGCAGTAGCGTACGACATGTCCAGGGCGTCCACAGTGGAAACACAGTGGTGTGTTGTCTTCTGTCCTCCAGACGTCTGTTCTTCTGCGGGGCGGCATAGTTACCGGGGGAGTTGGCTGTCACGTCGGTCGGTTCATGGGCTGTTTGGAGGCTGCAGCGCAAGTCATAGCAGGGCAACGCCATTCTTCACGTCGGGTGTGATTGACGGGGCAGACAGGAGATAGTGTTTGAAATACCTCGTCCTCAGCGGCGTCGGCTACCTCGCGACTTACAGGGCTCACATCCATGGCCATAATCTGATGCTCGCTCGGTCTAATAGTCCCGGCTGCCATGCACTGTTGTAATTCTTCTCTCACGATTTGTCGTATGAGAGAAGCCAAGTCCTGCTGGTCTTCCACAACGGCCATAGGGACTACATTTGGGAGTCTGTCATACTTCTTGCGTCCAACCCTCCTTTGTTGCATCTCTTCAATACGCTGGCACCACTTGATGATCTCTTCTGTCGTAGCGACGTCTTTTATCAGAAGAGCTTGGTACATATCTTCTGCAATGCCCTTCATTAGGTGCGTGATTTTGTCCGCCTCAGTCATGTTCGGATTGACTATGTTACACAGGGCCAAAACATTCTGTATGTACGATTGTGTCGGATCTCCATGTTGTTGGGCCCGGTTCTTCAGTTGTTCTTCGGCCGAGCGGATTTGTCGCTGGCGGTCTCCAAACATCTTCTTCAGTTCCTCCTGGAACGTCTCCCAGTCATTCAACTTGTCTTAATTGTTCTCGAACCATTGCTGGGCTGTTCCGTCCAGATAGAAGTAAACGTTGGCCAAGCACATTGTATGATCCCACCTGTTGTACTTGGCGACTCGGTCGAACCCTTTTAGCCATTTGTTTGGGTCCTGTCCAGCATCTCCAGAGAACACCGATGGGTGCCTGATGTGTAGCTGGCTTACTGCTGGTTTCGTTTCCATAGTTCGTCTGATGATACGGACTCTTGGAAGGATGTACTCGCTGTATCCCTTCTATTCCGGTTCCAGCCCGTGTAAGCGATGGCTTTTACATTGCCTAATCGGAGCCACGGTGATGCAGCTGTGGCACAGTGTACCCGGCGCCTCCACCAAACAATGTCGCGTTGCAATGGAAGCAGGCTTGACTTCGAAGGCAACTAAACACAGCACTTATACTGAAAGCACGTTTATTACGAACTCAACGTACACGCAGCACTGACTGCCTCTCAGGCAGAGTGCTCTGCTATTTATACACAGACAGAATTTACCAGAAATTAGAAGAACAGTTAACATAAGAAACAAGTACAATTTACAAGTGAACATAAGAAAGATGTAGAACCTTCTGGAATTGTAAATTACAAAGAAATAAATTTTTGCTGGTGGGCGGGATTGAACCGGCAACCTTCTGCTCCGCAGTCCGTGACGCTATCCCCTGCGCCACGCCGGCAGTTGGTGTTCGCGGTCTCTCGCGGCAATATTATCTCCACACACACACACACACACATACACACACACACACACACACACACACACACACACACACACACACAAACACACACACGATGTTAAAATGATTAAAAGTTGCAGTGATGACAGAAATATCATCAGTATCAAGTGGGTGGAATGGATTCTGACAGCCGCAGCAGAGTGGCCGAGTGCATTGAGGCACTATGCTACAATGTGCGAGACCATTCCCCATTGGGTTTGAATCCCTCCTCGGGCATGGATGTTTGTGCTGTCTTCAGTATAAGTTAGTTCATAAGTAGTTTGTAAGTTTAGGTACTGATGACCCTGCAGTTAAGACCCTTAAGCTTAACAAATATTTGAACATTTGGATTCTGACACAATTAAATAATTTGATATCACAAAACTTTTTATATAACCTACTTTCTCAGTGGTGGAGTTGGAAGCACTAAGATACATCACATAAAAGCAACTGCAATTCAAAACATGCTATCATATTTTGTAATATAAGTGTGATGAAAACTGTTGTCACAGGCTGTTTACTTAAACAGTGAATTATCTTATGTGCATTCAAAGCTAGAAAGTTCATCAAATCTTACAAGTTAAATATTGATGTATTTCACTACCTGAGATACTTTTGATGAATAAAGACTCCGTTTCACAGAATCCAGCAAAATCCACAGGTATAAATGTGTATCATAGGTTACAGTCTGTACCATATTGTTATGTTTTTCAAATAAAATATGCTAACTCTTGTTTCAGAGTGCTGCCTGCTGCTATCTGTCTTGCCCGAATACTGGAAAGTGAACTGGAACTCAGTGGCTACTCTCTGCCAGCTGGGGTAAGTCTCATCGCTTTAACTCATCTTTTCTCATTATGCAAAGTTACAATTACAAAAATTTCTTCCAGCTATTAATTGCAATAATACTCTATGATTTGTGAATCTTACAGTTTCTCTATATAAAAAAAATATACTCCATAAAATATTTTCCATACAATGAAACATTGAACTGTTTATATTTCAGTGTGTTGTCCTATGCCACACATGGTTGGCAAGCCTTGAAGAGAAAAACTTCACCAAAGCTAAGGAATTCCATCCAGAAAGGTGGATTCCTGAAGAACGAGAAAAACTGTGTTTCACAAACCACAGTCCTGAACTCTTAATACCATTTGGTTCTGGCACAAGAATATGCCCTGGAAAGAGGTTTACAGAAATGGTTCTTGAAGTGTTTCTTGCAAAGGTAAGATTTTGAAACATTGAAGATATTTTATTTGACTCATACCACCATACCAGAAAATTCTGGAAATTTTAAACTGTAATCAATAAACTAATTCAGCAACATACTAGGTGAAATTATAGGTAAGGTATTTACACCTGAAGAGAGAGTTATTAAATATCATATTGATTTATTGAACAATATTTAAGCATTTTCATGCAGTTGATGTCATGATTTTACAGACATTGTATAGCTACATATTAAGTCATACATTCAGAACATGTTAAGGGAATACAAATGCACTAATCAGCAGAACATTATGACCACCTACCTAATAGCCTGTATGTTAACCTTTCACACAGATAACACTGGCAATGCAGTGAGTCCTTTGTAGGTCGTAGGATTGAGTTGACCCCACATCTGCACAGACAAGTTACCTAATTCCCATAAATTCTGGGGAGGGGAACAATCTATGACACTATGTGCAATCACATTCAAGATGTATTTGATCAGATTCAGATCTTACAATTTGGAGGGTCAGCACATAAACTGCAACTTTTCACTGTGTTTCTTGAACAACTCCATCACACTCCTGGCCTTGTGACATGCTGCATTATCCTGTTGAAAACCTGTCACTATCAGCGGGAAACATGATAATCATGAAGTGGTTATGTGGTCTGCAACGAGTGTATAATAATTCTTGACCATCTTGGTGCCTTGCATGATCTCCATGCTTATTTTGCTCATAGGGATTAGGTTAGAATTTAGCATCCCATCTACTTCAGTGATAGTTGGAGTGTTAACATCAGCATATGCCTCAGAGGCCCATCATTAGGACTGTTTGGTGCACTATATGTTCAGACACACTTGTACTCAGGCCAGCATTAAAGTCTGATGTTAGTTCTGCCACAGTTTCCCACCTGTCCTGTTTTACCAATCTACCCAGTCTTTGAAGTCCTCCATCTGAAATTAGGGGTGGATTTAGTTAATTATTACAGAACAGAGAACTCATGTTGCAAAAAGTAGCTCTAGTGTTATCACATCTACAACAGTTTTCCTTATTCAGATCCACTCTGTTATTATGACGCAAATGTATTTCAGCTGGTGGACTTGTTCTGTTTTATGGTTGTTTAATAACAAGGTGATACTTAGATTACTACTTTTACTAAATACCACTAACTTAGTTTTTGTTTCATTTATATTGACGCCATATTCTAAATCTTTGACATGGATTATATTCAGGAGCCATTGAAGGCCTTCTCTAGTGTTACACAGAATCAGAGTGTCATCCACATATGTAATATCATAAAACATTTACTTTTATACCCAGTTCAGTATCATACATAGCTTGTTTAAATATGATATCTGAATAGATGCTAAATACGAGCAAAATTTTACAACATTGATGTACTCCCCTGATGATTTTCACTTCTCATGTTTTTGTTTGGTTATTTTTGACTGTTGTATTTTTACCCGGTAGAGATTCTATATGGTGCATGTGTATTTTTGTTGTAGAATCTACATTTGTTGTCATGTTTTATTTTACAAATGCTTTCTCATAGTCAATGAAATATGAAACATCTTTGTGTAGTTGGCAGCATTTTTGTAGCTGAACATTAAAGCTGAATAACATTCCTCTTGTCCCAAAAGAATTTCTAAAACCCATTTGCTTATCATTTCCTGCTTTATTTCAAACTTCACTTTAATGTGTGTACATATTACATTGAAGTTTGCTTTCAACAAATGACTCTTCAGACAGTAGTCACTACATTTCTTTAGATGTGACCTTTTTGTATTGTGATGAAAGTTGATTGCAACCAGTCCTCTGCCTCCCCCCTTTCTCCTCCCCACATTTGTGAATATTGTCTGAAATAACAAATGCACATGTCACGTCTGCTAAAAAATTCATCAATGGAGCAGTAGGAGTTGGCCACCAAAAAATCCTTTAGAATCTTTTCAAACTGAATTTTATTGTGTGTTAAATTTTTATGGCTGCTGGCATATTATTGAAAATGTGTAATCATGAACAGTGTACATCTTTCTATACCAAAGTAATTGTAAAAGTTATTCTTGTTTATAATGTTGATCCCATGAACTGAGCTGTTGATTTGAAAACAAAAGATATATATTTTAATGACAAATTTCTTTAGAGAATAAATGTATTAGTAAGCAGTAGTTAGTGTCCCCAGTTCCTCAAATAGCACTCTGCAGGATGTTTTTGAGTTAACATCGCAACTGATTAGTATTGGATGTTTTTGGGTTCAGAAAGCTTGGCCCTATGAGTTACCCCAGCTACCTCCATTTATTATTAAAATCTGTTTTTGTGGTTAACAATAAGAGTCCTTTCCTACCAATCCGTCCAGTGAAAACTGCATATCAATACCACTTTCCATTTCCACAATATTTGCAGTACAAGTTTTAGGTGATTCACCCTGTATATTGTATATGATTTATTCTGTAGTTCCTACATATCTAACATCTTCAGAGTTATTTATTTGTAGCTTAACTATACCCTCCTTTATTTTCTTATTCATTTAATAGTAATTATTGTTCATTTTTTGCAAATATTTTTCCAGGTTGCAAGAGATTTTCATCTTACATTCAAAGGTGAAATGAATTTAAAGTTTGAATTCCTATTGAACCCATCAGGACCTATTGACTTTGTCTTCCAAGAAAGACAATAAAAAAGAAAACCTTTATGTGATGTATAAAACAACAAAATAGGCCTCCTGGACCAGATGCTGTAAAGCAATTTTTGTTTGAAACATGTGTGCACTACACTGGAACATTAGTTACATGTGAGAGAACTAAGTTCCACTACAAAGGACTCTACAGAGATAAAATTATTTGCCAAAGAAAACAAAGAGTGAAACTGACTAGTTATAAATAAGATAACTTAACTGAATAATCTAACATGTGACATTTCACCCAGAGAAGCAACATAAGCAACTTGACAATATTATTAAGAACAATAGAAAATAAAGTCCTTGAAGAAACTGTGCAATGATAATAGAACATGGGATTAATAATGTGAGCAACACACTGGGGAAAATGAAGAAAACTGTCAGCATAAGTATGGAAAGGAAGAGACAATAAGAGTGCTAGTGAAATAATGTGAATGAAGACTGGGAAGATTCTTGGAAATGATAAGATATTTCAAAAGCTTGAAAATCTAGCTAAAATGTATTTCTGGATAATTTGATACTACTTAATGATTATTTGTATTCCTTTGGTCATTTTAATGTAAGAGTTAGTCATTATTGACTTGGGTGTGAAGTGCCTACAGAAAGTGACTGTAATTAACTATTTGTTACTTAAACTTAGTAAATTTTATGTAATGATAATAAAAACTACATGTTTTACTATTTTAAAGGGATAACCAAGAAATGGAAGTGATTTTATATCCTTCTTCAATTTTTGATCATGCAAGTGTTCATAATCATTGTGAATAAGGATCAATTTCCCTCTTGTGGCTATTAATTTAACACTTTTATGAATTATATTATATAAGCAACAAGTACCTGAATATTACAGATATTGTAAACTTTGTCATACATTGCAATTTGTGCCATTATCATACTATTGAATAGTATGCACTTGTGAACTTTACGTATGTGTGACTTCAAGTAACTTATGTAATAATGTAGGCCTACTGTTCTGACAGAATTAAGGCGAGTTGAATATTGTATAATTGCAAATAAAGATTTCTACTATTAACTGTCTGGAGACACTACATCTTAATTGTCCATCTATCCCAATAACCAATTTTGGTACCTTAAACATAAATACAGCTGGGGAAAAATGGAAAAAATTTTCATAAAAATTGTGGTTGAGGATATCATTAGTGTGCAAAAATCTTCTGTGTACAGACAGTGGAAGACTACATACACATAAACTCATACAAGACCTCCTTGATGGGACTGATAATACATTCATCGAGGTTATGTGGTTTTAAATTACCAAATACCAAATTCAAAAAAGTTTGAAGCGAGAAAATGTTTGGAGCTATTGGGATGGTCATTACATTCCTAACTCTTGGCATATGACATCTGTCTGGGGTAATATGTACCAAAAGGTTTCAGTGCCTTACTAATTATACAAGAAGTTCGCCTATCTTAGGAAAAAAAGCACCTGAAGTAATAGGGACATAGAATTCAATAGAATGCATTCAAGGTATCCCAAGTGAATACCACTTACCTACAAGAATTAGGTGAGATAGTGTAACAGTCTATTATATGTTTACCTTTCCTTTCACCCTATTCTTTTGATTCACCACTTCAAATATTAGGAACATTATTGCACTACTACAAACAGTTCTCGAAAGTTTATATGTCACTTGTATCATGTAGAGTAAGTTGCATTGTGAAAGGGTGAAACCACATTCCTTTCTGTATGACTTGAAATAAGTGTTCATAAGCCTCCTCTTTGTCTTAACCTAGACTAAGGCATCAAATCTGTTTGCTACTACACACACATGATCTGACTGTTTCTGCATGGTCACAAAGTATTTCATGTAGCATTCAACTAGTGGCTGAAGTTTGTGCAATGGCCATGTAGCTGATTTTGTGAGTGGTTCACTAGTAATACAATATCACAGAAAAGTAAAAATCAATTGATCGTTGGAATATATGAAAAGTTTCACATAATACATTGATTGAACTTTGAGGAATATTTCTTATCCATTAAGGTCAGCTGGGATATAAAATCCTAATGAAAAGAAAAATATTCAGAGGATTCAATTATTAATGTTTAAATATGGAAAAAAAGGAAGGTGCACAATTCAGGAATGAAATGTCTATACAATAATAATGATTATCCCTATCAAGGATGGTACAACCTTGATCTATTATGAAAACAATTGATACTGAAGTTGTGCTAATTTTTAAAGAAACAAATTCCTGTCCAATATGGTAAAAAAAGAAAAACTCCAGACTCAGTAAACCAGTGGAATGGTACATTTATCTTTAAACTGTGCTATACCGAATGCAAAGTGTGTGTATCACCGACTTTCAATTAATTCGTCATACTGCTCTGGTCAGGCAGACGGGGGCAAGGCATTTTGGATGGCTCAGAGTTGTGAGATAATGGCTACTCAGTGAACAAATTATTTTGTCCAAAAATTCCTGTGTAGAAGTGACTCAAGTAGCAAAGACAAACAAAAGATTCTTACAAACTGTGTGCCATACTGGCCAGGAGCAGAAGATAAACTCTATTGTACACTTGTAAATGAGTACAATGCAATGAAGCAATTATTTGTTCCTCTGATAACAGAGAAACAAAATCTGATCGTCATCTCAATAGGAGCACAGCAAGCCGAATCCATAATCACTCAGTGGTAAGCGACATCTCTCTTGTGCTGCTCATGTCGGGGCCAATCATGGCTCCAGTTTCGAATGTCTAGCCCCCACCATTTTCTACAATCCGAGTGTCTTTCCTGCCTGAAAGAAGTCTCTAGAATCATCTGAAACATTCTAAAAGCATTCAACCATTAGACAGTTGAAATCATCTGTCAATCACATTGTCTCCTGGTGGTTTTGGCACAAAGAGGCCTATGACCTTGGCAGGTCAGTAACCCGTGTACTTGCTCCATTCAGTCAATAAGAGCCACCCCTCCAATACCGTTACATCTACATTGGCCTGACACTGTCTCTCGCTTCGGGCCAGCAGTTGCCTTGACCACTTGGCCACCCGTGCTCGCCTCCCATCCGTCTCAAATTCCCAAATGTCGCACACTATGTTTGTAGCGCCCCTATCGTCCATGCCCTCTTACACTCACCATTACATATTCCTGTGCGAGGTCAGACATATGACCACATCTGTGGTGAAATAACTGAAGCTAACGCCGTCGTTGTGTTTGAATACTTTATTGTATTGGTGTGGTGTCCGTTCTTTCGGACATAGCAAAGAAGACCACACAGGTACTGTCATATTACAACGTGAAGTTATATCTCACACTAACACTTCCCTGCCCCAATTACTGGAGTCAATTGGCGGTGCACATATTCAAATTCACCAATATAATGAGAGCATAATTTAACAACACCAACCAAACACATAATGTGACATTTACAGCTGCTTTCCAATCTGATTAGAATTTAATTCAGAAATTTTTATGGATTGTAATGTGTTCAGGCCGAGTTGTAAGAAAGATGGATAGTGTGCATTTCATAATATCTTCATTTATCCTCTCCCTACCCCAATTTGAAAACGATGGAGCTACAAGTGTTGCCAGTTGATTTAGGCATTAAATATCCACAAATGTACTGTACTGCAAACATAGGCTTGCACGAAAACAAAGAAAGGTGCACTAGAAATATAGGAATATGAACTTAAAATGAAAGAACCTGAATCTAAAACCAACACAAAATAAGTGGGAGATTGATGAGAGCCTTAGAGTCTATCAGTACCTGGGGATGTAAATACAAGGAACACACCATGATACTCAGGCCCACATGAACTTCCACTAGCACGGCTTGGAGATCAGTAACCAAAGGAATAGCCGAGGAGTGATGTGCATCACTGACAAACACAGCAACTCCTCCCTTGGCCCTCTTGCCTGTAAGGTCGTCCTAACGATAAAGGGTATAGCCCCTGAGTATGGGGATGTCAGAAGCCTTAAAATGTGTTTGTTGTAAACACAGACACAGGGGATGTAGCTGTGTCAGTAGTTTTAGGTCTTCTAAATGTGTCCTGAACCCGTTCAAGTTCCACTTTAATATTGGCAGCCATGGATTATGGAGGTAGCATCTTCACTTTTTTCTTCTGCCGATTTGGGGACACTGAACAAAGGGGGTGATTGCCCCAAACATCTGTCAATCTCCATTGGCTCAGGAGATGAGCAAGATGAAGCATCTGCAATAATAACTTCAACAGGATCAAATGGTTTGGTTCATGTTTTTGCCAGCAGTTTGGCTTTCCCAGTTGCTTTTTTGTCCTTTGGTTGTTTTGTAGGAGCTGCAGTGGATATGGTAGCAGTGATACTGGATGGGTGTACAGGTTCAGCAGATGAAGGTCGTAGGGGCTCTACAAAGCTCATAACAGTTCCTTTGTCAGATGTCTTTGGGGGAACTACTGATGCTGATGATTCTGCTGCCTGACAAGGGCACTGACATGTGCAAGTGGTTGTGCCTACCAGCTGGTAAGATTTTGTAAGGTGGTGCCAAAATAATAATAATAATAATAATAATAATAATGAAAATAAATCTTAAAGACATGGTTATGAACTTCCATAAAGTACCACCACACATATTGAGATATTACAACAAAATGTTATTAATGAAATCTTCTCGGGTTACAAGCCGCGTCATGTGGTTTACTGCCCACGAGATTTCGACAGAGAACTCCTCTGTGATTGTCAAGTGGATGACTGTCATTTTGCGGCTGCTGCCGTGCTTATATAGCCCTTCATGGCTATCAGAGATACAACAAAAACTGAACCATATATGACAGGGTATCTGGCAGTGTCTGTGTGTACACCCTCACTACTGTTTCCAGTCCCCTGTGCCTCTCCACACCACTCTTGAGGCAGTGGCTGTTAGAATGTGGGCAATCCCAGAGTTTACTATCTGCTGCACCTACCTTCCTTCCCCCAGATGAGGCTGTCTCTTTAACTGACCTTGCAGCTTGGGAAACCCAACTTACCCCCACCATTTCTCCTCTTGGGGGACTTCAATCCCCAACACCCATTGAAGGATGGAACAAAGACCACAGGCCATGGTAGGGATGTTGAGACACTTTTGTCACAGTAAGACATTTGACTTTTGAACGCTGGTGCTCCCACACACTTTTTCGTAGCCCAAGCGTTCAACCATATATTAATTGGAGGCTACATGATGACCTATGTGGCAGTGACCATTTCTCAATCTTTCTTTTACTCCTGAAGTATCAACCTACAGAACACTTGCCACGATGGTCTCTCCATAGGGCTGATCGGCCATGATACACCTCGGCTGCTGTACTTGCAACTCCACTAGCAGCTGACATTAATATTGTGGTGCAACAGGTGACTCACACTATTGTCTGTGCTGCTGAAGCAAATGTTCCAAACACCACTCGTTCTCCTCAGTGCAAGTCCATGCCTTGGTGAACACCAGATATCGCTGAAGGCATCTGGGAACATTGATGAGTGCTTCAGTGCCACAAGCGCCAACCTTCCTTAGAGAACCTGACAGGCTTTAAACGGCTCTGTGGACGAGCTCAGCGATTGATCCAACAGAGTAAGTGGAACTCCTCATGTGTAGGAGAGACATTTCTTTTTCAGCATACTCTTTGACAACTGG
The DNA here is from genome assembly GCA_026315105.1 of Locusta migratoria. Classification (NCBI taxonomy): domain Eukaryota; kingdom Metazoa; phylum Arthropoda; class Insecta; order Orthoptera; family Acrididae; genus Locusta; species Locusta migratoria. Next base: position 661,064,805 of record CM048755.1, on the reverse strand, counting down.
CTTACTTCGGTGACACACCTTCAGCAGCTCAAGCAAAAGTGCTGGCGGTACCTAAATATACTGAGCTGCCTCAGTCACACTGTCTGGGGAGGCACACATCCAACTCTCTTGCACCTCTGTAAGGCCCTTATTCAATCATGTGAGCCTGGTGTATGATTGGCAACTCCTTTAGAGTTGTGTGTCTTAGACCCCATTCTTCACGCTGGCGTACATCTAGCATGAATCCAGTGACAAGCCTCCTTGCTGAAGCTGCCCCCACCCCCACCCCCTGCAGTTCTGCCAGCAACAGTTGTTAGTGTTGTACATTGCCTGTGGCCATGATTTGGCCCACCATCCAAATCACAAGCTTATATTTCCAGCAGCTGCACTCCTCTGCCGACAACGATAGCCCAGAGATTGCCCCAGGCAGTCACATGTCATCTGTAGTGACTCCCTGAGTGGCTTGAAAGCTCTTGACTGCTGTTTTCCCCACCGCCCTTTGATGTGGCCAGTTCAAGACGCTGTCTTAACCTCTGAAAATCGGCTATTCAGTGGCTTTTGTTTGGACCCCAGGCCACATTGGCATCCCAGGGAAAGAACATGTCGATTTCCTGGCCAAGTAGGATACCACATCACTGTCCTTGGAAATTGGTCTCCAGGACAGAGGATCTCTGATTGGAAATGACTCACAAGATCCTTGGGCTTTGGAATTCGGAATGGGCTGATTTAAACATGCCAAATAAGCCCTCTACAGCCATGTGGAGGTCCTCCCTGCAGAGCTCTCATAGGGACTCTGTTGTTCTCTGCTAACTACGTATTGGCCATATGTGGTTAACACTTGACCACCTGTTATGTCAAGAGTACACACCAAATTGCTATTGTGGTGCTCTGTTGAGAGTGCTCCACATTCTGTTAGACTGTCTGCTTTTTGCTGCCTTGCAGCAGTCTTTTTAACCTGCCTACTGCACTACCTTTAATTTTAGCTCATGATATCTCTATGGCTGACCATGTTTTAAGTTTTATTTCCAGAGCTGGCTTTTATCATTATATTTAGTAGTGGGCTCATTTGCCTGATTTCTCAAGCCTCCACCCCTCCAGAACTTTTAATCAGTTGCCTCTTTTACAGTTTATGTCTTGTCTTTAACTGGAGGATTTTTGTAAGTGCAGAGTAGCTGGCTCATCCTGTATTATCTTTGTTATGAGTCAGCCACTGTCTTCTGCTGTATAGTTTTGGTTCAGTTTAACACTCGGCCTCTGTCATTTGTATTTTCTTCTTTTGTGTTGTCAGTGTCATATTCATTGTCACTGTGTACCCCTTGTGGGTTTCCCCTCTGGGTGCTGAATGCAAGATTTTATTTTTTCTTATCTGGCCTGATGTCTTCTCTAGGAACAGGGCACTGATGTCCTAGTACTTCAGTCGTTTCAAAATTACAACAACAACAACAACAACAAATAGGCACACACACATTCATACAGGCACATCTCAGGAACACATGACTACCATCTGCAGTTGTTGTGCTCTGACTTGAGATTCTTGACTGATGAAGGCTGTGGCTGAAAGCTAATTTGTGTATCATAGTCTTTCCTTTCCAGGGGACACCACCTTGATGAAGCACTGTCCGTGTGGGTGGAGAGGCTTGCACATTTGTGGGAAGCTGAGGGCTATACCGAAGGTAGAGAACCTACTGCCAGAAAGGCCTCAGGTGATGGATCAGACTCAGAGTGTCCCACAACATCCCATCCTCCTTATCCACTCCCAGTCCTTTCCCAATACCCTTTGCAACCCAAGGTGTTGTTGTTGTTGTTGTTAGGTTGTTTAAGGGGGGAAAAACTACAATGGTCATCAGTCCCCCAAACCCAAGGGGTCTTGCAATCCATGCCGAGGGGTGTGTGGCACATGGGTAGATGTGTCTCAAATGGAGTCTCAGGGATACCGGGCACCTCCCTGAGTAAGTAGCCATACACCGTGTGCGGCTATCGTGGTGTGGACCGCATAAATTCCCAAATCTCGTGGGACCAAGATGGATATGAAAAAAGAAATTATTTTAAAAGAAACTGAGGGGGAATCTGAGACCTCAGATACTCAGACATTAGGATCAGGACCGATGGAGTGCACTCCCAGGTTATTTAGGGTTAGCGTAGCAGCAGGAATCATACCCAATGCCTGGAGGACAGCGAAGGTTGTCTTCATTCCTAAGCGGGGAGAATTGATCATACCAAGGCCAAGGATATGAGACCAATCAGCCTGTCCTCCTTTATTCTTAAGACATTGGAAAAGCTGGTTAATGTACATGTTGGAGAGAGGAGGTTAAGTAGGGCTCCTCTATATTCAAACCAACATGCATATCAGCCAGGTAAAACATGTGAGACAGATCTCCACCAACTCGTTGGGAAGGTGGAGAAAGCACTACACTTTCAGGAAATAGCCCTCTGTATATTCCTGGACATCAAGGGGGCTTTTAGCAACACGACCTTCGATTCCATGGTTAGGGCAGCAGAGGTGCATGACCTAGGGTTCACTATATGTATGTGGACTAGGTCATGCTCAGCCCACGAGGGGTTGGCCACAAGGAGGAGTTCTTTCCCCTTCATTGTGGAATCTAGTGGTGAATGAACTCATTGGAGAATTAAACTCTAGGCAGTACTTTTGCCAAGGATATGCAGATGACCTTGTCATGGTAATACTTGGCAAATTTGTTGACACAGTAATGAATATGGCACAAGGTGTGTTGGACATTGTGCAAGACTGGTGCCAAAATAAGATTTGGGGGTTAGTCCTAAGAAGACTGGTGTTACACCATTCACAAAGAAGCAAATCCAACATTCAAGTTGGAATCTGAAGCTTTTTGATGAAGCTCTACCTGTGAAGGGGACAATGAAATATCTAGAAGTTACCTTAGATGAGAAACTGACAAGGAACCCTCACATTAGGAATATTTGCTCCAAGGCAAAAAGTACTCTAGTAAGTACCAGTAGAGCTTGTGGCAAAAACTGGGGCTTGAGCCCCAAGGGTATGTACTGGATATGCACCATGATGATTAGACCCAGGATCACCTAGGGGGCGGTCGTGTGGTGGAAGAAGGTAGAACAGCAGGTTGCTGCTAAGGAGCTTGGTAAGGTGCAGAGATTAGCCTGCTTAGCAATAACAGGTGGAATTAGCAGCACACCAACTGCTGGGATGGAAACCATGCTGGATATGCCCCTATTACACCTTTGGGTCAAGATGGAGGCAGCGGCTGGTGCATACAGGCTCAAATCTGGCAACAACTGGAACTCTTTGTGATATCCAGAATCACACACTAAAATAGTGAGTGAGGTAAATATACTTAGCTTTCATTTATCGCAAATCTTTAATTCAGCGCAAAGTTCCTAGTGATTGGAAAAAAGTGCAGGTGACTCCCATGTATAAGAAAGGAAAGAGAACTGACCCATACAATTACAGGCCAATATCGTTGACATCAGTTTCATGTAGAATTTTGGAGCATATTCTCAGTTTGAATATAGTAAATTTCCTTGAAACGGAAAAGCTTCTTACCATGAATCAGCACGGGTTTAGGAAATATCGCTCATGTGAAACTCAGCTTGCCCTTTTCTCACATGACATCTTGCGAACCATGTACGAAGGGCAACAGGCGGATTGTGTTTTTCTCGACTTCAAAAAGGCGTTCGACGCGGTGCCACACTGCAGACTGCTAACGAAGATACGAGCTTATGGAATAGGTACACAGATTTCTGACTGGCTGGAAGACTTTCTAAGTAATAGAACACAGTACGTTTTTCTCGAAGACGAGTGTTCATCAGAGACAAGTGTATCATCAGGTGTGCCCCAGGGGAGTGTGATAGGACTGCTATTATTTTCTATCTATATAAATGATCTGATAGACAGAGTAAGTTGTAATTTGTGGCTGTTTGCTGATGATGCTGTGGTGTATGGGAGGGTGTCGCCTGTAACTGACTGTAATAGCATACAGGATGACTTAGACAAAATTTCTGGTTGGTGCGAAGATTGGTAGCTAGCTCTCAATGTAGAAAAATGTAAGGTGATGCGCATGAGTAGAAAAAACAATCGCATAATGTTCAAATACAGCATTATTAGTGAGCTTCTTGATGCTGTCGCGTCGTTCAAATATCTGGGCGTAACATTGCAGAGCGATATCAAATGGAACGAGCATGTAAGGACAGTTGTGCGTAAGGCGGACAGCCGACTTCGGTTTATTGGGAGAATTTTGGGAAGATGTACTTCACCTGTAAAGGAGACTGCGTATAAAACGCTTGTACGACCACGTCTTGAGTATTGCTCAAGTGTTTGGGACCTGCAGCAGATCAGTTTAAAGGAAGACATAGAGGCGGTTCAGAGACGAGCAGCTAGATTTGTTACCGGTAGGTTCGATCAATGCGCAAGTGTCACAGAAATGCTCCGGCAACTCAATTGGGGATCGCTGGAAGAAAGACGACGTTCTATTCGTGAATTTCTGTTGAGTAAATTTAGAGGGCCAGAATTTGAAGCTGAGTGTAGTACGATCTTGCTGCCGCCTACTTACATTTTGCGTAAAGATCACAAAGACAAGATAAGAGAAATTAGGGCTCGTACAGAGGCATATAGGCAATCTTTTTTTCCTAGTTCAATTTGGGAGTGGAATAGGGAAGGAAATGCCTATTAGTGGTACAGTGTACCCTCCGCCACGCACATTATGGTGAATTGCGGAGTATGTATGTAGATGTAGATGAAATGCTGGCCGACTATATTATAAACCCATACTGCATAACAAGCCTTTCAATATAACAATTGGAAGTAGGGAGCAGTGGGAGAAAATAGTTCGACACTGTCTGGGGGACAATGTCTGGTTCACTTACAGGTCGAAATCAGACCAAGGCATTCGGGCAGGGGTATATGGGGTGCAGCCAAGACTGGAGGGTGTCATCTCTCTAGGAAAACTGGCCTAAGTATTCCAGGCTGAAATCACTGCCATCAGGGCGTGTGTGGAGGAGAATTTGCATAGGTGCTACAAAGACCGCAGCATCTACTGCTGTTCAGACAGCCAGGCAGCCCTGAGATCACTGGCAGCTCCTGCAATAAGATCTAAAATTGTTGCAGAATGTCACAGGGTTTTGGTGGAGCTAGGGGAAAGCAATAGGGTAAACCTATTGTGGGTCCCTGGCCATTCGAGGATGAGTGGCAATGAACATGCCGACAGATTAGCCAGGATGGGGGCAGAGACTCCATTTATTGGACCGGAACCTGCCCTGACAATCACCAAGGCAATTATCAAATTGGAGCTACGTAACTGGCTCAGAAGACAGCACATAGAATATTGGACCAAGGTCTATAAACAAAAACATGGCAAGGTAATGATGCCAAAGCCATGTTTTAAAAGAAGCTCTGTAATCCTTGGCTTGAACAGGAGAGAGATTAGACTCATGGTTGGATTGATGACAGGCCATGGGAATTTCAAAAATACCTACATACAATGGGAATAACAGAAAAGGACCCTAAATGTAGGATCTGTAATGATGGTGATGAAACTGCATCAGATCTCATCTTTGAATGCACTGCATTGGAGAGCAAAAGGCACAGAACATTTGGGACAACCAGCCCCGAAGAAATTGTGTCTAATAAAGAACTGGTAAATGGACTCCTTGCACTGTTCAAGGTCATTGGTTGGCTTTACTAGATATACAGGGAGCGATACTACACAATAAACTTAGTTTCAGTGCGAGCAGTGGCGAGTTGGACCAAACCTGTTTTGGCTTCCCTGACAAATCAATCAATCATAGTCTTTTCTGTGTTCTTGACTGTGGCTCAGCAATTGTCTTTACAGTGAGTTTAAACTTATCTGCATTATATGTATATAAATAAAAATCTATTCTTGCATGTATAAAATATCATTACGAATTACTTTGTTACATAAGTGTCAAGATAATGTTTGTATAGAAGAAAAATATGGAAAAGCCTCCCAAAAAATTGGGAAATTCAAGTAAAACTAAAGAGCCTATTCTAAGGGATTTTTGTATGAACTCAAGACCATAATTCATGATTCATATGTTGAATATGCATTATTCTATCTTTATTTTGTAACGGTCAAAGAAAAAATACAGACTCTTACGTAAAGTTCGAAAATTTGGTCAAACTGCAAACATCATGTTCTGAATGCAAGCGTAACTAAGTATAGCAATGAAGTAATTTGGCAGTTCACCATGATATTTGCCACATATATGTATTTTTTCATGGGAAGACACCATATGGTGCTTGGCAGAGTCTATGTTGCAATACGTTTTGACATTGTTGGACCAATCACTATAAAAATTAGGAGATATTTGTAATTTCTCATAGATAAGGAGTAAGAGAAGATGTACGGAGAGAGAAGGAAGAGAAAGAGTAGGAGATTGGCACAGAGGTGGTGGGGAGGTGATAGATCAAGTATGGTGGGAGGGGGGTTCGATTGGTAGATAGAGGGTGGTGGAGGGGATGGCATATGAGAAGAAGAGATCAAAAGCGAGAGGGGTGTAAAGAGCGGTTTCAGAACAGATATAGGGGAAGTGTAGGGAAACAGAGGGGGAAAGATGAAATGGACTGAAGGAAATATGAAATAAACACATAATTTTCAAAATATTAATGAGCATTACATGTACATTACATGTATCACCATTTATATCAGGAGGAGGGGAGGAAGGGATGGACAGTGTGTCAAGTCAAGTGTATATGGACTAACAGAAGCCTAAAACAAATCAATAAATACCTGGATGGAAAACCAATGAAATGTCATTTATCACCAAATGTTGTGACGGTTGCATTAGAAAGCTCACTAGTTTGAAATTTGATTTATTAAATTTCAATAAATTCATGATTGTTTTACTTCAAATTTTAGGAAAGATTCGGTTAAATGAATCTCTTCTAGATGAATTGACTGACTGAATGACAGTCAACTGCTGTCAATGTAGACATGTTCTAAAATATAGTACTTGATATTTGTCAGCTAAGTGTGCCTCTCATTTTATTCATTAGTTAATTGCACCCATGTGAAGCTAGGGCGGATCACTAGTTTGTACTCTAAATACAAATTGCCAATATTGTTCAAGAATTGTAGTTTGACCTTAATTCATCAATTATATATTATGGAGTTTGGGTTGCAATATTTGTCTTTTTCAAGTCAGAGGAGCTACAAAAATCATTATAAATAACATTCAATTACAATCAGGACCCTCTTAATACTTCCTTATGTCACCCAAAACATTGCATTATTCATAAGAATACCCCCAAATGTAGATTGTCACATTTCTTTTACGATAAAGTTGTAAAATTCCGTCATTAATAGCCAAACAGAAGACACATTGCCTTATATGGTCAGCCTGCACTAGCCTTCGGCTTAATTGTAATGAAGTTCATTGATTATTATGTTGTTATTATTTCACTTGTATAACTCAAAGATAGGATCCACTCTCACAAAGCTGGCTACTCTACATGAATACACAAAGTTGCACTTGCAATTCAATAGTCTGCCCCCCTCGCCAGAACTGGCTGGCTAGTGCATTGTACACCTTCTATGAGTACACACCCTTTAAGTGCTATTAATTTACCTAGGTTTAGGCTCAATGAATTATCCAGGTTGTGCTTTTGCTTGTAAGTTACCTAGATAGGAGAAACGCAAATCTGAAATAAGGTCAGAAGAGCTGATCATATTGTTATATTAAGTGGATGAACATGAATTTTGTCTGATGTGATTAAAAAACCTAGTTACTAAAATTTAGTTTTTCTAGCTAGCTCTATACTTGAAAACAATGTGCTCCAAGGCAAACTCAGATCTTTTATATGCATTTTATACTCAGAATCTTTTGTGTCCCAGCCTCGTCGCCACTTTTGTGTCTCGTTTCCGCCGGTTGTTGTAGGTGTCGGTGGCCGAGTAGAAAGAGACCGACACAGGAATAAAGGATGTACGCATGTGCAGGTATGGAGGTGACCAGCCAGTGATACAGCAGAAACTAGAACACTAGGCTAAATTAGAACAAGATATATATATTTTGTGGAGTCTTGGTAATACTTAACTTTTACATAGTACTTGACTGCAGAATGCTGATACATAGTTTAGATAGAGGCCTGCCTACTGATGATTCCTAGTGCCTATCCAATAGCCAAGTGTTAACTGGTGCCTATCTCATTCCCAAGTGAATGATGCAGCAGTCGTGGCCACGAGCGGAGTTGCAGCAGAGGGCACTCATGGCTGACTTCGTAAGAACGCCACGCCGTGCGTGCATGGCGGCATGCGGCGAAAGTACGTGGCGCGCACTTCATACTTGTGCGACACCACAGAATCACTATTAACTAATGACTGGAACAGAAATACCTTTATATCTCATTACAAATAATAATAATAATAAAATAAATAAATAAACAAAATCTGGCTTATAAATGTTTATAGTGTAGATGAAATTACAAAGAACTGAAATAAAAAAGTAAATTACTTGCATCACTCATAATAACTGGAGATGCTACTCATGTACAGTACTAGTACAGTTATAGAAAGGAGGCAAGTTATTGAATGTGATGGCTTACCAATCTACCTTCTTCATTGGAACATACATCAACTGAAAAGTTTTCGCCAGTAGCTAACTAAGTCAAAAACTGTCTTATAAGTTGATTGATGATTTTTTTCCTTCATTTTGGAGGTACCGGTACTTTCTTTAATATGATTGGACAGGGACTGAAATATCACTCTCATTTTCATAGTTCTGTTCAGGAAATTTTATTGAATTTCAGGGCTTCAGGGCCTCCTGAGAAGTCTCATTTTGGAGCCCCTTTACTTTTTCTAGAATATAATGTTGTTTAGACACATCATAGTTTTTATAATTCTGTTGCATGCCTCATTGATACAAGTAGCCATACCATAGGTGCAACCACAGTGGAGGGGTATCTGTAAAGAGGCCAGACAAACATTTGGTTCCTGAAAAGGGTCAGCATTCTTTTCAGTAGTTATAGGGGCAACAGTCTGGATGATTGACAGTGCTGGCCTTGTAACATCAGGTAATGTGGCTTTGCCATGCAGTTACTGTGAACGACTGTAAGCAAGGGGAAACTACAGACATTACTTTACCAAGAACATGCAGCTCTACTGCAAGACTATATGAAGATGGCATCCTCTTGGGTAAAATATTCCAGAGGTTAAATAGTCCCCCATTTGGATCTCTGGGTGGGGACTTCTCAGGAGAAAGTTATCATCAGGAAAGACAATACTGGCATTCTATGAATTGGAGCATGGAATGTTAGAGCCCTTAATAGGGTAGGGAGGTCAGAATATTTAAAAAAAGGAAATGAATAGGTTGACATTAGATATAGTGGGTATTAGCACAAAGCAGTGAAAAGAGGAACAGGATTTCTGGTCATGTAAGTACAGGATTACAAATACAAAATCAGTTGGGGATATTACTGAATAGGTTTAATAATTAATACAAAATATGAATTTGGGTGAACTACTATGAGCAGTGCAGTGACTGTATTATTGCAGTCAAGATGGATATGAAGCAAACACCGACCATATTAGTTCAAGTTTATATCCCAACTAGTTCTGCCTATGATGAGGAGATTGAAGAAATGTATGAGGTAAAAGAAATTAATGAAACAGATAAGGGAGAGGAAAACTTAATTGTGGTGGGGGACTGGAATTTGGTAGTAGGAAAAGGAATGAAAGAGGAAGCCACCTGGTAGAATTTTGCTCAGAACATAATTTAATCATAAGAAATACTTGGTTTAAGAATCATGGAAGAAGGCTTTATACATGGAAGATGTGGTGTCGCACAAGTCCAAAGTGCGCGCCACCTACTTTCGCCGCACGCCGCCATGCACGCACGGCACGGCGTTCTTACGATGTCAGCCACAAGCGCCCTCTGTTACAACTCCGCTCGTGGCCACCACTGAACGACATCATTCACTTGGGACTGAGATAGGAACCAGTTAACATTTCGGAATCAGATAGGCACCAGTGAAGACTTGGCTATTGGACAGGCACTAGGCAGACCTCTAGCTCAACTATGTATCAGCATTCTGCAGTACTGAGCTATGTAAAAGTTAAGTATTGTATAAATTCTGTGCAATATATATCTTGTTCTAATTTACTCTAGTGTTACTAGTTTCTGCTGTCCCACTGGCTGCTCCCCTCCGTACCTGCACAAGCATGCTACCTTTATTCCTGTGTCGGTCTTCCTACTCGGCCACCGACAGCTACGACGGAAACGAGACACAAAAGTGGCGACGAGGCTGGGACACAAAAGAAGAGACCGGGAGACACCAGAAGGTACTAGATAGCTGTAAGTGATGAAATAGTGTAGGCAGCAGAGGACCAAACAGGTAGAAAGGCAAAGACTTACAAAAAATCCTTGGATATCACAGGAAGTACTAAATTTAATTGATGAAAGGAGAAGATATAAAAATGCAGTAAATGTAGCAGATAAAATGGAATACAGACAACTAAGAACTGAGACTCTGAGGAAGTGCAAGATGGTTAAGCAAGAGTGGCTAGAGGACAAATGCAAGTCAGTATAAAAATGTATAATTAGGGGAAACATAGATACCACTTACAGGAAATTAAAAGAGACTTTTGCACACAAGAAAAGCAGCTGTATGAATATCAAAAGTTCAGATAGAAACCTATTCTGAGCAGAGATGTGAAAGCTGAACAGTGGAAAGAATATATAGAGAGGCTCTTAAAAAAGAAAAGGAACTTCACGACAATATTGTAGGAAGTGAAGAGGAAGTAGATGAAGATGAAATAGGAGATACTATACTGAGAGAGGAATTTGGCAGAGCACTGAAAGACCTAAGTTGAAACAAGGCCACTGGAGTAGATGACATTCCCTCAGGGCTACTGACATCTCTGGGAGAGACAGCCATGACAAAACTATTTTACCTGATGTGTAAGATGTATCAGACAGGCAAAAATACCCTAAGACTATAAAAAAAATGTAATAATCCCCATTCCAAAGAAAGCAAGCACAGACAGGTGAGAAAATTACAGGACCAGCAGTTTAATATGTCATGGATGCAAAATTTTAACACAAATTATTTACATAAGAATAGAAAAGCTGGTAGAAACTGACCTAGGAAATCAGTCTGGATTCAGGAGAAATGTAGAGTAATACAGGAGGCAATACTCACCTTATAACTTATCTTAGAAGCTAGATTAAGGAAAGGCAAAACTACATTCCTAGCTTTTGTAGGTTTGAAGAAATCAAATCTTTTCACAATGTAGATTGGAATACACACTTTCAAATTTTGAAGGTATCAAGGGTTAAATATAAGAAGGAAGAATTATATTCAAGTTGTATAAAAACTAGACAGCAGTTACAAGAGTTGGAGGGCATGAAAGGGACACATTGTTTGGGAAGGGAGTAAGACAGGGTTGTAGCCTTTCTCCAGTGTTATTCAATATGTACACTGAGCAAGCTGTGAAGGAAAGCAAGGAGAAATTTGGAGAAGGAATGAAAGTTCAGAGTGAAGAAATAAAAACATTGTGTTTTGTCAATGACATCATCATTCTGTCAGATACCAAAGGACCTGGAAGAGCAATTGAACATAATGGACAGTGTGTTGAAAGGAGCATATAAGATGAATGTTAACAAGAGCAAATCTAGGGTAATGGAATGCAGTCTAAGAAAATCAGATGATGCTGAAGGAGTTCAATTAGGCAATGAAACAATAAAGCTGGTAGATGAGTTTTGTTACTTGGGCAGTAAAGTAACATAGCATCATCACAGTACAGAGGATATAAAATACAGAATGGCGATGGAAAGAAAAGCATTTTAGAAAAAGAGAAATTTGCTAACATAAAATATTAATCTAAGTGTAAGAAAGTCTTTTCTAAAGGTATTTGTGTGGAGTGTTGCCTTCTACGGGAGTGAAAGAAGGAAGATAAATAGTTCAGACAGGAAGAGGATTGGGGTTTTTGAATTGTGCTGTTACAGAGGAATACTGAAGGTTAGGTGGCTAGATCACATAACTAATGAGAAAGTACTGAATAGAAAAGGGGAGAAGAGGAATTATTGGCATATCTTGACAAAAAAAAAAAAAAAAAAAAAGGGATTGATCAGTAGGACACATTCTTAGACAACAACAATCTTAAGTTTAGCATTGGAGGGAAGTCTGTGGGGTAAAAATTGCAGAGGGAGACCAAGAGATGAATACAGTAAGCAAATTGAAAAGCTCGTGGGTTGCCTTTCTTATGAACAGATGAAGAGGCTTGCTCAGGATAGAGTAGGATGGAGAGCTGCATCAAACCAGTCTCCAGAATGAAGACTGCAACAACAACATACATACTGCTCTATTGTTGGTCATAAGTCCAGCAAGAAAAATATGAAACATCCATGGTGGAATTTTGCATGTGAAGAAAGTATGGATGAAAGAAAGCCTTACAGAAAGGCAACAAGTCACATAATTAATCAACCTAACAAAGTGGAGAGATACAAAGAAGCAAATGCACTCCATCGAAAAAGACTTCAGAGGTAGGATGCCCCTAGATAGATCAGGGGTGCACTACACTAAGGAAGCGGCTATTCGGGTAGCAGAATACTTGTGGGGTACACATGGTTTTTTTTAGGCTAGGCACTAGCTCTGATGAACACTTGCCTGTCAAGATTCAGACAGCAAATTCAGGCCGCATTCAGAACAATAATTCAACTATCAAAATATTAGCTGTAAACTTTCAAAACCCATTAAAAACAAAGTTCCCAAATTTGCCGTGCTGCATGTAAATTATTGTGCTCAGGTAGTCTTAGGCACCAAAAGCTGTCTAAATCATGATGTGGCAAGTTCAGAAATATTTAACAAGGCATGGAATGTATATCAGAAAGACAGATTGGACACTACTGGAGGGGGATTGTTCATCGCTGTGGACAAAGGTATTGTTTCTACTGAGGTCAAGGTTGAGAGTAAATGTGAAGTTATCTGGACATGTATAACAGGTCTAAGAGAAGTAAAGTTAATAGTTGGGGTTTTTCACCTGCCCCCCAGTGCAGGTGTAGCAGCTGTAGAGTCATTCAAAGAAAGTCTATGTCAGGTAGTGTGTATGTAACCAGTCCATTCAATATTAGTCAGAGGAGACTTCAACCTTAAAGAGTATAGATTGGGACCTCTCTAGTTTCATTTCAGGTAGTACAGATAAGCAGTCTTGTGAGCTACTTTTGGACACATTTTCTGAATACCAGCTTGAGCAGTTAAACTGGCAACCCATACACAAAGGGAATATTCTAGACCTTATAGCTATGAAGAGGCCTGACCTTAATAATGATGTCAGTGTAGAGCAGGAGTCAGTGATCATAATATTTTAGTGGCAGACTAAGGCTGTTGGAGGCCCTGGGTGGCAGCAAAACAAAATTAGGCCACCCGTCTACTTGGAAATACATGTATTACTATAAAAAAGTTACTTTTGAGATTTGGAGGTCGCCCAAGACGAGAGGCCCGGGGTGGACTGCCCCCTTAGTCCACCACTGTATATAGCTTCTTAAGTAAATGAAAAAATATAAGCATTGATTGTATGAACCTCTACTGCAAACAAAACTGATGACTTATAGTGTCCTCGTATCACACATGTGGAAGATCAGAAGTAAAAAAGACGTTGCAACCACTGTCCTCTCTTGAAGTATTGGCCGCATCGTAGGAGTATCGATATCAGCGTGTAGGTGGGAGGAGGGGGGAGGGATTTCAAACTTCCCATATTCCAAATGATGCTGTTACAATATACAAAATAGAATTGGGTATAAGATTGCTTTTTGTAAATATGATCACCAGAACAATTATGTTACATAACTAATAAAACTGATTGATATTGGTCATATTTTGATCAAATTCTGCTTTAAGTAATTGAAAATTCAGAGAAACTATGTCTTAAATTTATATTGGTAAGCAACAATGCTTTCAGCACTCCAGATTTCTGTTGTGTATTTTCTGAAGTCCACATTTTCTTCACGCTTGGAAAAAATTATACTGTATCTACAGCTGCATCTACAGCAACATTACCTTTGAATAGTTTATGAATGATAACTTTTGAGAGAAGATATATTGAAACATACTCATCTCAAACTTGTAAATGCAACAAAGACACCTAGGTGGGTGGCCGCTGCTGGTTCCCATAGGAGGTTCGAGTCCCCCCGCGGATGTACGTGCGTGTATGTGTGTGTGGTGTGTGTGTTTATGTGTATGTGTGTGTGTGTTGTTGTTGTTGTCCTTAGCATAAGTTAGTTTAAGTAGTCTGTATTTCTGATCTGCAGTTTGGTCGCTTAGCTTTACAAACATTAAAAAAAAAAAAAAAAAAAAAAAGGAATTAGGTGGTTGGCTAGCAGGCTCAAGTTCATTGGTAGACCGGCAGAGAAGCTAGATAGATCTTAAAAATTACAGGTCACGCTTCAGGCAGAGTATGACTTTAAAATGATGCGTTTTAGATATTTCTGTCATCAGATATTCATCTGCTTTGTGAGCAACAGCTACACGTAGACAGATGTAGTTACATATATCTGTGTTCATTATTCAGCCATATGTAGTCTTCAGTCTTTTAATTTGTCCATAGAATCTTAATCAGCATTTCTGGGTGTATGTCTATTGTTTGATTTCCAGTTTAATTCTGAGGCTGTATTGTTGGTCTACCACTTATGTGCCTAGAATACTCCTTACAATTTTTTGCCCTTTTTTTTGGTGTTTTTAATGTCTTCCTGTACAAAATCACAGTCTTTTATTATTATTATCTATATTATGAAGGGCTCACTGAACGCTTTGATTTACCGGACGGTCAAAAATGTTTGGTCCCACCAAGATTTGAACTCGGATGCTAACCGTTACACCATGGCACCCGTTGACTTTCAAATTTCACAAGTGCCTCAAGGGCCATTCTCACAGCTTCATGTCCACCATCATCTCGGTTAATATTTTCTTCAGAGGCATTCTTCCCATTCGCAAAGCAGACACCTATTAGCATTTCCACAGGTTACTGGATCTAGTCAAATTCATTCTATAGGGTCTAGCTTCAGAGATCCCAGGGACTTAAGTTTCGAAGTTTTATGATTTCTTTAAAGAAGTTCTACTAGCTGTCAATGAATGCTTAAATAAAAGAATAAATATAAAAGTCGCTTGCACTTACCTCTACCGCGAACAAAACTGATGAATTATAGAGTTCTTGCATCAAAAGAACACATGCGGAACACTAGGACTAAAAAGATGTTGTCACCAGTGTCCTCTCTTGAGATATGGGCCGCATCACATGAGCCATCACATTGCTCTCCCAGAGCCGCCACATGACTGAAGTTTGTTTGTTTTAGTTAATGGAGCAAACTGTGTTCCATCTGTATACATTAAAATACTTCGACAGTTCGTATTAGGTTGGAATGCTAATCTGAATGAATATCTTGTACTTCTTCAGCACTGAGCACCCATTTATCTTCCCCAGAAGAAGACATTACCTACGCCATTGATGCATCTTCAAAGGTAAGGAAAGTTTTCACATTTATGGAAACAATACAATTATTTATTGCAAAAAATTTTATATCACACTGTCTCTGCTTATATGGGGAGGCGTACTGGCCCCGGATCGAACCTGCCTGGCAGATTAACGAAAGGGGCCGGCCAGTCTGAGTGTGATTTTTAGGCAGTTTTCCACATCCCCCTAAATGAACACCAGGCTGGTACGTAAGTCCCGCATCAAGTTACACGATTCGCAAACATTTCATAACACTCTACACTTTCACACATATAACACTATACACAGACATTTGGGGTACACATTTCCTCCCGTGGGGCATGGGGTGGCGACAGGAAGGACATCCCATGAAATATTAACATGCCAAATCCGACATAACAAAGCAGATCCTGCAGGTGTGGGAAGATGGCTAAAGAGAAAGAAAGAAAGAATCATCATACTGTGTTTAGTCGTCCTTCCCAGCCTGTCTTTCAGGAAAGGTTCTATCAGGATGCTTGGGATGCGTTGACATCTAAATCAGCTATACAGATTAGTAATACACATTTTATTTACTAATATAGACAAAGTTACTCAACTTATAATCTCTCTGCCTGTCTCTTCTCATGACGGCATCGTCTTTTTCCTCGATGTTAGCTGCGCTGAGTCCTAGTGACTGCCTATTTCGGAGCCGAGTTCAGATGGCTCTTCCAGACACATGTCAGCCTACATATAGCTGCTTGTAGAGGGCGCGCTTCCAGGTTACTTCCTCCAGGATGCGCGACGCCGGCGTGTGATTGGCTCCCGCTCATCGGCTGCCTCCTCCACAATCGTTGTGATGCATCTGGTGTGTGGCACTGACTTTACGCCACAACATACTGGAAAGCGAATGTCTAGAGAATTCATTTCACAGTTCTTCACCAGATGTAGATGTCAACACACAGTTAAAGTGCTGCCAAATATTTTAAATGATGTTGACCATCTGTGTTAGGGAGAACTTTGTAACAATAGGTAAGTAAGTATGTTTGGTTTTATTTGTCCTGTAGATCAAACATTTGTACAGTAGAGCACACAATGATATAGGACAAGTCACTAGGAATAAAACAATTTTGTACTTTGTACAATAAGGCAAATAGTGCTATAAAAATTAAATTAAGGCTAAGGACATGGAGTTACAGACTTTCTTACACATGGCAGAAAAATATATGCAGAATAATAAGCAGAAAAAAATATATGCAAAAATAATTACAACCAGAAAAATGATGGTACTTGTTTAAATTAATGAAAATATCTATAAGGTGAAAATATTAGTTCTTAAAATTATCATGGATAATTTATTATGCAAATTCTTTTAGCTATAACATATTACATTAGTTACAAGAACATGGAGTTACAGACTTACATGGTAGAAAAATATATCATGGATAATTTAGTAAGCAAATTCTTTTAGCTATAACATATTACATTAGTACAAGGGCATGGAGTTACAGACTTCACATGATAGAAAAATATAAGCAAAATAATTATAAGCAGAAGAAGTACAGTACTTGTTTAAGTTAATCAAGATATTTATAAGAAGAAAATAGCAGTTCTTTAAATTATCATGGATAATTTAGTATGCAAATTCTTATAGCTGAAACATATTACATTAGAAGTGTAATCAACAGGATCTGCAAAGTTACCATAATAGATTAATGTTTCAGTTTAGCACAGGAAATTTTGTTGCAGAGTAGAGTACATACAAATAAGACATTACGTGTAAATCTTATTGCCATAACATATCAGTTCACAGATATAACTTAGAATTTTGTCTCCAGAAATTCCTGAATAGAATAGAAGCAATGATTTAGTAATAGTTCCTTTAATTTAATTCTCATTATTTTTGGATTTTTGATTGTTTTTGAGTCAGGAGGGAGATGGTTATGAATTTTGATGCCCATATACTTAACCCCGTTAGCTTATAGTTTAGTGTTGTGAGGTATAAACTGCAGCTGGGTTTTATTTCTTGTGTCATGTGTGTGGCGGTCAGCATTTCTGTCGAGGGATTCCAGGTATTCGACTGTACAAAAAGCCACTTCCAGTATATAGAGACATGGGAGTGGGAGTATTTTTAGTTTTTTGAACAGTGGTTTGCAGTGTTCAAATCTTTTTTTCAAAGCTATTATTCAAACCACCTGTTTTTGAATATTACAAGATATCCAGAACTACTTCCCCAGAAGATCAAGCCATAGCTCAAAACGGACTCAAACAGGGCATGGTATATCAGCTTCAAAGTATCTATACTGACTGTATCTCTGATTGATCGTAGTAAGTAGCATGTTTTCTTGAGTTTCTGTGACAAGGCTTCAATGTGTGGTTTCCAATTTAGAGTATTACTTATGGTAAGTCGAAGAAATTTGGTGTCCTGTCTGTTAGCAATGGAGTCTTTGCCAATGGCTACTGCTGCGTTACACGGGGTAAGATTTTGTCTTGTGTGAAAATTCGTGCTTACAGTTTTCTGCGTATTTATGAGTAATCTATTTGCTTCAAACCAATAGTGTAATTGAGCGTTGGTTTCATTGACTGCATCTTGTAATATGTTGACATTACCGGTAATCAAGATATTTGTATCATCGGCATGCAGAAAGGAGCTGGCATCAGGTATGTGTTCTGGGAGGTCATTGTTGAACAAAAGGAAGAGGATAGGGCCAAGAATAGACCCCTGAGGCATGCCATTCTTTGTATGTAGTATATCTGACCTGCAAGCTCTAGATGTCTTTGGATCTTTTATTTCGAAGTACTGCTTCCTTTCGCTGAGGTAGCTACCAAACCAACTGTGGGCTACACCCCTGATCCCGTACTTTTGCAGTTTCCTAAGGAGCATCTTGTGGTCAACAATATCAAAAGCCTTGGATTGATATAGTAATATGCCAATAGCAGGTTGTTTATGGTCAACAAGTTCTGAACACTTTTCCAGAAATGCATACAAAGCATTTGTGGTGGACATATTTTTCCTAAACCCATATTGAGGCAAAAGATTACATTGCTGGACTTTAAAAATGCTTCTAATCTTGTAGACATACAATATTCAAAGATTTTTGAAAAAAAAAAAAAAAAATAGAATAGCAATTGGTTTATAATTTGATACATCAGATTTTTCTCCTTTCTTATATAGAGGTATAATTTTAGCAAGTTTTAGCTGGCACGGAAATGTTCCCTCCAGAAAGGAGGTATTTATGATGTTTGATAGGGGCTTACTGATGTAGTTTGCACACTTGTGAAGTAGAAAACAAGGTATCAAGTCATTTCCTGCAGAATGGGTCTTTCTAATTTTTTCTTTCTTAATGGTATCTTCAACTTCACATTGTGTTGTAGGAGTTAGGAAGGACTTCAGAGGAGTAAAGTTATTTGGAGGGGAGTATACAGTATTAGGAGAAGGGGCCAGGAGGTTTGAGGAAATTTCTGAAAAATAACTGTTAAATTTGTTTACAATTTTCTGTACGTTTTCGGTCTTATGCCCTTCTATATTGATTGTAACCTTAGGCTCTACCCTCATCTTTCTACCAGACTGTTCATTTACTATGCTCCAAACGGTCTTGCATTTATTAGAAGAACCTTTAGTTATTTTATGATTATGGGACTTTTTAGCACATTTGATAACTCTCCTATATATGGTTTTGTAGTGACAGTACTATGCCTTGAACTCCTCAGAGTTACCACTATCTAATTTGCTTATTTTGTGTAGCAGTTTCATCTGTTCTGATGAAGTTTTAATACCTTTAGAGATCGAAGCATTATTTTTATTTTTGGTGATAGTTTTTTTCTGGAAAATGGCAGTTAAAATAGTATTGAAATCTCAGTATAAAATTGTCAAACTTTTCATTAGTAGTTGATGAAGTAAATACACTTTGCCATTCTTCATTTTTTAGTCTCCATAGAAAGTTATTTATGTTATTGTCGTTATAGCTTCTGGACTTGATAGTAATTTTTTGTGATGGGAGTGCATTAGATGGGGATTTAACATGAATTGTAAGTGCACTGTGATCTGAAAAACCATCCCCTATAGTCCTTACATTGCAGACAGTGTTAGTTGCTACCTGGTCTAGACAGCTGTTTAGTCTTTTTGGAGACTTGACTTTGACAATTAAATTAAAGGACATCATTAAGTTTAGTAATTGAGACCTACAAGCAGAATCTTCAAGGAAATCAATATTAAAGTCACCACATATTATGACAATTTTTGAGTTCTTGTAGCATACTTTTTCTAACAATAATGCAAAGTTTTAAAGGAAGACAGGAAAGTTACCATTAGGTGACCTATATACACAAATTATGTTCATATTTAAGTCTGGAAGAACTACCCCAGCTAATTCAATGTTTTTATCTATAGAGTACACTTCACAGGGATGGAAAGGATCACAATTGATGTCGGTTCATACATATTTACCACCACCATCACTTTTGAAATTTTTCATGGAGTAGTTTTGAAAACATATGTAAGGTAGCTCAAACTCTTTTAGTGAGTGTTCACTCACATGCATGTTAGACAGAACATTAGAATCAGACAAGAGAATTTCAAGTTCACTCACTTTGTTGTTTTGTAGTCCTTGAACGCTGTGACAATAAATGTTGAGGTTGTCACATTCTTCAGTTTTGGTGGTATGACGTCTTGTGAGAGAGGAGTTTTGGCCACAAAAAATTGTCATCGTTACCTGAAACCAAGGTTTTTTTTTTTTTTTTTTTTTTTTGCCTAGTGGATCTTCTCAGGGCTACTGTTTGTGGAGCTGCAATTTGAGGCACTGCAACTTCACTTCCTGACTGACTTTTAAAAAAATTTCTTTACCACAGGCCTTTCAGTTAACGGAATTAGGAAATCTGAAACCTTATGTATCATTAATGAACAAAACAGTTATCAGAGTACTCAACATATTACAGTAAAGAGTATGGTATTGTTCAAATGTTTGTAGTGCTTATGGGACTTAACTATGGGGTCATCAGTCCCTAAACTTAAAAACTACTTATAAACTAGCTAACACTAAGGACGGCACAAATATCCATGCCCGAGGGAGATTCGAACTCCCGACCGTAGTGGCCGTGCAGAACGAGACTGGCACGCCGCAGACCGCTCGGTCACCGCGGCCAGCGGTATGGTATTGTAATATAAAGATAATAGGCCTACTAGGGGAGTTGGAAAATAAGTTTCCTCTGTCCACTGTGGACAGAGTTGTGTATGAAAGATAAAAAAATTGAACGAGACATTAAAGATAAGACGTATCTTTATTTTTCTACTTAATTTCCAAGGGCGCCGCGGCGGAGGCGCTATGGAACGATCCGCGAGGTCGTTCCCCGTTGTGGAACCGAATCGCCCCTCGGGCATGGATGTTTGTGCTGTCTTCAGTCTCAAATGTTCAAATGTCTGTAAATATATCGGAGCAAACTGCGTGGTCATCAGTCCGTAGCTTACAACTACTTAAACCTAGGCAAACTAAGCTACGGACAAACACTAAAAATGCGAGTGTAGATCAGTTGTAGCTAACTTTCAAAGACTTAATATCAGTAGCAATCGAGAGATTTATACCAAATAAATTAATAAAAGAGGGGGTTGACCCCCCGTGGTACACAAAAAAGGTCAGATCACTGCTACAGAAGAAAATAAAAATGCATGCAAAATTTAAAAAGACACAGAATCCACAAGACTGGCCATATTTTACTGAAACTCGCAACTTAGCGCGGACTTCAATGCGAGAAGCCTATAGTAGTTACCACAACGAAATCCTGTCTCGTAATCTTGCAGAAAATCCAAAGAAATTCTGAACATATGTGAAGTACACTAGCGGCAAAACACAAACAATACATTTACTACGCGATAGCAATGGTAATACTACCGATGACAGTACTGCTAAGGCAGAATTACTAAACACAGATTTCCGAAATTCGTTCACCAAAGAAGACGAAGTGAACACTCCAGAATTCAATCCAAGACCAGCTACCAGCATGCGAAACTTAGAAGTAGATGTTCCTGGAGTAGTAAAACAACTTAAGTCACTAAACAAAAACAAATCTTCCGGGTCAGATTGTATACCAACTAGATTCCTCTCAGAGTATGCTGATGCAATAGCTCCGTACTTAGCCATAATTTACAACCGATCACTCAGCGAAAGATCCGTACCCAAAGACTGGAAAGTTGTCCAAGTTACTCCAATATTCAAGAAAGGCAATAGGAGTGATCCCCAAATTTACAGGCCAATCTTATTGACGTCGATTTGCAGTAAAATTTTGGAACATACACTTTGTTCGAACATTACGAACTACCTAGAAGAGAACGACCTATTAACCAATAGTCAACACGGATTCAGAAAGTATCGCTCTGGCGAAACACAGCTTGCCATTTATTCACATGCAGTGATAAGTGCCATCGACAAGGGATCTCAAATCGATTCCATATTTCTGGATTTCCGGAAGGCTTTTGACACTGTACCCCACAAGCGGCTTCTAATGAAATTGCGTGCTTATGGAATATCTCCCAATTGTGCTATTGGATTCACGATTTCCTATCAGAAAGGACACAGTTCGTTGTAATTGACGGTAAGTCATTGAGTAAAACAGAAGTGATATCTGGCGTTCCACAGGGAAGCGTTATAGGTCCCCTACTCTTCCTTGTGTTTATAAACGATTTAGGAGACAATCTGAATAGTTCCCTTAGACTTTTCGCGTATGATGCTATCGTTTATCGGTTAGTGAAGTCAACAGAGGATGAAAAGCAACTGCAAAGCGATTTAGACAAAATTTCTACATGGTGCGAAAATTGGTAATTGACACTAAATAAAGAAAAGTGTGAAGTAATACACATGACCACTAAAAGTAATCCGCTGAACTTCAATTACACGATAAATCAGTCAAACCCAAAGGTCGTAAATACTACCAAATACCTAGGAGTTACAATTACGAACAACTTTGACTGGAGAGAACACATAGGAAATATTGTGGGGAATGCGAACGCTTCGAAGATGCACCAGCTCTACCAAAGAGACTGCCTACATCACACTTGTGGATCCTCTCAAGGAGTACTCTTCCCCATTGTGGGACCCTCACCATGTGGGACTGACGGAAGATATTGAGAAGGTTCAGAGAAGGGCAGCTCGTTTTGTTTTATCAGTTTACGGGGGGGGGGGGGGGGGAGCGTACGGAAATGTTGCACAAATTGGTTGGGGTGGAAATCATTAAAAGAAAGACGTTATTCATTGCGGCGTGATCTGTATGCGAAGTTTCAATCACCGACTGTTACTTCTGAATGTGAAAATATTTTGCTAGCACCCACCTACATAGGAAGACATGACCAACCCAATAAAATAAGAGAAATCAGATCGAAAACAGAACGATTTAGGTGTTCTTCCTTCCCGCGCGCTATTAGAGAATGGAACGATAGAGAAAAGTTATGAAAGTGGTTATTGAACCCTTTTCCAGGCACTTAAATGTGATTTGCAGAGTATCTATGTATATGTAGATTTAGAAAAGAACAATTATGATAAAAGTTCTAAATTACAAAATCCATACTTCGGTTCTTTTTTCCCGAAAATTCATCAATCACTTTGTCGTTGATATTTGATGGCTTCTGCGAACTGACATGAGAGCCAGTCCACTTAGTCTCTCTTGTCCACACGCGTTTCTCAGGCACGTCTTCAATCGCTTGACAGTGGAGAAAGTCCTCTCCACAGTTGTAGTGGTCACAGGAAAAGAAGCAAATATTTTGAGGAGCGTGAATATTTTAGGGAGAAGTACCCTATTACATTCGCATAAGGCCTCAATGGCACAAGAAGGCTTGTCGTGTTCCATTTTTCCCCCAAGACAATTCCCACCATATTTTCATACAGTTTCAAAGATTCAACATCTGTTTTCTCAGTTGTTGTTGTTTAGGTTGGTAAAAAGCACTGAAGTGTTATCAGAAGCTCTTTATGGTCGTTGAATCTGCATTTAAGCTGATCTATCAGATCGTCTAGGATTGATACTGCCACCGATAAAATAGGTTTGAGGTTCTTCAGTTGAGTAATTATTTCTATGGCGTTGTCGAGGAGCGAATCTTGGAAAATGGATTTCTTCACCAACATCACTCATTAAAGATTCTGCTGAAGATCGATTGTTTTCCTTAAATTTTCGAAATGTCCAACAATATTTTCAATGTGGTTAACGGCAGACTTAAGGTCACAATAGGGAGACTGAAGCACTTTACAGACAGACATTGTGGCAGAGAATGTGTTAGCCAAGAAACACAGGCACACTACAAATTCACCATCAATATAGACTTTAAGAACGACGATGCTTTAAATGATGTCTCAATATCCTGACTTTCGCTAAGACTTTCTAGAGTTTCAACAATAGCCTTAAAAATCTCCTTAAACTTCAGGAAACTGTTGTGATTCTCCACCCATCTGGTTTCACACATGGCTGTTAAATTTTCTCATTTAGTATTAGGAAAGTTCGATTTTATGATTTCAATAGAGCTGTCCTCTTTGGAGATGCCTTTATAAAGTTTGTCACAGTTTTTACGATTTCAATACAGTTTCTAGCACATGGGACACTGCAGGAGTGACATAAAGCCAAATTCAGAGAATGGGAACTACACTTGACATATAGCGCTTTAGGAATTTTTTTTTTTTTCACTATTTTCCTGCACTCCTTTGAATGAGCCCTTCATGGCAAAGGCTCCGTCTTACCCTTGACCTGTCATGTTTGTCATCTCCACTCCTAAGTCGTTTAGAGTAGAAAGAATCGTGTTTGCTAGCCCCTACCCAGTTGTGTCGTCAGCTTTGACAAAACATAAAAAATCATCCTTGCAAACAAAAAAATAGGTCTTTCTTCTTTAACATACCTTACACAGATTGAGACTTGACAAATTCCTGACTTAGCGTTTTTCAGTCCTTGAGTCTCAGCGCATGTACTGAAGCTGCCAGAATGTCAAATCGCCGGCCGCGGTGGCCGAGGGGACTGAGGCGCTCCAGTCACGGTCTGCACGGCCACTACGGTCGGGGGTTCGAATCCCCCCTAGGGCATGGATGTTTGTGCTGTCCTAGTTCGTAAGTAGTTCATAAGTAATTTGTAAGTTTAGGGACTGATGACCCCGAAGTTAAGTCCCATAGACTGTACAAACATTTTGAAAAAAATGTCAAATCTTTAAAAATTAAAAAAAACATGGAAGTAAAGCAAAACCGCATATCTGAATCAGCGAAAAAATTGATGTAACTACCATCTATCTACAAGAGAATAAAATAGCGCGTAAGTAGATTGTTTAGGATGTGGTAAACAGTTAAACAATACCACGTTAGTGCGAAAGCGCACGCAGCACATTGTTACCGTTTGTTAGGCACCTACAGTTTTCGAAAGAGTCTCCTTGGTTATCGTTTAGTTTATGAAAATGGACAACGTGGCTCAAGACGATATTTTCACTGAGGAAAACATTGTTTCTTGGCTGAATTTAGCATATGAAAGTGGAGATACCTTTTTCAGAGTGAGTCGCAGAGATGAGAAAGATGTTTTTTTGAATTTATTCAAATAACAGTAGTATGAAACTTAGTACTGTCAGTGATGCTTTTCTTCCGGTTTTTATTAATAATCAGTGGCGGCGATTAGGGGGGGAGGGGGCAGGGGGGCAGTTGCACCGCCACTTTATGGGAAAAATATGATTAAATTATGCACGTTTTTAGCGTAGTAACACTTGTATACTTTTAAAACTGATTTGCACAATTGTAACATAGCTGTAAGTGGGAATTATGGTGGTACACATGCTGAGAGTGTATTGCCTGTAAGTAAGACTACTCAGTCTAATAGTCCTTCTCGGGTTCAATTTGAACCAAGAGATCCAATTCATGGTAGACAAGCAGCATCACAGTTTTTTTTTTTTTTTTTTTTTTTTTTTTTTTTTTTTTTTTTTTAATGCTCCTTTTCAACCTATTATTGTTAAGAACCCAGAAACAAAGGGTAGAAAGTTTAGAAGTATGCGGTACACAAATTACAATTGGTTACAATACAGTGTTGCTGCTGATAAAGCTTTTTGCTTCCCATGTCGTTTTTTCGGTTCCACAGGTTGTTATGATGAAACATTCATATCTAATGGGTTTAAAAACTGGAAAAAAGTAGTCCAACGCTTTAAAGAGCACGAAAAAACTCCTTCTCACCTCAGTGCTCTTCAACGTTGGAAGGAAGGTTTTGAAAGTAAAGGAAGTGTGGTAAGCAAAATATCAACACATCATCAAGAAGAAGTTAAAAAAATCGTGATTATCTGAAGATTTTATTCCAGTCCCTACTTTTCATGGCCAAGCAGGGAATAGAAAATGAGGACTCTGAAAACAGGGGTAATTATGTCGAGTTATTGAAGCTGAGATCAACGGAAAACTCTGTATTAAAACAAACATTTTTAGACAGAGATAAGTATTTCAATTATGTTCATCACGATGTTCAAAATGAAATGATTGAAATCATGGCAAATTTTGCCAGGCAGTACATATTTGATGATGCTAAAAAATCGAAACAATTCTTCGTGATTGTTGATGAAACTCCAGATGTGTCACATCAAGAACAATTGACTCTTGATATAAGATATGTAACAGAAAAGCTCGAAATCAAAGAGAGCTTTCTTGGCTTTTACAAAAATGATTTGACTGACGGTGAAACGTTATACAAGATGCTTGTTTCAATTTTCGGTGAACTTGGCATTTACCTTAAAAATATAATTGCTCAGTGCTATGACGGAGCGGAGAAACATGAGTGATTCTTACAAGGGTGTCGCTGTGAGGATGAAAGAACGAAACCCGTATGTTATGTTTGTACATTGCTATATGCATTCTCTAAATCTTGCACTTGCCGATGCATCTAAAAACATTCCTTCTGTTCGCAACGTTTTTAGCACAGTCCAACAACTATACTGTTTTATTGAGGCTTCTCCTAAAAGACATGCAGTATTTGCCACAGTAAAAAGTGCAGCATGTGCAGTCAAAGAAGGAATAAATAAGGATTTGTCCTTGAAAGCACTAAGTTCAAATGTTTGTAAATCTATCGGACCAAACTGTGTGGTCATCAGTCCGTAGCTTACAAACTACTTAAACCTAGGTAAACTAACCTAAGGACAAACACACACACCCATGCCCCAGGGAGGACTCGAACCTCCACGGCGAGCAACCGCGCGCTCCGCAGCGAGACGCTTTAGACCGCTTTTTTTTTTTTTTTTTTTTTTTTTTTTAATTTTTAAAAGCGGCCGGGAATCGAACCCGGTCGGCTACTCCACCGCGGCAAGCACTAAGTGACACAAGATTTAGCAGTAGATATGAAAGCTTGCGAGCAGTTCAACAGCACTTAATAGATATACTGCACACTCTGGAAAATACTGAAGCTACTGACTCCATAACTGGTGGAGATGCTCACGGATTGATCATCTTGAATACTATGAAGTACGTTTTTGAAAAAAACTAACATTCTTTCAAAGTACATACAGAATCATGATGTATCCATTCATGAACTAGTCCAGGTTGCTGACAGCGTAGTTATGTCCATAAATTGTTTGAGAAATGAAGAAGAGTTCCAAAAGTTTTTGACTGAAGCAATTGATTTTTGTGAAAGACATGGCTTTGAGGGGCCAACAGTTCAACACAAGAGAAAACTTCCACAAAAGATAGGAGGAGGAGATGTTAATCCCGAATATGATTCACCTGAAGTCTACTTTTTAAAAACATTTTACTACCCTCTGCTAGATACACTCAGTGAGAACATTAGGTCACGATTTAAAAAAAAAAAAAAAAAAAAAAAACAACTGGCTCTACTCTGCTACATGGAACTACTGCTGACGGCTTCGATGAAGAACAACTCAATTTGTAACGACCGTATCAAAGAAGCATGTTTTGCTGTGAGTTCCGCATTTGGTTTGGAAAATGATAATTTAGTCTCAGAAATAGATGTATTTTCAAGAAAGAAGCATGATTCAGACTAAATAGATCGTCATCTTGTGCCAAATTTGGTTTCACAATTTAAGTCTGAAAATGTTCACAACCAGTATGTATTCCCTAATTTGTTCAAGCTACTGCAACTTTTTTTGACTATCCTGGTGTCCACTGCAACGGCAGAACGATATTTCAATGTCCTCAAACGGATCAAAAACTAATTGAGGAATTCTATGCTTCAAGAACGTTTAACACATTTAGCTATACTAGCCATTGAAAAAGATTCGGCTAAAAACATCAAATTAGAAGAATTGTAGAAATTTATGCCAGGCAGAAACCAAGGCACATAGCTTTGTTTTAAAGCAATTATGCTTTGACAAGACGTATCATGTTAAATTACGCTATTGTCTGTTATTTTTGTTTATAATTCAACTAATGTTGTATTTTAATAGACAACTTAATTAAACAACTTATGGCAATTACAATTGTATATTATCTTTTGTTTTTCCTCACATTTGGTATTATAGGCCTGTAGGTGCAAAAATCAAACTATAACATGAAAGAATTTCTTACAATGCCATTTTTAGTTTTAGATTTTATTGTGCCCCCCCCCCCCCCCCCCACTTCTAACGTCCAATCGCCGCCACTGTTAATAATATTATTGATATTGTCATTCTCATTAATACGTGAATCTGAGCTAAATCACTGATGCTCCTAAATTAATTTACAAGGTTCTTTACCTAGAATCACAGTTGTCCGTATGCAAGACTGCTAAAAGTAATTCAGTTGCCAATGAAAACGACAGTAGCATATTTGTAGCTATTGCCGGTTTTCGCCGCTAGGGGCGTTTCTGCAAGTTATCGTAACAACTACTTGTGCAACTCGTCTCCGCTGCTTGCGCATGAGCAGTAGCACTCTCGGTTACTTATTGTCAGTTTTTCGTTGGGAAATAATGAAATATTGACATGTCCGTTTTAAGTTGAATTGAATCAGACACTGTTTTGTAACTCTTGGTTATTTACTTATGAAGATCAATTATAATTTGAGAAAATACCATTCCTATATGTTTAAAAAATAATTATCTTTGGAAAATTTCGGGGGGTGTTTCAACCCCTTGAACCCCCCCCCCCCTCTGGGTACGGCCTTGTGCGTAATTGCTTTAAGGGTGGGTGGGGAGGGGGGACGCGACACAATACCGCGCCCTCCCCCATGGAACAAGCCATAGACCATAGATATACTGCGCATGACGTCATTATACTGAAACCAACATCTACGTCACGTGACTCGGGGCAGGGAACCCTGTTCATTATTACACGGAATGTGAAGTGCAACTGAGAGTCGCAGTTTGTCTCCTTGCTGGTGCAAATTAAGCTTAGATTTCGACAATAAAACGTCATATCGTATTCTTATTACATATGGGTACAATGGGCGTTAATTCTCCGTAATTCGCAATATCAGTGCAACTGTTACAATTTTTACTTGTGCCTAGATGAAATGTATTCAGTACTTTTTACAAGTGCAGTGCTTAAGTGAATGCGTGTTTTGTTGTACTGTGAGTCTTTTACTTTGTAGCTTACAGAGGAGACGAAATATTAGTCTGACAAGCAGCAAGAGTTTTCATACGATTCCTCAACAATACATGTGAAATATTTTGCCGTGCTTTTACATATACCTGATATCGGTTTGCATTCATGATGTTCGATTTTAATATAACACAAGCGTTTATATTTTATTACTTTTTCCACATACAGTGAAGCCAAAACGTAAAACAAGAAAAATATTGCCTATTTACATTAAATAATAATGTGATCAAAAAATTATTGATGTACGTCACATGAACTGGTTTTATAGGGATAATAAACAGTCTGTATTCATCTTCAGCGTTGTGGAACGCTATTAATGGCAGATCTGCCCATAAATTACTTACTTGTTGACATGTATATTCAGTCAAGACATGCTGTAATAATCTTCCATTAAAAAATTGCATTCGTCAGTTGGGAAACAAGTAAAAAGTTTATAGTGCAACACAGACATTGAGGATCTGTAATTCCTTTGCTTGTAAACGCAACTGACAATAATTTTCGGCTGGTCACATGTGAAAACGATACTCACCGCATTAATGTCAGTAATACTGAGAGATCACGTTAGCCGGCCGCGGTGGCCGAGGGGACTGAGGCGCTCCAGTCACGGTCTGCACGGCCACTACGATCGGGGGTTCGAATCCCCCCTCGGGCATGGATATTTGTGCCGTCCTTAGGATAAGCTAGTTGATAATTAGTTTGTAAGTTTAGGGACTGATGACCCCGTAGTTAAGTCCAATAATCTATACAAACATTTAAACATTTAGATCACGTTACTTTTATATATTACATGTGTAATAGGAATACGAGAAGACGCTTTATTGTTAAAATCAACACTTGACTTCACCTGTAAAATTAAAGCACAGTGGTTCGTAATGACGAAGCCAAAGTCACATGACTCGGGGCAATTAGATGTTGCTTTCAAACTACAACGTAGCTAAGATAGAGACATGCGCAGTTTATGTTATCGTTGGTCTATGGAACAAGCAACAACCACGATACCATGTCCGTAAGGGACTCAGCTAGGGAGTGGCGTAGTGAACAGAACGACTAGCAGGCAGGATGAGAGGCAGGATGAGGCGGGATCGTTTCCTTGCTAGACAAAATTTTTAAACCTTTCCAACTCTTTTGATTTAAAGACCACTGGAAGTTCATGTAGGAAATTTCTTTGTATTTAGATTTATAATAGTTGCAATATGACTGCCCGTTACGCGCTAGTGTTACCTATTTAAATTTGTTTTATTAGAATTAAAGCCCGAGATTTCTGAAATCTGAGGCCTCCAAAAATTGATATAAAATTAGTGCTAAGTGCAGTGGTGTCATTCGGTAGGCGTTTTTTTTTTTTTTTTTTTTTTTTTTTTTTTTTTTTTTTTTTTTTTTTTTTTTTAAATTGTGATTTCCATTCCCCTAAAAAGGAGCGGGCTGGCAGCGTTCACTGGCGCTCTTCAGCCTACAGAAATAAAAGTTGACATAGAAGAAACATACAAACATAAAGGAGATAAAATGTTGGAGGTAACACAGACATAAAACGGAGATGTAAAATGGAGATAAAACAAAGTACATAAAACGGAGGGAAACGGCGGCGCCATAAAAGATTTGTAACGGCGGTACTGGTGAATAAAAACAGCTGCCCGAAGGTCAGTGGCACACACACAACTAAAATGATCGCAGGGCGGCAGCTAAGGGTAGACCGTCCGCTATTGTGGAGTTAAAACGAAAAAAACAAAACACACGCTCGGAGAAATACACAAGTTAAAACTGGCAGTGTCGGCTACGGGTTGGCCGTTCACTGTTGTAAAATAAAACAATGGAACTAAAGGCACCACACTCGTCGAAGCACTCACTTGTACGCACAAAGAAGGTGCCACAGATGGCGGAGCACTTACGGCAATGAAGATGTGGTGTGGGGGGAAAAGGGGATGAGGGAAGAGGGAGAGGGTGGGGAGGAAACACAGGGCCGGTGGGGAAGTTACGGGGGGGATGATGTCCCAGGAAGCCACGGGGAAAAAGGAAAGGGGAGGGCAGTAAGGGGAGGATCCGGACAGCCGGGGGTAGGAGGAGGGGAGAAAGGGCGGGAAGGGAGATAAAGTCGGGACCCTCAGGGAGAGAAGGGGGACGGAAGGAAGGGGTAGTACGACCTATGATGATCGCCTGGGTTTATGTAGGATTCATAGACAGGAACCACTGGTTGCACCAAGCAGCAAAGAGGTCAAGGTGTTCTTGGAGCAGGCGGTTGGAACGGGCGAGGGTGGAAGCTAAGGCAAGGAAACGGGGTCATCAGCATATTGGAAGAGGTGTACAGGAGGGGCAGGCTTAGGCATATCAGAGGTATACAGGAGGGGAGAAAGGAAAGAGCCTTGGGGCACACCAGCAGAGGGATAGAAAAGACAGGAGTGGGTGTTCTGGATGGTAACATAGGTAGGGCGGTTGGAGAGGAAGGAGGCAATGACCCAGACGAGGTTGATGGGATGAGCATAGGTTTGGAGTTTGAAGAGCAGGCCAGAGTGCCAGACCCGATCGTAGGCCTGTTCGAGGTCTAAGGACACAAAGATGGCGGCGCGACGGGAATTTAGCTGGAGGGAAAGGAGTTGCGTAAGGCGAAGGAGTTGGTCGTCAGTGGAGAAGGAAGGATGAAAGCCACATTGGGTGTCTGGGAAAAGGTGGTGGATTCAAAGGTGGTGATGGATGCGACGGGACAGGATGCATTCAAAGACCTTGCTGAACACTGAGGTGAGGCAAATGGGACAGTAGGAGGAGGCATCAGGGGGGGGTTGTTGGGTTTGAAGAACATGAGGACTCGGGAGATTTTCCACAGGCTGGGGTAGCAGCCATCGTAGAGGATGGTGGTATAGAGGGAAGCAAGAGTGGTGAGGAAAGGGAGGGGACATTCCTTGAGGTGGCGGTATGTGATGCGATCGCGGCCAGGAGCCGTGTTGCGTTTGGTGCGCAGTATCAATTGTATGTCTTGTGCAGTGTTGGGGGTGTTAATGTCTGATGGGGGGATGTGGTCCAGGTAATGGAAGCCGGGAGCCAGGGGTGGGATGGAGACATCGGTTTTTTCATGGAAATCTCGGAACAAGGAATAATCAAAGTTAGGATTGTCAGGGATGGAGAAGACATCAGAGAGGAAAGAGGTAAAATGGTTAGCCTTAGTGGCATTATTAGGAATGGGCTGGTCAAGGTGGAGGAGAGGGTACGTGGGCATAGGTTTCGATCCAGTAAGGCAGTGGAATGCGTTCCAATACCGGGACGAGTTAATGGGGAGATGGGCATTAAGCCGTGTCACTGTTGATGCCAGTCCCGGCGTTTTTTGGCAGTCAGGAGGCTGTGCACGGTTTCGCTGGAGTTGCCGGTGGCGGAGGAGTGTATCCTGGTCCCGCAGAAGAAGGACAGCCTGTGGAGGGAGTGTGGGACGGTGCGGCTGGACAGCTTTGGTAGGGATGTGCGAATGGATAGCAGGAGTACTGTATCCCGGGAGGAGGAAGGTTTCGTTGAGGAGAAAGGAATCCACGTGGTGTTGGTTTAAGGTGTTCATCAGGAGGACCTTATTGGTGGGAAGAGAACGAATATTGGAGTACAAGATGTTAAATCGTTGCTGCGCCATAATGAGGTTGAAAGGCGGGGAGAGGGAGAGGGAAAGGGAGGCTAAACTAATGTGTGGGGCTGTCGGTTTGGGAGAAGGTGAAGTGGATGTGATTTTGGGAGGTTGTAGCCTTAAAATCTAGGTTGAAGAGGAAGCGAGTAGCCAGGGAGACTTGGTGGAGGGTGTGAGGGCGCTGGAAAGGGTGGATACTTTGGAGGACGATAGTCAGGAACCGGATGATGTCCTCTGCTGTGGGGGGGAGGGCATAAGGAGTTATTGACGGAAATTGTGGGATAAGTGGGAGGGACAAGAACGGTGAGTTCTTCTTTGGTGGGAGGGGAGCGAGACTTACACTTATAAGAGTGCGTGGGATGTGCCCCACTGCAGGTGTTACAGGAAGGGGTGGCAGAGAGGTTTGGGCAGGAGGTTTGAAAGCGTTGGCCTTTGCAGTGTGGGCATACAGGGAGGAGACTGCAATGCTCGGCAAGGTGGTCATTATAGGTGAGGCATCGGGAGCAGCGGTATGACTGGGGAGGTGCTCGGGAAGTTTCCACCTGGTGGAGGCGGTTGTAAATGAGGGCCCGTTTACGGAGGAGGTGGGTGATGGATGGTGCATCTTCAGTGAAGACATGCATGAGGTAGGTGGGGCCTGTCGCATTGTTAATGCGACGAGCGGAGCGGATGGATAGACAGGGATCCTGCCAGAGTTCCTCCAGCACTTCTTCCTCTGTGATCCCCAGGTTCAATTTGGTGATCACAGCAGTGAGGGTGGGAGGAAGATGGGGAGGAGGGGATTGGAGGCTGGAGGCTGGAGGGGGGAGGGGAGGGGGACAAGGTAGCATTGGGTCCAATGTGGATGTGGGGGATCTTGTGGAGTATCTGTGTGTGGAGGTCGGGGTCAGGTGATTAGGGGAGAACAGAGTCCATTAATAGGATGATTCGGGAGATGGGGGCAGAAGGGGCATACTGCTGGAAGAGGAGAGTGAGGGCACGGCAGTCTAGGAGTTGGGGGTCAGGGTTATTGAGGACGAAAGTGTGGAGAGCAGGGGGTTGGGAGGGGAGGATGGGTGGCAGGGGAGGTGGTGCAGGCTGGGTAGGGGGGGAGAGGGGCGGCTTCCATCGGGGCCGGTGGGCCAGTGGCGAGAGGGTCGGCGGGCTTTTTTGTCACCGAGGAGGAGGCGTCTGTGGATGCTCGTTCTGTCTTCTTTGGTTTTAGGAGTGCCTGGAAGACAGGAGTAGGGATAGGGGTGACTGGAAGGTGGCGCGGAGCCGGCCCTGTGGCAGCGGCAGCATCGTCGGGCGGGAGAGGAGAGGAGTCCACGGTGGTCTGCCAGGTGCGAACTGTGGCACAGTCACTGCGGGAGTCGGGAAGGGGAGGAAGGAAGTGAGTGGGGGAACGGAGGAAGAGGCAAGAGAGTGTGGGACGAGGGAAGCATCTTGTGTGGGGGCAGAGGAGAGGGCGACAGCTGACAGAGTGGTGAGGGTGAGGAGGGAGGGAATCGTGGCAGGGAGGAGATGGGAAGATGTGCTCCAGGGGATGGTGGTGGGGGCATGGGAGGGCGAGGTAAAAATGACGGTGGAGGACACAGTAGTAGGGGGCAAGGTCGACATTTCAGAGTCGAAGAGTCACCTTAATTGTCTGATTGCGGTGGACGCATTTAAAAAACTTACACTTCACTGGAGCACAGCACACAACACTTGACGTAGCACTGTTAAAACTGTCTTTCCAGGCCCTTGAGAAGGGGGGGGAGGGAAGTGCGGGGCAGACGAAAAACGGCGGGGAAGGAGGTGTTAGGGAGGAGCCATAGGGACTCCAGGGCAGGGAGGGGGTAGCCAAGTGGGGGAGTGGTAGGGGAGGGGGGGGGGAGAGGGGGCCCTTTATCTATGGGGGGATCAGAGCTAGTAGGACTGGTATATGTCGGAATGGAGGACATCATCAGGGAAGGGGAGGCGGCGGAAATTACCCTGGGAGGGGCCCAGGGTTGGTAAGGATAGGGTGGACCAGGGGGTTGCGGGAGTCCATTTTACGGGTGGTATAGAGGATACGGATATGCTGGCGGTATTCAAGGAGGTGGGGAAACGGGATCAGGTCATACAGGATCCACGTGGAGGAAGGGAGCCAGATGCGGTAGGTGAGGCGGAGGGCGTGGCGCTCAAGGACTTGAAGGGCTTTGTAGTAGGATGTGGGAGCGGAGATCCAGGTGGGATGGATGCTGCAGAGGACAGGACGCATGAGGGAGCGGTAGGTGTAGAGGATGGTGGAGGGGCTGAGACCCCACATCCGTCCGGTGAGGAGTTTGAGGAGGTTAAGGCGGGAGAGGGCTTTCTGTTGGACAGTGCGGAGGTGGGGGATCCAGGAAAGGTTACGGTCGAGGGTGAGGCCAAGGTACTTCAGGGTGGGGGTGTGGCGGATAGGACGGTTGTGGAGGGTAAGGTAGAAATTATGGAGACGGAAGGAGGGGGTGGTACGACCTATGATAATTGTCTGGGATTTGTCAGGATTGACGGAGAGGACCCACCGGTTACACCATGACGCGAATTGGTGAGGTGGGTCTGGAGCAAAAACTGGGAGGGGGCGAGGGCTAGGAAGGCGGTGTCGTCAGCATATTGTAGGAGATAGACTGGAGGCTCGGGTTGGGGCATGTCGGCGGAGTAGATGAGATAAAGGAGAGGAGAGAGGATGCGACCTTGGGGCACCCCGGCAGAGGGGTAGAACAAATGGGAGTCGGAGTTGCAGACAGTGACATAGGAGGGGCCTTGGGTGAGAAAGGAAGCAATGAGGCGGACCTAATTAATAGGAAGGGCATAGAACTGGAGCTTGAAGAGGAGACCGGAATGCCATACACGGTCGTAGGCTTTTTGGATATCGAGGGACACAAAAATTGCGGAGCGACAGGAGTTGAGTTGGCCAGATAGGTGATGAGTTAGGCGAAGGAGCTGGTCGTCGGCAGAGGAGGGTCGGAAGCCACATTGGGAAAGGGGGAGGAACTGGTGGAGATGGAGGTGCTGATGGATACGATGGGAGAGGATGGTTTCCAGGACCTTGCTGAACACGGAGGTAAGACTGATGGGACGGTAGGATGAGGTCTGGGATGGGGGCTTGTCAGGTTTTAGGAACATGAGAATACGGGAGGTCTTCCACAGGTCGGGGTAAGAGCCAGTGAAAAGGATGACATTATATAAGGTAGCAAGAGCTTCGTGGAAGGAGGGGGGGCAGGCTCAGAGGTGGCGGTAGGTCAGCCGGTCGTAACCGGGGGCGGAGTTGCGTTTAGTCCGAAGAGTGTCGATTATGTCACGGGCGGCAATGGGTGTGTTCAGTTCTGAGGGGGGGATGTGGTCCAAGTACTGGAAGCCAGGGGCGAGCGGAGGATTGGAGGTGTCGGTTCGCTCATGGACGTCTGGGATGAGACAATAGTCAAAGAGAGGATCATCAGGAATGGAGAAGACTTCGGAGAGGTAGGAGGCAAAGTGTTCTGCCTTAATGGCGTTGTCAAGAAAAGAACGGTCATCATGGAGAAGCGGGTAGCGGGGGGAGGAGTACCTGCCAGTAAGGCGGCGGAAGGCATGTCAGTACTTGAGGAGTTGACAGGGAGCGTTGAATTGAGGCAGGTGCATGTCTGGCGCCAGTCCCGGCGTTTTTTCCCGAACAAGAGATTTCGGATGGGGCGTTTGATTTGCCGGTGGCGTTGGTGTGTTTTCCGGTCACGGGTCCAGAGGAAGGAGCGGTACAGACGGCAGGATTCGCGAAGGAGAAGGACGGCCTGTGGAGGAAGGGTAGGATGGTGAGGATAAATCGCCCGGGTGGGTGATGTGGGCCTGGACCGCATCAGCAACTGTCTGCTGGAGGAAGGAGGAGGCATGATCAATATCGGCGGGAGTGTGGAGGGGAAGTGGGTGGCTTGCGACCGAGGTGTCAATGGACCAACAGTAGGTATCCCAGTCGGCACGGAAATAATCATGAACGAGTTTGGGAGGGGGCAGAGGACGGGGAGCATGGGCAGGGCCGGGGCGGTGGTCAAGGGTAAGTAGGACAGGGGCGTGGTCACTGCCTATCGGTAGGCGTTGTTTTTTTTTTCTTTATTGTGGTTTCAATTCCCCTAAAAAAGGGGCGGGCTGGCAATGCTCACTGGTGTGCTTCAGCCCACAGAAATAAAATTTGACAGCGGAGAACATAAAAACACAAAGGAGATAAAATTTTGGAGATAACACATACATAAAACGGAGATTTAAAATGGAAATAAAACAAAGTACATAAAATGGAGGAAAACGGTGGTGACATAAAATACTTGGAACGGCGAAAGTGGTGAATAAAAACAGTTGCTTGAATGTCAGTGGTACACACACAATTAAAATGAGCATAGGGCGGCGGCTGTGGTGAGACCATCCGCTATTGTGGAGTTAAAACAAAACAACGCAACACACACTCGGAGAAATACACAAGTTAAAACTGACGGTGACAGCTGCGGGTTTGCCTTCCACTGTTGTAAAATAACACAATGTAGCTAAAACACACCACACTTGTTGAAGCACAAAGGAGGTTCCGTAGATGGTGGGGCACTGACAGCATTGAAGATGTGGTGTGGGGGGAAAGGGGATGAAAGGAGTGGGAGAGGGTGGGGAGGAGCCACAGAGCCGGTAGGGAAGGGGCGGGGGGACGATGTCCCAGAAAGCCATGAGGAAGAAGGATGGGGGAGGGCGTTAAGAGGAGGATCCGGAGGGATGGGGGACGGAGGAGGGGAGAAGGGACAGGAAGGGAGGAATAGTCGGGGCCCTCAGGGAGAGAAGGGGGAGAGGGAGCAAGGAGAAGGATCACAGCTGGTATGAAGGGTAGATGTCAGTTCGGAGGGCATCATCCGGGAGGGGCAGGTTAAGGAAGTTGCCACGGGAAAGGATCCAGAGGGTGGACAAGTGGAGAGCAGGAGGATACAGTGGTGGAGGCACGGCAATGTACCAGGTGCAGAGAGGAGGGGATGGACTAGAGGATCAGACAGATCTGATTTGCGGGATATGTAACGGAGGCGGAGATGTTCAATAAAGAGAACGAGTCGGGGGAAAGGAATGAGATCATAGAGAATCCACATGGGGGAGAGGGGATAAAGGGGGATACGGAAGGCGAGGCGGAGGGCATAGTGCTCAGTATCTCCAGAGATTTGTAGAAGGATGGGGGAGCGGAGATCCAGGTGGGATGGGCGACACAGAGGACAGGGCGGATGAGGGATTTGTAGGTATAGAGGATGTTAGAAGGGTTGAGGCCCCATGTTCGGCCAACAAGGAGTTTGAGTAGGCGGAGGTGGGAGCGGGCTTTTTCTTGGATAGTGCTTAGATGGGGAGTGCAGGAGAGGGTGCGATCAATAGTGAGGCCCAGGTACTTTAGGGTAGGGGTGAGACGAATAGGACGTTTACGGAGGGTCAGATAAAAACCTCGGGGATGGAAGGAAGGGGTAGTATGACCTAAGATGATTGCCTGGGTTTTGGTAGGATTTATAGACAGGAGCCACTGGTTGCACCAAGCGGCAAAGAGGTCAAGGTGTTCTTGGAGCAGGCGGTTGGAACGGGCAAGGGTGAGAGGTAAGGTAAGGAAAGTGGTGTCATCAGCATATTGGAAAAGGTGTATGGGAGGGGCAGGCTTAGGCATATCCAAGGTATACAGGAGATACAGGAGGGGAGAAAGGACAGAGCCTTGGGGCACACCAGCAGAGGGATAAAAAATATGGGAGTCGGTGTTGTGGATGGTAACATAGGTGGGGCGGTTGGAGAGGAAGGAGGCAATGACCCGGACAAGGTTGATGGGAAGAAAATAGGTTTGGAGTTTGAAGAGCAGGCCAGAGTGCCAGACCCGATCGTAGGCTCGTTCGAGGTCTAAGGACACAAAGATGGTGGCACGATGGGAATTTAGCTGGAGGGAAAAGAGTTGCGTAAGTCCCGGCTTTTTTTGGCAGTCAGGAGGCTGCGCAAGTGTCGCTGGAGTTGCCGGTGGTGGAGGAGTGTATCCCGGTCAAGGGTTCGCAGGAAGGAGCGGTACAGGCGGCGGGATTCCCGCAGAAGAAGGACAGCCTGTGGAGGGAGTGTGGGACGGTGCGGCTGGACAGCTTTGGTAGGGATGTGGGAATGGATAGCATCAGACAAGGTCTGCTGAAAGAAGGAGGCAGCTCGGTTGATATCACCGGGAGAGTGGAGGGTGTAATATAATTAGCCAGGAGGGTCCCGTTAGTTTAAATAACTGAAGTATTCGATACTATAATTGGTCGTAGTATTGTAACCTCATGTTCCACGTTTATATTACATAAGCATTTTATAGCGCTTCTGTCAAGTCATTTTAATCATCATCTGTATTACTTGGGTTTTCTAACAAACTACATTAAGTAATTATTGAAGCTTAATGTCAAACAATAATGGAAACATTTATTAACACTGCGCTAATTGTTGTTTACTTACGATCTTTTATATTGTTTATTTTGATGTAAAAAACGTATTATTACATCTGTCATACTTTTATGTATATTTGCATAAAGCAGGAGTCATTAATATTTATTGGACAAATTGTTAAATATTTAAATGTTGTACTTCCATGTTCTAGAAGGTTCTAAAAATGTGATTGTGTATTAATACGCGCGAATTGGCGTGAATTGGGGGAGTCTCTGTAGTCAGTACTCAGTATCAGGTAGTAGTCTGTCTGGAAGAGTATGGAGAATGAAGTATGAGTCTGTGAGTAGTCTGGAGTAGTATGAAGTTACTAATGGAGTAGTTAGCATTGTTCTCAGTCAGTCTTGAAATGGATAAATAAATATACGTATAAAATGAAACGTGTCATATTTGTAGTTTCCACAAGACTCCTAAGAACCCGACGACATATTATAATTTTGTAATGTGTTAATGGCAGGCGAGCTACAAGATCTTCGAGAACACTGAACATCTGCAACAGGTGATGTATAAAAATGTGGCGTTAATTTATGTCCAGTAAAAAAACCAAATGCGCCACAAGGGGGAGAGGGTGCCCTTCGACCTGATGGGTGATGGAGAGGCGAAAGGCATCCCAGTCTGCTCGGGAGTAGTCATGGACGAGTTCAGGAGGTGGAGGCGGGCGAGGATTCTTTGGGCGATGGACATTGTGTGTGAGGGTATGGAGAACAGGGTCGTGATCACTGCTTATGGGGTCAAAAACGTCGGCGGATATGCGGCCAAGGAGATTGGGAGAGACAATAACGACATCAGTGGTGGTGTTGCTACAGGTCGGGTGTGGCATGGGAGCGGGACAATGTCGCCATTGATGGTAGGAATGAACTGATGCCACTGACGGAGTTAGGCAGGAATGCGGGAGTGGATATTGAGGTCAGCGGCGACCACGTAGGTTGTGAAGGTGCTATCGATGTGAGCAAGGAAGTCATAAGGGATGGGAACATGGGAGCGGACATAAATAGTAGCACAGGTGACAGTGAGGGAAGGGAGGAAGAGGGTGTGGATGAGATGTTCATAAGAGATGTTGAGGTGGGGATGTGGCCGAACCGGGTGGTGTCGGAGATGGCCGAAAGCTACTCCACCTCGTGCAGGGGGCAGGGGAGAGTCGTGGCGGTGTAGAATATAAGGTGTGGTACTGACGTGTATGTGAGGGAGGAGGAAGGTTTCGTTGAGGAGAAAGGCATCCACGCGGTGTTGGTTTAAGGTGTTCATCAGGAGGAGCTTATTGGTGGGAAGGGAGCGAATATTGGAGTACAGGATGTTAAATCGTTGCTGCGCCATAATGAGGTTGAAAGGTGGGGAGAGGGAGAGGAAAAGGGAGCGGGTGTGGGGACTAAACTAGGGTGTGAGGGCGGTCGGTTCGGGAGAAGGTGAAGTGGATCTGATTTTGAGAGGTTGTATCCTTAAAATCAAGGTTGAAGAGGGAGCGAGCGGCCAGGGAGACTTGGTGGAGGGTGTGAGGGCGCTGGAAAGAGTAGATATTTTGGAGGACAATAGTCAGAAACCGGATGATGTCCTCTGCTGTGGGGGAGGGCATAAGGAGTTATTGGCGGGAATTAGGGGATCAGTGGGACGGACAGGGACGGTGAATTCTTCTTTGATGGGAGGGGGGCGGGACTTACATTTGTAAGAGTATGTGGGGTGTACCACACCGCAGATGTTACAGGAGGGAGTGGCAGCGAGGTTAGGGCAGGAGGTTTGGAAGTGTTGGCCTTTGCAGTGGGGGCATACAGCAGGGAGACGGCAATTTTCGGCAAGGTGGTCGTTATAGGTGAGGCATCGGGAGCAGCGGTATGACTAGGGAAGTGCTCGGAAAGGTTCCACCTGGTGCAGGCGGTTGTAAATGAGGGCCCCATTGCGGAGGAGGTGGTTGACGGATGGCCCGTCTTCTGTGAAGACGCGCATGAGGTAGGTGGGGCCCGTCGCATTGTTAATGCGACGAGCTGAGCGGACGGATAGGCGGGGATCCCGCCGGCGTCCTCCGGCACCTCTTCCTCTGTGATCCCCGGGTTCAGTTTGGTGATCACAGCAGTGAGCGTGGGAGGACGACGGGGAGGAGGGGATTGGCGATTGGAGGCTGGAGGGGGGAGGGGGACAAGGGTGGCACGGGGTCCAAAGTGGACGCGGGGGATCTTGTAGAGGAGCTATGTGTGGAGGTCGGGGTCAGGTGATTAGGGGAGAACAGAGTCCCTCAATAGGATGATTTGGGAGATGGGGACAGAAGGAGCATACTGCCGAAAGAGGAGAGTGAGGGCACGGTAGTCTAGGAGTTGGGGTCAGGGTTATTGAGGACGAAAGTGTGGAGAGCAGGTGGTTGGGAGGGGAGGAGGGATGGCGTGGGAGGTGGTGCAGGCTGGGTAGGGGGGGAGAGGGGCGGCTTCCATCGGGACTGGTGGGCCAGTGGCGAGAGGGTCGGCGGGCTTTTTCGTCACCGAGGAGGTGGCGTCTGTGGATGCTCGTTTTGTCTTCTTTGGTTTTAGGAGTGCCTGGGAGGCAGGAGTGGAGACAGGGGAGACCGGAACGTGGCGCGGAGCCGGACCTGCGGCTGCGTCGTCGGGTGGGAGAGGACAGGAGTCAACTGCGGTCTGCCGGGTGCGAACCACGGCACAGTCACCGCGGGAGTCGGGGAGGGGAGGAAAGGAATCGAGTGGGGGAACGGAGGAAGGGGCAGGAGAGTGTGGGACGAGGGCAGCGGCTTGTGTGGGGGCAGAGGAGAAGGCGACGGTGGAGGGAGTGGTGAGGGTGAGGAGGGAGGGAATTGTGGCAGGAAGAAGAGGGGAGGATGTGCTCCAGGAAATGGTGGTGGGGGCATGGGAGGGCGAAGTAAAAATGATGGTCGAGGACACAGTGGTAGGGGGCAGGGTCGACATGGCAGAGTCGTACAGTCACCTTAGCTGTAGAACACTGCTCCAGGAATCAGCGGCGGTGGCGGACGTCCCTCCCGGCGGCCCAGGTGGGGGCGGGAGCGGCGCGGCGCGGCGCGATGCGGCGGCGGCGGTGGTGAGACGCGCTCCGACGGGCTGGCGGCCAGGCAGAGCGCGCTGGGCGGCGGTGAACCCGGCGTGGGCCGGAGGAGCTCCGTTCGGGGCGGCGAAAACACCGGAGGCGTCGGACGCCGACACGACGATGCTGCAGTCCGGATCGGCCGGGCGGTGGGGCCCTGATCGGCAGTCGGCGACAGCGGCACTTAACGGCGACAGCGGCACGTCGCGGCAGCAGACAACAGCCGAAGACGATAGCACACAAACGTAATAATAACTGCGAAACACGAAACAAATGCCGCACTAGCAACGTAGTAAGAACTATGAATGAATGGGTAGGCGTTTTTTTTTTTTTTTTTTTTTTCTTTATTGTCGTTTCAATTCCCCGAAAAAAGGGGCGGGCCGGCAGCGTTCACTTGCGCTCTTCGGCCTACAGAAATAAAATTTGTGAGCGGAGAACATAAAAACACAAAGGAGATAAAATTTTGGAGGTAATACAGACATAAAATGGAGATTTAAAATGGAGATAAAACAAAGTACATAAAATGGAGGAAACAGTGGTGACATAAAACATTTGAAATGGCGAAAGTGGTGAATAAAAACAGTTACTCGAATGTCAGTGGCGCACACACACAATTAAAATGAGCATAGGGCGGCGGCCATGGTGAGACCGTCCGCTATTTGGAGTTAAAACAAAAAACACAACACTCACTTCCAGAGATACACAAGTTAAAACTGACGGTGTCGGCTGCGGGTTGGCCGTCCACTGTTGTAATATAAAACAATTTAAACTAAAACACACCACACTTGTCGGAGCACAAAAGAGGTTCCATAGATGGTGGGGCACTGACAGCATTGAAGATGTGGTGTGGGGGGAAAAGAGATGAAGGAGATGGAGAGGGTGGGGAGGAGCCACAGAGCCGGTAG
This sequence comes from Locusta migratoria, assembly GCA_026315105.1. Lineage (NCBI taxonomy): Eukaryota > Metazoa > Arthropoda > Insecta > Orthoptera > Acrididae > Locusta > Locusta migratoria. Next base: position 661,021,971 of record CM048755.1, on the reverse strand, counting down.
GGAAGGGACGGGGGGGGGCTGACGTCCCAGGAAGCCACGGGGAAGAATGATAGGGGGGGCGGTAAGAGGAGGATCCGGAGGGACGGAGGAGGGGAGAAGGGACAGGAAAGGAGGGATAGTCGGGGCCCTCAGGGAGAGAAGGGGGAGAAGGAGCAAGGAGAAGGATCAAAGCTGGTATGAAGGGTAGATGTCAGGTCGGAGGGCATCATCCGGGAGGGGGAGGGTACGGAAGTTGCCACGGGAGAGGATCCGGAGGGTGGACAAGTGGAGAGCAGGGGGAATACAGTGGTGGAGGCGCGGCAATGTACCTGGTGCAGAGAGGAGGGGATGGACTAGAGGATTAGGCGGATCTGATTTGCGGGATATGTAACGGAGGCGGAGATTTTCAATAAACAGAACGAGTCTGGGGAAGGTAATGAGATCATAGAGGATCCGCGTGGGGGAAGGGGGATAAAGTGGGATACGGAAGGCGAGGCGGAGGGCATGGCGTTCCAGTATCTCCAGAGATTTGTAGAAGGATGGGGGAGCGGAGATCCAGGCGGGATGGGCGACACAGAGGACTGGGCGGATGAGGGATTTGTAGGTATAGAGGATGGTAGAAGGGTTGAGGCCCCATGTTCGGCCAACAAGGAGTTTGAGGAGGCGGAGGCGGGAGCGGGCTTTTTCTTGGATAGTGCGGAGATGGGGAGTCCAGGAGAGGGTGCGATCAATAGTGAGGCCCAGATACTTTAGGGTAGGGGTGAGACGAATGGGACGGTTATGGAGGGTCAGATAAAAATCTCGGGGACGGAAGGAACGGGTTGTACGACCTACGATGATCGCCTGGGTTTTGGTAGGATTTATAGACAGGAGCCACTGGTTGCACCAAGCGGCAAAGAGGTCAAGGTGTTCTTGGAGCAGGCGGTTGGAACGGGCAAGGGTGGGAGCTAAGGCAAGGAAAGCGGTGTCATCAGCATATTGGAAAAGGTGTACGGGAGGGGCAGGCTTAGGCATATCCGAGGTATACAGGAGGTACAGGAGGGGAGAAAGGACAGAGCCTTGGGGCACACCAGCAGAGGGATAAAAAAGACGGGAGTCGGTGTTGTGGATGGTAACATAGGTGGGGCGGTCGGAGAGGAAGGAGGCAATGACCCGGACGAGGTTGATGGGAAGAGCATAGGTTTGGAGTTTGAAGAGCAGGCCAGAGTGCCAGACCCGATCGTAGGCCCGTTCGAGGTCTAAGGACACAAAGATGGCGGCACGACGGGAATTTAGCTGGAGGGAAAGGAGTTGCGTAAGTCGAAGGAGTTGGTCATCAGTGGAGAAGGAAGGACGAAAGCCACATTGGGTGTCTGGGAGAAGGCGGTGGAGGTGGAGGTGGTGATGGATGCGACGGGATAGAATGGATTCGAAGACCTTGCTGAATACTGGGGTGAGGCAAATCGGGCGGTAGGAGGAGGCATCAGAGGGGGGTTTGTTGGGTTTTAGGAACATGAGGACTCGGGAGATTTTCCACAGGCGGGGGTAGCAGCCAGTGTAGAGGATGGTGGTATAGAGGAAAGCAAGAGTGGTGAGGAAAGGGAGGGGACATTCTTTGAGGTGGCGGTATGTGATGCGATCGTGGCCGGGAGCTGTGTTTCGTTTGGTGCGCAGTATCAATTGTATGTCGTGTGCAGTAATGGGGGTGTTAATGTCCGACGGGGGGATGTGGTCCAGGTAATGGAAACCAGGAGCCAGGGGTGGGATGGAGACATCGGTTTTTTCATGGACATCTGGGAACAAGGAATAATCAAAGTTAGGATTGTCAGGGATGGAGAATACATCAGAGAGGAAAGAGGCAAAATGGTTAGCCTTACTGGCATTATCAGGAAGGGGCTGGTCAAGGTGGAGGAGAGGGTATGTGGGCATAGGTTTCGATCCAGTGAGGCGGTGGAAGGCGTTCCAATACCGAGACGAGTTGATTGGGAGGTGGGCATTAAGCCGTGTCACTGTCTGATGCCAGTCCCGGCGTTTTTTGGCAGTCAGGAGGCTGCGCACATGTCGCTGGAGTTGCCGATGGCGGAGGAGCGTATCCCGGTCACGGGTTCGCAGGAAGGAGCGGTACAGGCGGCGGGATTCCCGCAGAAGAAGGACAGCCTGAGGAGGGAGTGTGGGACGGTGCGGCTGGACAGCTTTGGTAGGGATGTGCGAATGGATAGCATCAGACAAGGTCTGCTGAAGGAAGGAGGCAGCTTCGTCGATATCATCGGGAGAGTGTAGGGGGAAATGGTGGCTTTCGACCTGATGGGTGATGGAGAGGCGAAAGGCATCCCAGTCTGCTCGGGAGTAGTCATGGACGAGTTTAGGAGGTGGAGGTGGGCGAGGATTCTGTGGGCGATGGACATTGTGTGTGAGGGTAAGGAGAACAGGGTCGTGATCACTGCCTATGGGGTCAAGAACGTCGGCGGTGATGCGCCCAAGGAGATTGGGAGAGACAATGACGACATCAGGGGTGGTGTTGCTACAGGGTCGGGTGTGGCGTGGGAGTGGGACAATGTCGCCATTGATGGTAGGAATGAACTGATGCCACCGACGGAGTTCGGCAGGAGTGCGGGAGTGGATATTGAGGTCAGCGGCGACCACGTAGGTTGTGAAGGTGCTATCGATGTGAGCAAGGAAGTCATAAGGGATGGGAACATGGGAGCGGATATAAATAGTAGCACAGGTGACAGTGAGGGAAGGGAGGAAGAGGGTGTGGATGAGATGTTCATAAGGGATGTTGAGGAGGGGATGTGGCCGAACTGGGTGGTGTCGGAGATGGCCGAAAGCCACTCCACCTCGTGCAGGGGGATGGGGAGAGTCGTGACGGTGTAGGATATAGGGTGTGGTACTGACATGTATGTGAGGGAGGAGGAAGGTTTCGTTGAGGAGAAAGGCATCCACGCGGTGTTGGTTTAAGGTGTTCATCAGGAGGAGCTTATTGGTGGGAAGGGAGCGAATATTGGAGTACAGGATGTTAAATCGTTGCTGCGCCATAATGAGGTTGAAAGGTGGGGAGAGGGAGAGGAAAAGGGAGCGGGTGTGGGGACTAAACTAGGGTGTGAGGACGGTCGGTTCGGGAGAAGGTGAAGTGGATGTGGTTTTGGGAGGTTGTAGCCTTAAAATCAAGGTTGAAGAGGGAGCGAGCGGCCAGGGAGACTTGGTGGAGGGTGTGAGGGCGCTGGAAAGGGTGGATATTTTGGAGGACAATAGTCAGGAACCGGATGATGTCCTCTGCTGTGGGGGGAGGGCATAAGGAGTTGTTAGCGGGGATTGGGGGATCAGTGGGACGGACAGGGACAGTGAGTTCTTCTTTGGTGGGAGGGGGGCGGGACTTACATTTGTAAGAGTAGGTGGGGTGTGCCCCACCGCAGGTGTTACAGGAGGGGGTGGCGGCGAGGTTAGGGCAGGAGGTTTGGAAGTGTTGGCCTTTGCAGTGGGGGCATACAGGTGGGAGACGGCAATTTTCGGTAAGGTGATCATTATATGTGAGGCATCGGGAGCAGCGGTATGACTGGGGAGGTGCTCGGGAAGGTTCCACTTGGTGCAGGCGGTTATAAATGAGGGCCCCATTGCGGAGGAGGTGGTTGATGGATGGCGCGTCTTCTGTGAAGACGCGCATGAGGTAGGTGGGGCCCGTCGCATTGTTAATGCGACGAGCTGAGCGGATGGATAGGCGGGGATCCCGCCGGAGTTCCTCCAGCACCTCTTCCTCTGTGATCCCCGGGTTCAATTTGGTGATCACAGCAGTGAGCGTGGGAGGACGACGGGGAGGAGGGGATTGGCGATTGGAGGCTGGAGGGGGGAGGGGGACAAGGGTGGCACGGGGACCAAAGTGGACGCGGGGGATCTTGTGGAGGAGCTGTGTGTGGAGGTCGGGGTCGGGTGATTTGAGGAGGACAGAGTCCCTCCGTGGGATTATTTGGGAGATGGGGGCAGAAGGAGCATACTGCCGAAAGAGGAGAGTGAGGGCACGGCAGTCTAGGAGTTGGGGGTCAGGGTTATTGAGGACGAAAGTGTGGAGAGCAGACGGTTGAGAGGGGAGGAGGGGTGGCGGGGGAGGTGGTGCAGGCTGGGTAGGGGGGAGAGGGGCGGCTTCCATCGGGACCGGTGGGCCAGTGGCGAGAGGGTCGGCGGGCTTTTTCGTCACCGAGGAGGTGGCGTCTGTGGAAGCTCGTTTTGTCTTCTTTGGTTTTAGGAGGGCCTGGGAGGCAGGAGTGGGGACAGGGGAGACTGGAAGGTGGCGCGGAGCCGGCCCTGCGGCTGCGTCGTCGGGTGGGAGAGGACAGGAGTCGACAGCGGTCTGCCGGGTGCGAACCGCGGCACGGTCACCGCGGGAGTCAGGGAGGGGAGGGAAGGAATCGAGTGGGGGAACGGAGGAAGGGGCAGGAGAGTGTGGGACGAGGGCAGCAGCTTGTGTGGGGGCAGAGGAGAGGGCGACGGCGGAGGGAGTGGTGAGGGTGAGGAGGGAGGGAATTGTGGCAGGAAGAAGAGGGGAGGATGTGCTCCAGGAAATGGTGGTGGGGGCGTGGGAGGGCGAGGTAAAAATGATGGTCGAGGACACCGTAGTAGGGGGCAGGGTCGACATGGCAGAGTCGAACAGTCACCTTAACTGTTGAACACTGTTCCGGGATCGGCGGCGGCGGCGGACGTGCCTCCCGGCGGCCCAGATGGGGGCGGGAGCGGCGCGGCGCGGCGCGGCGGCGGCGGTGGTGGTGGTGGGACGCGCTCCGACGGGCTGGCGGCCGGGCAGAGCGCGCTGGGCGGCGGCGAACCCGGCGTGGGCCGGAGGAGCTCCGTTCGGGGCGGCGGCGGCGGCGGCGAAAACACCGGAGGCGTCGGACGCCGACGGGGCGGCGACACGACGAATACTGCAGTCCGGAGCGGCCGGGCCCTGATCGGCAGTCGGCGACAGCGGCACTTATCGGCGACAGCGGCCCTTCGCGGCGGCAGACAACAGCCGAAAACGGTGGCGCACAAACGTAAGAAATAATAACTGCGAAACACGAAGCAAATACCGCACTAGCAACGTAGTAAGAACGATCCTCTTCGTGGGTAGGCGTTGCCTACGAGGTAGATTTATTTAGAAGTTTCCCTATGTAACGTGGGGGTACACTTTTTTTTTCACGCTTAATAACGGCTTACAATCTCCAGGAAGGTGATACACTTAAGTTATGGTTATAGTAAATCATTATCTGCATTTGGTGCCGACAGTTCCATTGTATGTGTGTATACTTAATTTTTTGCCTAGTTGCTTTTCAGTGGAGAGCCGACCTTCTCAGTTTGTGAGGGCGCCGTGCAGCAGGCGGCATTGGAGCGAAGTTGCAACGGCGGCCGCAGTGTGGCGCAGTCGGCATCGTGGCGACGCACCAGAGCTCAGTGAGCTCTAAAATATTATTATTGGGCTCACTGCCAGAGCTCTATCGATCACTCGTGACGCGGGCTCAGGGAGCGCCGATTAAACGCCATATACGCGACATTCGGCACGCGCCGAACCATATTCTCTACAGCTCTACAGCATCCACTCGTGAAAGTGAAATCAGTATATCCGCGTCAAACTGTGCCATTTTACCTTCATTTATTTTCAACGCCTGTTATACCTTATTGGTTATTTCCTTGAATTTTAACCAGCGAGGTGGCGCCGTTCTTCCCCCCCCCCTCCCTACCCCCTTTCCAATAACAACAAAGGAAAAAATCACATCAGTATCTATTTTTAACTTCGCATAAATACAGCCACATTCCCCCCTCCCATTAATGTTGCTGTTTCACTGTCGTATCGCCCTTTTTATTTTGTAATGTCTTAAGGCCCCTACACATGTTACGATGTGTCGGGACTAATTTATCTGCGGTCCGAGAAATTTGACGTGTGGAGGTACTTTCCAAACAACTTTACTTGTCGGATGGTTGGTCGGGCCTGCTCATCCGACATCCGATCCTACCATCACTCCACCCAACAAACTGTGCGTATGTAGCGCAGTGGCGGACTAGGGTACGGCCATAGTGAGCACATCCACGCTTCCTGCTTCGCGGCGGCTGGGAGGCGGGTGGAGAACCCAGTGGGTGATCCCATTGGGCTGGCCATAGTGCACCCGCGCGGCCGCCTCAGCTCGCTCACATCGCTTTCACTCGCGCGTGCAATAAAAATTAATGTTTCTTGTGCCGCTCTCAGCTCGCGGGTTCCGAGGTTTCAACGCTGTGCGCTGCGCGTCGTGTTTAAAGAGAGCTAATAAAGACGCGTTTATCTCGAAAGTGTTGAATGAAAGGCTGTTAATTCACTGAAGTTGAATTCTATTGAACTTTTGTAGACTCGTACAACCGGCTTTGCAATGTCTTTAATTGCATCTTATTGTTCATATTGGTGCAAGAATACCAGTACTGTAATGTAGCAAACAACTGCACATTCAAGATAATTTACGTGTAGATAGGTTATTTGGCTCAGAATATGAAATGGTTACTTCTTTGCTAAAGGTTGCACGTGAAATTGGCTTTTGTGAACCAATAACAAAAAATGTTCAAATGTTTGTAAAGCTTATGGGACTTAACAACGGGGTTATCAGTCCCTAAACTTACAAACTAATTATGAACTAACTACTACTATGGACGACACAAATATCCATGCCCGAGGGGGGATTCGAACCCCCGACCGTAGTGGCCGTGCAGATCGTTACTGGAGCGCCGCAATCCCCTCGGCCACCGCGGCCGGCAGCCAATAACACGAGGCTACTTTATTCATAATTACTTTTCTGCCATTCCATGTCAATTTACATTACCAATTTTTTTTTTTTTTCCTTGAACGGTATAAAATGCCGGTAGCTGCTGTCCTACTATCATCTCAAAATACATACACTGGTGACAGACGGTAGTGTTATTGATTACCAATGACACGTTCCGCCCTCACAGCAGGCCATCATCTTATCTGCATGACAAGCGTTACACAAGAATTATTACAACATTTAAAGCAGTGAAACAGGGGCTGTTGTAGTAATTTGCGTAACGTTTGTCATGCAGATAATGTGATGATACCCTACTGTGAGGGCGAAACGCGTCATTGGTAATTAATAACACCACTTTGCAACCAAGACTGTTTTTACTTGAAATTAAAATTTGAGTGGTTGCTGTAAGAGGCACACCATGGACTATAGAACGCATTATATTGTCACGTTGCAATGGAAGTAGGCTTGACTTCGAAGGCAACCAAACACAGCACTTATACTGAAAGCACGTTTATTACGAACTCAACATACACGCAGCACTGACTGCCTCTCAGGCAGAGTGCTCTGCTATTTATAGACAGACAGAATTTACCAAAAATTAGAACAGTTAACATAAGAAACAAGTAGAATTTACAAGTGAACATAGGAAAGATGTAGAACCTTCTGGAATTGTTTATTACAAAGAAATAAACTTTTTCCGGTGGGCGGGATTGAACCTGCGACCTTCTGCTCCGCAGTCCGTGACGCTATCCCCTGCGCCACGCCGGCAGTTGGTATCTGGGGTCTCTGGCGGCAATATAGTTACATTGTATGTATTTTGAGATTAAAGGACAGCAGTTACAACTTTTTCCCTGTCGTGCTCTGGCTGTTACTACCCCATGCCAGCAACTACAGTCTAGTTTTGGCATTTTATGCAATTTGCGATCAAAACATTTTTTTTCCTTCGTTATCATCATCCATGTATGGTGCCAAGTTATAACTGCAGTTTCATTATAGCACCACTGATTTACTTACATTAAACTCAACTAGAAAGAAGATGAACTTAAGCTGCACATACGAACTGCTGTTGCTCTTTGTGGAGAAAGTCTAATTAAATATTGATTCACAGGAATAATGCTGCAGCGCCTTGGATAACATTTAGACGCTTGCTATTGGAGCCTGTCAAAAATTCTTCTGTAATTATAGTCTTCCCATTTCTATTGCATGTCGGAAGGGTCATTAGAACCCTACAGTCCCCATTATGAACTTGCAATTTTCCGTCAGTGAAAGCTAGCAATCCAATATTTGTAACTATAATACATAGAACCAGATTTACTGTCTATTTTTTTTTTTTTTTTTTTTTTTTTTTTTAATCCTAACTTCTATGCCATGAATATTTTAAAATGAGTTAGAGATCTGGCATCTGTCCCAAAACAACTTTGCTATTTTTTAAAGTCATTTTCTGTTGTCTGGGGCATGTGCTTTATTATCAAGGTTGACTGACTGTGCTGCAGGCTACAGATTCAATAGCTGTGCACATGACGCGCCGAAGGAGAGCGCGCGGCGCTAGCGCCCTCAAATTTCAACACCCTGTTCGCTATACTGGAGCGATGTATCGCTTTCTTTTCAGCTTTAAAAACAATTTCACAATGTTGGCTACATTTCGTACGCAGTAATGTATAACCTAATGTTAACCAAACGAAAAGTAGTCAGCGACTATATTTGTCACTACACAAGATTCAAATGTTATGCGATAGGTTAAGTATCGTGATAACTATGGCGAATATCGAAAAAACAGACACTCCGTTATGAAGCTGTTATGTTAGCCTACAAGATGTGCAAAACTCAGTGATTTATGACAATTCGTTTCATACGAATCGAGTGAGAAGTATCCTATGTCAAGGAAAACACACAAAAAAGGAAAACGTGGTTTTTATTTTTTTACAGGAGACGGAGAATTTTTATCGAAAAACTGATATCAGAGTGCGGCGTAGCTTTGTTTCATACACATACAGTATTTTTATCAGCAAGAAAATCGAAAAGTAATTTTGGTCATATATTAGCATCAGCCGGCGCGCGGTTGGCTGCGCACTGTGGCCGCCACCAGCTGCCATCGCGCCGTTGCAGCGCGCGCGTGGCGACCGTGCAGGTTAAGTGGCCGAGCAGCTAGCGGGGAGCCGTTCACTATGGCCGTACCCTAGGGTGTCAGAGGCCCGGGGCGGCGGCAAATCAGCCCCTTCCCGTCCACTTGGAAATACATGGATTACTATGAAAAAGAATTGGAGCCCCCCCCCCAGTACGAGAGGCACGCGACAGTCTTAAAAACATTAGCTTTCGAGATCTTGGGGTCCCAGCAGAAGGAAATACCAAATGCGTTCTAAAAAAAAAAAAAAAAAAAAAAAAAAAAAAAAAAAAAAAAAAATCCAGAATGCTAGGAACGTGTTTTTGTTAGAAAGAGCTGATAAGAAATTGTTAGGATTGCACTTAGAAAATGACTTAACAAAAGATCTTTCCAATAACCTGAAAAAATTCTGGTCCTGAGTAAAATCAATAAGCAAATCAGACCACTATACAGTCACTTGTTGATCTGGGGCAGTTATAGAAGAAAGCAAACGGAAAGCTGAAGTTCTAAATTTAACCTTTAAGAAATCTTTCACGCACGAGGATCGCACAAATGTACCATCATCTGATCTGACTGACACACTAACTCCCAAATGGAGGAAATAGTAATAGAGAGCTAAATACTGAAAAGTTCCCTGGTTCAGTTGGAATACCAGTTTGGTTTTACAAAGTGTGCCGTATTCTGCGACACTGGCCCCTACTTAGCTTGAGTTCATAACGAATCTTTAATTCAGTGCAAAGTTCCTAGTGATTGGAAAAAAGTGCACATGACTACCATTTATAAAAAAGGTAAAAGAACTGACCCACATAATTACAAGTCAATATCGTTGACATCAGTTTCCTGTACAAGTTTGGAGCATATTCTCAGTTTGAATATAGTATATTTCCTTGAGACAGAAACGCTTATTTCTATGAATCAACACGGGTTTAGGAAACATCAGTCATATGAAACTCAGCTTGTACTTTTCTCACATGACATCTTGGGAGCCATGAATGAAGGGCAACAAGCAGATTGTGTTTTTCTCGATTTCAAAAAGGCATTTGACATGGTGCCACACTGCAGACTGCTAACGAAGATATGAGCTTATGGAATAGGTTCACAGATTTGTGACTGGCTGGAAGACTTCCAAAGTAATAGAACGCAGTATGTTGTTCTCAACGGCAAGTGTTCATCAGAGACGAGTGTATCATCAGGTGTGCTCCAGGGAAGTGGGATAGGACTGCTCTTATTTTCTATCTATATAAATGATCTGAGGGACAGAGTAACTTGTAATTTGCGGCTACAGAGTATCTTGTAATTTGTGGCTGTTTGCTGATGATGCTGTGGTGTATGGGAGGGTAACATCTTTAATTGACTGTAATAGCATACAGGATGACTTAGACAAAATTTCTAGTTGATGTGAAGAATGTCAGCTAGCTCTAAATGTAGAAAAAATGTAAGGTGATGCACATGAGTAGAAAAACAATCCCATAATGTTTGAATACAGCATTGGCTGTGACCTTACTGATGCAGTAGTATCATTCAAATATCTAGGCATAGCATTGCAGAGTGATATGAAATGGAACAAACATGTAAGCATAGTTGTGAGTAAGGCAGACCACTGACTTTGGTTTATTGGTAGACTTTTCGGAAGATATACTTGATCTGTAAAGGAGACTGTGTATAAAATGCTTGTACAACCATGTCTTGAGTACTGGTATTGCTCACGTGTTTCGGACTCGCAGCAGATCATTTTAAAGGAAGACATAGAAGCAGTTCAGAGGCGAGCAGTTAGGTTCAATACTGGTAGGTTTGACCAATGTGCGAGTGTCACAGAAATGCTCCCCGAACTCAAATGGGGATCACTGGAGGAAAGAGGACATTCTTTTCAAGAAATTCTGTTGAGGAAATTTAGAGGGCCGGAATTTGAAGCTGAGTATAGAACAATCTTCCTGCCACCTACTTATATTTCATGTAATGATCACAAAGACAAGATAAGATAAATTAGGTCTCGTACAGAAGCATGTATTCTTTTTTCCCTCGTCTATTTGGGAGTGGAATAGGAAAGGAAATGCCTAGTAGTGGTACAGTGTACTTTCCACCATGCACTTTATGGTGAACTGCGGAGTACATGTGCAGATACAGATGTACAACAAATGATACTTTTACAAGATGTTCGCAGGAAAGGCCTGTAAGTATATTCCATAAAACGTGTGCTTCTGACAAGATGTGTAGAACGAATTTTTATTGTTATGAATTCCATAATGGGCATGATAATTTTGAGCCATTTTTCATGGTCCTAGCAATGAGACGAAGACCCACATTCCATACCATCAGTGCTGAAGCTGCGAAGTCGGCACTGATGTTGCAGTATGGCCCAGGCAAACAATAAGCTGTTTTGGATCTTTCATACTAGTAGCGGAGCCATGAGCCACTCTATATGTTACTAGTCACACAGCTCATGCTCCCATTCGATGTCGAACATGAACCTCCTGCTGGCTGTATTTCAATGTGGTCATCACGACATGCAGCTTGAAGACATCATTCATGAGTTTTTAACTTATTATTCTATGCCACGCCAGTGCTTTCAGAGTCAGAAATCAGAATATGAAAAGCCATACAAATGGTGGCAATTAATTTTAATTTTAACAACTATTGCTTGTAGCATTTGTTTAGTATCATTGATTTTGCATTGTTTAAATGAATTGTGGCACTATATTGTACATCTCTTTGCCATATTTTATTCCTGTGTGATGGCTGAGGATACTTTTAGAATGTAGGTTTGTGATAAGAATGGCTAGAACTAGAGCTCAGGAAAAAGATACATGTAGCAAAGGAATGTCTACTGTAGTGTGTATTATTAATACTAATTGTATGGTGGATGAGGTAAATATGGATCAATTAAGTCAGTTACAGCAGCAAATCACTGCAATCATGTTAGAAAATCAATAAGTGAAGGAAAGTTTGCATCAGGCAGTTGCAGTGGGATGGGGGTGAGAAAATACTAACCCTCCAGCAGCAGGTGTATCCAATTCACAAACCTCACTCTCTTCACCACATGTAGCAACAACAGTTATTATGGTTTTAGACATTTCCTTGTTTAATTTTATAGTCATTCACAGGAAAGTCGAACAAAAATGTGCACATGTTTATTTAAAATATTAGAGATGTGAGTTGTATGTGTGTGTGTGTGGTCAAGAGAGTTTCAGATGAAGATAACTCAAATTAAACTGTCTGGAGATGCCATATGATATGTCAAGTCAGTAGATTAACATAGAAATGCTTCTTCTTTCGAAACACTTGTGCAAGGTTTAGGGGAGTGTTTCGTAGATAAAAAAAAGGGTTAGTATTTATCAAGATAAGGTCCATGACAAAAACACAAGAATATTTTACTACATGAAGTTGAGAATTGTGCAGTTGATGTATTTATAAAGGAAATTGATCATAGAATAGGAAGCAAAATAAAGTTGATGTCTCCAGATACATTTCAAGAAGTGTTACAGCTTGCTCTATTAAGGGAGGAAGCAAACCAGTTTGTGACCACTACAAGCCATGTAAATGATGTGCTCATGTTTTCGTGACAGGTGTAGTTGATATCAACACTCCAGGCACTGTGCACATGAATGCCGAGCTCCGTGTTGTGCGCATTGTCAAGAAATAGGTCATATGCAACAGTCATGCCCTAGGCTATGGCACCAACAAAATAGAAATTTGCCTAGTAGTAGAAGTGACTGCCAAGTAAACAACAGAGGTAAAAATTCGGAAAATGTGTTGTTAGCCAGTGTAGTCAGTGCCCTGGGCTCCCAATGACGAAGGAGAGGTAGTTAAAACCTCCTTAACCTGCTTCATGGCAGTATCACATTCAGGATTCCAATAAAAGGCTATTCCTTTCTTCAACAGGTTAGTAAATGATTTGGTCACTTTGGCATAATCCTTCATAAAGCAACAATAGTAATTACATAATCCAAAAAAACTTTGTAGTTCTTTGATATTGGTGGGGACTGGAAAGGTTCTCACACCTTCAGTCAAAAGGGGGATCTGGTTTCACTCCATCAGAACTAATAATGTGACCTAGGTACTGGAACTGTGATTCTGCAAAGAAACACTTTTCTAATTTTAGACTGACGTGTGCATGCTGGAGCCTCTTCAAGGTCTTAGCATGCTCTTTAATGGTTTCCAAAAATACTATAATATTGTCAAGACAGGTATTAGGTTTCAGCCCACATAATAGTAAATTGGTGAAATGTTGGAAGGTAGCAGGGGCATTTCTCAATCTGAAAGGCATTTTCAAAATTTGTACAACCAAGAGGGAACAATAAATGCAGTTGTTGGTCAATCTTCAAGTGTTATTTCAATTTGGTGGTAGCACGATTTCATATCCAATGTAGTGAAATATTTACAGTTTCCCAGTCTGTCCAAGGTTTCATGGATTCTTGGCAGCGGGTAGATATCAGGCATGGTAACCTTATTTATGGCCCTTAAACCCATGCACATACGACACGATTTCTCTCCATTCTGAATGGGAGGCACTGCACCTCTTTCCACACACTGCACACTGGCTAAAACTATCCCATGCGGTATTGCAGCTACTTTCGTCCCAAAATTGTCCAAGCTCACCAGTATTCTCAATTTTGCACCCTCTTTTTCAGCAATACACAGGCTTATCTTAACATAAACTTGCATTTTGTCCTTTACTAATGCAGTATGTGGCTTATCAGGTTTTCGAAAAACGATGACATTCTCTGGACCTCCTTGTGTTTGTTCAGTGCAAGTGCTGCCAAACCAATGAACTGCTTCACCGAGTTGTATGATTTGTGATCTGTAATCAATAACACCCTGAAACTGGGAGAAAAAATCATTCCCTATGATTACAACAAACTCTCGTCTCCTCTTAGGCAATACTTCCATCTCGAACAGGTATCTCACTTTTCCTACTTACAGGTTAACGTAACAGACCTCCAATGGCCAAACTAGATTATTGCCTAATACGACAACAGGGCAGTTTTTATGGTCTCTTGTCATCTGCCGGCTGTAGTGGTCGAGGGGACTGCGGCGCACCAGTCACAGTCTGTGCGGCCGCTATGGTCGGGGGATCAAATCCCCCCTCAGGCATGGATATTTGTGCCATCCTTAGTAATAGCTAGTTCATAAGTAGTTTGTAAGTTTAGAGACTGATGACCCCGTAGTTAAGTCCCTTAAGCTCTACAAACATTTCTTGTCATCTTTGGACAAAAGCAAACTGAGTCTCTAGTTAAAGTGTACATTTTACATGAAATAGATCTAATCCGGTCTGCATATGCATCATAACCCTCATTGTAGAAAGCTGGTCCCAGTAATAACTAGTACCCCTCTTTGAATCAGTCCTTGCGCCAATACCTCAAAATGTGTGGTGTCTCTCAATATGGCTACCAACTCCACGAATATGCATGCATGCCCCCCACCCCCCATTAATTTGAGCCTCAGAACATTGAAAAGGAATCCGTCTGGCCACTGGCACAAATGGCCAATGTCACGGATATTCTGCAGAAAACTTTTGACATTCTCATTATTCTTTCCAGAAAAGGAACCAATAAAATTTACCACTAGAAAACTATTGGTTAAACTAACAACTGAATTTACTACTGGGGTGGCAGCTACTTTGCCACCTTGTTCAGTGACTCATGTGCAATTCCTCCTTTTCCTTTACCTGATAATCCTCCAATATGCCCCAGCAAGTCTGTAAGTCGATCTTCCTCCACTTCATACTCAGGTGTTTGTGTCTCGGCTTCCATGGTATCTACCACAAGGCAAGATTGATACCTCCTGACAATATTTGCTATATCCTCACACTGAATGTCTAACTGAGTAATCCTTTCCACAAAGATTCAGTTTTTTGCCAACAACATTGTAATTTTCTCCCTTTGCAAGTTTACAGTTTGCCTCAAGACCCTAAAGGCTGTGCTTTCCCCAATATCCAATTGAATGTTAATATTTCTTCCTTGTTGCTCAGCTAACTGCTTCTGAAGGCATGCATACTGCCTGTCGAACTCTGTTTGCCCCATCACAAGGTCATAAACTTGCTGTGGTAAGGAGTTTACATGTTACCCCCATCATTTTCAGTGACTATGTCCCATGGGGTACCTTCACTGTTACAAGTTAAGGGCCAAAACTTAGATAAAAAAAACTGTGTTGCCAGCCTCAATAAAACACTTTACAAGGATTTTGGACATGGCTGACAGCAATTACTTCAACTATTCATTGATGGGGTGATGGCGAGACAGGCTGCAGGCAGCAGGAGGTGGTGACGGATGACGACAGCATCAGAGGCGAATGGATTAATGTCAGATTCTGGCTCCAAATCCTGGACCCTTGGCTGTTACGGCAACATAAGGTGGTAGTGGTTGTAGAGTCAGCTACCCAGCCGGTGGCAGCGCGTCACTGTGTGTCTGGCTAACACAGTGCTCCGGCTGTTCGCAGCTCAAGGTCCCATGGCCAGGCAGGCAGTGCACTAAACAAATCCTTGCCACATGCGTTGCATTTATGACAATTAGCTATCACCCAAAAAATGCTCCAAAAGCCCAGAAAACTGGTGTGGATCTGCAGATAATGATTCTGACACCAAAATATGTGCAGGAATTGCACAAACAGGAAATGGCTGTAGGCGTTTTCCAGGTGGGGTTCAGCAGGACCAGCAAATCATACTTGAACACAAGTGTTGCAGTGTAATGAAATGGTTATATTTAAGAAAAGGGGATACAATTTCTAAGATTACAGCCTGAAGGGAGCCACCAGTGGTGCAACAGAGGTGATTATTATGATGGTACAAGTAAGAGAACGAGCCCAGGGGGCTCCAAAGTGGAGAGCATGCTATCAGGTCAAGAGCTGGTCACAGAGAGAACTTTACCATCTGTATCACTCTCACAGCTCTCCAGTACTGATGCTACATAATTGCATTTTCATGTTCTGATTGGCTGTGATCCGTGGTAATAACTTTGATACAGGTGCCCTGATCAGAGGGTTCTGTGCCCACAGTTGCAGGGGTCAACAACACTTGCCAGTTACCAAGCACTAATCAACTCACGCCGGTGAATCCAGAATGTGCACGCTAGTGAAAATGTGGCACACATGATGTAAACATATGACAGGGGCCATCAGCCTCCCACTGTCCTAAGGAAGGTGTGGCAAGACATGGCAAATCATGTCAAAAGTCAGGAAATAAATCTGTTTTGGCATACTCTGATCTTGAGAAACCTTTCATTCTCTCCTGTGATGCCAGCAGCTTTGCAATTGGATGTGTTCTTAGCCAAGTACATGAGAATTTCATCCTCTAATTGGGTATGCATCTAGACAATTAAATCAAGCTGATCTCACCTACAGCACATCAGAAAAGGAGCTGTTAGCTTTAGTGTGTGGAGTGAACTATTTTAAGTGTTACATAGATGAGAGAAAATTTAATGTTGTGACTGATCATGCTGCCTTAATGTGGTTGTTGAGCCTCAAGGACTGAATAAGTGGGTCCTTAAGTTAAGTATTATGATTATTTGGTAAGGGACAAACCAGGAAACCTCTATCAGAATGCAGATGCATTAAGTTTCAGAGTCCAGTACATGCAGGCCAAAGCACAGCAAGATGAAGAAGAATGTGTAGATCCCCAGACTTCTTTGCTATTGACAAAATTCTCTATTGTAAGACATCCTTAGGGAATCATCTGATTGTTCCAAAATCTTTTAAGAAAAGGATTTTACAGCAATCAAATGATAGTATACAAGCATGCCAGAGTGGTAAGAAGCACCAATGCACGAATAGCTTCACAGTACTGGTGGCCCACTCGTAAAAAGGATGTTGAGAGTTATGTACAGTCTTGCATACCATGTGCACAAAGGGCATAATATGTAAAGTCAAAATTACCCCTTCAAACTCTTTCTGAGGCCACAAAACCATTCAGTATGTTCGCCCTCAACATCATTGGTCCATTTTCAATTTCATCTCAAAATCATAAATATGTTCTGTCAATTATAGACCATTTTTCCCATTACTTAATTATGGTGCCTCTAGTAGATATGACTACAGAAAAAGTCACTAAAGCTTCCATGACACATCTCGTTTCGCCACATTGCAGACCTGAAACCATAATTACAGACCAAGGGAGTAATCTCTTATCATCCCTTTTCACAAAGATTTGCACATTATTTATAAGAGAAAAAAAGGAGGGGGGGGGGGCAAACAACCCCATTTCACCCAAAAAGTAATGGTCAGGTAGAGTGTGTTCATAAGTCTGTTCTCAATATGTTGCCTTATTATGAAAACCACAGCCACACAGCCTGAGACAGATTACTTCCTTTCATAGTGTTTTCATACACTGCAAGAGAGCATGAATCAATTGGCTACACTCCATTTGAGGTAGTATATGGGTGCAAAATGCGTTCGCAATTCAAACTAGGTAAGTTGCCTCCAGTTATTGATGCTCCAACAGAAAAACAGCTGTTTTCACATTTTAAATCTGTCTGGAAGCAAGTACAGAAAAACAGGATGGCTGTTGTCACTAGGTAAGTTAAACAAAGTCAAAATAATGCAAGAATTCCTGATTATAAGCCTGGACAATGAGTGTTGCTGAATAATCTGGCTGTAAAGCGAGGAAAGACAAAGAAGTTCACACTTGTTTGGGATGGCCCTTACCAAATCACACATCTAACGTCACCAGTAAATGCAGAATTACAGTTGTCAGACAGAGTAGTTGTGGTACACTTTGACCGACTACAACTTTACCAGGGACGTCATGGCTGTGATCAGCAGAAATCAACTGTCACAGCATCCCAAACCCATAAAGACCAGCCAAGTGTTCTGAAAGCACATACTACTCAGCAGCATACTTTTAAACACTGGTATAATCTACAATCCGCTCCTCCATTCCAGCTCCATTCTAAGAACTAAACAGGTACAATATATATTAGGGCAAAGGATTATAGGGGTTGTTCTAGCTGCTACATGATTTAATTACTGCTAATGTAATTAATTAATGATTAATATATTCATAAGCACAATGTGTTATTCATCTTATCCCTTGTTTTTAGGTGAATTTAATGGAAAGTTGCCACTATGTGATAGCTATCTTACAGATAAAGTGGGTTAAGTATGGTAATTTATTATAATATTATATGGTTCATGACAATGTCCATTAGTTTGACACATAACAGCTGATATGAAGACTCTAGTGTTAGCACTCATATTAATGTGGAGTTCAACAGGAGGTATGATAATTGTTGTGGCAATGGATATGCTAACAGATTTGTTGGTAAAATGATGTGAAGTTCTGCGACACATGTGTAGTAGCGGTCCTGAAAGATAATCGAGCCTACTGAGCTCTCTATTTCACTGTAAATAGGAAAAATAACATATACTGGGTTATGATCTGTTAAAATAGGTAATCTGCTATGAAAGTAATAATGACACAGTCACTTTTATGTCCTAGTCATTTCTTTACAAACAATAGCTTCAGTGCCTCTGCTATTTTCCACTTGCTCTTTGAGGTTAATAGGTTCCCATAAGACGTAAGATTGCACCAAATCCCTGTAGTTATGATAAAATGACCTACAATCATGAGCTCCTTTTCCAATGCGGACACATAATTCCTTTCCATTGTTGTGAAATTTCATGTTCAAGTAAAATAGATAGACTGGCCAGTAAGACTACTTTCTTAGTCTGTCACAAAATCATGTATACATTGGTTACCTTTCCCATCCTCATAGTATCCTTCCTGCAATTTACTTACTCCCTAAGAAATATGTTTATCAATAAATCAGAAATCATAGTTTCAATATTTCTATTCTTTTGGTTCCCACTAGCCACCAATTATTATGCCATTTAGTATGATTTACTACTACCCGATCAACATTTTGTTACAACTCCTCACTTTCATGTTCAGTTTAAAACATTCTGACCTATTACTGTAACTGCCTAGTTATATGAATAAGGAGTTAGTACTTTCTGAAATGATAACTGAACAACCAAGAGCCATTCTTGTATAAACAACTTCCAATACTGTGGAGTTGCACTTTCGTAAAAAGTACTCCCTCTAATTTACCTCATTTACAATTGTAAGTCCATTAATCAAAAGAATTTTTCTAGAATGGAAGATGCCCTTTTTTGTTTGCTGTTCTGAGTAATCCATAATGAAGACAGCCCACAGGAATCAGCAGATACTAGACTATAACTATGTGTGATTAACCAAATATTGTTGTGCTTACATATGTGTAAATTGGTTATACAGCAGTGGTATGTCTTACATTACAGCGTAATTAATAGTTGTAGAGTGTGGCACCACATTTCAGTTTATTCCAAGGATTTTAATAGTTGTATTGGAAATTCTTTGATTTGTACACTTTAAAGAACATACATGGTATGGAGTAAGTCTAAATAGATTATATTAGATAATTCTGCCATCCTAAAAATCTTGAACATGGCTGCAGTTCAGCAAGGGTAGAATATGATCATTAACAAGAATTATTATGTTGTTGGTATATTGTTTCTACCTCTTTATATTGGAAGGATGGAATTTTAAAACAAATGTGCGAATTTGTAATAGGTGGTGTCACTTACTGGTAACTGGTCTATGTAATTCTTAAAAGTGATGTTGAGCATGGATTGCATCTGACTATGAGAACTTAAATAAAATAATAGAATTTAATGTATAAATGAATGAATGGAGCTCTCCTAATTCGAACTCAAAGATCGAACTAGGCACAATGGTGCTCATCAAATAATTAATCCCCCTATCCAAAAACTTGTACACTAACTAAATTAATGAATGGGTCTAGAATTCAGTGTGTATTTTAAAAAGATTGTAAAACACATTTATTAACATTCAAGAAACATGGATGTAAATTATTACCAAACAGTAAGCTTTAACAAAGAATTGTTATGTGAGCAACCCATAAATGGAAAAATAGGGAAATGGTGGTGATGCAAAGCATTCACGTTTAATAATCAAGCAACTTGCTATACCAAGTTATGAGAGATGTTCCGACAGTACTGATTTGAACATGCATTAACAGGGTACTAGGCAATGAACCATGGTTGACACACTGTAACTGGCTGGTGATACTTTATACTGTCTCAGCTGCATGACATGATGCTGCTGCTGTTTGTTGTCTCATGTCATGATGATCATTGTGTGGCAGCATAGTTGAAACTGACAAGCACGACTGGCTCCCACTTTGGAGACCAAAGAGAACTTCAGTGTTAAAACTTGCTTCCCCAAAGGTAAAGACAAGTTCGCTATCCACAATCTAAACTGGAACTCCCCAATCTAGCAACCAACTTGAAGTCTAGACACTGACTTCCTTCTCTGCATAATGTCCAAGCAGATCTGTGGCTGTCACCTCCACATTTGGAGCAGCCAATCACCAGGTTGGCACTAAACTATGGCCAATCCCGACACTTACATGCGTTCCCTTATGGTCCACACAGAGTAATACTGTCCCCACACCATTTTTGGCAAATGAAATCATTGCCTTGTATTTTGCCCGTGAAGTGAGTGTTTACATCAATTTTTCCCACAGCATTGAGCACCTGTGTGTAGGATCTGAAGGACACCACTGGCAGTTTCCCTGAAGTGGAAGTCCTCACTGAGACACCCACTCCACTTCCAACTGTACACTAGTGAGTAATCTGCACCTGTTGCTAAAGGGATCAACCCGTCACTCAGTTCCAAACACAGAATCTCTGTGGGCCTTAGGCACATTGGGGTACCTGTTTCAAGTGGCTGTGGGGCCAGACCATTGCTCACGAAAAATGGGCGGTCAGAAATTCTGAACAGACATTTCCCAAAACAGAGTCCCTCATACTAAGAATGCCTTTACTCGCTGAAGTCTAAGCTGTGCAAAGTTGTGCCAACATTGCATCCACACTTTCATGTGCCAAAGCCATGCTTTGAGAAGCAAATATCATGTTGTTGACCGGGAGCCCATCTCCTGACATCAAAATTTCCCAACACCAACCTAACTACTATTGTCCACTGCATAACATCTCTCAAAACAAACCTTGAAACTATTTTGGATGCCTGGAGGGGGTTTATTGGGGTATGAATGTATTTAATGAGAAGGCGCAAAAATAGTGGCACCTCTTATCATGCCACACTTGCTGTGCAATTTCTTTGGGAGTGTCAGGTGTAAAAGTTCCTACAAGTGTGACTCAGATCGTAGGAAATTTTATAATTCAAAGTTAATGCAGCGTGTGAGATTGAGTAAAGGCAGTTATTGCCATCCATCAGATTTCTGTTTTACATAGATGAGACAGATATCACACATTCCCATGGGTTCCAATTCATCTATACTTAATGTCACCCAATTGTAAACATATTGACTGCTGTTCTAAATCTTGAGGTGGTCTCAGGATCCTACAGCATCAGGTAATGATACAATGCAAAAAGAAAATGGTTAAGGGCTCTACAGTTTTGAGTTAATGCAAAAATTTGCATTTAACATGAGCATGGAGCATTTATCTATAGGATATAAATATGTTGATTCGAGAGCAGGCTCCATCTCATTATGCAAACAACCCCTGCACATATGAGGGTTGAAGCTTAAATAGTGGTAGCAAATGCTGTGGAGAAACTATGCAATGGAATCTACTATTGTTGCTAATAGAACACATTGTTGACATACCTACCTTACCTCCGAGCAAATGGACTCGCCCGTCTCACGTCTCCGCTGTGCGCACAATCAATCAATCAAGGGAAATTCAGCCACTTGTGAATGAGCAGTCTAACATAATTGTGTCACCATGTTTTCGAAACAGAAACAGTGGAGTTGAATTAAGATTGAATGTGCCAGATGCTGTACAGCACAGCAGTGTCATCAAGTCGAAAGTGTGTCAGAGCCCCAGTATGGTGAAAGTTATGGTGATTCTCATGTACGACTGTGATGGTGTTATCAAAACACATTATGTTCCTCCATGGCAGACAGTCAGTGCACAGTATTACTGTTCACTTTTGGAGCTTTGCAAAAGAATTGGCAACACTTTCTGCACAACCCACCCATCATTTTGCATGACAATGTGCGGGCACATACAGCGGAAGCTGTGGCTGCTGTGTTGTCTGTGGGACTTGGAAATACTGTACCATCCACCATACTTCCTAGACTTAACCCAGATAACATGGAATTATTTTTGGTTTTATTTTTATTTCAAAAGGTGTAAATTACCTTCATATGACTTTACAAAAATGTTATAAGAGATTTTTTTTTCACAAACACACCATTCTTCTTTCATTTGAGCCATGTTCCCGCACATACAGGGTCGGCTTTGTTAATTGGATTTGGCATGTTAATAGTTAAAGGGTAGCCGGATGCCCTTCCTGTCGCCAGACCATGCCCCTCAGTAGGAAATGTGTACGCCAAATGCCTGCGTATAGTGTTATATATGTGAAAGTGAAAATTTTACAAAATGTTCCCAGATTGTGTAACTGAGGTGGGACTTGGGGATCAGCGCTGTATTCACCTAGTGGGATGTGGAAAACTGCATAAGAACCACATCCAGGCTGGCTGGAACTCTGACCCCTTTCGTTAATCCACCGGGAAAGCAGTGTGTTAGACCGCATGGATAACCGAGCGGGTTCACAAACACACCATTAGTTTTGGAATATTGCCCATCTTTCTGGAAGGATATCAAAATGAATGTTTTAGAATTTTCATCTGATGTATCATTATTATTAAAAAACTATTTGAAATGAAATATTTGCAAATAAATGTCACAAAAATTAAAGAATGTTCAAGAAATATGAATCTAACTACAAGGAAATCTTCAATATCATCAACCTTGCAGCTGTATCCTACCACTTTCCAAACAACAATACAAACTAAATCTGATTTAAAATAGAAGAAGCAGATCCAAAGAAATGAAATACGACATTGTGCACCAAATTGTAACTACAAGTATGAAAAACTAAGCAACCCTTTCGTCTGTCTGGGGTAACAACTCACCATAAAGACAAATGTTGAGCCGCCAACAGACACAAATAAAAGACACACAAACATACACACACATTTTTAAATTTTTGGCCGCGGCCTTCCTCAGAAAGAGAACACTCATCCAAACAATCACGCAGGCACACTCGTCCACACACGTCAGCCATCTCCAGCCACCCAACACAGTTTGACTCAAGGCAAGATAGTCTTGAGTCAAACTGTGTTGGGCAGCCAGAGATGGCTGACGTGTGTGGATGAGTGTGCCTGAGTGATTGTGTGTATGAGTGTTCTCTTTCTGAGGAAGGCCTTGGATGAAAATTTAGAATTGTGTGTGTATTTTTGTGTGTCTTTTATTTGTGTCTGTCAGCAGATCAACGTTCGTCTTTACGGTGAGTTGTTCCCTATCTACATATTATTATAAACATTCCTTACTGGACCTTCCATTGTTGTTAAATCCTTGTGACTTTGATTTGATTCCAAAGCTGAAGGAACCACTTCACGGCATTCGCTTCAGAACTGTTCCAGAGATTCGATAGGCAGCAGAACGCTTCATTAGCACCATCGACAGAACAGGCTCTGCTAATGGTATACTATGCCTTCCACATCACTGGCAACAGGTTCTACACAACGCTAGTGACTACTTTGAAGGACAGTAACAGGTGCAAGCATGTAATGCTTTTGTTTCGGGTTTTGAATAAATCTTTGCCACTATTTAAGTTCCAACCCTTGTACATCCGTCTAAACTCACTCTCAAATTTGCAATGATACAAGTTTACAGGAATTCACAATAGAAAAAAATACATTCACACTTGAGGTTACTAGTTAAAAATAGGGTTGTTTGTGGCATGAGGAATTTGTCATACTTATGAGGTAACACTTGTCATGATTTTATTGTGTACCCATTTGTAAATGGTGTCAATGGTGTGAGTGAGGCAAAACATGTGAGGCAAACAATAATGTAACACATAAGAAGCATAAAAACACATAAGAAAGACATAAAATGGGTAAATGACAAAAAGATACTGCATACATTATTAAATTCAAAAACACAAAAATGGAGAACATAACTGGGACAAGATAATG
This sequence comes from Locusta migratoria, assembly GCA_026315105.1. Taxonomy (NCBI): domain Eukaryota; kingdom Metazoa; phylum Arthropoda; class Insecta; order Orthoptera; family Acrididae; genus Locusta; species Locusta migratoria. Next base: position 660,998,158 of record CM048755.1, on the reverse strand, counting down.
ACAAAAATAGTAACAAAGAATCTGCCATATAAAAAGATTGAATGGAATGTTTTCATCAAAAATTTAAAATAAATGTTAACAGTCATGGAAGAAGAGTTAATTCAGATTTGCTTCTCTCCGAGTCTATGACCTAGTTCATGTTCATTGTAAAAATAACAGTGTAATATAACAAGAATATTAAAGATTCCCTTTCCATTGCACATATAACATGTCACTGCAGTTTTCTTAGTCACTGGGTTATGCCCTAAAGGGGTGAAGCAGGCACAGTTCACATTCGCATTATCACAGGTGCTTCTGCCATCAGAAACGTTAAAGGGTGTGATGCAGTGGGGTATGAGGAATCAGCAGTTAGGGCATTATTGTGGGAAGAGTGAAAGGCAGCAGTTTGACTCTCAATGACCAGCCTATTGTGTGCTAGCAGAGCACGTCTGGAGCTGGCATCATCTCATTAGCACGCCGGTAGATGAGTGTGGCGAGGCTAGTCTGCTCTGCACAGGTGCACTCCATAAGATGTATTGGCAGGCCAGCTGGGTGGCACATGCTGTGGTAAGTGTGGGGGATGCCTGGCCATATTTACATTGAAAGCCATTGATCTTTGGTGGAGCGGCCATCTCACCGGCTCATCTGGGGTGGCACATTGTGACGTAGTGCCTGGGCGGGCCAGGTTGAGGCTCTCGTGATATAGGGGCTGCCCCCGACCTTCGGGTGCGAGGTGCTCACTGGCAGGTGTTTGTGTCCCTCAAAGGCAGTGTGCAGATGGAGGCGTATTGTGTGCACCAAGATGCCAGGTTGCCATTCTGAATGACTGGCTGGCTGACTGGAAGCCTGACCACATGAGCTGTGGCCCCTGTACTGCCAACTGGGTGTGACGGCTGGCTGGGTGATACTGCTGCGTCCATCTCTAGCTCCTGGACAGTACTGATGTTGCCTATTTCAGTGAATGGCAGTGAAGACATATTTCTTTACAGTTTTTCTTTAACATTGATATTACATAAAAAAACATACATGAATTAAAGCTGATGCTCAAAGCAGTTACTAGAATTATGACAAAAAAGATAAAAATATAGAAATGAAATGGTTTTGACAATAAAAAGTATGTTATGACCCTATTAAAAATTAAAAACAGAAACAATGCAATGAAAATAAGATTATTCTCTAAGGTGTTCATACATTAAAAAATTTATAATGATCTTATGTCAGGTATCTGTTTAAGACCCATGTGTAACTGGACTGGTGGTGGTGTCAGTGTTATGGTTGGTGATCATTTTTTGTCAATACATCATGGGGTGGGAAACAATGCAATTGGTTAATTCTATTCTGCATTATGTTAAACATAACACATAATAAACACTATCCCAGCACTACCGTTTCATGCATCTACTTCAAAACTGGGTATGCAACTAGTAGCTAAGGATGCCAAGTATACTCATTCTCCATATCTCCACATGCTTTAATAGTGACATTGCATCATATCATGCTGGCATGCCCTATGCAAACACCATAAGCCGTCATCTTTTGTGGATGCATGCTGTTCAAGTGGTGTGTCAACTCCCAGTTGACAGCTCCATGTGACTGGTTCTGAAACTGACAGGACAGTGAAATTCAACAGTTCCTTCATCTTTCTCAGATATTTGCCCTTCAATATAAAAATGATACAAATGTGGTGGTGGTGTTGATGCAATACCACACACCAAAAGCTCCTTCAGGTCATCTTTCCCTCTCATTTCATTGGCTCTGGTAGGTCTCCTTTTCTGGTGTGTGTGTGTGTGTGTGTGTGTGTGTGTGTGTGTGTGTGTGTGTGTGTGTGTGTGTGTGCGTGTGTGTGCGCGCACACTTAGTGCACTGCAAACTCCCTGCATCTTAGGTTCGTCTTTGCATCAATGACACATGGAACACTTAAGCAAACAGCAGCATGTGTGTCTTCACACATTTCTCCATGTAGACACCAGCATGACATTGACACACACAAAGCAGTCAAGGGGGAATATTCAGTGACAGAGCCCCAAACTTAGCTAAACACAAACAATATGGTCGAGGGGGAATGTTCGATGACAGAGGCCCAAACTCATTTAAACACAAACAATGTAGTTGAGGGGGAAATACTTGGTGGCAGAGCCTCAAACTCACCTAAAAATACTTAAGATCATAACACTGGGACATGAAGGTTTGTTCCTGTGACATCCTCCACAAACACAGACAGATAAGACCAGATGATGTCAGGGGTAATTAATTTGCCTGCATAATTTTAAATGGGAAGGGTAGTTATGAGATCAATGACCAAGAGGTTTTGTTAGATGTTTTCACATCAATGTGAAGGGCTATTAGTATGATATGTATATGGCCAAAGTGACCAGGAAGAAGAAAAAAAAAGGAGTGTCACTGCATAATTGATCAGAGTAGTGACAAACAACCATAATATTGTTGCGTTGAAAGGGAAGCAGGCTTGACTTCGAAGGCAACTGAACACAGCACTTATACTGAAAGCACGTTTATTACGAACTTAACATGAACGCAGCACTGACTGCCTCTCAGGCAGAGTGCTCTGCTATTTATACACAGACAGAATTTACCAGAAATTAGAAGAACAGTTAACATAAGAAACAAGTAGAATTTACAAGTGAACATAAGAAAGATGTAGAACCTTCTGGAATTGTTAATTACAAAGAAATAAATTTTTGCCGGTGGGCGGGATTGAACCGGCGACCTTCTGCACTGCAGTCCGTGACTCTATCCCCTGTGCCACACCAGCAGTTGGTGTTTGTGGTCTCTCGCAGCATTGCTCCCTCTCCTGGAGAAACAGCGACCCGCAGTTATGATCCCTGTGGAGCCAGCTGCAATGTCTGGATCTTGACCGTGTCATGGGTCCTCTGTATGACAGTTCAAGAGAATCCGTCCCTTCTCCGCGATTATTGACGACAGACGTTCCTGTCGTGGCATCATCAGGAACATTACCGTCCTTAAAGTCCTTGAACAAGAAGCCATTGTCGTCTACCTTCTCTTCAGGATCGTAGTAAGGCTTCATGCGCAGGACGTGAACAATGTCTCTTCGTTTTTGATGTTTCGACGACGGCTCATAATTCTCAACTTCGTATGTGACGTCTGACAGGCGGCGTATGACACGATACGGACCAAAGTGTTGCTTCAATAACTTTTCTGACAGTCCAACCTTCCGTACAGGGGTAAAAATCCATACCAGATCTCCTGGGCTGTTCACAACAGGTTGGTGCTTGTCGTTATACTGCTGACGGTCCTTCTCCTGGACGTCCAGTGTCCGTATGCGAGCCAGCTGTCTTGCTTCTTCGACCCTGGTGATGAGCTGTTTAACATAGTCATCCTCAGTGTTGTCCGGTTGCAACAGGAACAGCATATCCATTGTCATCTCAGCTTCACGGCCATGGAGCAGGAAAAACGGAGTGAAGCTTGTGGTATCTTGTCTTGCGGTATTGTAAGCAAATGTCACGACTGGCAGAATTGTATCCCAATCCTTCTGCTCAACATCAACGTACATCGACAGCATGTCGGCTAACATCTTGTTAAAACGTTCCGTAAGACCATTTGTCTGAGGATGGTATGCAGTTGTCATTCTGTGGACAATGTACATCGACAGCATGTCGGCTAACATCTTGTTAAAACATTCCGTAAGACCATTTGTCTGAGGATGGTATGCAGTTGTCATTCTGTGGAAAATGTTGCACCGTGACATTACCTCTGATACTAGTTTTGACTGGAATACTTTTCCACAATCAGATATCATGACACGTGGTGCGCCATGCTTCAAAATAATGTCTTCTACAAGGAATTTTGCAATCTCTGGAGCTTCTGCAGTTGGCACAGGTTTGGTGACAGCGTAGCGTGTGAGATAGTCAGTGCAGACTATTATGCAATGGTTACCGGTTGTCGACTTCGGGTACCTACCTAAAAGATCGATCCCAACTCAGTGGAATGGAGCTGCTGCTGACGGAATCGGTACGAGATGTCCTGGAGGTAATTGCGGCACATGCTTCCGTCGCTGGCACTCTTTACAGTGACTCACATAGTGCTTGACAGATCGGTAGAGACCTTTCCAGTAATACCTGCGTCTGATTCTGTCTAAGGTCTTCACGAATCCCAGATGACCAGATATTGGAGCATCATGGAAATATTTGAGAATAGCCGGCTAGAGATGAGCTGGAACAACAAGTAGCCTATTGGGGCCCAGTGGATCGTAGTTGCTCTTATACAATGTTACGTTGGAACTCTCTGTTGGTCGGTTCTCCTTTCTCCAAGGCCTCCATCATTTTTAATAGTGCTGGATCTTCCCTCTGTTCAGCTGTAACGTCATCTAATTAAGTAAGAGCTGAAATTTCATTAATGCTGTTGTGTTTCACTAATGGATTACTCGAAAGGCAGTCAGCATCCTTGTGTTTGCGACCGTTCGTGAATACCACTGTGACATCGTACTCTTGGAGTCTTAGTGCCCATCTTGCCAACACAAAGAATGGTGGTCTGTCACTACGGTGAATGGTTTGCCGAATAAATACGGCCGGAACTTGTTGATAGCCCAGATAACTGAGAGACATTCTTTTTCAGTTGTAGAGTAGTTTATCTCAGACTTTGAGAGTACTCTTGCCGCATAGGCTATCACTTTTTAAGCACCTTCCTGCACTGCACCAATCCCATAACCACTGGCGTCTGTGTGAAGTTGCATTTCTGCATTCTCGTCGTACAAGGCTAGCACTGGTGCAGAAGTTACAGCCTTCTTAAGTGCCCGGAAAGCTCTTTCTTTTGCCTCATCCCAGTAAAACTTGGCATCTCCCTGCAGAAGTTCTTGTAATGGACGTACTTTGTTACAAAATCCGTTTATGAAACGGCGGTAGTATGAGCACAGCCCGAGAAAACTTCTCACATCACGAATGTGCTGAGGAGTTGGAAATTCTGTGACTGCCCTTACTTTATCTGGATCAGGATGGACACCATCTCCGTTGACTAGGTGCTCCAGGATTTTTATCTCTTTGGCGACAAAGAGGCACTTCTTTGGATTTAGGCAGAGGCCTGCAGTCTGAACACACTTCAACACAGTTGACAGGCAACTCAGATGTTCTTCAAATGTTTTCGAGAAAACGACAATGTCATCTAAATATCAGAGACATGTCGTCCACTTAAGGTGTCGATGCAAGTTGTCCATCATGTGTTCGAATGTGGCTGGAGCATTACATAATCCAAATGGCATTACTTTAAATTCATAGAGGCCATCAGGTGTAATAAAAGTCATCTTCTCCCTTTCAGCTTCGTCAACCTCGATTAGCCAGTAACCTGTCGGATTGTCCATAGTTGAGAAGTATGTAGCTCCTTTCAAGCAGTCTAAGGTGTTGTCAATACGCGGCAATGGATAGACATCTTTCTTTGTAATTCTGTTCAGCCGCCTATAGTTGACACAGAATCACCACGTGCCATCCTTCTGCTTTACGAGGACTACCGGAGACGACTAAGGACTCTCCGAAGGTTGAATAATGTCATCTCGCAACATCTTCTCCACTTCCTCCCGAATTATTCCTCTTTCAGCTGGCGACACTCTATATGAACGCTGGCTGATTGGCGGATGATCCCCAGTATTGATACGGTGCTTTATCGTGGGCTGTTTCATCTGACTTTTCCCCTGCTGAGGTGTGAAAGCACCCAAAAATTGACGTAGTATACCTAACACCCGCTGGCGTTGTTCCTTGGTCAGTGCAGGCCCTATTGGCAGTTCCACGTTTGTTTCCTCCAGCATGTTGTCTGCAGTAACAGCAGTGCATGAGTCTTCATTGATGACATTGAGTTCACCGTCCTAGATTGGTTCAGCTGTCCCAATACACATTTCCTTGGAGATAAGTTGTGACTGCTCTTGATAATTTGTGATCCAAATCTCTCCTTGACCACCGGTAATGCTTATGATAGCTGCTGGTATGTAAATTTCTTTTGTGATCCTGATAAACTTTTTACTATCAACAAGAACTTCACAGTTTAACCAGTCATCTGTGTTTGTGACTGCAACTCTTCTCATTGTCAATGACAGTATTGTCACATTGTCAACGACGAATAACTTCCCAGAAAATTCTGTATTACATGTATCCAACGGAACAACTTCTTCAATTTGCAGCTCAGATCTTCCACAGTCAATGATAGCTTGGGATGCCTGAAGGAAGTCCCATCTGAGGATGACATTGTGACTACATTCTGTTAACACGACAAATTCAAATGGCTGCGTTCTGTTGTTGATGGTTATTCTTGTGACACAAGTACCTGCTGGATGGATGTACTTTCCATTCGCGACCTTCAGCACAGTTGCCCCCGTATTACAGAACATTGTCTTCTTTAGTGTGCTGTGGTAATTATCCCACAATACAGAAAAAGAGGCTCCTGAATCAGCAAGTGCCTGGACAGGTTGGCCGTCGATTATGACGTTGATGAGATTTCCGACATCTTAGCGACTGTCATCCATGGAGGATTTTGATCTGCAGCAGCCTCACCTCCGTAGATGGTCGCCTCGCTTATTTTTCCTGGGTGCGGCGGCTAGGGAAGTGGCTGGTACCTTTGTACGGCGACGGTGAATGGCTGCGGCGCGTTGGGGAGCGATCTCGTCTAGGTTATGGCGATGGGCTTCTACCCATAGGTCGACTGAATTCATCAGCAGGTGACTGCCTGGGACAGAACTGCTCCATCGGCTGATGTCTTGCGGCAAAATAATCATCAAATACTCGCCTCCTCTCTCTGCAGTAGCGTACGACATGTCCAAGGTGTCCACAGTGGAAACACAGTGGTGTGTTGTCTTCTGTCCTCGAGACGTCTGTTCTTCTTCGGGGCGTCATAGTTGCCAGGGGAGTTGGCTGTGGTTGCTTCAGCCGGTTCATGGGCTGCCGTTTGGCAGCTGTAGCGTAAGTCATAGCAGGGCGACGCCATTCTTCACGTCCGGTGCGATTGACGGGGCAGATAGGAGCTAATGTTTGAAATACCTCGTCCTCAGCGGTGTCTGCTCCCTCGCGACTTACAGGGCTCACATCCATGGCCATAATCTGATGCTCGCTCGGTCTAATAGTCCCAGCTGCCATGCACTGTTGTAATTCTTCTCTCACGATTTGTCGTATGAGACAAGCGAAGTCATGCTGGTCTTACAAAACGGCCATAGGGACTACATTTGGGAGTTTGTCATACTTCTTGCGTCCAACCCTTCTTTGTTGCATGTCTTCAATACACTGGACCACTTGATGAACTCTTCTGTCATAATGACGTCTTTTATCAGAAGAGCTTGGTACATATCTTCCGCAATTCCCTTCATCAGGTGCGTGATTTTGTCCACCTCAGTCATGTTCGGATTGACTATGTTACACAGGGCCAAAACATTCTGTATGTATGATTGTGTCGGCTCACCATGTTGTTGGGCCCGGTTCTTCAGTTGTTCTTCCGCCAAGCGGATTTGTCGCTGGCGGTCTCCAAAGGTCTTCTTAAGTTCCTCCTGGAACGTCTCCCAGTCATTCAATTTGTCTTCGTTGTTTTCAAACCATTGCTGGGCTGTTCTGTCCATGTAGAAATAAACGTTGGCCAAGTACATCGTATGATCCCACCTGTTGTACTTGGCGACTCGGTCGAACCCTTTTAGCCATTTGTTGGGGTCCTGTCCAGCATCTCCAGAGAACACCGACGGGTGTCTGATGTGCAGCTGGCTTATTGCTGGTTTCATCTCCATCGTTCTTCTGATAATACGGATTTTTGGAAGGATGTACTCGGTGTATCCCTTGTATTCAGGTTCCAGTCCATGTAAGCGGCGGCTTTTACGTTGCCACAGTGATGCAGCTGTTGCGCAGGATATCCGGCGCCTCCACCAAACAATGACGCATTGAAAGGGAAGCAGGCTTGACTTCGAAGGCAACTGAACACAGCACTTATACTGAAAGCACGTTTATTACGAACTTAACATACACGCAGCACTGACTGCCTCTCAGGCAGAGTGCTCTGCTACTTATACACAGACAGAATTTACCAGAAATTAGAAGAACAGTTAACAAAGAAACAAGTAGAATTTACAAGTGAACATAAGAAAGATGTAGAACCTTCTGGAATTGTTAATTACAAAGAAATAAATTTTTGCCGGTGGGCAGGATTAAACCGGCGACCTGCACCACAGTCCGTGGCGCTATCCCCTGTGCCATGCTGGCAGTCGGTGTTCGTGGTCTCTCGCGGCAATATTAAGCATGGGTCAGTAATACACAACAACAGACATTGGATGACGGTACAAGAATAACAAAATATCAGAATAAATATTATATTCTAGCAAACTTATGTACTTTAAAAATTGAATTATTAATGATGACTGTCCTGATGGGCAGTATTTCCACAATTTCCAACAGTTTAGATGGCTGTTGTGCCCGCCAACTTTCCTGGGGCTGCTGGTTATTACACCAGACTTTTCAGCCTTGTCCATTCTTCTGGTTCCAGTTTGGCTGATTTCTGTGGTTGGGTCACCCAAACTCTTATTATTATTATTATTATACTTCTTCTGCCCATTACTTTCTTTCCAAATGTTTTTTCTGGAGTTTTGTTGTGCATTCATGTGGTCAGGATGTGACACATGTTTGTGGGACTTTCCATGTAGTTATGTGTTGCGCATTAAGATAGTGCACTTTCTGCTCATTGTAAGGGCATCCCTGATACTTAAGACTTCTTTCGGCATTATAGATGTTGTCCATCACTCTCAGGGCATTTCTGAATTGCTTGATAGATTCATCCTTGCCATAAATGGAAAAATGGGAAAATGGCAGTGATGCAAAGAATTCACGTTTAACAATCAAGCAACTTGCTATATCAAGTTACAAAAAATGTTCTGATAGTACTGATCTGAACATGCATTAACTAGGTATTAGGTGACAAACGGTAGTCGAAAGGCTGTAATTATGAGCCGTGGCTGGTGATACTTTATACCCTCTTGGTGACATGATATGATGCTGCTGCTTGTTGTTTCATGTCATGATGATCATTGTGCAGCACCAAAGTTGAAACCGACAAGCATGACTGGCTCCCATTTTGGAGACCAGAGAGAACCTAAATGTTAAGACTTGCTTTCATGAAGATAAAGAAAGTTCACTCTCCAAAATCTAAACTGGAACTCCGCAGTCTAGCTTCCACCTTGAAGTATAGACTCTGACTCCTTTCTTTGCATACTGTTCACATGGATCCACGGCTGTCGCCCCTACATTCAGAGAGGCCAATCACCAGGTTGACACTAAAAATTGGCCAAATATGACTCTTAAGTGTGTCCCCTCGCAGTCCATGCAGAGTAATATTGTTTCTATACTGTTTTTGAGAAATGAAATCACTGCCTCACATTTTGCCCATGAAGTGTTTACACCTACTTTTCCCACATCATTGAACACTTCCATGTAGAATTTGAAGGGCGCCACTGGCAGTGTTCCCAAAGCAGCGATCCTCGCGCAGGCACCCACTCCATGTCCAACTGTACAATGGCAAGTAAGTGGCATCCGTCTCTAAAGGGATCAACCTGTCACTCAGCCCTGGATATGGAATCTCTGCGGGCCTCTAGGCACAGTGGGGTGCCTGTTTCAGGTGGCTGTGGGGCCAGATCATTGCTCACAAAGAATGGACATTCAGAAATTCTGAATGTACACTTCCCATTACAGAGTCCCTTGTACTAAGCACACTGTTGCCGGCTGAGGCATAAGCTGTGCAAAATTGTGCCAGCACTGTATCCACACTTTCCCATTTCACTAACAAGCCATGCTTTGAAAAGCAAATATCACATTATCAATCATGAGCCCGTCTCCTCACAACAAAATTTCCCCACACCAACTATTACTGTCCACTGCATAACATCTCTCAAAACAAACTTTGAAATTAATTTGGATATCGCGAGGGGGTGGATGGTGGTATAAATGTATTTAATGAGAGGGTGTGAAAATAGTGGCACCTCTCAATATGTTGAATATATTAATGTCAACATGCAAGCACCTAGAAATATTCTATCAGTTTCTTATTTACAGAGTCTAGCTAAAGACTTTTATGGCTCCATTAGTGTATCTTAATGTTATAATATCTATAGTAAAAAGGTCCACCCTCTTTTTATCAGTCATTTATATAAGACTTTATCATTAGCTATATCTACTTTAATTCTAGATGTTCAGAAAAAAATCTCATGTGTTTTTAACCTAGCTTGTCATAGTTGCTTTATAATTTGATAAAGAGCTTGGAATGTATAGCCATTAGATGACTTAGTGTACTACAGTCAGATGATTCAAGTAGAACAAATATAAACTACAGTATATAAGTTTTGCCGATGCTATTCCTACCAACAATATGATATCACTTGAGTAACAAGGTAAACAAAAAATAACTAACTGTTAAACTGCCTATATTAAACCATGTGTCAAAGTATTATTAGCACAGCCCCATTGTAAGATGATGATATTCCCCAACCACAGTGATCATAGTAGTTGTACAAGTTTCAGCTTACCCTCACTACTCACCAGTATAAGTCTGGCAGCTGCTCAGTCCTGTCTGCTACCTTCATAGTGCCGCCAAACCTCAGATGCTGTTTATCACAAGGCGACTCACTTAAATGTTATTGTCAATATTGTTTTTATGGCTGTCGAAAATTGCACAATATGAATGTAATTGTTTTGACTGTATTCTATTCAATAATTCCTCTTTAGTTATAAGTCACTATTTGAGTAAAATTATTACAAACCTTTATGAAGAGGAAGAAATGTACAACAAATATTTATTGTTATTAATTCCATAATGGGCATGATAATTTTGAGACACTTCAGTCAGGGCAGTGAGGCAAGGACCCAGATGTCCTACCATCGGTGCTGATGCTGCAAAGTCAGTGCTGATGTTGCAGCATGGCCCAGGTGAACAATAAGCCTTTTTCAGATTTTTTTTATACTGGTAATAGAGCCACGAGCCACTCTCTATGTTACTAGCCATGACACACATTGGATCAGTCTTGAAGTGGCACAAGATTACTACACTTCCTCCCCCTATGTAGGCCCCTGTATTCCTATTCCTAGGGAAATCACTTCCTTGTCAATCATGACTTTAATTTATCATCCTGACATTCAATGCCTATCCTGTAGCCCACAATCCTACCTTGGCCTTGTGTGCAGATGCAATGATTGAACTAACTAACCAGGAAAACTCATAGAGATGGCCATATATTACTCATAGCTAATAAAATGTCCAGTTTCAATCTCATGAAGAGACTCCTATGTACACAAATCATGAATCTCAAGCACCCACCAAATATGAAACTTACATACACACATCCTCAGGCTCAAAAACCACAGAACATCTGAAGAAGTTGGCATAATTGTGGAACTCTTGAAGAACTTAGACCCACTTGACAATCCCACAGAATCCTAATAGACACATGACAAAGGCCCAGATAATGTACAATCATCCACCCAATACATAAAAAGTGACAAGTTCAATGTTAATAACAACAGTGGAATTTCAGTAGTTTCATTTACAAAACCTGCTCAGATTGTCTTCATCGGAGAACTGAAGGGCAGCTCAAACACAAGATTGGGTATCACCAAGCAGACTTTTGACCAGGGTGATCCCACACAGAGCTCATTTTCAATCTGAAAACATATATATAAAGTAACTCAAATCTGTCCTCCCATTTGTATGTTTCTTGACTTCAAAAGGCATATGATTCCATCAATCAACAGTCCCTCTTTAATGTCCTGGAAGATCATAGATGTGACACAAAACACTACACATTATTAAAACAAACTCTTACTGATAAAATTTGTTTTGATATGTTAAAAATCTTTTTGAGATAAAGATTGGAATGTGACAAGGTGTTGGATCACCAGTGCTCTTCAAACTTGATCAAGTCATTAGAGAATGAGAGAAAGAACTTAAAAAAGATTAGAATTACTACAAACCTACTCCAATTGGACAACTGAAAGATGAGCTCAAGATCAGTTCCCCCACCTTTGTAGACAATCTAGTGATACTAGTAGAAAGCGGAAGCACAGCTATCAAACAAACAAGAAGATTCTCAAGTAATTGCTGTAAACACTGGTCAGCAAATTTCATTCAAGAAAACCAAGTTTACTTCCTCTGCATTCAAGATGTGTGGATGATGATTAGAGAGCTCAAGCATACCTCATTATTGACATCAGTTGTATGTCTTAGATGGTGAACAAACTCAGATGCAGTAAAATAACCATAGCAAAGTTCAACAAAGAAAATTAAGCACATCATATGGTATTTACAACTACTTTCCATTCTGTTTAACATTTAATTTGGTGATTTTTATGGAGTGTAGTGTGTTAAGGCAGATTAGATTAGATTACATTAATACTTGTTCCATAGATCATATATACAAAATTTCATAATGATGTGGAACATGTCAGGTTAGTAAATTTTGTGTATACATGACAGTCAATATGTTAAAGACTTTTTATTTACATTTTTTATTTATTTTTATTTATTTATTTAAGTTTTATCTAAAAATTCATCTACATTGTAGAAGGAGTTGCCATTAAGAAATTCCTTTAATTTCTTTTTAAATACTGGTTGGCTATCTGTCAGACTTTTGATGCTACTTGGTAAGTGACCAAGGACTTTTGTGGCAGCATAATTCACTCCTTTCTGTGCCAAAGTTAGATTTAACCTTGAATAGTGACCATCACCCTTTCTCTAAGTGTTGTGACTATGCACACAGCTATTACTTTTGAATTGGGTCAGATTATTAATAACAAATTTCATGAGTATTGTGAAGCTACAGACTACAGTGAAGATCCCTAGATCCCTAAGTAAATGTCTGCAGGAAGATCTTGGGTGGGCACCAGCAATTATTCTGATTACACGCTTTTGTGCAATGAATACTTTTTTACTCAATGTTGAATTGCCCAAAGAATATGATCCCATATGTAAGCAGCGAATGAAAATAGGCATAGTAAGCTAATTTACTGAGATGTATATCACCAAATTTTGCAATGACCCTGATAGCATACATTAACTGTTTCATCTACATCATGTGAACTGCTTATTTCAACTTTCTGAACTCTTCCAGTTAAGTATGATTTAAACCATTTGTGCACTGTCCCTCTCATACCACTATACTTAAACTTATCTAGAAGAATCCCATAATTTACACAATCATAGGCCTTTGAGAGATCACAAAAAATCCCAACTGGTGATGTCCGGGTATTCCAAGCATTTAATATTTCATCAGTGAAGGTATATATTGCATTTTCAGTTGAAAAGCTATTTTGAAAACCAAACTGACATTTTGTTAGAACTTTATTTTTACTAATATGTGAAGCAACTCAAGAATACATAACTTTACCAAAAGTTTTGGATAAAGCTGTCAGACGTGAGATGGGGTGGTAGTTGTTGACATCAGATGTATCCCCATTTTTATGCAAAGGTTTAATGATAGCATATTTCAGTCTATCTGGGCAAATACCCTGCATTAAAGAGCTATTACAAATATGACTATGAATGCTACTTATTTCTTGGAAACAAGCTTTTAATACTCTGGTGGAAATGCCGTCAATTCCATGTGACCTTTTACTCTTGACAGAGTTTATTATTTTCCTAATTTCTGAAGGAGAGGTGGGTTGAATTTCAGTTGTATCAAATTGTTTGGGTATGGCCTCTTCCATTAACTGAATTGCCCCTTCTAATGAACATTTAGATCCTATTTTCTCTACAACATTTAAAAAGTAATCATTAAAAATGTTTTCAACTTTTGACTTTTTGTTAGTAAGGTTTCCATTTGTTTTGATGGTAATACCCTCTTCCTCGGCTCTTGGTTGCCCTGTCTCCCTTTTAATAATATTCTGAATTGTTTTAATTTTATTATCAGAGGAACTAATCTAAGATGTGATGCACATGCTTCTTGATTTTTTTAATAACTTTTCTTAATGTAGCACAGTAGTTTCTATAATATTTTGTTGTTTCTGAGTTATTACTCTTTCTTGTGGTTAGATACAGTTCCCTTTTTCAGTTACAAGATATTTTTATTTCTTTAGTAAGCCATGGTTTTTTGCATTGTTTCTTACAATTATATTTAACTAATTTCTTGGGGAAACAGTTTTCAGATACCCTTACAAATGTATCATGAAATAAGTCATATTTTAAATTAACATCATGTTCCTTATAAACCTCATCGCAGTCTAACTACTGTAGACTTTCTTTGAAATTTCTAGTTGTTAAGTCATTAATCAAGCGCACAACTCTGGAGGACTGTTTCAAATTACTGTACGGAGCTATGTCATATACTGTTACTAGCTGTGCACCATGATCAGAAAGACCATTCTCAACAGGACAAGCATTTATGTTGTTAAACTTATCTTGGTCTATAAAAAAAGTTATCTATCAATGTACTGCTGTCCTTTATTACCCGAGTAGGAAAATCAATAATGGATGTCAGATTGAATGAGCCAAGTAAGACTTCCAGGTCTTTCTTCCTATTACACTCTTTCAGTGAATCTACATCGAAATCACTGCAAATAATAATTTGCTTCCCCCTATCTGACAGATAGCACAACAAGGCATCCAAGTTTTCCAGAAAAAACTGGAAGTTTCCTGAAGGGGACCTATATACTATTACAATTATAAGATAATCATCATTGAGTTTAAGCTGGCAGGCACATGCTTCAATATGTTGCTCTACACAAAACTTTTTTGTTACTAAATTTTTTACACTGTGATAGCTTTTGACATATATGGCAACTCCTCCTCTTACCTTATTATCTCTACTTACATTAGAAGCTAATTTATATCCACTGAGATTCACATTTTCCATGCCAGTGACAATGTGATGCTCAGACAGGCATTGTATATCTATTACATTATCAGTTTCTATATCATCTAAACAAACTAAGAGCTCATCTGTTTTATTCTTTAGTCCCCCAATATTCTTGTGAAAAATGCTAACATTATTTTTTACTTTACTTTTGTGAGAAACATTTGATTTTTCAACATTTTTAGCACCTGACTGCCTGAACTTCTCACTGGTCACTGATCTTAGCCTAAAAAAGAAGTACTTCCATGAATTGCAGTGTCCCCCCTTAAGGATTTTGCTATCAACCCAGCCAGTTTCCCCTTCCATTTCCTACTGAGATGCACGCCATGCCTAGTGAAATCCCACCTATCAATAGCATCAACAAGAACCAAACTTATGTCTGGCAGAGCAGCCGCCCTAAGCAATTGATCAGTCACCATATTGACCCTCCTGACAGAGCAGTTCAATTGGGGTCAATCATACCGCATGAAAGCAGGCAACAGTCCAACATTTGTCTGGGTCATTGCAGAAGATATTTTAAGCAGGTCACACACAATATACTGATCGCTATCAATGCTGTTTTCCACCCCACCCACTATCACAACATGATCCTCTTTTGTGAAACCCTTAACAAGGAACCTATATCCTCCACCACCTGGCTAAGACCTGAACTAGGCTTGAAAAAGTTTGTGACCTGGTACCTGTCACCTAGTTTTTCCTGCAAAATCTGGCCCACACCTCTTCCATGGCTACTTCCTAACAACAGAACTTTCCTCCTACTATCTACTTTGTTTGAAACTGTTGGCTTCCTAGTGAAAGTCTGCTGTTTCTTAACTACATGTACTTCTAACGGAAACTCTTCCTAACTTAACTGTGGTAGCAAGGCAAATCTGTTGGTTGTGCCAATTATAAAGCTGTCAAAAACTATACTCTCTCTGTGGCCCATGTTCCCTGCTAGCACTATAAAGTTCAGCCTGAAGGGCTCTAATGGTCCTTCTTGTTCGACTATTTTTTGTCCCTTGAACACACTTTGCTAAACAAAGGAAGAGACTCGTTTGCTTCCATCTTTCCCACACCACTACACCCCCCCCCCCCCCCCACCCAATGAAACCACTTGTCACAACAGCTGCATTCAAACCCAGCACGAACAAACCTACTGCAGCTCAAACACATTGCATTCATGATAGTTACGAAGTTTATTTACGTGATATCGACAATATATATTAACTACAGATACAAAGGGTTACTAGATTTGTTTAGGACACTAAAATATGTGTAAGCTGCTAGTAAATGCATTTAAAGTTGTGGTATAACACTAAATCTGCACACTCGTGAATTTGGCCTATGAATATACACAAAACAACTTTTTGCGATTACTGAGACAATGCGCGAAAAAAAGAAAAAAAAACATCTGATGGTGAGCTTGAACAGCACACTATTGAATGTATTCAATTAGTTGACTGTGTTAAATGCACTTAAAATTACAGAGAGACACTAAATATTCACACTCGGAATTTAGACCAAACAAGGAGATTTAAGAATACCGGATAGAGTAGGTCTCATAGTACCTTCTTTTACCTTTTTTTATTTCTTATGATCAGAAAAATAACGAGTTGCCAGTTGTTTCAGTGATGTTAAATGTGTGTATTAAAATATCCATGAAACCACTGTACAGAAAAGATAAGCCTGCACTTTTACATAGAAACAAGTAGAAATATAGGACATTCATTTAAAATAAACGAATCTGTACCTAAAAAATCATAAAATAAGACTCTAAAAATACAAAATATAATTGTAAAAAAAGTATAGGAATTTAACAACTTATTAGTCATTTTTAATATCACAGTATTACCAAAAAACTTTTGTGAATTGATTTTATTTGTCTCTATCATGGAAAATTACTAAATATTTTTCCAAATCTTTCAGAATGGCTTTCCTTAAATCTGTCAAAATAGTTTGCACTACTGACAATGTCCAATATTGCTCATATTGTGTAATGAAATATGACCACATTGTTGGAATATCATCCTCATAAAGTATGTCAGGACTCTTTAACAACTAATATAATGTTTTTCTTTATGTCACAAATTTAACAGCAAATAAGTATGTTATAATTAATAAAAAAATACTTACAGTTGAGAGAAAACAGATTACTACAAATATTACAATGACTGAGGACTGTCACTGAATGTTACCTGTCTGTCACGGCCCAAGCGCCACACTTAGTCTAGCATTGCAGGAGAGGAAAGTAAATATGTATTCTCACTGGATTATTTGGGAAATGACTGACACACTATTTGTCAAAGCTATCCAGTTTAAGGAAATATTAAATGAACAATTATGATCCTTTCAGTGGCAAGACTAATCTGAAGGGTGCCTACTAACATCTAAAGATTTATTTTAGCAAAAAAGAACAGACTGTTTTTATGTGAATTCAGATATTGGCAGTGAGCAATTTTTGATACTTCTCAATTTTGGAACCCCCTCAATCTCACTCACACATCAAACTTGGTGCCCTTCCCCCCCCCCCCCCCCCTTAATCTTGGTGACCCCAGCAGCTGGAGTTACTGTGAAACTCTTAAACTGGCCCTGAGTATACAAAACTCCCTGTGAGCCCTCCTGCTAAACCCATTCAAAGTATTTTTTTCTATGTGAAATGGATCTATTTACTTTTGCAAGTTTACAAATATACAAAATAGTGCAGACACAACCATACTGCATCTAAATCTCTTTGATAGTTAAATATGGCACTGAGACTAAGCTAATTAGCTCAAATCTCTGTTTGGGTGACCTATATACAACTACACATTTTTTTTTTTGCATATAGTAATACAGATTTAGTAACATTATGAAACTGTTCACCATCTACTACACCTAATATTTTCATGAATCTTCCTCTGTTGTTTCCCAACATTTTCACTTCTGCATTTGATGTTCAGTCATAAGCAAGAATGAATACTATTATTAACAATAATTTGTATTAAGAATTATTATTATTATTGGTAAGAATATTAATATAATTATTAATCATATTAGTAGTAGAAAATTTCCATTATACCTAGTGTTAAGTAAAAACATTTCGGGAGGGGGGGCCCAGGTCCCTGTGCCATCATCCCACCCACCCACCCCACCCCCACACATGTGGGCTGCTTGCTTACATGACAAATATCTTTTCATTATGAACATGAGAACATATCTGAGACTCATACATTAGTCTGAAATGATGTAAGTTTTATCCAAACATGAAGAAGGATTATAATATTATCATTTGTCTGAAACAGATCTCACACTATCTTCTCAAATTTTGGACATTTTAACATAACTAAGAGTTTATTAATTAGGAAAATGAAATTTGAGTTATGGTCTGCAAGTATGTTTGACATAAATAGTTCAACTTGTAACATTAATATGTAAATAAACATGATACTTAAATAAATTGTGGATCTATTGCAATATTAAAGAGACTACTGATTTATCACAAAGTTTTAATTGTTAGCATGTTAACAGTTGTAGCAGAGAGCCTAGCAGCACTACAGAATCACATTCATGTGCAGGCACCATTATGCATGCCTGTAAGGCCCTAATACACATATGAAATAATAATGATAATACTTTTTTCAAAATCATTGTAGTTCTGTGGAATAACAGTGATGTCTTCCTGATTAAAGTTCAAGGACTAATCATTAAAAAAAAGTTGATGCCTCACTCATAATCATTCTAGTGCCAATTATTGAAATTAATGCAAAATATATGTTAAAGCACTAGTAATCATTACCTTGTCTCCACCCCTATTCAAATTAAATTCTTTCTGAAATTTTCAGCTGTTATTCTTACATATTTGAAAAATGTCAGTAATAAACTAAATCAAAATGTATAAGATGAACATTAACTAGAGTAACACAAGGATAATGGAATGTAGTGTAAGAAAATCAGGCAATGCTGCATGAATTAGATTAGGTAATGAGACAATAAAAGTAGTTAATGAGTTTTGTTATTTGGGTAGTAAAATAGCTTTTGATGGCTGAAGTAAAGAAGATAAAAAATTCAGAATGGCTATGGGAAAAATTGTTTCTGAAGAAGCAAAATTTGTTGACATCCTATATTAATTTCAATGTTAGGAAGTCCTTTCTGAAAGCATTTGTCTGGAGTGAAACAGGGACAGTTAGGAGTTCAGACAAATAGAAGCTTTTGAAATGTGGCACTACAGATGGATGATGAAGATTAGATGGGTGGATCATGTAACTAATGAGGAAGTACTTAACAGAATTGGAGAGAAAAGTATTTTCTGGTATATTCTAAGAAAAGAGATAGGTTGATGGGACACATTCTGAGACATCAATAAATCATCAGCTTAGCATTAGAAGGAAGTGTGGGGTAAAAATCACAGGGGGAGACTGAGAGGTGAATACAGTAAACAGTTTCAAAAGGATGTAGGTTGCCATTCTTATTTGGAGATGAAGAGTCTTGCACAGAACAGGATAGGGTGGAGAGCTACATCAAACCAATGATCATATTCAGAATGAAAAGAACTGGACGTGTGTTTCTATGCATATCTGGTATTGGAAATTTATGTTTTAAAGCATATTAAGAAATGATTGATATTCTGTGAGTTACAACATGTACAGTCAACAAAAGAAAACTGCTCACACAACAATGGGCTAAGTGCCACACTGAACTCTACATGTAGAGTCATAGCACAATTTTGTGGCAACACTCTTGCCTCATCAATGCCCATGCTGACATATCATACGAAACATTGGATATTAATTCCAATTTAAGACTACACACAGAAATATAAGATACTGCCAGCAATCATAAAATATGAAGTGATTTTACTGGCAGTGGTAGATGTAGTCTGAAGAAGCTAGCAGCATAGCTATGGAAGATGCTTGTGGGCAGAGAGCATGGTCACAATTTGTTGAACCAGAGTGTGATGCTGCCAGCTGGGCATATTTATTCATTTTGTATCAGCACTGTAATTAGTGTCCCCATCCTTCCCATGATAGCTTCTTTTGCCTTAATGTGTATAAATTGAATGCAAATTATTTGTAGTTTTCACAGAACTATTGTAGTATGACCTAAAGAACCTGTATAAAAATACAAAATTTCAAACAAAGTTCATCAGAGTAATTCTGGGAGTAGTTACAATGGAAATGCCATAACTGGCCTCTATAAAGCAGGACTCTTCCCATTTAACACAAATGTACTTAGAGATGGTGACATTATAATACACCAGGACTTCGACGTACAAGATGCAAATGTTAGTCCAATTGGTATCTGGCCAAGTGCTAGCCGATCTATGGAAATCTGTGTATTTTGAATATGTTGAGTACATTTTAAATCTGTTGAATCTGTCTAACATCATCTACATACAAGCTATGTTTCAAACCATTCAAAAATATGAAAAATGTAGCGTAATCAAAGAAGACAGATGCAAAAGCTTTCTTCTTTGAAAAGAAAAATATAGGCCATAACTGTATAATAATTTGTTATGTGTTACAAATTTAACTGAGAACAGTGGTTCAGATGTGCAATCTCAAGAATATTCCACTGAAAGTACATCATGAAGTTCAGTTTCACTGGCCAGTAACATTGGCACAATGTATGGAATACTGATGATCAGCTCCTGAAGAATATAAATTTGGAATGAGATTTTGAATCTCCTGACTGCACCACTTTTGCTCAATAAACACAGAAAATGTTGGTGAGTCAGTAAGGAAGAGATTATTATTATTGTAGGGCTGACCTGATCTTCTACTTGTTAATATTAACTGTTAACTTTGTCTCATATCATGACACAATTTCTCTTTCTCTTCAATATTGTCTTGTTTGAGGTCTTTCCAAGTTTACGTGTTTAAGTAGCATGTATTCAAAAAAATTAAATTTAAATACAATGATTTCACATAAATTTCTAATTAACAAACATACAATTGCATCAAAGTTTGTAATATAAAGTGGAGTAATGTCAGATGAAGAAAATTTCACATCAGGGATGATGCTAGTACAACGTCCATTCACTGTTGGTGTCAATTGTCTGCCTTATCCAATGAATCATGAAGGTGATCAGCCTTTGGAAATATGTCTCATTACCTGCAAGTCTCTCCCATGTGTCAAAAAATAGTAGATCCAGGGACCAGTGTTGGGCAGAGTGTGAAGGTTTCTATTTTATTTAATAAGTTATTAACACATTTTTGTGCATGAGTCGGCTGCAGATACATTTTCAGTTAGGAACCACTAGGCAGCTTGCCAACAATAAGAGCTTTTAAAGTTCTCATGGCCAAGATGCACCATATGGCGTCGGCAGAGGAGGTGGAATAGTGAAAGCTCCAGAACAACGCTATCTGTAGGAACATCCATGGAAGCCACTGCACCTATCAATTGGGAAAGTAGAAAGAATATGGTGTGTACTTTTAATGGATCGGCCAGTGTGGACCACTTCAGCAGGATAAAGTGAAGCACAGGACACCAAGACTCTCAAATGCCAACAGCCGTATCGGACATTTTGATTTAACTTTAATTGTGATTAAAGGAGAATGTAAAAGGAGAAAATTGGGTGTGTGTCGAATATAAAGTGTACTTACAGACATTACTTGCGATTTTGATGATATAAAGATTAATTGTGGCATTCTTGAGAAAAACGTTGGACTGAACATTTCAGAAACGATCATAGTAAATAAAGAAATAAAAATTATATCAATTGAAATTCACTCACAGACGTGACTATTATATTAAAAAGACTCTGTAAAACAACATTACCTACATTGTAATTAGGCTGGCTGTAATTAAAAATGAAATCTTATGTAAGATACTAATAGTTCAATTTTGTGTTTGTAGATTTTGGAACGACAAAGATAAAAACTACTATCATAAATACTTAACGGTATTTGTGCAGAAACTGTGCAAATGTTAGTAAAGTTATTCATTCAGTATTTAATTAGGTAACCATGTCTTAAAGCATTTGATAGTTTGTGACTAGAATAGACTAAATTTACCAAAGAAGTAAAGAAGAAGAACTATAACATTGTATAAATATAATGTACTTTGTATTTGCTGTTAAATTACATTGCATGTTTTAATTAACACTAAGTTTTGTAATTGTAAATCAATATCTGTAATTGTTTTAACAATAACCCTATATCATGGTATTGTTAAAAATAATATATATACAAGCACACTCCAGCACCACGGCAGTTCAGTTACTTCAAGTTTTCAGTTATGTATCGACACACAGTGTGTGCTGTATGAGATTCTGCATGTCAAAGTGCTGTGAACATTTGAGAAAGTTCAATTATGTAATTGCTGGAAAAGTTTTGTCAAACAGGTTTTTGTTGTAAATATTGAGTTACATCCAAGAGAATAAATTCAGAAAAGGAGTTTTTTTTTCATTTAAAGCTATGTACCTGTTCTCCCACATCAACTCTAGGCCCAGGCAGACTTAAGATAAGTATTTTTAAATTTTATTCACTCTACCTGACATTTTTAGTGACAATATAATCATTAGGTATGAGTGGTAACCTTATAGTACCTAACATCTTTCATTTATTAATATTTTTTTATTAAGCAATGATTTGGTGGCATACAAACCTTAGTAACAGACTACGGGTCAACAGAAGAAGGTACTGGTTGTTTCATAGTCTTTAATAATGTTCAAATAAATAAATAAAAGAATTACAATGCCTTTAATGAACATTTCCAAGCACTTACACAGATGTACGAAGTTTATAGGAGGTCTCGGCTGCGTGACAATGTAGTCAGTCGATGTTAGGACCTAATCTGAACTGGTTTCATAGTAACCATGCTCTTAGTGTCAGCCTTAAAATTATAATTGTTAATTTCAAAGCCAGTAATCAGTCTTGTATTATGGTGTGGCTAGTAATAAAGCCCCATAATTGGCATCCAAGATTTTATTCGGATGAATTACCTACCCATAACAAGTTAATATTTCAGCTCTGTTAATAGCATTTCCATCAATACTCCAGTGTGCTATCTAACTGCACAGGGACTACATCATTGAGACCACTTCCTAAAGAACAGGTAAGAGGAATGGCTACACATTGGCTCACATAGCTGGCTCAAAGATGGGTCAACTTAATTTGCAGATCCCGGATGGACAGTGTGGGCTGGTAAATCTGCACGCACCCTATACCATCTGCTATGGACTCCTAATTATACCTACAATTTTAAGATAGATTTAATCAATTAGGAGGGGATTCTTGCACTTGGCATCCCTTGAGCGGGTAATGAATTTGTTCAAGTGACATATTTAGCATGAGAAGTGACTTGAACTTGAACTGAAAGATTTCATGAGTGAAGTGCAGTTAAGAACTGTGGAAAAACTGAAAGTGCAATTTTGTACTGATATGTAAGTAGTAGAGCTGTTTTAGACAGAGAAATCTTAATATGTTATAGGTAGTGACAGTAAAAACATGCATTGCAAAGTGCAAAACAGTGTGTTGTAGACCTAATAAGTCGTGTTGTGGAAATCACAGATCGCGTCCCTGGATTACAAACATTTCACGAGTACAACCTAATGAATGGAAAATGAGAAACATCATGGTGATGAAGAAACAAGATGGAAGCTGCTGTGGTAAGGGCAGCCACAAATACAATGGAGTCATAGCAGTGTGCAGGGAGCACACATAAAGCAGACGAAAGCAACAGCCAAGTAGGAGTCCGCTATAGGCACACACACAGAAGTCCGGAGTTTGACGCTTGGGCGTAGTGCCGGGATACTACTTGCTGACTTCGTCAACTGGAGGGAGCAGAAAATCTCAATAAAGTGAGTGAAAAAAAATATTAATAATGTTGCTTCGAAGTGGTAGACTAACCAAAGCTAGTAATATCTTTGAAACTGTAGTAAATGACGAGCAAAATGTAGCTCAGGAAAATTTAAATATGGAGAATCAAGGAGACAACAGTTTTCCTTTGGCAAAATAAAAAGAGTGGACAGAAATTAGAATGAGTAATATAGTAAGAAGTAAGGAGCAGGAAATGGTAGTAGAAACACAAAGTCTTACAAATAGTTCAGTTGAGAACACCAGTCAGATGGAGCATAATGATAATATAACTGAAAGGTGTCGAAGTAATATGGGTACTAGCTCAGACATCAGTATACAATCAATATTACAAATGATGGGTCAATTACCAGAGCTCATAGAATCTATTAAATAGATTGAGGAAAGCAACAAAAAGATTAATTATAGGGATATTAACAAAAGAGTAGAAGAAAGTGCTGGGGAAATCAAGGGCATGATTGGGAAGACTATACCAAAATAGATTGTAGAAAATTTAGAAGTAAACATTAGCAAGGAGACTGAAAAATCGAGTGAGTCGATCTCCATGCAAGAGTATAAAGTTGGTGAGAAGAGGTTAGTCTTGTCTGATACAGGGAATGCAATTCAAAATTGTGTAGAAAATAAAACTAAGGAGATATCAGACAAGGTGACTTGTATTCAGCAGATCAGTGATTTTACAGCCAGAGACACCGACATATTCATTGAAAGTGTAGAAAAATTAATTGTAACAGGCAGTAACAGTGGAACAAGTAATAATAAAGACTACTGTTCAACGTTTAATGGCATAAATGGCTTTTATCCTAAAGGCGAGCTACACCCAAAAGTCTTGTTAGAGCTATTTAAAGGTGATTTGATCAGAGATCGGAGCACTCAAGGAAATAGAGAAGCAAAGCTCCTAAATTTTGCAAATGAAGCTAGTCCTTTCAACAAAATTGGTAAGTAAAAAAGAACAAATGTCAGACATAGAAGTAGAAAAACAATTCACAATGAAACTGACAAAGATCAAAATAAGAAAAACTGTAATTCACACAAATTTGTTGTCAAAAAGAATGTAGATGCCATGGTAAAGTTTGAACAGGAAACTGAAATGATTTTGAAAATTTTATGCCCAGTAGTAGGTTGAAAATGGATGAAAGATGTCTCAGGAAACGGTTGAAAGGAAATAAGGTGGAAGTTAAAAGCAATGGGGGATGAAAATCATAGTGATGTTAGTTACATTCCCTGGAGAAAGAATGGAGAGTATCACACTGGTGTTTGCAAAGTGTGATTAGTAGGAATTCCCATTTCATGCTTTTGATTGAGTAAACAAAGTACCGAACTGAGTAAACAAAATACCAACAGACAAATAAACAGGTTTGGACTAGTAGACATTAAACAGGATGTGACAATGGAGATACTGGGGGGATTTCTTAGAGAAAACTGGTGTAGAAATTAGAGAAAATTGTCAGCCTATGATATATGTTGAAGTAAGTTGTACTAAAGCAATTACCTTTATTGTAATAGGTAGTGAGTTGTGTGCAGTAGGGGAAGGACTGATTAGCCAGAAATTAAATAGAGAGTGACTGTTATTTTCAACACTACAAAGATAAAAGTTGTTTTTGAAGAAAGTAAACTAGTAAAGGAACAAATATTTTTGCAGATTGAGGTTCAAGGAATAGTGTTGGAGAGTCATGCATTTGTGTGCCTGATATAAAATGTGTACAGATAGGGAATATATTCATGGTGGTAAAAGGCAAACAGGGTGAAATTAAGTTTGGTCATACAGTCCTAGCTAGGAGTGAGAAACAAGACACAGACTACCAAATAATAATATGTGAGTGCTTTCAGTGGGATGTAGATGAGTACTGTAATGTTGACAGAGAAAGCAATATTTACAAGCAGGCTGCAACCAAAATGGTAGATGATGAAATAGTAACACTTAAGAGACTCAAAACTTTAATTTAACAAGTGGTAAAATTTCTGAAAACAATGGACATCAGCAATGAGGAAAAGGGAAAGCTTGCATTATAAACGGCAATAGCAAAAGGTGAGGCTCATAAAGCTTGACATGATAAGAATGTGGTGCCTAAAGTAAACACAGTGGGTGACATACTGTTGATCAGAGCTCACAAGTAATTGTCCTAGGTCGATGCTCAAATAAAGAAATGTTATGAGATTTTTGGAGGGTCATGTGTAATGAGTAGGGTACCTCATCCCAATGCTGAGGTAGCACACCCTGAAACAAAGGCCATGAAGGACATTTGTAATATAGTAGATGTTAAAAGGTACATCAGTGGTTAGTGTGGGTTTACTGCCACTGGCATGCATCAATAGCAGCCACTGAAGAGATAGCATCTTAGTTACAAGATTAATCAAATAAATCATGCTGTAAATATTGTAAATATTTTTGATAATTAGTATGTAATATGAAATCAGTTGTTATTCTTGTATAAAATGTGGAAACATATGTAACACCACACCAGTGTTTTGGTGGTGTGGAGGTGAATGAACTATTGGCAGTGCTGAAGGTCAGGGATTACAGGTGTCAGAGAGCCATTTAAAAGGCAGCTAACACCTTAACGGCAGTAGCCAGTAGCTATGGGAAGGGGAGCAGGAAGCCTTCCAAGGCACTGACCTATGACTAATATATGGGTGTGGCCTGTGTTTGTAAACAGCAGTAATGTTAGTAAATAAGCTGATTAGAAAATATTACTATAAGTAAAGTAATTAGAAACAATAATTGGAATAATGTTAATTGGTCTTATGTCATGTTTTCTGTATTCAGTTGTAAGTTGGTTTCTGAAATAGTGCTTCCGTTGCATTAACTGAATGTTACCCTCCTTCATAATGAAATTCATGGGAGAGTTGCTAGCCAATATAAATCATTGAGGGATGTAGAGGATCTGGCCGAGCAAATCAAAGGATGTGGAAGTAATCTACTCTATAGCCATTGTCAGTATGGAAGGTGCATTATGATTATGATAAGGGTCCCTTAACATCACAACATGCTAATATCACCAAGGAAAGTCACGTGTGAGTGTTTTAACTAAGAGTAAAAAATAAATAAATTATTAAATAATAGTGAATGGCCTGGTGCTGTTGAGGTTGAAAGAAGGTGATAAATATGGTTTCCATTTTTGACATAAAAGTAAATGAAAGGTGACATAAATGCAAAAAATATTTTGAGCACAAATGGTCTTTGATAATTTCTATGTAAATGCAATATTGAGTGTTAGAAATTGCTTTTGCTTTATAACATGTTTTAATATCTGTTGTTTTGGTAATGAGGATTTAAAGGATTTAATAAGATTATCTTTGAGGGAGCATGCCAAACAGCTGATAAAAAACTTTAAAGTCAAGACACAGAATTTAAATGCTTACAGGCAGCCAATTAATTATGAAACCTACAAGACTAATTACATGTTTTGTGGTTTATAATTTCAGAAAATTTAGTAGGATGTCACAGTAAATTTTTCAAAATTTAACCGTTTCTTGTTAAAAATGCCCAAATGTATGGACTGTTGCTAATGTCTACACTGCCACTATTATTTGTTTGTTTATTTTCAAACTTACACCTTTTGCTTTGTGAAAACTCCCAATTTTGAAAAGAAAATACCAAAGGCGATGTCTGACAGTTCCTATAGGTGTTTTTATTTTATTTTATTTAATAAGTTATTAACACATTTTTATGCATGAGTAGGAGGCTGATACAATGTCAGTTAGGTAGCTTACCGACAGTAGGATCTGTTAAAGTTGCCATGGTCAAGATGCACCATATGGCGCCAGCAGAGGACGTGGGGTAGCAAAAGCTCCAGAACGACGCTATCCATGGGATCGTCCGTTGTAGCCCCTGCACTTATAAATTGTTAAGTACAAAGATATACACACACACACACACACACACACACACACACACACACACACACACACACACACAGTGGCGTAGCTATGTCACCAAGGGCCCCGGGGCAAAAATGACATTGGAGCCCTCTTTACACTAATACTGTACAGATGCAAAACTACTTCATCATCAGCGCCTTACCGCCCACTGGAAGACGTAATAAGGCAAACCTAAATACAATCAAGCAAATTATTATGTGTCACACAGCAGATAAAATTTAATCGTACTTTCTAATATAAGTGTGAAAGTTAGTTTGTTATGCTTTCACGCAAAAATTACTAGCTGATTTGGATGAAATTTTGCAGAGGGATAGAGATAGAGTTGGACCTGGGTAGGACATACAGATGAAAATACGCCATGGGATATTTTTCCATCAGCGGTGACAGCAGGCGGACTGTTGTCAGTGCCGACAACTCACTCTCGCTAAACTACTGCGCTGTTAGCTTTTTTCGTTGATAGCCCAGTCAAAGAAGGAAAATAGAGGAAATATTCGTGTAGGATGGTTTTATCAAAAGTAAGTTTCCGGATTTTGTTTGATGAAACACTTTGAATTGAGCCGTGCTCCTACTAGGCTTCTTGAAGTATAAGTTAGTGTGTGACCAGGTAAAAGTAATAAGTAAAATAACTAAGTCGATATCTTCGCTTATTATCGTGACAATGGGGTAGAGGGCAGCGTCTTGGTGCACAATTCACTACTGAGACGAAGCAATTATTACAAACTTCTGATCCGTGAATGTAATTAAACCTTTAAATGGCAGAATAAACAAATAGTGTGTGGGTAGAAACGTACCTTAAAAGATTGCGTGAAGTGCTGAATTCTCACCATTACTTTAAAACACAGCGAAGTTGTTTGTTTTTCACATAGAAGAACTGAGCAGAATGCCATTTCCCGCCTTCCATTGGAAGGTAGTGTGTAAAAAGGTATGTAGATTCTGTTCGGTATTCCTTTCAGTATTAACGCATTTGTGGAAAATAAACATGCCTGTTTGATGAGGCAGTGCATTTTGTGGAAAATGCACACTTTCCAAGTCTGTCTGCACAGTACGTCATCTGTCATTTATGAGGTACACTGTGGAAGGGTCGGTATAACTTTGTAAAACACCTTGTAATTCCCTTTTGCGACGTAATGGGGTAGACAGAGTGGGGGCTCGCTTTCTCGCTATTCGTTTTGCAGGCGCACAAAGAATGGCAATGCCTGACGATTCCAGCGGTCTGCCCTTTCCTGCACCTTCTGCCCTCCAACGCCCCCCCCCCACCCCATCCTGTTGTCACCTGTCATATCTCCACAACAAATCATATGCCCAACACTGTTCTACTGTACTTAAATATGCTGGATACATTTAATATTTTGTCTTAGTCCATTCTGTTTTACAATAACTATATTAACATATTATTCTTCAGTTTCTCCCGGCGTATTTGATAATCAAAATATCCACAGGTGTACTGCCGGTCTATAGTGTCCAACGGGCAGAATATTTCGGCCATCATACATGTTGCCATCATCAGGTGAACTGACGGACTGAGTTCCTGGAAACGCGTCGGCATGGACATCCGCACGCTACGGCGGCTTGAAGGGAACTCGGTTCTAGTCAAAAACCAAGGATGGGGCCCCTCCACGCCCACACCAACATGGTGACCATCACAAAAGTTCTACTGTCACCTCCGTAATTTGGTTAGTTCGCTAAGGTGGATCACGGGTTGTGGGAACCGCGATGTTATCCGTACGTGTGGGCACGATCATCCATTAATACGGTACATCTGGAGATAGAATTGGTCGAAAGGTATACAAAGGGTAAAGGTATGTAAGGGCAAAGGAAAAAAAGAGCCAAGGGAAAAACCTCTGCTGGGTTCTAGCCCAGTAGCGGGCAATTTAAATACCCTCCGCCCGCGGAGCGACCCCTCCGTGGTTTGCGCCCCGCGCTGCGGCCGCGCAGTGGAACAGATTGCGACGGCGTCTGAGATGACGTCGATGTGAGGGCTCTGTCCGCCATGGTCGTCACTACGTTACGTTTGTTAGATTTACTTTTAATTAATCCAATCACTGGTTCCCAAGCTTTGCTAAGATTATAGCCACAGTCACGCTACCGGGCTAGAACCCAGTTCCCTTCGAGCCGCCGTAGCGTGCGGATCTCCGTGCCGGCGCGTTTCCAGGAACGCAGTCCGTCAGTTCACCTGATGATGGCGACATGTATGATCACCGAAATACTGTGCCCATTGGACACTATAGACTGGCAGTACACCCGTGGATATTTGGATCATATTAACATATTGGCTGCCAAAGGTATACTTGGGTTATGGAACCCCGAGGACCACTTACTTTATTCCATATTCTGCTTTAGTTTCCTTGAAGTAAGTTATGAAATAAGGTGAAAATATTGCAATTTAGTACCTTAGTTTATGTTTGTGTGTGTGTGTGTGTGTGTGTTTGTGTGTGTGTGTGCGTGTGTGTGTGCGTGTGAATTACGTGTGACTCACATGGCGCCAGAGTAAAGTGTCAGGTGTGTCATTTGCTATGTTGCTAATAATTTTGGTTGCTACTCCTGTAAGTCTTTCATTCCACAACATTATTTGTGTACAGTTCCATTATTATTTTTCTGCATTGTTACTACAGTCTTTATTCAGTGTTGTTTGCTCCGTAATACAGTGTTATTGTAGCAGGAGAAAGTGTGTCGTAGAAGTTATGTAGATGAACAAAGGCATGTACAAAAGCTTTTAGATGAAGTTATGGACGTAAGTGAAGAAGATGAAGATACTACTGAAATGGAAAAATAAGAGGAATGTGTTGATGCTGAGTACTGGTCATGGAGATGAAGAAGCGGAAGTTCAAACCAAGAGAGGCACAAAGAAAAAACCAGCAATGATAACTGACTATAATCAGTCATTTATAGATCTCTCTCACCAAATGAAGTCCTATTTTGTCTAAGGCAGTGTGTAAAATGGTACCGGAAGCTTGCAATAGATCTGTTGACAGGGTCAACACTGGTAAATGCTCTTATGATTTACCGATACATCAGCAACATGATAATCACAATCACAGAATTCAAAGAGGAAGTGACTTTGAGACTACTCCATACAGAAGATGCCGTTGCCCCTGAGAAATCTCTCACCGTAGCCACCGAGCTGTCAGCAGATTGCGCTCTTGTGAACATGGGAGCAGCAAGTCATAGGTGTACGGATGCTACGAAAAAATTAAGAATGAATTTGGACGAGAGCAAGCTGTCAAGAAACGCAAACAAACTACATGGAAATGTAAGAAATTGTGACTCATATTTTTGCGAAGAGTGTTTCTTCATAAAGCACAGTGCATGCAGGTGTTAGAGATACAAAGTGGAATTACCCAATTTTTTCAGTCTGTTTCACTGTTGTTGCAATTAGAGTTGGAGAATTTAATTAAAACTGTATGTGATGTACAATCTACTGTATAAGTTATATGTAACACCAAATAATAAATTATAAAAAAAAGGAAACTCCAATATGACTGGGCCATGTGAGTTATATATAATTCACGATCTCAAGTGTCAATAACTACTCTTGAGCTCTTGAAAACTGGAGACCACGAACATGATTCGTTACTGGGGCCATAAAGTACTGTAACACCAAGTCACAGCACGCTACTGTGAGTTATAACTGCACCATGGAGCTTTAAACAGAAAAATGTTCGTGAGTTGTATTTACTTAACGTGGCCCGAAGAGAAGATTTCTTGTGACTTATTTTTAACTCACGTGGCAGTCAATGTGTTAAAACATTGTTTTCTAAAAGTTGGCAATTTTTCTATTTCTTGTATCTCGAATACTATAAGTCCTTGAAAAAAATTCATAATTATTTTTCGCGCCTCACTGTGTAACGCGAACTTAATGAGTGGCGTTTTTCAAGTCGTGGGGATTTCGCTCGTGTTTCCTCAAGCACCACATTCAGAGTGAAAGAATACCTACTGGAGTAATACAATGCTTCAAACTGTTAGATTGCAGATGTTGGCAAAGATATGATTTATGATCAGTAATTATTGGTAAGCATTTTCATGACTGTAGTACATTATAGTAATAATATGGGTACACAAAAAGTAGTCAGTTTTATTTTAACAATTATTTTACAAACTTTTCCTGGTTTTGGTTTTTGAAAAATCATCAATAAGGTCTGTTAAATCTAGACATGATGCAGCCTTGTTTTCGATTGCTATGAGTGCCAAATGTTCGAGTCGAGCTTGAGTCATACTGTACCTCAGATGCGCTTTGATAATTTTTAATTTGATGAACGACCTTCCGGCTGCTGCAGAAGAATAAAACTAAATACTTCCTTAACCTCACATTCTAATAATGCAAACTTTGTTATAATTTCCTTACGTAATTGACGAACTGTCCATGTTGGGGCCAATTTCGGCAGGAGAAATTAAAAGTCGAAAATCCTTCATTCAACCAAAATATATACAGTATAACGTCTATTATCCGAAGTAATTTGGGGACACGGATATTCGGAAAACCATTTTATTCAGATATTCGAACCATACACTTATATTTGCCAATAAGAAGTACTGTACAGTAAATGTATTTATACTGTATTTGGAGGAGCGCGATCCTTCACATTGCACGCCGCAACACTTGGAAGATGCAGCTGTTGCTGTGAGCAGCTCTGATGCTGCCACTATTCTGTCGACTGAAGTGTGCCGATTGTTGGACACATTGGCTGGTAGCTTCGCCTGTCAGCAGCGCCACATAGTGGTGTCTTGTCAACGCCTAATTAGAAGCATTGTTCCGCCAGCCAGTGGCCCAGTGCGGTTACTGTGAGAAACATGGTTTGAGGGGAAGGGGATATGATGGACGATAGTGTGCACTCTTCTGAAACTTTTTTCGATCGTCGCTCACAAAGGCCGAGGGGCTCCTGGAGCTCTGGGGCCCCGGGGCACTGCCCTGCCTAGTCCTATGATAGCTACACCACTGTATATCCATGTCCATCCCTATGAAATCCCCAAACCACCTTCCCTACCTTCTGGCTCCTACCCTTGTAACCTCCCCCGTTGTAAAACCTGCCCTATGCACCCTTCCACCACCACTTACTCCAGTCCCGTAACCTGGAGGGTGTACACAATCAAGGGCAGAGCCACTTGCGACAGCACCCATGTGATTTACCAACTGACATGCCTGCACTGTGAAGCGTTCTATGTGGGAATGACCAGCAACAATCTGTCCATTCGCATGAATGGTCACAGGCAGACAGTGTTTGTTGGTAATGAGGATCACCCTGTGGCTAAACATGCCTTGGGGCACGACCAGCACATCTTGGCACAGTGTTACACCGTACGAGTTATCTGGATACTTCCCACCGTCACCAATCCTTCAGAACTCCGGAGATGGGAACTAGCCCTTCAGCATATTCTCTCTTCCCGTTGCCCACCTGGTCTCAACCTCCGCTAAATTCGCATTCCCACCCACCATCTTAACATCTTTGCCTCGATTCTCAGGACAGAGCCTCTGCCTCAAGTGGCATCTCTGTCTAACTTCTAACTTCTTTGCTTTCTACAGTATGTCTGCCTAAGTGTACTTGCGTCTGTGTAAATGTGTGGGTGTGTGTGTATTTGTTTACCCTCCTTTTTTCCCCCAAGGTAAGTCTTTCCTGTCCCGGGATTGGAATGACTCCTTACCCACTCCCTTAAAACCCTCATCATTTCCTTTTCCCTCTCCTTCCCTTCTGCCTGACAAAGCAGCTAGGCTGCGAAAGCTTGCGTGTGTGTGTGTGTGTGTGTGTGTGTGTGTGTGTGTGTGTGTGTGTGTGTGTGTGTTTATTTGTTGCTATCACTGCCTGTGCTCCTTCTCCTGGTAAGTGGACTTCATTTATTTTTTATAGATGAAGATTACTCACCAGGCGAAGGAGCACAGGAGTACAAAGAGTATGGCACATACCTAACATCTCTCATTTATTAATATTTCTTATTAAACAATGTTTTGGTGGCATACAGACCTTAGCAGCAGCCTAGGGGTCAACAGAAGAAGATACTGATTGTTTCATATTATTTAATAATGTTCAAATAAATAAATAAAGGAATTACAAGGCCTTTAATGAACATTTCCAAACACTTCCGAAGATGTACGAAGTTTATAGGAGGTCTCGGCTGCTCTGAACTGGTCTCATAGTAACCATGCTCTCAGTGTCAGCCTTAAAATTATAATTGTTAATTTCAAAGTCAGTAATCACTAATCAGTCTTGTATTATGGTGTGGCTAGTAATAAAGCCCCATAATTGGCATCCCAGATTTTATTCAGATGAATTACCTACCCAAAACAAGTTAATATTTCAGCTCTTTTAATTGCATTTCAAGCAATACTCCAGTGTGTTGTCTGGGACTACATCATTGAGAGCACTTCCTGCAAAACAGGTAGGAGGAATGCCTACACGTCAGCTCACAAGGCTGGCTCAAAGATGGATCAGCTTAATGTGCATATCCTGGATGGACTGTGTGGGCCAGTAAATCCACACGGACTCCAAGTACGCCTACACTTTTGAGGCAAGTTTAATTAATAGGAGGGGATTCTTGTAAGAGTAATTTCTGTGACATTTCATTTTGGTCCACAAATTTTCAATGGGATTAGGGTCTGTCCTCAAGCAGGCCATTCAATCAAGTTGACATCAGCCTGTCAATGCTGAATGATTCAACTCATGTCAATTGGTGTGTGGTCTCTTGGAACTGAATCACTTCATTGGGAAAGTGCACTGAAATCATCATACTGGATGAGTGCCAGGGCAGTGTATCTCATTGCTGGCATATGTGAAGACATCTTGGCAGTAAATGACTGTTGTATACACATCTGTGGTGCTGTGTGTTATAACATCTGGTAAACTCAACCATATTCATGTTATTATTGCAGCACATCAACAAACAATAAAATGTAAAATAAATGTCATTGACAAGATGCAAACCTTAGTTACTTCAATCAGAATCTTAATCCTCAAATGCTACCATGTGTCTACTATGAATCTATGCAGCTTCCCTCCTAATTATGCATTTGAACCAGATACATATTCATGTTTAAAATGGAAAGTAAGTATTATGGTGTATATATAAAAGAATATGTGATAATTATAAACAATCACAGACAATTAGGAAGGCCTGAAAGTGAACTAATTACAATTGGAAGGGAACAAATATGCTGTTAAAGTGTGTTACATGTGGTCTTGTGAACAGTTCTGTTTTGACAAATGTACAGCCTTTGAATATTTTTGTAGCATCTCCAGTCTCTTTGAATGTTATTTCTCACATCAATTACTCACCATTATTAACACAGACCAAGCCCATCACATATCTGTTTCCTCAGCTGCCCACTACTAGTCTATCATAGATACTGAAATTTATGAAATGTCAATAAGTAGTATCAATGGTATTAATAGCTCATTCATATTACTGAGAATGAGTATTACAGAAAAAGTCCTTTATATACCTATGATGGAAACTTCTAGTTGAAGATGCATACTTAGGAATAAATGAGGCCTCTCACCTTTTCAAGTTACCACATCCTCTGAAACTTCCAACACTCAACAAAATCCAGAACCAAAATAAACCCAAAACAATATTGTAACCTTTCCACAAAAATCCTCAGTCCCAGGTAAATGTCTGGCAAAGACATCTCCTTCATCCCCATAGCCAAGTTTAACCATGATGTACTTATCACTGACCTACTCTCATTCTCCTGATCTCTAAAGTGGAAACACTTATTGACACCAATCCCTCCAACCAAAGCCACCACAGTTCCAACTTTGAACTCCGTTTCTCCCAGTTCATACCGCCATCTGGCCATGACACTGAGACTATTTCTGGTTGCTTGCATATGATAAAACATCTTGGCAGTAAATGACTGTTGTTGACAATATGTTCTGCATTTCAAGGCTGCCATAACTCAGTTATATTCAGCTTTTGCTTGCCTTCTTGCTGAACCACCTCCTGCTCACACCAGGAAATCCTTACCTTCAAATTGACTTCATCATCCTTCCCCATGTCCCATCTGAAGAATATCAACCTTTCAGCAGAAAAAGAACAATCTCAGAACAGGCCCTGACTTAATCATCCACCATGCAGCCAAAGGCTCCAACATTGTATTGTATTTGTTTATCTTCCTTTTCTTCCTCCTAGGGAAGTCTTTCCTCTCCCGGGATTGGAATGGCTCCATACCCCCTCCCTTAAAACCCTCATCATTTCCTTTCCCTCTCCTTCCCTTCTCCCTGAAGAAGCAACTGGTTTGTGAAAACTTGTGTTTGTGTGTGTATATATATATATATATATATATATATATATATATATATATATATATTATGTGTGTGTGTGTGTGTGTGTGTGTGTGTGTGTGTGTGTGTTTTATTTGTGTTACTATCACCATCTGTGCTTCTTCACCTGGTGAGTAATCTTCATCTATTTTTATATATGTATTGTTCCTGCTAGGAATTTTTCATCTATGAAGACTAAGCCTTGTTTTGTTGCAATATATTCTTGTGCAGAAAGGAAAAAAGGACTGACTAAAGTCATGCCTCTCTTAGATTTCTTCATTAGTTGTAATCTTCATAAGGTATATTTTTCTTTTATAATATATTCTTAAAGTATATCCACTGAATAAAACTTCACATTGAAGAAGCAACTTTAAAATCACTATTTATTATAGTGATACACTATACAGACTGACATTCAAAAGTTAATATATGCTTAACACTTTTTAGCACAAGAACAAACAATTTAACTGTCTTTTGTTTTCAATATACTCTGTACACTATTCATGAAATACATGGACTGGGACTTCTTTGACTGGGTTTAAAATAGCTTCTTTGCCTACTTGCTGCTGCAGCCTCTGCCAGAATCTGAAACAGACAGATTCTGGCGGCAGCTTCTGTCCTGAATAGACCCAATTATATTTAATAAATTAAGATATCAAAGGTTTGGGTATCTCAAGGTGATAAAAAAAAGGGATTTGGTTTGTGTCACTAGAAAACATACAGTTATCCGACTGATGCTGTTTGAAATCAAAACATTTATTGAACTGGACAAATTTTACATTCCAACATCAATGACACTGCTTTATTTCATAATGGCTTTTGCTAAATTTGCAGACTTAATATGCATTTTCACTAATGAAACCTTCAGGCTGTTTTAAGAAAATATCTTCCTGTAAATCAACATTTAGAAAAGCAGTATTCACATGAAATTGCTTCATGTCCATATCATAAACTCCAGCCAAATCTAAAAGAATACAAATCAATTCGTACCTAATAACAGGTGAGAAGGTTTCTCCATAATCATGCCCACGTTTTTGAGAATGCTCTTTTGCACATAATGTTGTGGTGTAAGGTCAGCACCACACGCCAGATGTAGAGAATGATTGTGGAGAAGGCAGTCAATCACAAACAGGCACCGCACATCCTGGAGGGAGTAACTGAAGATGTGCGCCCTCTACAAGAGGCTATATCTAAGACGACATACATCTGGATGCCCAGCAGTTACTATTCAGGAATATGGCAGTTATTAGTGAGAACTCATCAGTTACTATTCAGGACTCAAGCAGTTACTAGACAGCTACAAAGACAGAACTAGGACAGTTACTAAGTTAGAATGCGGCTATGAACTTAGCAGTAACTAGATCACAGTGCTGTTAGCACCATACGGATGACGACGCGAGAAGCAAGAAGAGAGAAGAAACGGACTTATGTTCTTAAGTTGAGTATTAAAACTTTCAGTCTATAAATATCTTTTAATACTAACCATATCTATGTTACAGATTACATCAATTCCTGCACCAGTCCCTTTCCTAAACAACTAGACTGAGATGAGTAAATAACAAAAAGGCAACGAGGTCACAACAAATGGCAATGAGGAAAACGAAGAAGCAGATTGCAATGAAATATTAAATTCTGAAAGTATGCTGTGCTATTAATTTTGTTTTATTACAGTCTCAGCAGATCCAGTATATAATCTTTTGATTCTATTGCAGGGTTACGAGTAAATTTCTATATTTTTGCACTATTTGTTTATATTTTTACATCATGTCTAATGCTACTAACCCTGCCACTGCCACTGCCACAGCTCCACAGCTTCCTGTGGTCGATGCACAGCATCTAATGCAAATGTTTCAGTTTCAGAGCCAACAAATTGCATCTCTCCTGCAAACCGTACAACAACTTCTGGTCGCACCTGTGTCTCAAAATGCGCAAGTTCTGCTGCAGCAGCCACCAGCTCCAGTCATTCCACCATTCTGACAATATGAAAAAAAAAAAAAAGAGGACTGGTCGGACTGGCTCCAACAGTATGAAGCCTACACCACAGTGCACCAGATACAAGGTACCGTCAAACTTCATTTTCTGTTTCGTGTGTACGCCCCCCAACATTCCGTCTTGTGAAAACACTGTTTCCCATCGCGGAACTTTCAGAACTTTCTTACGATTCCATGATGGAAGTCCTCATGGCATATTATGAACAGCAAATCAATGTAGTGGCTGCTAGTTATCAGTTCTTCAGATGTAGGAAAAATCAAAATCAAACATACAGGCAGTGGATAACAGATATTCAAGGTTTCACTAGGAAGTGTAAATTTAAATGTTTGTGTGAAGCTTTGTATTCAGATGTCATGTAGTGTGATGTAATTGTCTATAATATTCCTGACGGTAGACTTAGCAAACAGATTCTAAAAATGTCAGATCCATCGTTCCATCAAGTAGGACTGATTTTGGAACAGTACAATATGAGGGCCACGGATTCCACTGTGTAGTGTAACAACACGTGCCAGCAAGCGCCAGGTCAAATGCTGTGTACTTCCGCCTGCCTGCTCAAAGCGCACATACAAACAGTCTGCTTACAGCAAAAGAAAATAAATTTGCCCTCCCAGCCCAAACAGTGACAAGACAATAGTTACTCAATAAATGCAGTGTTTTCCAAGCCAGTGGCTGCCCCTCGTAACATCAAGGACACAGAAGTAGCACAAGTTGTACATCAGGCTAGAAAAATGTATGTCAATTTGCATGTGAATGATGTTCCTGTAAAGTTTCAACTAGACACGGGTGCATCAGTCGCATTGCTCAATCACAAAACTTATGAACAGTTAGGATCGCCATGCCTTTGTCACGGTCAAACAAAGTTCACAGCATACAAGGGCAATGAAATTGCTAGGACAGTATTCACTACCTGCAGTATACTGCTCACAAATGTGCACAATGACATTTCAAGTGCTTCAATCTTATGAAGGAGAGAATATTTTTGGTTCAGATTGTTTTGATCTTTTTGGTTTTACTGTGTAAGACAGTGTTTCAGTTGTGAACAATTTTGATGCTAAAGACAGTGTTGACAAATTGCTGAAAGATTTTCCACATTTATTTTCTGCAGGACTAGGAAAAGCTACAGATTTTGCTGCACATATTACTCTGAAGGATGATGCTAAACCAAAATTTTGCAAAGATCGTGATGTACCACTCGCTTTACATGACAAAGAGCACAAGAACTTCTCTCATTGCAAGAACATAGTGCAATTGAACCAATACAAGGTAGCCAGTGGACGAGTCCGCTTGTAATTTTGCCGAAGCCGTCAGATAGCATTCGAATTTGTGTTGATTTCAAGGCTACAGTGAATCCACAAACAGTTGTGGACAGTTCTCCTTTGCCTAGACCAGAAGATTTAATGGACAGATTAGGGGCAGGAAAATATTTCTCAAAGATAGATTTAAGCAATGCCTACCTTCAGCTGCCCCTTGATGAAGAATCACAGATAGTTTGTGTTGTCAATACTCATCTGGGCTTGTTTAAATATTTTTGTTTACCTTTTGGCAGTGCATTCACGCCCGCAATTTTCAAAGATATTTGGAACAGCTTACAGCTCGGGTGCCTTGTTGTTCAAACTACTCGGACAAGATAGTTGTGTTAGACCATACCCCAGAAGTACACATTGCAAATTTGAGGAAATTGTTTCAAGTTTTGTCAGACCCAGGTCTCATGTGTTGCTTAGATAAGTGTGACATTATAAAACTGGAACTGCAGTATCTAGGACATGTGATGAAAAGTCAAGATGTACACCCCATGCAATCACATTTGCTTGCCATTCGCAACATGCCAGCACCAAAAGATGTAAAAGAATTACAGTCAGTCTTTTGAAAGTTAACGTACTATATTTGGTTTATTCCAAATGCATCACAAATTGCAGCCCTTTTGCATCAGCTACACTGTAACAATGTTTGTTTTGTTTGAACAGACTAATGCCAACAAGCATTTCAGCAGCTAAAAGATGCTTTGCTTAGTGACCAATGTTTGGTGCACTTTGATCCAGAAAAACTAGTTCTTTTACAAGTGGTCACATCATCGTTTGGTCTAGGAGCAGTACTGTCACATAGACATGGATATATGGATTGTCTGATACCATTTGCCTCAAAACTTTTGACAGACACACAGTGCCGTTATTCTCAGATTGAGAAAGAACCTTTAGCGATAGTGTATGGTGTCACCAAATTCCCTCACTACTTGTATGGGAGAAAATTCTATTTAGCCCTCTCATGTGTCGCGTCCTCAAATGAGAACACTTAAATTTCGGCTCATTTCTGTCATCTCTGACATCTGAGCTGAGTGTTGAAAGCACAGGCACCTCACATGAGAACTAATAATAGTTGCAAGAATGTCTCCTAGATGGCAGTGTTGGGGGATGGCACAGGGAACCTTAGGTTCGTCACTCCATTCTTGGTATAGCTACGAAGCTGTGTTGTGAAAGTTTGACATTTTTCTGTGAGAAAAATACTGCTGTTTCTGGAAAGGTTTGTGTTTTAATAAGTTTGTTAATACTTATTGTAGATAATTTGACACTATTTGCATTTATCTGAATTTTATAAATGTTGGTTTTCGTAAATATTACTTGTGTCCTCATTTGAGGACTTTATCCACCAAGATGACTTTGCATTACTGTCTTCAGTTCATACCTTAGGTTCGTCACTCCTTTCTTGGTATAGCCATGAAGCTGTGTTGTGAAAGTTTGTCATTGTTCTGTTGAGTGTTGATGAGATGGTGATTCCTTTCAAAGGAAGATCATCACTGAAGCAGTACCTTCCCAAAAATCCAAAGAAATGGGGCTACAAAATGTGGGTGTGGGCAGGTGTGTCTGGTTATGTGTATTGCTTCGAACTCTTTCAATGTGCAGCAGGAGGACGCCGTAATATCTCCGAATGTGGGGCAGCAGGAGATGTGGTGCTCCATCTATGTCACGACATCCATGGAAAGAACCACAAGGTCTATGCTGATAATCTCTTCAGTAGCATTCCCTTGGTGCTAAGAGTGAAAAAGCTAAACATACAGTATTTTGGTACCATTCGCAATAACAGACTGGAGGGAGCAGATAAAAAACTGAAGTGGGTGAAAGAATTACAGAAGAAGGGATGTGGCAGTTCTTCAGTAGTGACATCAACAGAAGGCGTTACTGTCACAAGATAGATCGACAATTCACCTGTAACTGTTGTATCATCATATGATGGAAGAGAACCTGAAGGGATTGCTACCCTATTTTGTTGAAAGGAAAAGAAGTTTATAGAGATCGAAAGACCCCACTGCATTGGAATTTATAATAAGCACATAGGAGGGGTAGACCTAATGAACTCTTTGGTGGCCCTCTATAGAAATGACACCAGAAACCTTAGGTGGTACATGAGGGTTTTCTACCACATGCCAAATGTGACTTTAGTAAATGCATGGATACTATGGAGGATGAGTGAAAAAGAAAATATGGATTTACTAGCATTCAAAAGTTGAGTCGCCTCTGGGCTAATATACAAAGGGAAAGCAGAGATTACAAGAAAGAGTAGAGGCAGGCCTTCAGATGAAAGCCCAGTGTTGTCTGCACATCCAAAAAAAGAGAGCCTGTCATTCAATACCCAACAAATTACGCTTTCACGGTGGATCACACTTGCCAGCCAAGTCAGGTGGTTCAAATGCCAACAGGTGTCATAATCGGCACTGCCGACAGAAAACACGTTACATTAGTGAAAAGAGCCAAGTTGCTGTGTGCCATGAGTGCATGAAACAATATCATTCCAGACAGAATACTAAATAGTAAACTCTCTACATGTATTCTTTGATATTACTAATAAATGTTCTAAATGTGTGCACTCTTCATGTATTCTTTCATATTACTAATAAATGTAATTGTTAATGAAATAAATACTGCACAAATTTTTATTTACTTATGATCTTTTGTATTGTTTTGTTTTGATAGGAAAATCATATCATTACATTTCTCATAATTTTTCTATGCTTTCTTGATGAACAATTTATTTATGTTCCACAAACAAATTATAAAAACTGTATTTAACTATTTCCGTGTTCTAGAAGGTTCTTGAAAATATAATATGTATTAATACATGTGAATTGGTGTGAACACAGTCAGTCTTAGAGTATTGAGTAGTATTAAGTTATTCTTAAAACAGGAATCAGTATAAGTAAATTAGTATTACTTTAGAGAGTCAACATGTAGTCTTACTTCAGTCAATCATACTTCAGGCATCATGTAAGCTACCAAGAATGAAAATAAATATATATAAAATGAAACGTATCATATTGATGGTTCCATGACTTGGAAGAACCTGTCGTCCTGATGTTTTTATTTAAAGACAGGCGAGCTATTAAAACAAAATCTACCACTGAACAACTGAGACAACAAGGTGATGCATACAAAATGTGGTTTTAGTGCAGTAGTATAAAAAACTATTTATAAGGGTCATACAACCTGAAATTGTTGCTGTCACCACTGTAACCAACCATCGCCACCTTTTTTGACTTACTTTGAAATTTGGAGTGAAACTGTTTGGGAGTGTGGCTAAAGCATTCAACACCAAACTTCCTCATATGCTTTAATGATGGTTTCTTCCTGAAGCACACCTCATAAGGCACCTCATCACAGTTAGGCTTACATGGATGGCAATTTAATGTATAGACTGCTGTGTTAACAGTTTCTGCCCAAAGTGTTCCTGGAAGACAAGAATCAATAAGCATTCTATGAGCACTTTCCACTATAGATAGGATTTCATGTTTAGCTTTATCATTTTGCTCTGATGCATAGGGTGAACTGGTTCATGAATGATACCAGTTTCTTGAAATGGTTATGAGGTTGATCATTCCTATTGTGAGCCTAATAACTTTGAGCTTATTACCTGACTGCCTTTTCACAACTTTTGTTTTTGCGATAATATACAAATCTATGAGGTACAGCCATCTTTAAAAACAACAAAATAGTTTGATCCACCTAATGACATTTGTGGCATATTTTCATATACATCAGAATGAATAAATTCTCCTGTAATATGGGCGCAAATCTGAAAACTTCATGAGAATCCCTTTCTATGCAGTACTCCATATTGATAAGACTAACAGAAGAACTTTCTTAAGGCATTTTATTGTATTTCAGGAATTAAACGACAGCTGACCATTACTCACAAGTCTTCAGATTCCAGACCCATTACTGCATTCCTCATAGTGCTTACCAAATATATCCTAACACACAACTACTACTTCTTTGAAGGGAAAGTATACAAACATAACCAGGCACAGCCATAGGAACCATCATGGTGCCCTCTTATGTCAACCTGCTTAAAGGCCATCTAGAGAAAACATTCACAGTTTCAAACAATTCCAACCTCCTGGTCTGGTTCAGATGCTCTTATGATTTCTTCATAATCAAGGGTCAAGACACCCTTTTCTCATTCCTTCCCAACCTCAACATCTGTTCTTTTATCTACTTCATCTAGTCCTTAACGCAATGGACATTGACCTTCACCTCTGATGGCATCATACACACCACATCCACATGAAATCCACTAACCATCAACAGCAGTGGCAGCCATAAAATTGGTCCATGGGCAACCATTAGTGTGTGGGCCATCTCTTACTTTCTTAATGGCACACTTACTCCACCATGCCCCTGTGCTGCCTGAGCATGAAGTTTGGAGGAATAAATTCCAGAATCACCACTTAGATGGCATAACTGTTGTACACAGAACATGAGACCACCTTGCAGATGACTTGTTTTCATATTATGGCATACAAAGTAATTCGCAAGACTGAAGCTACAGATCATGAGTATTACATCGTTACTGACTCTTGGTACAAAAGAAAAAAAAATGGAAATATGTTTGGTTTGCAACTGCATTACAATATCCTCCAATTGTAATTACTTGCTAGTTGACATTTGTCATGTGACACTACAGTGTTGCAACATAGGCAGCCGGATAATGCTGGGCTATAGGTGATGCACAAACATGGTGATCACTTTAAAAATGCTGTTAATATACTTTGTAAAGTGAAGCAGTACTGGAAGAGGCCACTTAGAGTTAATGTCAGCAATACAAAAATCTCTGTCACCAGATAATTTTAAGTGATCTGTGGCTGAACTGCAGCAGTAGCATGGCCCCCACATTCGATTACAGGCCCTGGACCCAGAATCAGAGATGGTCCTTCCCCCTGTCTTTTTTTAATGCTGTGTACAGTAGTTTGTTATTGCAAGTTTATATCTTAATCATGCTCTTTTTAAAATTTACTTTTACTTGGTATAACAAGGTTTAAATTTGACATGGTAAGCTTCATTTCTAAAATTATTTTACTTGAGACTCTACTTATAATGGCCACAGTAGGTCCATGGTCAGAACACTTGTTCGTACTTCTGGCAGACGCTGCGCCAGGTGAGGCAGAATTGGTGTACACATGAAAATCTCATCTTCACAGGAAGTTGAGGAAAAGAAAAAAATCTATCTCTACATTACACTGAAAGATGATCCATCAATTCCTTTTCAAGCCATGCCAGAAGTAACATCAAACTGCTGCGCCAAAGGTACGACTTGACAACAAATCCTGAAGTGGTATGACAACCAGAGCAGAATGGGCAAAGGAACTAATATATCATGTTTTTATAGCTGCTGTCTAGTCTACTTGGCATTTAATACTAGAAGGCTTGCATGCAAGCTACTACATATAAGAACCTCTAGGGCCAAATTGGCCCCATGCAGTTTTAAAGCTTACACGGGCAAATTGTGAAAGATAATTTAGCGTAACCATCATATGTACTTTCCTTGATTTTTAACAATGGAAAGTCCAGATTGGAATGTTGATTATATGAGGATAGTTATCAACTCACCATAAAGAAGATCACTGAGCTGCCAACAAACTCATATTCACATTCATACAACTTGTAAATTTTTGGCCATGACCTTCATCAGAAAAGATCGCACTCACTCACACAATCAATCACTCAGGCATAACTCATCCATCATGTGGTCCTTCTAGGTAGTAATATCAATATTTAGGAATCTATTTGAAGTATAACACTCTAAAAGACGGTG
Source organism: Locusta migratoria (assembly GCA_026315105.1). Lineage (NCBI taxonomy): Eukaryota > Metazoa > Arthropoda > Insecta > Orthoptera > Acrididae > Locusta > Locusta migratoria. The sequence continues at coordinate 660,953,387 of CM048755.1, read as the reverse complement.
CACAATACTTTAGAAAAAAGATGAAAAAATCACAAAAGTCAACTCATTTCATTTAACAATTTGATCAGGACACATGGGAAAAATTGGTAAAGGGGCTAATTAAGTCTCTCTCTCTGTGTAACATGATTTTTAAAGGGTGTATAACGTCTTAAGCTGTACTTCTCAAAATACCTAGTAGATTAATTTCGTATCACCTCCATTTATCTTTCTTCTGCATCTAACCACAGCAGTACTATTGCCAGGCTAGTTGACCAATTAGCTTTGCCAAGTGATATGTATGTGTTCAGATGCACAAAATGCAAGAAATTTAAGCTAAAACAAGGAAAATATTCAACAAACTGTACCAATATGAGCTTAAAAACAACAAACATGTACCTGAAACTAATAAAACATAAAACTGGAGAAATAGGAATGTAACATTGTATTAGTTGTTTTTAATATTACTGTGACACTATTCTATATTTATCTTATTTATGGCTTTATAGTAAACTGGTAAATATTTTTCCAAATGTTTAAGAAAGGCCTTCCTAACATCTTGTATAATATTTTTCGCATATTTCTGGAGTCTCCTCTGGCTGACAAAAGATAAATTCATTGTCATAATATCCTGTATCATGTCTGATGTAGTGTTTCTATAAGTTGATAACAAATACAAGCAAATATGAATATGCAGACTTTTTCATCCAATAACAAAATTTTACTTACAAATTATTCATAGAAACAGAGGGAACTGCAGATTACTGCCAGTTGCACTGGCTGAGGGCAGCCTCTGCAGACATTACCCACTGTTGTGGGCCTAAAGCACCATGTTGTACGCAAAAAGGCGAACTGCACCTGTCGGCAACATCAAACATATCTGGTGTTTTGACGCAAATCGGATGTGTACTGGATGACAAATCAAAATGTGTATTGTCACTGATTCACATGAAGTAAGACTGCCATGGTATTTGACACTACTGTGCCATTAAAGGAAAAGTAGAGTGGTGCTCTTGATGGGGGGATTAGTGTGAATGCATCATGTTAATATTCTAAATTCAATGATTGTTTTTTCATTTTACTAGGAAACAAGACTCCTTGTTAAACAGTGACAAATTTTGAAGGCGATCATAGCGCCCCCACCCCCCTCTAGTTCAGGGCCCCCAGCAGCCATGGTACTTGCGATTGTCTTAATGTCTCATATTCTACTCAGTACCAAAAAAAATTGCTTGAAGCTTTTCTCATAAACATGCAGAGAACCATCATTGGATCCTTTTATAGTTGACAGATTGCAGGTGTACTGAAGATGGTCTACATGGGTGGAATTTCAAAGAAGCTGTCAGTATCTACTAAATCTGAAGGATACTTTTAGATGGGTTTGCTGGTTTTAACTTTCAGTTCATTACTTTCTAGGTCCATGAAAGCCAAAAACTGGTGAAAATAGATGACAAAATTGTCCATAGCTTGCAAAAATTGTCCATGGCTTGGAAAATTTGTCCATAGCCTGCAAAAATTGTCCATAGCCTGCAAAAATTGTTGTCAAATCTTGAATTATAAAATTAAAAAAAAGAAAGACAAAAAAGATCTGAATTAATTTGATGCATACAGCTGAAGATGTTCAGCCATCCTTTCATTTGTATCAGGTTTCCTATTTGATAATCTCTGATGAAATGCCAACTGCCTCAGCAACTACTTTCTCTTCATTCAAAGTAATGTCATAATGTCTTTAAGTTACTTACCAGCTTCACTACATTAAGGGAAATTCCTTTGTTCCATATAACAACATTTTTGTGATCAATAGAGGTCAAGATATTGTGCCAAAATGATATCAAGAGGCCTTTGAAAGCTGCCAAGTACTTCTTAAGATCCAAATCAATATTTGTTGCTGATGGACTTAATACAGCAGGAACACATCTCAAACTTTGAAGATTGAGGGATGTTGCTTCAAAATTTGGTGGAGTATTTGTAGCCTTTGATTGCAACAAGACCTAGACAATGGGAAAAGTTGGTTCAATAATTCCAAATAACCAGCCCTAATAGAGAAGAAAGAATAAAAACTCAGAATTTCTAAAAAAGAAACACACCATAATTCAGTTCAGCAGCATAATCACTGTTTCTGTTCAGTGAGTGTACTCCACAAGGAGAAAATATTGCATACTGTTAATACTAAAGTGACCATATGTCCTAGATTCAAATTCAGGACATAATCACATTTTCTACATCCAAATTCGGTACATTACAAATTTTGTAATTTGTATATATATTTTCATTATATTAGAAGAAGATTTTAGTGAAAGTAATAGTTACAAAATATCAAATTAAGTTGTTACAAAAAGTACATTAATTTATACTTTATTAGTATTTAATATGATGCAGGAATGTGATCAAAACAATTGTATTTAACAGTGCAATGAATTTTCTTCAGCAAGTCCATATTTTTCAACAACATATGAAAAAATTCTACACAAGTTTCATAATAATTTACTCTAGTTACTAATATTGATTTCACAGTTTCTATAGCAAGCTGTGTTTTGTCGCTTGTCCATATATTATTCATGTGGGGAAAATACCCTTCCAGTAACAGCAATATTTCCGGAAAGGCAGAAGAGCAACTGCTCTAGGTTAAGCACATTTGAGAATGGCACATGGTTCTGTCTGAAATGAGAAATAAAATAATATCAATCCATCTTTGACCAGGAAAAGAGGTGTTATCAATCCAGTCAGAGATTTTCTCACTGGTATAGTTTGTGTGCGTATGCTCAGTGGAAACAGTTTGAAATGACTTCAAAATTTTGTGATAAGTTCCTTAAGTCTAACAAACCTTTTGTCAAACAGTTTATCATAATAATTAAAACTAATAATAAAATAGACCTATACAGATGGGATAAATTTCTAAATCAGAACATAATTTTTAATTCCAGGACAAATAGGTGTACCGAATTACCTTTGAAAAAAATCACGACAGACACGCAAAAATCGGGACTGTCCTGAAAAAATCGGTAGGGTTGGTCAACTTAGTTAATACATACATACAGTAATGTATGCCGCAAGGGACCAAATTGAGACTTGGGGTGATGTCGCTGTTGTTTCGCAGTCGGGCTCGGCACCTTTGGATTGTGCGGATGTCGCTTTCGTATGGGAGTGCACGGTCGTAAACAGGCCACGGCTTCGCGGCAGGCTCGGGCCGCGCCACACACTCCTGCTCGCGTGCAGCGGACCTTTCCATCCTGTCCTCTTTGTTTTGTACAACATGACAGGGCTGATTGCCCCAAGCGATGGGTTACATGTCACTCGTGCAAGGAAAAAGGCCACATGGCTTCTGTCTGACGTTCTTGGCCGAATGAGCAAGAGGACAAGATGGATGTTAATCTTGTCCAGACCGTTCACTCTTCGTCTCCCAAACTTTTTGTTGACGTTCAGATTTTTGACAGGGCGGTTACCTTACTTGTTGATACGGGAGCTTCCGTTTCTCTTCTCAATTATATCACATATGTACGACTTGGCTCGGCCCCTCTTGCTGCTGTCAACCGTTCTTTGCGTGGCTACAGTGCATTCCTATCTTGCATCAATTCACGGCTCCCACGGCGTATAAATCTGTCGTCAGGCCGGTCACTTTTCTTGTTGTTGATGACACTGCGGCTGCTAACATTTTCGGCCTGGATGCTTTTAATGTTTTTGGTTTTTCTGTCGATGATTCTGTCAACCTCCTGTCAGATTCGGTTCCTTTCTCGGAGTTAGATGCTCTTTGTCGGGAATTTTCTTCCTTGTTTTCAGGGGGCCTGGGTTGTGCCGTGGGCTTTACCGCCCACATTACTATGAAACCGACAGCGCGACCCAAGTTTTTTCACGCCCACCAGGTGCCGGTGGCCCTGCGGGTCCAACTTAAGGTGGAATTAGATTGCCTACAGGACTTGCAGGTTTTAAATCCCATTTCTTCAAGTGAATGGGCTACGCCACTGGTTATTGTAAAGAAGCCCGGAGGGTCTTTACGTATATGTGGGGATTTTAAAGTCACCACCAATGCACAGTCTGTGATTGACTCATACCCCATGCCTCGGGCAGATGAACTCCTTGCTTTACTTTCTGGTTCCCACTCTTTTTCTCACATCGATTTAGCGGAAGCCTATCTTCAGATCCCTTTGCACGATGACACTACACGTCTGTTGATCGCCAACACTCCGTTTGGGTTATACCAATATCAGCAACTCCCTTTCGGGGTCGCTAGTGCCCCGGCAATTTTTAAGTGCTACTTAGAGCAGCTTCTCCGTGTTAACTACTTAAACGATATTGTTGTGATTGTGGCCTCCCCACACGAACATTTACAAAACCTGCAGGCATTTTCGCTGTCCTACAAGCAGCTGGTGTCCGCTGCAACCTGGCAAAGTCCCGTTTTTTCCAACCTTCTATTCCTTATTTGGGGTTTGAGGTGTCTTCAGCGGGCGTCCGTCCGTTGCCGGATCACGTGGCCGCAGTACAGTCACTGCCGCGTCCCGCATCTGTTAAGAATGTACAGGTGTTCTTGGGCAACATTGCTTATTACCACCATTTTTTACTGGGGGCTGCCTCAGTAGCACATCCTTTACATTGTCTGCTTCACAAGGGTGTTCCCTTTGCCTGGTTGTCTGAGTGTGAACAGGCGTTTTGCACGTTAAAGCGCTTACTGGTTTCTGCACCTTGTTTGATGGCGTATGTTCCCGGACAACATTTGGTTCTGGCCACAGATGCATCCCAACATGGCATTGGAGTGGTTTTGGCCCATAAGTATCCCGATGGGTCGGAACGCCCCATTGCTTACGCATCTAAGACGTTGACGGCAACCCAGCAACAGTACTCTCAAATTGAAAAGGAGGCATTAGCCATTGTGTATGCTTTGAAAAAATTTCACGTTTACTTGTATGGGGTCAAATTTCATTTTATTACTGACCATAAGCCCTTGGTGTCTCTATTTCACCCTACAGCAGCGCTTCCCGACAAGGCAGCTCATAGGTTGCAATGTTGGGCTCTCTTTCTTTCCCATTATAATTATGAAATCCATTTCTGGCCCACGGCATAGCATGCTAAAGCGGACACAAAATCACGCCTCCCGGCGAAGCTTGATCCTGACTTTGACCGAGAAGAACTTTTATGCTTTTATTTGGATGAGGAATCTCAGGCTACTGTTGATGGTTTTCCTATTACGGTGCCAGTGTTGGCCAAGGCGGAGTCGTCAGATCCCGTGCTGCGGCGCGTTCTCACTACATTCGAGTGGGCTGGCCTGACGCCCCTCCACATCGGGCTTCAGATCCCCTCCGTAACTATTATTCCTTCCGTTTTCGCCTGTCTGAATGGGACAAGGTTCTCCTTGTGGCTACAGACGGCCAGGCTCCGCGGGTGCTGATTCCGGCGGATCTCCGTTCCAAAGTGCTTCAGATGCTTCATAAAGGACACTGGGGAGTATCCCGCATGAAAACACTGGCTCGCTGGCATGTGTTTTAGCCCGGCATCGATGGTGACATTACGAGGCTGGTGGCTATGTGCTCGTTGTGTGCTTTACAGCAGGTGGCACCTCAGGCGTCTCTTCTTGGCCGCAGCCCCCACAATCGTGGGAACGGATTCCCATTGATTACGCGGCCCCTTTCCTGAACTCTTATTGGTTTTTTCTTGTAGATGCGTACTCAAACTTTCCACACATTTTTCGTTGCCATACCATGTCCACTGTGGTAACTATTCAGTCACTGTCTAAAGTTTTTGCATTGGAGGGGTTTCCACACATGCTTGTTTCAGATAATGGCACCCCTTTCCTCTCTTCTGTTTTTCAAGATTTTTGTGCTTGTCTGGGCATTTGCCATCACACACAGACACACATACAAGCTTTTGTAACCGTTGGTCGCTTCGTCAGGAAAAGAGGAAGAAAGGAGAGGAGAAAGGGAAGGATATGGGTTTTAAGGAAGTGGAAATGGAGTCATTCCAATCCCAGGAGTGGAAGGACTTACCTTAGGGGAAAAAAAGGAAGGTAAACAAATACACACACACTCACACATATCCAAACACAAACACACCTAGACAGACATTTGTAAAATGTTCTGACATTTACCAGAATAATGACAAATCCTGATTCTAACATTATGTGATCATTGAGATTGTGTAATCACAACTAGCAGTGACAATAACTCAAAGTGATATGTGTAAAAGAACAAATTCTAAACAAGAGAATGTCTGAAGAAATGATAGTCTACCACTTACCTTTCTTGTAGTCTATGAGTGAAAGCAATTTTATTTCGTACCATTTTGTTTCTAATGTCAAGGAACTTTTGTACGGGGTTTTATATGGTTTTGTAAAATTTTGTGAAGAATAGTCTACAAACCAAAGGGATGGGTATGTATACATTTTGATATGGAGAGGTAATTATGCACAATTTCATACACACACACACACACACAGTTACACACAAACGTTTTACACACACATACACTGCATAAACACACAATACTGAATACTCATCATACATTTCAATAGTAGTAATTGGAGCTTTCTCCAAGGAATCCTGAAGGTGGTCTAACATGTCCATTATGCATGGGGCTATGAACATCTTATGTGCCATCGTGTCGCCCTCTGATGTGTTACATGTCTTGCTGGAATGGATCAGGGATTCCTATCACTGAGACCCTTCTTATTTTTGTGTCTTTTACTTTATTTTTTTATTTTTTTACTTCAACACTCAGTGCTTACTTCTGAGAGGATTTGCCTCGTATTTAGACTATGAACATTACCCATACACACACTTAAACACACACAGACAGTTCTTACTCACACATTACAATTTTACACATAACAACAACAGTACAATTAATACACATACACAGACAGGTATTACACTACTGGCCATTAAATTGCTACACCAAGAAGATGCAGATAATAAACAGGTATTAATTGGACAAATATATTATACTACAACTGTCATGTGATTACATTTTCATGCAATTTGGGTGCATAGACCGTGAGAAATCAGTACCCAGAACAACCACATCCTGCCGTAATAATGGCTTTGATACGCCTGGGCATTGAGTCAAACAGACCTTGGATGGTGTGTACAGGTTCAGATGCCCATGCAGCTTCAACATGATACCATAGTTCATCAAGAGTAGTGGCTGACATATTGTGATGAGCCAGTTGCTCGGCTACCATTGACCAGACGTTAACAATTGGTGTGAGATCTGGAGACTGTGCTGGCCAGGGCAGCAGTCGAACATTTTCCATATCCAGAAAGGCCCGTACAGGACCTGCAATATGCGGTCGTGCATTATCCGGCTGAAATGTAGGGGTTCGCAGGTATTAATTGAGGGTAGAGCCACAGGTCATAACACATATGAAATGTAACGGCCACTGTTCAAAGTGCTGTCAATGCGAACAAAAGGTTGATCGAGACTTGTAACCAATGGCATACCATCACGCCAGATGATACACCATTATGTCGATGACCAATACACACTTCCAATGTGCATTCACCATGATGTAGCCAAACATGGATGCAACCATCATGATGCTGTAAACAGAACCTGGAATCATCTGAAAAAATGAAGTGTTGCCATTCGTGCACCCAGGTTCGTCATTGCGTACATAATTACAGGTGCTCCTGTCTGTGATGCAGTGTCAAGGGTAACTACAGCTATGGTCTCCAAGCTGATAGTCCATGCTGCTGCAAATGTCATCAAACTGTTCATGCAGATGGTTGTTGTCTTGCAAACATCCCCATCTGTTGACTCAGGGATCAAGAAGTGGCTGCACAATCAATTACAGCCATGCGGATAAGATGCCTGTCATCTCGACTGCTAGTGATAAAAGGCCATTGGGTTCCAGCATGGCATTCCATATTGCCCTCCTGAACCTACTGATTCCAGATTCTGCTAAGAGTCATTGGATCGCAACCAACGCGAGCAGCAACTTCATGATACAATAAACCATAATCGCAATAGGCTACAATCCAACCTTTATCAAAGTCGGAAATGTGATGGTATGCATTTATCCTCCTTACATGAGGCATCACAACAACATTTGTAACATTTCTATATATGCATACCCTATATTTCTACCCAATAGTTCAGTCCAAAATCTTAATACATTTCTGTCCCAAAAAGCTATACCATTGGTATAAAGTGATATTACTACCCATATAAAACGTTCTAATCAGCTATTTTTCATTATAGTACCTTTACTAAAACTCAAATACAAATGATTTATATTATTCAACTACAAAAAAAAAGTTTAGTAAGCATAAACAACTTAATATATAAAATAGTATTCTGACACCCATTTACCTACTATACATATACATCACAAACCTGTTTAGTAATGTTTAGTTGGTTTTAATGATTCAATTGTCTTTGGCATGTGATGCAAATAAACAAATATTATAAATAAAAATAGGCCAACAAAACCTATTACTTCACTAGAATCTTTATAATGCACTGACAACAAATATTGCTATCACAGAAGCAATTAATGTTAATAACACGAGTAATCATCAAATAAATAAATATAACGGTACTTTTCAAATCCAGGTAAATGTTGATCACAAACAAACTAAATAACTACACCAAAATACATTCAATAAAATAACACACCATTTGATAACACACGCAAACTCGACTAAACTGTCACACAAAATGTCAAGACACAATATTTCTCTTGATACACAAAACACCACCATTTTTCCAAGTCAAAATAAAACACATGTTAACAACATGTTTCAAAATGCATTTACGAACACACAAGATAGCACACACCGATTTAAAATAAGAAGACAAAATACTTAAACAATAAATTTTATTTACACAATTACTGTTCTATGTTAAACAGTCCTAAAAAATTGTTTACCTTAGTGACACTAATTTGTATTGAGAGGTGAAAGAGGAGTGGAAGAGAAAGTTAGCCATTACTAACACTATCTGCTTGGATGTGGAAGGAGACAGACACTTTTGCAAAAAGTTGTAGAAATCAATTGTTTGTGAAAAACAAACTTGCTATTTAAAATAAAACTTTGATGAGCTTCACCTGAAGTACGTTATTTCAAGAATTTCCTGCAAGATTTTACAAGTTTTAGCTCTCGCTGAAAAAACAACGCAAGGTCAAGAAAAGAAGACACAGATCAACAACAAAGAAGAAACCTTCAAAACCAAGATGAGTACATATTAATGTGCATTTACAGTTCACGTATGTTTAATTTTTATGGGTTCTTCTGCCACAAGCCAACAACATACGTTTTTCAACTTGTCCAAAAGTACGTATACGTAGCAGAAAAGTGGGAAACAGCTTGGTTAAAAATGCAGAGGTAATGTCACACGTTTTACCAGATAATGCCAGTCAACTGCTGTTTGTGTATGTGAAATGGGTTGGAAACTTTCCTCATGTCAGCACATTGTAGGTGTTGTCACCGGCGCCAACCTTGTGTGAATGCTCTGAAAAGCTAATCATTTGCATATCACAGCATCTTCTTCCAGTCAGTTAAATTTTGCATCTGTAGCACATCATCTCCATGGTGTAGCAATTTTAATGTCTATCAGTGTAAATACTGTGAGGACTTAGGAATGGAGTAGGATTATGGTAGTTATTAGATGGAGATATTTAAGTGGGTCTCAGGCAGGAGAGAGATAATTACTCTTACTTGACATTCAGTAAATGTACTATTTGATAGTATAATCACTTGTTAGGAGGGGTTGAAGCAGGTATAGTTATATAGTATAGTATGCACTCCTACTGAAGAGAAAGAAAAGTGTTCTGGGATTAGAGTAACAGTGAAGGAGAGTGAGGGAGTCCCTGGTGGGGGTGGTGTAGGTAGTGGTTATGTGTAGAGTGAGTAAGTAGACCCACAGAAGAGGCTGTTACTCATGGTCAGGTACCTAATGAAAGGGCCTGATCGGGCTTGGGATGCCAATAGGATGGACACAGCCCACTGGGAGGAGAAAGGTGGACAGGTAAGCAGAGTCTTGCTGTCATCTTTTTTATTTTTAACCTACTAGAGGAGTCCAAGGAAAGGAATTATGCCTTGCCTCTGAACTTATTAGAGTAACTCTTAGTTCCCAGTTGTATGGTTTTTAAGTAAGCAAGTGAGGAAAAGTCCTCAGATTATTTAACTTAAAGAAGTGCACTAATCCTTCTAACAAGAAATTTGATAACTACTTAGTTCAGATTTGGACATTGTTGAGTGAAGCTAAGATCTGCTATAACTAAGAAGATAATCTTATACCTGAGACAATTTTTTAATAAAAGAAAAAAAATACTCCTTTCATTCCTGCCCCACATGAGTGCCTAGTTAGGGTCACAAAACTGAAATGTTGTATAGACCAAAACCATATTCATCTATGGAAGCACTTGTGTGTATAAAGGATAGTACCCATATTAAAGTGATGTATATAAAAAATGAATACAATGTGATAACCTGCAGACTCTGCCTAAATAAAGCAACTTTGTGCTCAAAAACATTAATTGTGTGATCCAATTTGCCTTATGAACTGTATCATATTTAATATAAGATGACTGAAAGTTGAGGAATTAATAAATTATAATAATAGAAGATTGTTTTGTGAGAAAAATACGGATTATTTAATATAAAAAGAAATATAAAAAAGTTATATAATCATTTGGCATCTTATGTCTAAGGAAAGGGGGTATGTACTGTAATGAGTTGCACTACATCCCTATGAACTGACATAAGATCACCAAATATATTTATTAGTGATCTCTGGTAACCATACATTTCATTTTTGATTTTTCTTTACCCTACAGGTAATCTGTCGGTAAATCTGCTTGCTGCTACCACTATGGAAGACAATGCTTCAAAATATATATAGTGTTTTGGAGTGTCACAGTCTCTAAGAACAGTTATAAGTAAGAAAGACTATTCTGTTTTGTTTCTATTGATATTTTTGTTGTAAAAAGAGAAGTGAGTTGTAACTGTGCTATCTAAGAGAAGAGTAATAAACAGCCTATGTGTTTTAAAGATTTCTTCTTATTGAATTTCATTTAGCAGTAAATGCTAGATTTTCTTTCTTTTCTTCTTACACTGAAAACAGTCTTTGGACTTATGAATTCCAAAATATTGCGTGAGAAATTGTCTGACTGCAAGAGGGACAGACTAGTCTCATGACAGTAAATATTTCATAGGGAAGAATTACTACAATATAAATGGAAATTTCAACTGCACACAATAGTAAATATAGAGCCCATGTAGTGATTGGTAAATAAGCCATATAACAAGCACTGTCATACACACATAGACCTGTCTTGTGTGTGAATTATACTACAAATCTTACAGCAAAATAGATAGCCATGAGTCAAGCAAGTATGCCTAACAGAGAGATGGCCTAGGACAACAGAGTCCCAACGTTTGGACCTTAATGGAATTTTCCATGAGACCATGGATAGTCTGATGGTGTGAACCTAGTTTTGCACACTTGAAGCAGAACATTCCAAGCTCCAAGCCTCATGCACCTTCTGGTGTAGTGCCAACCTGTTATGACTAATAACACACCTATGAAGACACACAATATGCTGGCTAAAAATGTTGCTAGGGCCTTGAGCCATCCCATCGAAGTCCACACCAGATATGTACGTAAACGCCCACTCTTGTCCTAGTCAGTAGTATGGTCCAGAGACGCATTCGTAAGCACTGTAAGTATATAACTCAGGCAAGGTTTATGGCTGTCCCAGTGCCTCTCTCAAAACGCCACACGGCCGGCAGGGTGCAGCGCAGTAGTGCAGCCAGCGCCACACAGTGGCCAGTTCTGGTAACGGGCGGCGCGCCGTCCAAACACACACGCCGCACATTACCACATTCCTCCCCCTTCACGGTGTAATGTCCAGGGGTGCCAACCGCACCCAGGCTACGTCCATGGGTGAGGCCTTGTCCATCGCTGGCTGCCAGCGTTGGGCTGGTACTACCCCATAGGGTTGATAATGTCCTGATCGTCTGTGCCTGGAGTGGCTGGTACCTCTGTGTATGTTGCTCGCAATGACCGGAGATGAGGGCGCACCGTCCGCCCCCAGAACTGGAGATATAAAAGGAACAGTTTCATTACTCACAGTTTGAGTCATGGTCCTTTCTGGTGTCTGGATGTCCATAGCCTCGGAAGCGGTGGCTTCCTCTCCCCTGTCGAGTGCCGGATGCTCAGTGAGGGGAGCCGAAGGTGGAGGTGACCTGGCGCTCAGGAATGTAGCTGCTGGGACTGGTGGCAGTGCCGGGAAAGGCGCACTTACCGCCGACGGAGCTCTGGCGAACACAGCACGCAGTGCAGAAGTCACCCCCTCGAAGATGTAGGCACGGAGCATGCCAGCGCAACAGGCCCCGGAGGAGGCAGGGTTGGAGGTGGCACCTGTGAATCTGCTGGGAGTCACGGGTGCAAGTGATCCCAGTGTCGACAAAGAGTGCCCACAGCAGGGTCCACAATGCAAAGGCGACGGCCGCAACTTGACTTCATCTTACCCAGCAGCCAACGAGGATGCCGGCCAAACCTGTGCACCCACACTAGCGACCACGGAATATACCGACCTGATGGCCGTGTGGGCACACTCGGTGGCTGAGGCAACAACAAATGAAAGAGAGTGCGAGGTTGCCGGCCATGAAGTAGTTCCGCCGGGCTGCGTTCCCCCGCCAGAGTGAACCGATACGACATCAGCAAACATATAATGGCATCATCCACAGAGCGAGAGATCACATATTTGCGCATATGAGCTTTAAACGTATGCACAAACCTTTCCACTACGCCATTAGACTGGGGATGAAACGGAGGGGCCGTAATATGGCGAATGCCCAGACGAGCACAAAAATCTTGAAAAACAGGAGAAGTGAAAGGGGTGCCATTCTCTGAAACGAGTGTGTGTGGAAACCCCTCCAAAGCAAAAACTTTAGAAAGTGACTGAATAATTACAGCAGTGGACATGGTATGGCAACGAAAAATGTGTGGAAAGTTTGAGTATGCATCTACAAGAAAAAACCAATAAGAGTTCAGGAAGGCGCCCGCGTAATCTATGTGCACCCGTTCCCACGGCTGCGACCAAGAAGAGAGAGACGCCCGAGGCGCCGCCTGCTGTAAAGCACACAACGAGCACTTAGCCACGAGCCTCGTAAGTCACCATCAATACCACTGATGCCATGCCGGCGAGCCAATGTTTTCATGCGGGATACTCCCCAGTGTCCTTCATGAAGCATCTGAAGCACTTTGGAACGGAGATCCTCCGGAATCAGCACCCGTAGAGCCTGGCCGTCTGTAGCCAAAAGGAGAACCCCGTCCCATTCAGACAGGCGAAAACGGAAGGAATAATAGTTACGGAGGGGATCTGAAGCCCGACGTGGAGGGGCGTCAGGCCAGCCCACTTGAATGTAGTGAAGGACGCGCCGCAGCACGGGATTTGACGACACCGCCTTGACCAACACTGGCGCCGTAATAGGAAAACCATCAACAGTAGCCTGAGCTTCCTCATCCAAATAAAAGCATAAAAGTTCTTCTTGGTCAAAGTCAGGATCAGGCCCCGCCAGGAGGCGTGATAATCTGTCCGCGTTAGCATGCTGTGCTGTGGGACGGAAATGGATTTCATAATTATAATGGGAAAGAAAGAGAGCCCAACTTTGCAACCTATGAGCTGCCTTGTCGGGAAGCGCTGCTGTAGGGTGAAATAGAGACACCAAGGGCTTATGGTCAATAAGAAGATGAAAATTGACCCCATACAAGTAAACGTGAAATTTTTTCAAAGCATACACAATGGCTAATGCCTCCTTTTCAATTTGAGAGTACCGTTGCTGGGTTGCCGTCAACGTCTTAGATGCGTAAGCAATGGGGCGTTCCGACCCATCGGGATACTTATGGGCCATAACCGCTCCAATGCCATGTTGGTACGCATCTGTGGCCAGAACCAAATGTTGTCCGGGAACATACGCCGTCAAACAAGGTGCAGAAACCAGTAAGCGCTTTAACGTGCAAAACGCCCGTTCACACTCAGACGACCAGGCAAAGGGAACACCCTTGTGAAGCAGACGATGTAAAGGATGCGCTACCGAGGCAGCCCCTGCTTGTAGGACAGAGAAAAGTGCCTGCAGGTTTTGTAAATGTTCGTGTGGGGAGGCCCCAGTCACAACAATATCGTCTAAGTAGTTAACACAGCCTGGAACCGGACGGAGAAGCTGCTCTAAGTAGCGCTTAAAAATAGCCGGGGCACTAGCGACCCTGAAAGGAAGTCGCTGATATTGGTATAACCCAAAGAGAGTGTTGACGATAAACAGACGTTTAGTTTCGTCGTCCAAAGGAAGCTGAAGATAGGCTTCCGCTAAATCGATGTGAGAAAAAGAGTGGGAACCAGAAAGTAAAGCAAGGAGTTCATCTGTCCGAGGCATGGGGTATGAGTCAATCACAGACTGTGCATTGGTGGTGACTTTAAAATCCCCACATATACGTAAAGACCCTCCGGTCTTCTTTACAATAACCAGTGGCGTAGCCCATTCACTTGAAGAAATGGGACTTAAAACCTGCAAGTCCTGTAGGCAATCTAATTCCGCCTTAAGTTGGTCGCGCAGGGCCACCGGCACCTGGTGGGCGTGAAAAACCTTGGGTCGTGCTGTCTGTCGGTTTCATAGTAATGTGGGCGGTAAAGCCCACGGCACAACTCAGGCCCCCCGAAAACAAGGAAGAAAATTCCCGACAAAGAGCATCTAACTCCGAGAAAGGAACCGAATCCGACAGGAGCTTGACAGAATCATCGATAGTAAAACCAAAAACATTAAAAACATCCAGGCCGAAAATGTTACCAGCCGCAGTGTCATCAACAACAAGAAGAGTGACCGGCCTGACGACAGATGTATATGCCGTGGAAGCCGTGAATTGACCCAAGACAGGAATGCGCTGGCGGCTGTAGCCACGCAAAGAACGGGTGACATCAGACAGAGGGGGCGAGCCAAGTCGTACTTATGTGATATAATTGAGAAGAGAAACGGAAGCTCCCGTATCAACAAGTAAGGTAACCGCCCTGTCAAAAATCTGAACGTCAACAAAAAGTTTGGGAGACGGAGAGTGAACTTTCTGGACAAGGTTAACTTCCATCTCGTCATCTTGCTCATTCAGCCGGGAACGGCAGACAGAAGCCATGTGGACCTTTTTCTTGCACGAGTGATATGTAACCCATCGCTTAGGGCAATCAGCCCTATCATGTTGTACAAAACGAAGGGGACAAGATGGAAAGGATCGCTGCGTGCGAGCGGGAGTGTGCGGCGCGGCCCGCGCCTGTCGCAAAGCCGTGGCCTGTTTACGACCGCGCGCGCGGCGAGTGGGGCGCTCCCGTACGAAAGCGACGTCCGCGCAATCCAAAGATGCCGAGCCCGACTGCGAAACTGCAGCGACATCACCCCAAGTCTCAATTTGGTCCCCTGCGGCCCGCGAGACTTCAAAAGACTGCGCAATGTGTAAAACATCCGTCAAGGTGGGATTCTCCAGCTGTAAGGCGTGTTGGCGCACTTCCCTATCTGGTGCGAGCCGGAGAATTGCGTCCCGAACCATATCGTCGGCATATGACTCCTTGTGGGTCGGAGTAATGAACATACACGGGCGGCTAAGACCGTGCAGCTCTGCGGACCACGCCCGGTAGAACTGAGTGGGTTTCTTATGCGACCGGAAAATTCAACCCGCGCCGCAATAACATGCGTACGCGGGCGGTAATGAGCCGACAACAAACGACACATCTCATCAAAAGACAAAGCAGCCGGTTCCTGCACAGGGGCTAATTGACGCAAGAGTTGATAGATGTGGGGGGAGCACCACGAAAGAAATAAAGCCTTACACAACGCCGGGTCGGACACCCCGAACGCAAGGAAATGTTGACGTAGCCGGTTTTCATAAGAGTCCCAATCTTCTAAAGAATCGTCAAAGCCAGAGAACGGAGGCGGAAACACCGTAGAGGAAGACACAGAACCGAAATCCAGCCCCGGCCGAGGAGCTGACGGCAACCGCGACACCAGGGAGTCAAAACGGTCCGCCTCACCTGACACAATCGTCGTTAACCGCTGAACGGACTCAACCACAGTCTGTAACGATTGCTACAGGATTTGGCCCCACGGGGACAGCTGAAAGTCCCCTGGAGCCAGTCCTTCGTTGTCCACCATCTTCCACGACGGAGCACACGCCAATTCAAACACCACCTTCGTCGCCAATTGTGTTATGACTAATAACACACCTATGCACAATATGCCGGCTACAAATGTCGCTAGGGCATTTAGCCCAGTAAGTATATAACTGAAGCAAGGTTTACGGCTGTCCCAATGCCTCTCTCAAAACGCCGCGCGGCCGGCAGCGTGCAGCGCGGTAGTGCAACCAGCGCCGCACAGCGGCCAGTTCTGGTAACGGGCGGCGCGCCGTCCAAACACACGCGCCGCGCGTTACCACACAACCTAAGGTCCATTTCCACAAGACCATTTTCTATGGGTTATGAGGTAGTGGCCTGTTTGGCCAATCAATTAACGTATTCATTTCCTAGTATGCCAATGTGTCCTGGGGTCTAGACAAAGACCACTGAACAACCAGACCTGCTGACAGAGGAAGCAGAGTCTTGAATGCACTACACCAAAGGTTGTTTGGTGAAACACTGGTCGAGTTCTTGCAAGTCACTCAGGGAATCACTGCAGATGACAAAGGACAGCTCGGGGCTTTAATAGATGTGCTCCAGAGCACAGTAAATGGTAACCAGCTCTGCAGTGAAAATACTGCTCCCACAAGGCAATGAATGCTGTTCATTGTGGTCACTGTGGACATAGGCAGTCCCAGTTTGGACATCCACCACAGAACTATTGGTGTAGACCATTTCTGCATAGCAGAACAAGTCAATAAGTGCTGCACACTGGCAACGATGTCTCGCTGGTGGAACCGAGGCCTTGGAGTCACATGCCAAATCCATGTAGAGCTGCAAGTGAAGTAGGGACCAAGGAGGCGATTGGGAAGGATAGTGGAAGGAGGGAGGAAGGGAAAGTGACTTGAGTGAAAAGAGAAGGGAGTGAACCCAGGTCACATTCAGGAGACCTGACTTGGGTTGCTGTCATTAGGAGGGTAGTGCAGAAAATGAAGAAAGCAGCCTGGGGTTTGGTTGATTTGGCAAGGCATGAAAGTGGATGACATACAATGCCAGAAGCTGTTGTCAAGCTATAATAAAGGCAAAAGTCATAGGAAAACAGGGAGCAAGAGACTGAAAAGCCAACTGTAACTGTGAGACCATTAATTGCCAACAAAAAGGAAGGGGGGACACTTAGAATGGAGCCCTGTGGGATACTGTTCTCCTGAATGTGAAAGGAACTCAAACAGGTACCAACCCTAACATGAAAGGTGCAAAGGGAAAGGAAGTTCTGGATGAAGATCGGAAGAGCACTTTGTAAGCCCCATTTGTGCAGTGTTGTCTGGATATGATGGCACCAGGTAGTGTCATACACCTTCTGAAGGCCAAAGAAGATGGCAACAAGTTTCTCACGCCGAGAGAAGGCTATACAACTGACTCCTGTGACACAAGTTTGTCAACAGCATAGTGACCTTGATGGAAGCCTCTATATTGTGGGTCCAAGAGTCCCTGATCTTTAGGGATCCACATGAACTGCCAACTTACCATACATTCGTGAAGCTTGCATAGAACATTGGTGAGGCTAATCGGATGGTAACTATTAGCCACCTGCAAATTGGTGCCAGTTTTCAACACCGGGATTATAATATTGTCTCACATTGGGACAGGAAACCACCTTCATCCCAGACATAATTAAACAGGGCAAGCAGTTGATGTTAAGAATCCACTGACAGGTAATGAACAAACTGGTTGTGAACATGGTCTGGCCCTGGAGAGGTCTATGCAACAAGGGCACTCTGGAACTCCCATGCACTAAACAGTATGTTGTACATTTCCTGGTTGCATGTGAAGAACAATAATGGCTTTCACTCGACTCACTCTTTAAGGGTGAGGAATTGCAGGTTGTAGGCTGCTAATGCAGAAGAAAATGTGTAATGTTCTGCCATGCACTCGGCAATAGTTTCAGGGTTAGTGCAAAGAGCTCAGGCCCGCAGACATTTGAAAGCAATAAGATGCTCTACACATGGGTGGCATTGGTGGTGCTTCAGTGCTTGCCGATGTTCCCGGATGGCCTCAGCAATCTCTGGCATCCATCAAGGCACCAACTTGTGCCATAATACACGAGGGGAGCATTGGAGAGTCATCTTGACATCGTAAACAATGGCCGAGATATAAGCTGGTCAGTCTGCCCTGCAGAGAGACCATCGGGGCAGGTGGTCTGCTGCTTGAGATGGAAGCAGAGACAGGAGGACAGGAAAATAATCACTGCCACTAAGATCATCATGTACTCTCCTACTACGATGGGGGAGAAGACATGGGCTACAACATGAGAGTACTATTGCTGAGTATGTGCAATGCTAAAGAGTGTGAGAGCACCAGTGTTCAGGAGGCAAACATCCAACTGTGTTAAGACAGTCTCGAGATCCCTACCATGGGTCTGATTCCCACCCCAAAAAGGGTGGTGGGCATTGAAGTCCCCCAAAAGGATAAATGGCGAGGGAAGTATGTCAATCAAGCCATTGAGGTCAGTGGAAGAGGTAACCTCATCTGGGGAGAGATAGAAAGAGCAGATGGTGATAACCTAGACTGCCTGGATCCTGCCTGACAGCCACTGCCTCAAATTCTGTGTGGATAAGCGCAGTGGCACTGGGTACAGTTGTGAGGATGTGTACACAGACATCACCAGATACTCTGTCACAGGCTGAGTGGTTTTTATAATAGCCGCGATAGCCACAAAGGGCAGGGATCCACTGGACAGGGAAACAGCTTTCCTGGAGGGCTATACAGAAAGCAGGAAAATGGCACAATAGCTGTTGCAACTCTGATAGTGGTGGAATAAACCACCACAGTGCCATTGTAGGGTCAAACTGCCTCCTGAAGTGTAGGGCCTACTGAACCAAAAGGTGAGAATCTTGCACAGAACCATCTGCTGTCATTGGCTGCGAAGGCTGTTTGAGTTCTGATGAATCGTGAAGTGACGTGACAGACAGTGTAAATTGGCCCTTAATCAAATAGATTTCTTTGGTTCTTGTCTAATTGCACATGTAAAATGGAACATGTTCGTTTATAAGCAGGCAACTATTTGTGGAAAGGCAGAATATCAGTGTCACTGGCAAACTACTTTGCGGTCTGGCTGAAAGCTATGTTCGCAGTCCATGCACTAAGCACTGCCGACGAGCGACGAGCTATGCTCGCATTTTGTGTGTTTCGTTATGCAACTTGATTGTTTGGTTATGCAAAAAATCTACAAGATGGCAACACCAGCAAGAGAAATTTTCGTGTCTTTCGAATGTCACACATCGATGTGTAAGCAGTGCCACCATGATGTCACAGTACAGACGATCGCTTACAGATCAAGAAATTTTGAATGTTCTATTCAGTGATTCGGGATCTGAAGGAGAATTTAGTGACAATTCTGAAGATGACGGAAATATTGCACATAATTATTACATATTTACTGTAATTTAGACTTCGTGATATTTTCGTGTAATATATTGTAAACATCTAACGATGATACAGTTTATCAAGTTGTACATATATGTTATTTATTTACAGAAGAAGAGCTTCAAGACGATATTGACATGACGTCTCGACAGGAAACGTGTCAAATACAAGGCGAATATTTGAATGGTAATTACTTATGGTTATAAAAAATAGTTGGCCTAATGTAGTTTAGTTGTGTAATGTGATATTTGTAAATGAATGCCTTTCAGTTTGTTTTTATAAAACATAAACAAGTGCAATTATCTTTCTATCTACAACACATACTACTGTAAACCATTTTCATTTTCCTTGTTTCAGCTACGAACTTGTGATAACAGTATAAATATAAGTGAAGTTGGTACCGGTAACTATAATGTGTTACTTCAAATTAAACTTTAAAGTACAGTGGTAAAACAGAAAAAACTGCAACGATTTACCTGTAACCATTCGTAAATTATGGTATTTTGAATAACGGCCTATAGTGCTAGACCTTGAAGTGTTACGTCACAGTAATTTTAACTTTCTTCTTAGGTTTCTATCCAAGTACACAGTTGGATATCTTCACATATTCGCAACAGGCAGCCATTTATGTCTATGTCAGAAGGAAGATTGTAAATATTGTTTGTATTTGTTTCAGTCACAACAATGTAAACTCTCCTGTTAGGTTCCTATACATTTTCACTATTGTATATCGTAATGTGTAAAAAAAAAAAAAAACAAAAAAAAAAAAAAACAAAAAAAAAACACCGAATACTGTAAAACAAACTTGCAGTGCATTAATATCATCGTCATCGAATCTATTACAAACATAAAAAGCCAAAAATGTTTTTTAAGGTTTAGTGGTATTCAAACCCCAAAAATTTTCACAGTATACTTTTACTACAACACAGTATACTATGACTAACCAACACAATCTGAAGAGAAGGCCTGTGCACTGCCATGCTACGTTACGCAGAGTAGTTCGCAATTGTGTAGCTGACTGGCTGACTGATGGGTCACAGCCCACTGCCTCACCTCCGCCGGCCACTGAACTACGTGATCGTTACCTACTCTACGTAATGTGGCACAGCAGTGCACAGGCCTTGTCTATAGATAATGTTACTCTAAACACATGTCCACAAAGGCTTCTCACTTGGAACTCCTAATCTTGTAATCGATATATAGTGTGCGTAGGACTTTCGTCGCTACTGTATCATTCAATGGTATTTGCCTATAATTGACATGTAATCACCCAAAAGTGAAGATTTTGTGAGAAATCTGCAATGTACTATTGCCCTAAAATAATATTCTGTCTCAATTTGCAGGGCTGAGCTCTGGCATGTGCAACGTGCAAACGGTGCAGTCACATAGTATCCCCTCTTCTAAGGGCCCCATGCAAAACATAATAAAATAATTTGTTATCCGTAATTTTGTTCCTGAAAGTACTTTTAATGTAATGTAAATCAAGTATATACCCATTGTGACACGAGTATGACCACTGGAGTAAATCTCAGATTTAGAAAATGATGCCTGTATCGTAGTCCAAGAAAGCAGGGGTTATAATATTGATGCTTTATAGTAATTTCCAGTGACAATACACGACTATTGTTCATGTTTCTCAGCGTCTCTCTACACCCATTCTGCTCATCGTTGCAACAAATAATCAAACATTGCATTCACCCATTAGCAACTGTTCCCCACTGTACAGGATGACCAGCCAGTCTAAAACAGGTTAGGAAAAAATTCAAAAATTTTATTTCAAAACTTCGCCTAAGTTTTACAAGTGTTCTTCTGCCGCGACATACGCCTTGACAACGTGACCAAGCCTGTCCACCTTGCAGGACAGAGCCGGCCAGAACCAGTAATGAATGCTGATGCTAAAATCACGCCACCCTTCTGGCGTCCGTGCTGAAACTACTGACGTTACCATGCTACCGTGTAGCCAATAGCAGACACCCACGTTTGATCACGTGTGCTACTGCTGGAGGTCTCAGAGGTGCGAGAATCACTTCCTTCGCTCTCTTCAGTTTGAGCTCTCGTACAGAACAGACGCACTCCAGAGGCTCAGCGTCTGTGCGGGGCGAATGGCCGCATGCCGTCCGCTGCCGCCTAGCGGCTGTTCGGCATCAGCCACCAACTGTGTGAACCGTAACCATTACCTTTTCCGTTTTCTAATCCGTTTAGACTGGCATTCATTCATTACATCCGTACCCAGGGCGAGTCCCGCCATGTATCCCGTATTTCAGAATATACCAAATATTAACTTGAATTCTATCTTTTATTTGCCAATCAGCCATCCTTTCCTAGGGCGCCCACAAGCCTTCACCGCTCCGCCTTCCATCCTGACAAAGCTTCCAACCCATTTTATTTATGCAGCACTGGGATGGGTTGTATAATTTTCCTATCACCCGTAGGATAAAGATCAAGTCCTGTACAAATTTGGCGTCCGAAGTGTGATCGATAACCCACCTTTCGGCCCTTAGTGTGGCCGCAAAATTTGGTTCACATTATGTTGTGTGGCTGGTCGACAGCCGCTATCCAGCCGAGCTACGGCACAGTCGCCGTGACATCCTAGCCGCCGCTGCATCTGCACATTCCGTGCCGAGTGCCAAGTCCAACGTCGCACGCCTGCCTGCCGCAGCGCACGTGTGCGCTATGTGCGTGACGCGCGACCTGCCGCAGTTGACGGTCCGACTTCGCCGTGCACTACTACACGTGCGCAGCTCACCTGCGTGCACGAGGCGTAAAAAGTTACGCTTCGCGTTCGTACTACTGTTTCGGCCCACCGAAGGCATGTAAGTGCCGTACCCGGTTGGCGCGGCCCACCTGCCGCTGCCGCCGCCCAAAAACGTCACCTACCGACGCCGCCCGTTCGTAAGTGCTGTGCGGATGAGGCGCCGCCCCGCGTCTTCTGCGGTCCTGCCAAGCAGACGAAGATGGCTCCGTACCGGGTCCTAACCACCGCAACCCGTAGCAGTGAGGCCCACTCGCTGCCGCTCACGCCGCCCCCGCCGCCCACGTCGCAACCACGCTCGCGTATGCGACCGCACATCGCCCGCCGCCCAGCTGCCGCCCCCGCCTGCTATGCACCGCACCACCGTCGTATTTCACCGTGCCACACCACGTCCCGACGGATAAGTACAGACTGAGAACATAATTTGTTATTTCCTTCTGTTCCGAGGTCCCTCCACGTAATAGATTAATTTGAATATTAACTTTCCCCGAGTGACTGGATTAGCTAATTTTACAGTTATAATACAGAATAATACTTTTTTTCTTATATTATTTAAGTTTGAGCATTGCCGGAAGTATGGAAGTTTCATTTTTTAATTAATTTGTAGCCTGTCTAATGAATGACACAGTTTTATGCTTTTGACAAAGTTTTTCACTAACGCTAGTAATATGTGGCCTGGCGTCCACATTGTCCGAGATGTTCGTGATATTTCTTCCACTTAGTTTCAGTGTCACGATCTCTCTTTCCTTGATCTTTCCTATCAATATTTTCCGTGCCGTAAATGAAAGTAAATTTCCGCCCTCCACAGACGTGATGGGTAAAAGCAAGGCATACCCCCTCCAAGCCGCGTCTGGCAGAAATTGAAAAATCATTGGTACAAGGGAGAAGTGTGAAATTCTCAATCTTGAAGGATGTGTGCTTTTGTTTTAAGATCAAACACCGACGCAATACCAGCGTTGAGGTCTTAAAAGAAAAACCACAAACAAAAAGTTTTCAGTCGTGGTTGTATCTATCAAATTTGCTGACGAGTTTAGACTGAAGTCTGCAGCTGCACAAACAGTCGTACACACGACTAGCGTCTGAAACCGTTGGAACCGTTAGAACGCTGTGTTGATCCACCACATTGTAAACCCAAGAATTAAACTTTCGCCCCTCCCTCCTCTACTCTCTGCATGTTTCTCTTTTCCCTCCTGCGTATTTCTTTCAGTATGACCTTTTCCTTCCGTGAAAGTGGTAGTTTTCACAAACTGGTTGCCAAAGCATGTGACGACAGTGTGCTTCAGGGCACGAAATGTGAATCTTGTAGATTCGAAAATATTTTACCGGAGAGAAGCCTGGTTGAGATGTGATAAGATAGCCTTTGAGAGATACCCGAATCCCTACTGCACCTTAAGTGGCGTGCAAGAGAAAGCCTTTCAAGCTGTTACCCTTCAGAGGGCAGCTAAAGTGAGTAATGTTTTAGCCGATGTAAAGGAGCCTATATGTAGTTGCCACATGGTGAGTCAAGAGTACCGCCTGTGAGCGTAAAATCCGTAAGAGAAGTTTAAAGAAGAAAACTGTTTCACATAGCGAGAAGACCAAGAAAAACCACTTTGTCGTGATTTCTGTTATTGCCATTCTGCTTCTATATACCTCCTGATTTATGTCATACACGCCTTTTCTTTGTCCGATTCCGAAACTTCCGTAACAGGGTCCATTATGTTTCCTATGTAAGTACCTTGGCAATAAATGTACGTGAACACAACGCACATCGGAATTACGAGAAGTTATTTCCAGTTGTTACGGCCAGAGACATCCTAAGTTGATGCGTAAACAATTTGTATCCAGTACTCCAAGAGAGGTACTTACATTGTGCTATGATATGTTAATGGTAAAGAGATATTGTCCTTATTACGTATAGCGATATCCAGTGCTATTTTGCAATGATAAATATCCCAGATGTTATTACATCCTATTCTCTTTCAAAGTAGCATATTATTAACCATGAAATATCAATTAAAATTTGCTGCGGTCACTCATAATATAGATTTTCTTAAGATTAATTAGTGTGTAGAGTTCACTTATATTTTTAGAGTATCTTAATTATCCTTAAGAATTTTAAATGTGCTGTCATTAAGTGAGGAAGAGTTAACATTTTGTACCATTAACGATTTATCCCTTCTTATCTGTCATTGTGAAGTATCACGTTTTGTTACCAAATCCATAATGTGGAGCCTTATGTTACCGAGTTTATGCTGTTTGCTTCCATTGTCAGCAAACCATTATTTAGCATTTACATTTCCAATTGTTACAGTGATTCGGTTATGGTTTGCCTTTCCTGTGCTACCTCATTTCTTTGAGACCTTTTAGTGCCTGTCAAAGTCTGGAGTTAGTGGTTATAAGGCTTAAAAATTAATTGCGCGCTTTTTAATTCTTAAAATCCATCACCCCCATTGTTTCCTACACTCTTTGTTCATAAAATTTTAATCCATATCCTGTTTTCTGGCTTTAACTAGTGTCAATTCAATAGAAATTTAGAGACTGTATCAGCAATTTCGTCATTCTAGAGCTACTGTGTTACGATATTTATGCAGATGACAGATTCTCAAAACGAATGGCCAACGTTTTGGAACCTTGTGCCTGCTAAAATTCAACGCATAGAAGCCTTGAGACGTATTGAAATTTTAAAATGTGTACTTTAACTTCCTGATCTTTGTCCATTGCGTATCAAACTGACTTTAACCTTCTTTCCAATCATCTGAATGAAATTCATTTCCAAATCTCTGATACGTTATTTATTTTATCCACTGTTTGTAGCCGATGTTATTGTGCTGCCGTTTTATTTTAAATGCACCTGTGCGAATTGCCGCCAGAATTCATTTCCTTGCATTGTTAAGACGCGTGCTAATACGCCGTCACCTGACGTTAGACCAGCCGTCTCTTTCAAGGCAGTTGCAATCAGCTGTGTCCTCTCCAGCACACTCCCCTCCTGCCTATCACGTGTCCCCCGCCTCTCTCCCCTCACACCGTGCGCGTAGACGAGACATGCCTCCCCTCTCTCCCCGCATTCCGTAGGCAGCCATTATACTTTCCTGGTTACCACCTCTCCTACCGCGCTACGCACCACGTGCGCGTCTGACAGTTGTATTTGTTTACAAATAGTTCCCGTGACGCGTAAGCTGCATTTACGCCCGAACTATCTCAACACTGGTGATTCATGAAATAATTCCAACAAGTGATACGCCTTATTAAATTCTATAAGAATTCGTTAATTTTCCGATAAGCAATATTAACCCTTCTTCTGCCTAATGATTGTAGACTTTTATTAAAAGCTGCAATGTTGGAAGAAAAACGTTAATTTTTATCCAAGATAATATTATAACTAAATAGTACCCTTTTTCCTGCACTTATCAGAGTATCAAGTAATTTAGTTCTTGCTGTGTTTTATACACCATTAAGACACCTATATTTAGTTTGGTGTTAGCAACATTTGAGATCAATTGTGCAATAATCACTTTCGAAGTGCGACTTTGATCTAGTGGTAATGTTATTGTGTAGTGTTCCTATATGACATATATGGAAGGATTGTTCCCTCTTTAAATAACTTGCAATATTTCAAAGTGAATAATTAAGTATTAGTTACCAATTTCTATTTTTAGACCTTGTGTATTATGCTGACAACTAAGGTAGATAAAACCTCTGTTTTATTTCCATATTTTACTTCCTTACTTGATATAAGTTCTATTACCATGTTGAAAAAACTTTTAATCCAACGAGTTGCAGTATTGAATTTTGTAACTTCCACAATATTTTATGTAATGAGTGATGTTACTGGTTTTAGAAAACGTTGTTACTTAAACATAGTTGATCAGTTAATTAAGTTAAAACCAATATTACCTCTTTTATGGCTTTACAATGAATTTCTTTTCTGGGATTACAATTACAATCTAATTTATATTTATACTGAATGATTAACTCCTTATTAATCTATGGAAAGCATAGTCTTTGTCTGAGTTTAAGCATTTTAAAATGGTGTGTATTTGTCCGTTTCCATTGGGTTGATTCCATTGAGTCTCTCATTTTACTATATTTTACACCGTGATTCAGTGAAGGAAAACTTATTTAAATTTTGTGCAGTAATGTGATCCAATGTGTTTGTTAGCCAGATGCATTAATCCTCTTATAATAATACAATTTGTTGTGTGATTTTTACATTTGTTAAACTGTTTAACAACGAGATTAATATTTGCCAAACAACACAAATAACTACACATTTCTAGGAGCATCTGTAACTATTGCAAGACCCGTGCTGATTAAGTCCGGCCAGTGTCTACACTTTGATTTCACAGAATTTAGTAATGACACGTAACATTTGAAACAAGCTTTAATTTGAAATGTAACATTCCATTCAACTGTTAAATGGTTTGAAATTTTCACCTTATTGAATTCATTGTTCTACAAATTTCTGAAGAGTTATGACATTTCCTAATTTTATTGGTTACCTGAAAACCAAATGTGACTACATGTAAGTCCCCTAACATTCACACTAAATGAGTTGGAATTGTAACACAATCCTCCCTTAGTTACTAGGTCCCCTTTCGGGCAACCCGTTCTTCCCAGGAGTGTCTGGCATCCATGTAAACATTGTGTGTCACCACTTCTAGGGAAGGGGGAGGGAATGTACAGGATGACCAGCCAGTCTAAAACAGGTTAGGAAAAAATTCAAAAATTTTATTTAAAAACTTCGCCTAAGTTTTACAAGTGTTCTTCTGCCGCGACATACGCCTTGACAACGTGACCAAGCCTGTCCACCTTGCAGGACAGAGCCGGCCAGAACCAGTAATGAATGCTGATGCTAAAATCACGCCACCCTTCTGGCGTCCGTGCTGAAACTACTGACGTTACCATGCTACCGTGTAGCCAATAGCAGACACCCACGTTTGATCACGTGTGCTACTGCTGGAGGTCTCAGAGGTGCGAGAATCACTTCCTTCGCTCTCTTCAGTTTGAGCTCTCGTACAGAACAGACGCACTCCAGAGGCTCAGCGTCTGTGCGGGGCGAACGGCCGCATGCCGTCCGCTGCCGCCTAGCGGCTGTTCGGCATCAGCCACCAACTGTGTGAACCGTAACCATTACCTTTTCCGTTTTCTAATCCGTTTAGACTGGCATTCATTCATTACATCCGTACCCAGGGCGAGTCCCGCCATGTATCCCGTATTTCAGAATATACCAAATATTAACTTGAATTCTATCTTTTATTTGCCAATCAGCCATCCTTTCCTAGGGCGCCCACAAGCCTTCACCGCTCCGCCTTCCATCCTGACAAAGCTTCCAACCCATTTTATTTATGCAGCACTGGGATGGGTTGTATAATTTTCCTATCACCCGTAGGATAAAGATCAAGTCCTGTACACCACAAGACCGCCTGTTCTAGCTTCAGCTGAGCTGTGCAGCATTGCCCTCTCCACTCAAATGGAACGGCGAGGCACTCCGCACAAGACTGCCAGGCACCTGGTGCAGCGTGTTTTCTCGCCTGTCTGCTGTGCTTTATACGGGCGCCAAACACCTACTCGTAATTCTATGAACAAGAGGCATGATAAACACACAACACCCAATATTCTGCTGGGCATTGAACCTGGGCCACTGAGCTAGGGAGGTAGACAGTGAAATAGAATAATTAATTGCATACATCTATTGGCATTCTGAAATTTATTTTCTTATTATTATTTCAGAAGCAGCATATCGTAAGAACACACATTTTCTCTTGCTATGTTGCTATGAGTTAATGTTTACACTTTTCCAATTCTATCATTTTTGTTTGTACCTCAGAACTGTCCCACTCCTTCAGGCTTGCAATTTATATAGCATATTGTAGGGATAATAGGGACAAACGTAAACTTGGTAGTACCTACTATTAAATTTCACTAAAATAGGAACATTCATTCATGAGCTACATACGTCAAAAATATACAAATGAACTTAGAATATAAGACAGCAACAGCTGACAGCGTTAAGCTTTTGCTTTCTGCCGCTGGGAAGCGCTAGTGCAGACTAGTCACGTGCACAACATGCCCCGCCTCCTTCTGCCCTTGTGGAGGGGATGTGGCAGAACTGTAGTACGATTCAATTTACGCGAGGAAAGCATCACGCCATAAATGCTGAGTTTACACTAGCGAGTCGCTTTCAGAAGTTATTGCTGCAACTTATTGCGATTCACTTGCAGCTGTCTTTTCACAACACTTCCAAGAAGTAAGCAAGAAACTTCCGTAAGTACTTTGACAAGTAACTTGCATCAATAACTTGCAGACACCGTTCACATGTACCTTTAGAGAGAGCAAGAAAAATGACGAGTAGGTGAGTCATTTATACTGTAGCTCTTTCAATAATTACGAAGAACACAAAGAAGATGAAGATTTCGATTTGAGAAGATACTCAGACCACAACAGGGAACCTACAATAGTTTACTGCTGGAACTGTGTTTCGAGAACTTCAGCTTTAAAAACTTTTCTAGGACATTTCTATAAATTATCTGGGTTGTTCATTAAAATCAGTTGGACATATAATCAAAACAGGACACATATCACATAGTTATTTCAGCCAAGGAACGGTTGTTGTATTCTTAAGAGCCACTTCTTATTTTTTACCATTGTTCACTCTGTTTGTTCGAAACGTTTGTTGTGAGATTTACTGCACTAAATTTAATTTGCTAAACATGTACACATGTTTCCTTTATCTGTATTTAAAATCATTGTACACATTCCATATTTCAGGGAAGTGCTCCACAGCTTCATTCGGTGTTTGGTATCTTGCTTTTTTCATACTTGTTTATTCTCCATTTCTGTTATTTCGTAACATAAGTATGTGGGATGGCTGTATGAAATTAATTGTGACATTCAATAAAATGTTAAGTAGGCTCTTGTTGATGTAAACCATAGACCATCTGGGTAACTACGACCACAACCATAGGTGGAAGCACAACCGACCAAAAACAATCTTTGTCAGGAATAGATAAACACCTATGGTAAGCCTTATAGACACAAACAAAATCATTGTTCATTGAACCCCTGCAACGCAGCAAAACTGACTGGCAACGCCAGATGAGCAATCACCGCCGACAAACCGGCAATCGCAGGGAACATGAACAAGCACAAAACACAAACAAATCCCACACTAACCCATACACTTAGAGGCCGATCTCAAAAATCGACCACTTGCCTGTCAATCTTGATTGTTGCAGCCAGCCGCCGCTGATGAAGGACCAGGAGACACCCCCAGTGCCAGCTGCAGGGGGGTGACTCATAAAACCGGATTGACAAACTTATGACAAACACGCAATGGAAATGGTACTGAGATTGCACGATACCCAAAACTAACATAACCACACCCTTGCATGATCTGTCGCAGATAGCAAGAATCCGCTACTGCTCTTACGACCCACTCTTGACTATCGCAGAGGTTTTTTTTCCCTTGGCACTTCCTTGGCACTTTTTTCCCTCTGCCCTTAAAACCGCTCTTGTTTCAAAAGCTTTCGACCACTTCTATCATCCTGATGGACCGTATTAATGGGTAATCTTACCCACACGTACGGCACACGTCACAGTGCCCGCTCCTGTTACTCCCACATTAGACATATTAACACATGCAGAGGTGACAGTAGAACTATTGAGTTGGTCACCATGCTAGAGTGCGAGCGTGGAGGGGCTCCACTCTTTCTTTCTTTCGCCGGGCGGTCCAGCGCCTCAGTCAGTGGGAGTAACCTGATGATGGCACATTACGCTGTCGAAAATTCGTTCCACAACGATCAATCCATCCAGTTGCACGCCCGACAGATCTTCACTCAGCATATTCGCCGGGAAAACCTACAAACACTCATCGTCATGAAACATTTGAGATTTACACGTAAAATGAAGTAAAACAACAAAATAAAGATGAATAAGACACATTTGCATATAAACAGTGCACTCGTCGACTGCAATATGTAATTCGCGTGTCGAAAATAGGTTAACTTCCGATGTTAGCAGATGGCCGTTCCGTCAAAACATTCTTCTCGAGAAAGCTTGACGTGACGTGACGGTCCGGTGACCGTCAGTGTGAATGCCGCCATTAGAAATACATTGCTGAATGTTCTGACGGACGGTGACGTGACGGACAGTGTGAATTGGCCTAAACTCAACAAAACTTGCGATTTCAATTGCAGAAAATAGAAATGAATCCTAAAAGCTGCAAGTACCTTGCAGAAGCTTCTTGCCTACTGTTCACACTGAAAGCCAGATACTTCCAGCAAGTCGCTCGTGCAGTATATTGCAACGACCGCAAGTCCACTTTGTGACACATTTACACTCGCAAGTAGTTTGCATGTTTTCACAAGTAATTAAATGTCACTGCAAACTTACTAGTGTAAAACCAGCTTTATCTGTGTGTGATATCTTTGACTGATATAACATCTCTGATTGTATCTATGATCTGTCAGGCGGCATTCGTCTGCTGCAGGGTAAGTTAAAAAGTAAAGATTTTGTTTGTGACATTGTAGCTGTAACGTCAGGGAGATAAGTGGTGGTTGTGCATTCTGTTGTGGAACTGCTGGGCACACCTTTTGTTAGACCGTTGGAGATGTTGCTGTTTTGCCCGATTTGTGCCAATGCGCTTGTAGTGCAGGACGGTATTCAGTCGTATAGATTTTGTTGCGAGACATGCCCATACTCTTACGATATTGTATATCGTATATCTAATCGCGTACATCCTAAGCTAAAGGTTAAGATACTTGTACTTGATATAGATTATATACGCTGCGCTCGTACTTAATTTTGGTATTTCGCTACAAGACATTTTCTCCTATGTTGCTAATTTTACCACGATCTCATGTCACATGTACGTATAGCATTGAACTGTATAAGAGGCTCCCCATGTGGAACATATTAAATCTGAAATAAGTTACACCGGTTTCTGCTGTGTTCATGTCTACGGTTTTGCAACGATTTTAGAATTACACTTCCACTTCTAAAAAGGTTTCTGCAGGTTTATTGTTTCGGACATGTGTGTAGAATTAAAGTGCTAGACAACAAAAGTACACTAATTCATATACACTGAATAACCAATACAGTAGGGTAATTTCAGCACATGAATCATAGTTGTATTTCATCTCTGTACTTGACAGCAGCCTAATACTGGACATACATCAGAACTATTTTAAGATTAAATACTAACTGCAACAGAAAGTTTTACACAAACCTTGGTGGTATCACAATACATTGTGTGTTGACTTTATTATACAGCTACTAAGATGTTGAAGTGTAGAGCACAGATTTGATTATAGCATGTCTTAATGGTCACATTGATTAGTGTGGGATGGCAATTGGCTATATTTGTGGAGGTACCCTTCCAGCATTTGTGGTTTATGGAACATACATATGCATACAGTGAGCTAGAAAGTTGAGTGTGCAGGCTCCTGACCCCTGTGCTGCTACTTGCACCAGATTTCTTTTTGTAATAGGTGCAGGTTCATGTCTATAATTATTCCCCCCTCCCCAAGAATCTGCTACATGGTGCAAATTTTGGGTTTGCTCTTTAGATTTTAGAATTGCTTCCTCCCAGCTTCTTTGTGCATCACCTATTATGACTTCAGTAAAACTATACTGGTGTTTGGTTCCAGTAATGCTACTAGTTCTATGTTTTTAATTTGTGCTTATTTTGCCAGAAAGATATATTCCCCAACTTCTGAATAAAAATTGTAATGAAAAAGAACTCAGATAAGTGATAAACAAGGCAAAGGCTGTAAGTTTACCTTTATTTGCATTAAGTGGTAGTTTCATTTAGCACAAGTAATGTTGTTGCCATTGGTTCTCCTTTAACAAGAGCTTCAACATTTTAGTGTTAATTCGTGAACATGTTTAGTGATCCGTATAATTTTTTTTAAAGAAGTTTGCTGTGCAATAATCTTTTCTATTTGTAGGAAGTTGATGATGTACTTGGAGGAGCTGCAGCATGGGAAAATGTAGATTCTACTGAAGAACGCTGTCCTAAATGTTCTAATCCAAGAGCTTATTTCATGCAGATTCAAACAAGATCAGCAGACGAGCCTATGACTACTTTCTACAAATGTTGTAATCCTGTGTGTGGACATCGCTGGCGAGATTGATCACACAGTACATTATAAATGTGCATCAAAATAAAATTTTGAAGTAATACAGTCTTTTGCTGTTTATTGGTGCCATAAAGGTCTATCTTATTGTGGAATGTCATTACTTTATTCTGAATGGTGAAGAGTTAATAAAAACGTATTTGCATATTTGATTTCACCTAGATGCACAAAATTGGTTTATAGTTTAGCATTCAAAAATATACATGCAATGTTGTATTTAAAGATGTGATGTGAATAGTGATGTTTCAGAGTTTCTACTTTCACAACTGTGTAACCTTTCAGTGGAATTTGACAACTGTTGCTGCATTGAGACCACACATAGGCGTATTGTAAGAAATGTTGAATATCTTCAGATTTGTTCTGTTAAGATGACCTGTGAATTTTTGTCAGGTGGATAAACTTTTGAAGTTACATTATATACAAAGGTGGTATATTTGACTCCATATGAAGTGAGTACCCAGTGTGCATCACAAAAGCTGTATAGCTTTCACCCTAGATGAACTTTTAATACCTATAACTTCCATAATTAAAGTTTTTCCTGAAGTTACATGAATTCACTGGTAGTTAAATCACAAACATTATATGCGAAGCATTTATTTTGACCATTAAAAGAACTTGCCTGCATCTTAATACATTAATATTGGTACTGTACACTTAGTGGTCAGTAGAATGTCAACCTTTTTAGGCCATAGAAATGAATTTTACAAACCTAAAATGAGCTGTTTCATTGTATCATTTAGGGCCTAAAAACCACCATACTGAAGAAATACATAATGTGGAATATGCAAAACTTTATTACTGGTAACTTATAAGGAAAATAACATGTGTAGCTGCACAACACAGAAAACATGTTCAAAATGACACCTAACCTTTATAGCCTTCTGGAGACAGTACAATACACCAGCTACATGTTCGTTATATATATTTAACACATTGACTGCCATGATATTGGAGGCATGTCAGAGCCACCTGCTGTGGCTCCCAGTGGCCACACAGCAGCCAATGTGTTAACAAATGCTGACTAAACCACTGGTTCAAAACATTGACTCTACTTAGCTTCACAGTAAATGACTAAAATTTTTATAGGTGTCCTACAGAAAAACTATGCCGCTTCTCACTCAAGGTGCACTGACTACACAAGGGGAGTTGAGAGGGGCGTACTTCACTTTTGCCATATGTTGGGCAGGATTGATGCCATGCACAGGTCCTTGAGGCCGCTGTTTGTCAGGAAAACCTACAGTAATTTTGCCTGTACTTTTTCTCTTGCTTCACCTGGTGCTTAATTAATTTTTCACAAAGCAATGTTTTTGTAGATCGGTCTACCTGTGCATTCTAAAATAACTCTTGTCATAAATGTGTTGTTCACTCTAATATAAGCGAAGTACTGCACTGACGGATATTTTAGTAATTGTGTATGTTAGAGTGGTATATTTCAGTAAATTTTCAATTACCTCCCGGACTGCTGAGGTGGGGGAATTGAAGCGCACAGTACCACCCGTGGCTTCAGTGTGTTTAGTAGTAGGCTATGTGGTGATGAGCTGTTGGTTTTAAGAAGGTAAATACTTTTTGCTGAGTGGACAAGGGTACATACCCTGTCAACCATAGAGAAAGAACAGTGTTATATTTATTTAATTTATATGGTCTTTAAGAAATACTAAGTCATTCTATGTTCTGTTTTCTAAGAATATTAACATGTTAGCAAATTGGGTGAGGCCTCTGGGACGGGATGTAAATTTTTAACAAGCCTACCATCTTAACTGACACTATAGCTGGCATTATGTAAGAAGGTGCTTCCATGCATAGAGGCAGAGCGATAGGGGAAGCGTGGAGTGGAGGCGCTACGGCTGAGTGCCAACAGATGCGCCTACGGGAGAAACATTGTGTAACTCGCGGCCAGCCACGCGCCTACTGAATCAACACTATTGGCTGTCATTACGGTAATGTAGGGGAATGGGTAGAACGGCTGAAAACTGGGGTGCCTTCAAATGTGATGCCAACTATAATCAATTGAAACATTATTTGCAGTTGGTGGAGATTGAAATACTGGTTTTCCACTGTATTGCTGTAAGGGGTCGAAGCTGACTGGTGGAATCGTGCTTCAGTTATAGTCTGTTGGGAGGTGTGTAGTGTAGGATTCTGCTGCTATTAACCATTGGTCCAGAGGGTGACAATAGTCAGGTGGCAAGGAGAATACTGGATGTTGTTATTACAATGCCTTTACACTTGGTGCCAACTTAACAAAAACTTTAATTTATTTACCATAGCTAAACTTACTTGATTTACTATACAGCTGATATCTGCATCAAAGGTGGAACACTTAGACCAAATGAAACACTGTAAACACATATGCTTTTTCGATATAGGAGTTTCAGACCATCATTGAGTGTATGATTGTGGTTAGTGTTTGGGGGTTGTTTTGAAGAAAAAAGCTGTTGCTGATACATCTAGGTCCAACTTGCTATCTATCAGATTTGCAATGTACCAGAAGAGATTGTTGGTGTCTCAGCTACAGAAACCCATATGCAAGAGTCTGCAATATCTTGAATTCTTTGTAGTGCATCATTGTAAACAGTCAACATAATTTTTATGAACTGTTGACTGCTGGTAAAGACTGATGGCAGTACTTCTCAGGAAAACCTTTTTTTACCAAGATTTTTTATTATTTGGAAAGGTGTGTTTGATATCATAATAGCATGCCAAGAGTCACCGCAAAACTGATTCTTCTATAACAATGCATTTGTGCGCTGGGAGGAGTGGGATTTCATCTTTTGAAACCTAATGCATTCTTCAAAGAAAGTCAAATCTTTTGAAAATAAAAGAATGGGGTTGCTTTTAGGATTTTACAATTGAAATAGGCTATTGTAGGTGCTGTAAAATAAGTGGCTTAGGCTTAGTTAGTCCTTAAACACAGAAGTAAAAGATTATTTGCAACTAAGAACTTGGGAAGAGATTTTAACCTAAAGAACTGCAGTCTAGTGCTCAGCACTGGTTTTGGGTATTAAGCTCTACCTTCTGTAATGGTGACCACATGGTATAAGGCTTTCAACATCATTGCTGCTGGTGTGTCAGTTTGTACTGAGATGATACTACCGTAAATTCACTGTGTGTTACCGAGATTGCCACATGGGAGTAGCAGAGCGGTCTGGAGCGCCACATTGTGTATTGCACAGCCTCCCGCATCGGGGGTTTGAATCCTCCCTTGGGCATGGATGTGTGTATTCTTCTTAGGTTACTTTAACTTACGTTTAATTAGATTGAAAGTCTAGGGACTGATTACCAATGTAGTTTGGTCCCGTAGGATTACAAACATTTGAACATTTTTGAACCAGATTTTTTTAAACATACATTCCTTGGAACTACTTGCTGGTATATTATAAACATTATTTGTTTGGACAATTACTCTATGCAGGAGAATTGTGCTATAGACACTGTTAGGTTGAAACCAACACAGTCTGGTTATTATCTTGATGCAAGGTACTGCTAGTAAGTTTTGTGTAGTATGAAAGTGTTAACCGTACTAAAGAAATGAATTAAGTGTTGCATATGTATATATAAGTAAGTAATATAGAATTATGTAGAGGTAACAGATTTATAAAGATTATAATGGAAGGTGAGTTCTTTGATCATCATGAAAGTTGAAATCGTACAAATTCCTGCTCTCTTGTAAACTTGACACTTAATGTAGATGAGTGTATCAATACTAGCTAAAGTGTAGTAGGCCAACAAATTCTAGATAAACTTTTTCAAACTAGTTTACACAATTTTTCCACTCTTCCTTTTTTGGGAAGAGAGTTTTGATGCTGAACTTGAGAAATTTACTTTGGGTGAACTGAGGGCCATGCTGGCCACTCTAACAGAGAGACCACATGGGTATCGGATTTTAGAATTTTTTGATATTTCTGGTACATGAGGTTCAGAACTCAAAAATAACAATGAGCCAAAGACATTCAACACACCTCTCAAAAATTTTCGAGAAAATTGACTTTCAAGTTTTGCAAGTAGTGTAAGTAGGAGACATAAAATGAATTGCAGCATCTGTTTAATAAATAATGATAATTTTAACAAAAAGTGCACATACTTTTGTTTATTGGTAATTTTCTATATTTTATACACAGTTGGTAATAATGGATTCAATCAATAAAATATAAGTTACATTTTTTTTTACAGTATTGGCTTCAGTATTATTTGGCGACAGTAGTCTTCGATTGTTTAGTTTGTGAAGAGCTATGACACTGTTTTTGGAAAGTGATCTCCGTAGCTACTAATGGCTTTCCTACCACCATTTTACATGACAAGGTTTTCGGCTTGCCTACATACACACAAACAAAAACTGACAAAACACAAGAAATATGAGATCCCAAAATGATTTATATAACTGAATTCAAAAACAAAAAAGACCACTGGGATTCGAACCACTGACTGTGGTTGTTAGGCCAGAATGCTACCACCTGAGCTATACCGACAGATGTTGCAACTGTTAATTATTGGTACTTACGTGTACTTTTGCTGAACTTCAAAGTTGATTTTTTCGAGAATTTTTGAGAGTTGTATCGAATGACTTTGGCTGACTGTTATTTCAGTTGTGAACTTCACATACCGTAAATATAAAGAAATTCTCAAATCCGATACCCATGTGGTCCCCTTGTTGGACTGCGTTTTGGTTAATATTTTAGTAAGGTTAGGAAGGCCTAACCTAGTTTAGTACAATTTGTTCACTGTTTTAGTTTGATTCCGTGATTTCATATGCAGTAGAGAAAATGTTAGGTGCCATAGTACTATATCTTGGTCACATATGTAGTTATTGTGAGCTATGGAATATTTCTGTTTGCTGGTATAAAACTTATGAGTGAATTGTGTAGGTGTTGGAAGGTTACAAAATTTTCAACATAGAACACTGTAGAAGTATTTCTTAATTTTAATCAGTTCTTGCATTTGATAATCTGAATGATATGTAAAATTGTTTTCAAATTCTCAAGATTTACATTGTAAATCAACTTGCTGCTAATTTCTTCATAGGTTTGTTACTAATATAGTAAATGAACAGGACACTGTTCATACAACACTCAAAAAAGTACTTTATAATTTGTACTTTATTAACACATTGACTGCAATGTGGCCAGCAGCAGCTACAGAAAAGCTTAAAACAAGTGATTGGTCTGTGTTGCAGCATATTAATTTTGTGAGTGCATTGAAGAGTACTGCAACAGCAATAAAATTAGTAATGATATAGTACATCAAAATTTGTGTGTGTGTGTGTGTGTGTGTGTGTGTGTACTTGCAGTGTGCATGCATTTTGTATATTAATTATTTTAATTTTATTTTGTTTATTTTATTTTTCTCCTCTCACCTGCCTCCCCACTCCATTCCTAAGCTGCATCTCGTTACTCCCATCTAACCCATCCCCGCCACCATGACATAACCTTCCTATCCCCTCTTCCTTCCCGTCCCCTCCCCAATTTACTTGCCGCAGAGCGTGATTTGAAGTGCAGCAGCCGGAGGTGATGGTTGTATGACTGTGTTGTGTGCCTGTGTGATTGCGTGAGTGTTCTATTTTCTGAAGAAGGCCATGGCCAATAGCTGAAAGTGTTGTGTGTGTGTGTGTGTGTCTTTTGTATGTGCCTGTTGCAGCTCAGTGCCACATCTTTGTGGTGAGTTGTAAACTGTCCTTACTATATTATTAATTCCAACCTGGACTTTCCATCATTATAATCTTTATTAAGGCATTAACTTCTGCCTGTATACTGCTGGATGTTACATCATTGGGCCATGGCATGGTGTGTGTTCTGCTGTAGGTCAATGTGTGCTCATGTCCGTGCAGACTTAACTCGAGTGTGTCATGCCATGCAGAACGGTCTATCCATCATTGTTTGCCTGGC
Source organism: Locusta migratoria (assembly GCA_026315105.1). Taxonomy (NCBI): domain Eukaryota; kingdom Metazoa; phylum Arthropoda; class Insecta; order Orthoptera; family Acrididae; genus Locusta; species Locusta migratoria. The sequence continues at coordinate 660,915,161 of CM048755.1, read as the reverse complement.
ATACTTTCCCCTCCGCTCACTTCATCAGTTATGTGAAGGTGCTTGTTGTGCCGCAGCAGCCAGAGATTGTGGTTGTGTGTGCTTGAGTTGTGTGTGAATATATGTATTTCTTCTGATGATGGCTGTGGCCAAAATATTGTGTGAATGTGATTGTCTACATTGTTACCTGTGGCTCAGGGATCCTCTCTATGGTGAGTTGCCATCTATCATCTATTATTGATATTGCAACCTGGAATCTAATTATTTTTGTGAACATGTTGATAAATGTCATTCTTCACATCACATTTTTATTTACTTCTGTACTGTATGTTCAAATAGTTCCTTTACATATAAACTTTATTGTGAGTAGTTGGAAGATTCACAGGTAAATGCATTTGTGAGGTAATGTCTTTATCTGTGTGTTATTGAGATCAGTAAAAAAATACTGAACTAAAACTTGTGAAAAGTAGAGTCCAACAAAGTGAAGTATATACCTTCTTATGAATACAAAGTGCTTTACAGGAAAATGTACACAGGCAATTGAAAACTGGAGCAGTCAGTATAATGTTTGTTGTTATATTGGTTTCCTCTATAGAGAAGCAGCACAGAAGAATACATGACCTTTCATTTCCTGGACATATTGTACCTCACAGTGTCCTTGGAGGTATACACTTCACTTCATTGGACCAGTGAGGAAGTACGTGCTAAAGGGTTCCTGTTATTAACATTGATGTTTTCGTTACAGGGAGTGCTGTTCAAAGGTGAAAGGTAGCTGTTACAGGGCTGTACACTGCAATAACCATGTCTGCAAAGATAATGTAATAGTTGTTAGTTGTGTAATGTGTTCCAGACTTGTTGTCTATGGCTATGGTTGCTGAACATCGAGTATAACAAGAAGGGTCATGTTACCTCTACTTGGTGTTTTGCTAGAAGTATTCAAATTTGTTGTTTCAGAATGTATCTATTCAGTGGCATTTTAAGGTATGTTGTACTACCCTGCTTTATCCAGCAGTGATTGCTACATCCGCAGATCTTACACAAATACAGAGAGTTCTGTTTCCTGCAGTTGTTAAACAGATTTGTTCTACTTTGATGCTTGATAGTGGACCTGTTGCATCTGAACTCGTAGAACATTCAAGGTGTGGAACAGAGTTAAGCAAACTTTTGCTAATGGCAACACCCTTTCAATACACACAGTTCTACATGACACATTTTCACTAATAATAATAAAGATAGATTATATTGTAACAAATTGTTACTTTTTTTAGTTCATTTCGAAGGGCAGTACACAGTGAGGGTACAGGATTTTTTTTCACACACTTTTCATGTGTTTTACACTCTATATTTACCGGTATTTATAATCCTTTGATGATACTACATGACACCTAGTTGTGCCGCCCAGTTAGGAAAGTTGTGGTATGGAAGGTTTCATGCCATGTCAGCCCAGAGAGATGCCTTTTTGATGGTTCTTGTATATCTGCTGAGAATTTTACAGCATTTTTGGTGACATAGCCAACAGAAAGATTTGTTATTGGAGAAAAAAAGGCAATTCTTCTTCTCTAACATTAAGTGGGCTCTATTCTATTCTTGAGCATTATCAGAATGGCCATCATCTAAGGGAATTAATTGAAATGGATGTGTGGCATGTGCAGAACAAAGACATTTAGAACAAGTGAACACATAATTATAACATAGAGTAATTAAGGTTTTACATATGGTAAATAGACAGTTTCCTCGATTTATCTCTTCAGTTTAGATTTGGCCCACTGGTTCAAATGCATGTCTGGCCATCCAGATAAAAAATTTCATGTTTTTCTATATTGATCTAGGCAGTTGCCAGGATGGTTTATCTGAAAAGGGCACAGGTGATTTTGTCTTAGTGAAACACATTTTGCAATGTCCATATTTAATGATTTAATAAGTGCACTGTCCTTCAGACATTCCTAAGGAAATGTAGTTAATCACCTGTGAAAGTAGCTTAAAGAAGGGTTGTTCAAACAGTAATTGTACATTGCTTATCATCATACAATCTGTACCAGATAGGATTTGTAGAGTAGATAGAGGATACAAAGAACAACAGCGTACTTCATTACAGGTTGATTTAGTAAGTACAAAAGTGTCACGGAAATGACCAGCAAACTCCGGTGGCAGATCCTGTAAGAAAGGTATTCTCCTTAATGGTGTGGGTTTTTGTTACACTTCTGAGGCAGCATGTTTCATGAAGAGTCATCCTGTGTGTTGCTTTATCTTATGTGTAGGCCTACCTTAGAGAGATTCGTGCATGTATGGAGGCTTACATGCAGTCTCTCTTGCCACGAACCATACTGGACTGGCACAGGTAAAGTGGTGCACAAGTAACCTTCACCACACACTGTGACATGGTTTACGGAGTATGGGTGGAGATGTAGAATTGCAAATAAATTTTAAGTATCAACTGTACAAATAGTTGGTGACAGCTGAAAATTTGTACCAGACCTGAACTCAAACCCGGATATCCTGCTTTTCTCTAACTATTGCGTTAACCAATTGACTATCCATGCATGTAACATGGACCAACACAAATTTCCATATGAAACATCTCTGCTATTGGCCTATAGTGCTCACAGAATATTTGATTATGATACAGACTGAGACAGTTATATATTGTTGAAGGTTTTGCTTGGGCTTGAAATACAATGTTCTGATTTAACCAGTGCAATGTCATTCAGATATGCATTCATGTCATGAAAGTGGGAAATCCAGCTTGAAGTCCGAGACTGGTACAAAATTTTACACAGCACCAGTAAATTGTATGGTACTTGGAATGCTTCATCATATTCACAATTCCAAATAAATTTCTAGGTTTCTTGTGAATAGAGAAAGATCAGTTGGGTGTAAGTTCCAACAACCATTTCTTGTACTTGTAAGAGATGTGATATTTCACATTATGCTAAATTCCACATGTTATACTCGCTGCCTTTTACTACTCATTACTGACTTGCCAAAAAGCTATTGCACTAATTTGCAAGAACTGAGATGTAAAAGTACTCCCTACCTAATGTGCATCAATTTTCTGGGGATAAATTCATAGTACCTAAACACAGATGGGTTACTTTGACTCCAATGATTTCTGTGGTAGAAAGGTTTACCATTCTTATGACATCAAGGAGATGTTCCTGTTTTGGAAATTCAGTTCAGGTTGGGACTTCACGGGGTAGTAGTATACCTCATGGATGTCCACTTGTAGTCTAAAAGTGCACTTACAAGAAAAAAGGCTTTAAATTTTAAAGCACATCACATATATAAGTGATATACTTGCCAGTGAAGACTGTGCTGCAGCACAGTCAAATAGCTCAGGTGGTAGTATGTTTGCCTCTCGTGAGGATGATGTGGATTTGAACCTATCTCAAAAAAACATTGTTTTTACTTTTGTTATAAAATATTGACTAATTTTGTAATAAAACTGTATTGACAATAGCATTTAAAGCTTTAATCTACCTGCATTACTTGTAAAATATATTTGGAATTATTTGAGTTCTTAAACAGAAAATATTGTAATTAAAATTTTGATTGTCTGCAACTATTATTTCACAAAGAAAATAAAGTTATTTATGATTTAATTAATATTTTAGACTGCTAATTTTACTTAAAAATTATATGATTTTCAAAACAAATGATAAACATTTTTATCACATGTAGTATCGGACGCTGATAATCTGCATGACGGTCATGCACACTACTGCCTGAGCTATTTAGCCACAATGCTATACAGAATGCCTCGACTAGTATGTAACTAATGACTTGCATATAAACTTTAAGAGACATTTTATCTTAATTTTCTGGGTAGTGTGCTTTAAAACTTCTGTGAGCTGATGTCCTTGACATATACTACTAACAAGCAAAGTCTCATCACAAACTTAAATTTCTGAGACTGGAAGGTTTCCTTATTAATATGCAATATGTTAATGAAAATTTACTTGCAGATTTTCAAGGATTAGGTATAAGTGAAAAATGTTTAAATATCATGTTGCCTCTTACACACTATTTACTTGAACTGTGAATATAAGAGTAGAAAATTGCAATCGCTAGACATGTAAGTAGTTCGTACGCTATCCAGGTATAGACTAGGTAGGGAATGCAGGGAGGAAGTACTATTTGCCGACTACTTCAGAGATTTACATTTGAAGAATATGCTAGGTGTCCCTCCAAGAATCACCAGTTGCATTTCCTCTGTTTCAGCAGATTATTTCAATTTCAATGTGTTCCTAGAAATAACTCCAAAGAAACACAGGTCATCATGTCTTACCCGTGAAATCTACTGTCAGAAGCTTACACGGTTTCTGTTACAAATGTTTTAAATATGTACATTTTGCTGTGCCTGTATGATTGAGTAATCTTCAATTAGTCTAGTCTGATATTTATTTTATCCATAGATATTACCAAGGGCAGTATGACACAAAGATAAACAGTACTTCAGTGGCTTTCGGTAGCATTGCTGTATGTCAGTAGCAGTTAGCACAGACCAGGACAGCATGTGATTTGCTTCTGGAATACTTGTTAACTTTAATTTTAAGTGTCCCTGTTAATATTTATTGATAAAACAATACACTAATTTGCGACTTCTCTATCAAGTGGGCATAATTCTGTTTCTAATGGGAATCGAGCCCACACTTGGGTTCATCTGGACTCGCATCAAAGACATAAGTTCTATGTCTTACAGCTGACTCCAGCTACACATTGTGAAAACAAAACTAAATTTGTGCTGAAACTCCAGAGCCATTCACCTGACTAAATATTCTTGTATCAGGGTGTAGCAAAAATGCATGACACTAATTGTAGGATACAGTCCTCATACATAGATAAAGACATTGTTACACAAATGGGCATCTAAAACATGCTTTGTTTCCAAGTTAAACTTAATTGTTAATTTTCTGGTAACCTGTTCCAATGCTCAGTGTGATATAGGCAAGGACACGGGTTACAACATAGTTATGTGTAGAAGTGGCAGGTGCCAATTTGATATATGGATTAATTGTGCTCAATATTTATAGTGGGAGGTATTTCTATGACAGAAGTGCCCCTATTGATCATAGTCATAGGGAAACTAGGGCATTTGAGTCTGACACTCTTGACCAGGGGAGTCCTAGAAGGGCAAGGACACTGCGGCAGGAGGTGACAATTCTTCATTCAGTTAACAATGACCCTAATGTCAGTAAAAAAACAAATAGCTGTAACAATGAATATTGACTACATCACTGGCACTTGTTACATGAGAACCAGCTGTATCTATACCATCCACAATATGTATAGATACTTAACAGCTGGTTGTTCTGCACTGGTACTCTTCTGCAAATGCTTTCTTCAACAGAGTGTTGACCCTAATTTTAGTGCAATGGTGCTGTTCAAAGTTGAGTCATTGTTTCAGTGAGATCATGTCACTTTTCTCATTTGGTGTGTATGGCCTGGAATCAGCCTTCGTGCGACTGTTGAAAGAAGCCATTAGCAATGATTTTCTGTCTTTTATTTTGGATGACATTGTTGGTGACTGGCAGGGCCTCATGTTCTTCCACCTAGGCTTTCAGACACAGTTAACATATTCCACCTGTTCTGTTAGGTGATGATCCTTTTGCTGAGCAACAAACCATATACAATGCACGGTTGATCACCTCATTTTAATGTTAATTTCCATCTACTTCTCAATAAAGGATCTTGTGACTGGCTGAAAGTAGAGGTGGACCAGTTGCCTGTCTTCCAGACTCTCCAGACCTAAACCCACTTGAATTTTATTTTTGGGAGTATTTGAAAGCTCTTGTATAAGGAACACCAGTACCAGTAGTATCTGTGCCTGTATTATGGAAGACAGTGAAATGATACACAATTCTCTAGTGCATCAGAATTCGCTTCAACAGTGGTTTGATGCATCAGTGCTCAATGAGGACATAATGCACATCCTATGAGAAAGAGTTGCATGTAAAATGTTGGTGCATTCTGTTTCTGGGAATCCCCCCCCCCCCCGCCCCCCCGATTACTTTGTTGTAAACAAGGATGTGTAACATGAAAACAAAGCGTTCCCATGTACCTCTTGATATAACATAATGTCTTCATCTATTTGTGAGGAATGTGACCGGGAAGTTGAGGTATGTTTTAAGGGATTATGTAACTGGTTTAGGGTGCAGTGTGGTTTGCACTGGAAATGAGTCATTAAATAAGAGATGATGGAACTCTTTTGGTACTACTAAGCCAAAATGTGTTGCCAATAATTTATTCTCAACCTATTTATACAAACAAATTCTGCAATTTAAAATGACGAATTAATTGCTTGTTAATAACTGAATTCCCAGGTTTAATGAGACCATTAATTGCTAATTACATGAACTGCAAGGAATCCAACAACATTTGAATGGCCTTACTTTGTACTCTGTGTGGTATATCACTGCAAATCTTTATATATAATTCTTTGCCCTGTCCAACTGCCATGTCATTGTCTATGAATGGTGTTCTTGGATGCAGTACGGAGAGGCATTGTAGTCAGCACACTGCTGACTTGGTCATTGTCACATTCCTTGGCTAGGAATCATCACTACTCTGTCAACTTGATCCTTAGTCAGCCTTGCGAGGCTGAGTGCTCCACGTTCCAGTCCTACCATCATGGGCCTGATATCCAGCCATCCTGACCACTCAGCTACAGATCTTGCTGGTCCCATTAATTGCAATGTTTTAAAATGCAACTGTTTAAATTGCTGCTAGTAATATCGGTATTGCTGTATCTTACCATTGTTTGTGTTCTGTCTCACATTTCTTTTCTTCTCATTGCCCAAGTTACTGACTCATCAGTCATGCCTTACAGCATATAGCACCATCATGGGGGAAAATTTATACAATAGTTGACTGTATCAAAGGGAAACCTATTTGGGAAAATTTAACCAATTAGAAGACAGTATTATTGGATAGTATTTACCTTCAACAGGCAAATTGTATAATATTACCACAAGTATTCTGACAGAATGCGTGCTGTATGGTTAGCATCACATAATGCTGTGGTGGCACTAGCTGGTTCAAATCTCGCCACTGACAGAAAAAAATTATTTATTTGTATTTACTATTTCTAGAATGTTCTACATGTTTCTTATGTTTGATGTACTTGTAAGTTCCAGCACACTCTTTCTATGTATACAAAGTGGAGCACTCCAAGTAGAAGGCAGTCTGTACTGAGGGTACACTTTTGTTAGCAGTAAGCCTGTTGTAAGTGTAAAGTGTTGTGCTCTATTAACGAACAGCCTTGAATTCCGGACAACCTGTAGTTTTCAACATGATACTTTTTGGTGGAGACGCCGGGTACACTGCAAAACACCTGCATCACTGTGGCTCTGATTAGGCAGTGTAAGAGCTGTCACCTACATGGACAAGAACCGGAATACAAAGAGTATACTCACTACCTCCTTCCGAAGGTCCGTGTCATAAAAAGACTGATGGATACGAAAACAGTGGTAAGCCAGCTGCACATCAAACATCCATCGGTGTTCTTGGGAGATGCTGGACAGGACCCAAACAAATGGCTGAAAGGATTCAACCGATTTGCCAAGTATAATAGGTGGGATCACACAATGTGCTTGGCAAACATATATTTCTACCCGTATGGGACAACCCAGCAGTGGTTTGAACTTAAGACGATGTTTAGTGACCATCAGCAGCAAGTCTGTTTATTGGAAGAGCTATTGAAGAACGGGGTCCAGCGTCATGGTGAGTCAACGCAGTATATTTTATTGGCCTCCGTCATATCCACATTAAATACATGATATAGGCCCAAAACACACACTCCCTCCCTCCCTCCCTCCCTCCCTCCCCCCCCCCCTCTCTCTCTCTCTCTCTCTCTCTCTCTCTCTCTCTCTCTCTCTCTCTCTCTCTCTCTCTATATATATATATATATATATATATATACTCTTGTGTTGTTGAAATGCCTTGTGTTGTTGAAAGAGCTTGATATATGTCTTCTGCAATGCCTTCATCAGGTGTGAAATTTTATTAGCCTCCGCCATATCCACATTAACTACATGACATAGGCCCAAAACACACACTCTCTCTCTCTCTCTCTCTCTCTCTCTCTCTCTCTCTCTCTCTCTCTCTCTCTCTCTCATATATATATATATATATATATATATATAGAGAGAGAGAGAGAGAGAGAGAGAGAGAGTTTTGGTCCTATGTCATATAGTTAGTGTGGATATGACAGAGGCCAATAAAATTTTACACTTGATGAAGGCATTGCAGAAGACATGTATCAAGCTCTTTCAACAACACAAGGCATTTCAACAACACAAAGAGTTTGTCCAATAGGGCCAGAAAATTGAATAGAAGCAACAGGGGAGGGTTGGACAAAAGAAGTACAACAGACTCCAAAATGTCCCTGTGGCAGTTGTGGAAGACCAGCATCACTTTGATTTTCTCTCATACGACAAATTGTGAGAGAAGAATTACAACAGTTCATGGCAGCTGTGACTTTTGGCCAAGCGAGCACCAGATTATGGCCATGGATGTCAGTCCTGTATGTCATGAGGGAGCTGACGCTGCTGAGGAAGAGACATTTCAAACGTTAGTGCCTGTCAGCCCTGCCATTCGCACCCAACGTGAAGAATGGCCTCGCCCTACTATGACTTTAGCTGCAGCCTAGGAACTGACCGATGCAGCCTCAAGCAACTCCTCCAGCAACTATGATGCCTTGCAGGAGGACAGATGAAATTACGCCATTGTTTTCACTGTGGGTTTCCTGAACATGCCGTACAATACTGTAGGGAGAGAAGAGGAGTATATGTCAATTATTATGCCATAAAACTGTTGGAGCAGTCCTTTCAACAGCAGTCAACTGCAGACGATTACTGTCAACCTATGGGGCGAAACCAATCGCCTTATCCTGGACCTGGTTGCTCTCCAACATGACGCCACCGTTGCCTTACAGAGGTACCAGCCTCTCGCATAGGTGCCATATGCAGGAAAACTAAGCCAGGTGAGCATCTATATGGAGGTGAGGGCCGCCCCAGATAAAAATCCCCCATGGACGAAAGTCACAAAGATTTTGGGAAATGTCATTGACATCGTCATTGACGGCCAATCTGTCTGGACACTAGTCAAATCAGGGACTTCCTTCTCTGTATTGTTGAGTGACTACTGCTAAACACTAAAGAAGATACAAGAGCAATTGTGCTGAAGGTCGCAAATGGAAAATATGTCCGTCCAGCAGGAACATGTGTCACAAGAATAACTATCAACAACAGGACACAGCCATTTGAATTTGTCAGTATTACAGAATGTAGCCATAATACCATCCTCAAATGGGACTTTCTTCAGGCATGCCAGGCTGTTATTGACTGTGGAAGATCTAGGCTACAAATTGAGGAAGCCGTTCTGTACACGTAACATGTACTCGCCTGGGAGGTTGTTTGCTGTTGAGAATGATTAGATTTTGCTGTTAAGAATGAGAAGGGTTCCAGTCAGCAGCCAGATGATCAGCAGAACTGTGAAGTGCTTTTCAATCGCAAAAAGCTAATCAGTATAATGTAGGAAATATACATACCAGTGGCTATCTCAGGCATTACAGGTGGTCGAGGAGAACTTTGGACAACTAATTTTTATGATCATTCACAGCTCATTCCTAAAGGAATGTGTATTGGAACAGTTAAACCAGTCCAGGATGGTGAGCTCAATGTCATGAACCAAGTCTCCTGCTCTGCTGTTGCTGCCGACAATGCAGTAAAGGAAACTGCCATGGCACTGCATATAGGGCCTGGTCTGACGCAGGAACAACATCAGCAGGTCTTAACCATACTACACCTATTTTTGGGTGTATTTCAGGCCAGGCAGAAGAAGAGCCAGATGAAGCGGCCCACAATAAAACACAGTATCAAACTGGGGACCATCCACCAATTATTCAGCATTTGTACAGAGTGTCACCAGCTGAAAGATGGTTAATTCAGCAAGAAGTGGAGAAGGTGGTGCATGATGAAATTATTCAATCTTCATAGAGTCTGTTGTCATGTCCGGTGGTCCTCGCGAAGGAGGACGATGGCACAATTGCGGAACATCTGTCACCTGTGTTGAAGTATGTTTAGACTCAGGACTCCGACTCAACCCAAAGAAGTGCCTCTTCGTTGCCAAAGAGATAAAAATCCTGTGACACTTAGTGAAGGGAGATGGTGCCCATCCTGATCCTGATAAAGTTAGAGCAGTCATAGAATTTCCAACTCCTCGGCACATCCGTGATGTGAGAAGTTTTCTTGGGCTGTGCTCATACTACCATCGTTTTATAAAAGGTTTTTGTAAAAAATGCACTTCCATTGCAAGAACTTCTGCAGGGAGGTGCCAAGTATTACTGGGATGAGACGAAAGAAAGAGTTTTCTGGGAACTTATGGAGGCTCTAATTTCTGCACCAGTTCTAGCCTTATATGATGAGGATGTGGAAAACGAACTTCAGACAGACGCTAGCGGTTATGGGATTGGAGCACTGCTCATACAAATTCATGAAGGTGCTGAAAACGTTATAGTCTATGTATCAAGAGTTCTTTCAAAGTCCGAGATAAACTACTCTACAACTAAGAAGGAATGTGTCGCCTTTATCTGTGCTATCAATAAGTTCTGGCCATATTTATTTAGTAAACCATTCACCTTTGTGACAGACCACCATTCTGTATGTTGGCTAACTATTTTGAAGGATCCATCAGATCAACTAGCAAGATGGGCACTAAGACTCCAAGAGTAGAATGCCACAGTGGTATTAAAAAATGGGCGCAAACACAATGACACCGACTGCCTTTTGAGGAATCCATTAGCCAAACACAACAGTGTGGATGAAATTTCAGCCCTCACTGAGATAGGTGACATTACAGCTGAACAGAGGGAAGATCCAGCATTGTTACAAACCGTAGAGCCCTTGGAGAAACGAGAACCAACCACAGGAGAGTTTCAACTTAAAAACGGGACATTGTATAAGAGCAACTACGATCCACTGGCCCCCAAATGGCTAATGGTTGCTCCAGTTCATCTCCGCCCAGGTATTCTCAAGTATTTCCACAATTCTCCAATATCGGGTTATGCGGGATAAACCCTAGACAGAATAATACAGGTATTATTGGATAGGTCTCTGCCGATAGGTCAAGCACTATGTGAGTCACTGTAAGGAGTGCCAGAGATGGAAGCATGTGCCGCAATTACCTCCAGGGCATCTGGTACCAATTCCACCTGCAGCAGTTCCATTCCACCGGATTGGAATCAACCTTTTATGTAGGTTCCCGAAGTCAAGAGCCGGTAACTGATAGATAATATTCTGCACTGTCTGCCTCACCTGCTACACTGTCAACAAACCTGTGCCGACTGCATAAGCTCCAGAGATTGTAGAATTCCTAGTAGAAGACATTATTTTGAAGCATGGTGCACCACATGTGATGATATCTGATCGAGGAAAAATATTCTAGTGAAATCTAATATCAGAGGTAATGTCACGTTGCGACATTGTCCACAGAATAACAACTGCCTACCATTCTCAGACAAATGGTCTTACAGAATGTTTTAACAAGATTTTGGCAGATATGCTGTTGATGTTGAGCAGAAAGATTGGGATACAATACTGCCAGTTGTGACATTTGCTTATAATACAGCAAGGCAAGACACCATAGGCTTCACGGTCACAAAGCTGAGACTTCAATGTAAATGATGTTCCCATTCCAACTGGACAACACTCAGGATGACTGTGTGAATCAGTTCATCACCAGTGTCGAAGAAGCAAGACAGCTGGCTCGCATACGGACACTGGATGCCTAGAAGAAGGACCATCAGCGATATAACAACAAGCACCAACCTGTTGTGTACAGCCCAGGAGATCTTGTGTAGATTTTTACCCTGTATGGAAAGTTGGGCCATCAGAATTGTTACTGAAGTGATACTTTGGCCCGTATTGTGTTGTACACCATCTGTCAGATGTCACATATGAAGTCTAGGATTATGAGCCACCATCAAAATGACAAAAAGAAGAGACATTCTTCATGTCCTCCTTATGAAGCCTTACCACAATCCCAAAAAACCGATAGAAATGGCTTCTTGGTCAATAACTCCGAAGACCGTTCTGATAATGAAGATGCCATGACAGGAGGGTGTGTCACCAATCACTGTAGACAGAATGGAAGGATACTCCGGAACTACCGTACAGAGGACCCGTGACATCTAGAACATTGCAACTGGCTCCAAAGGGAAGCTAAGAGCAGGTCGCTGTTCTTCCAGGAAGGGGAGCAAAGCCTCGAATGTTCCAATGGAATATGTGGTGCAGTGGTGGCGTCGCAGATCGCTGTGCTGGCGGTCCCCAGTTCAAATCCTGCCACTGGCAGAAAAAAATTTATTTCTTTGTATTTACTATTTCTAGAATGTTTTACATGTTTCTTCTGTTTGATGTAATTGTAAGTTACAGAAAATTCTTTCTATGTATGAGTGGAGCACTCCAGGAGGCACTCTATACTGAGTATACGCTTGTGTTAGCAATTAACTTGTTTTAAGTGTAAAGTGTTGTGCTGTATTAATGATCAGCCTTCGAATTCTGGACCACCTGCAGTTTGCAACGTGACAATATTTTCAATAGATGGGTATAAAAATGTTATGTGCTTCATAGCTTTCTTGGCTAATTTTAACTTTGCCAGATGAGAAACAAGTTTGTTTGGGAAATTTAAGAAGGAAGGAGAGGTCATTAAGACTGCTGAATGACGGGCATCCTTGATATTGTCAACAGTTATTGGTTGCTGCATAGTTAGGAATGACTTTTTAGTCTGTGCTTTAGTACAATGATTAAATGCAGTTAACTTTTACTATGGAATATTGTTGGTTGTAGTCATTTGTGGTCCACAGTGAAGTAAATGGTTTGTAGTGGCATAATGTAAGTATGCAATTAGGTATGGAGCTACTAATGCTTTTATTTCCAATGATAACCTTATCTTGACTATACAGTCATAGTCTGGCTATTTTTTCTGGTCGTGACTTTTGGTCACTAATTCTTTTGCTGTTTGCTTAATGTCACGATTATTTCTTTCTTTCATTAACACACTGGACACGCACTCAGAAGGACGATGGTTCAAATCCACCTCCGACCATCCTGATTTAAGTTTTCTGTGATTTCCCTAAATCACTCCAGGCAAATGTCAGGATGGTTCCATTGAAAGGGCACAGCTGATTTCCTGCCCCATCCTTATCCGAACATCCGAGCATTAGCTCCATCTCTAATGACCACTCTGCCGATGTGACATTATACTCTAAGCTTCCTTCCTTCCGTTTCTTCCATTTTTTTATTGCAGTAATTAATATCTATATATCGTTCTGGCAATTACTAAAGAAGGTCAGAACAACATATAAGAACAAATTACTAAAATAACTGCTGTAGTGGTGATGGTCTCAAGTCCAAAGACTGCTTTGCATCAGCTCTCCATGCTACTCTATCCTGTGCTAGTTCATCTGTGAATAAGACTGGCTACTCTCATCCATTTGAACCTACTTACTATTTTCAGCTCTAGGTGTCCCTCTATAATTTTCACCTCCCACACTTCCCATAAATACTAAATTGATGATTCTTTGATATCTCAGAATGTTAACACCAGTTGATCTCTACTTCAATAAATGGCAGAAATCTCTTTTAACCTAAATTCCATTCAGTACCACCTCATTAACTATACAACCTACCCATATACCCTAAGTATTCTTGTATAAGCATTCTTCAAAAGCTCTTATTCTCTTTATCTGAATTGTTTATTGTGTACATTTCAATAACTTACAAGGCTACACTTCAGACAGATGCCTTCAGAAAAGACTTCCTAACACTTCAATAAATATTCATTGTAAACAAATTTCTCTTCAGATATGCTCATGTGAAAAATACCGAGTAGCACCGTGGTTCGGAACCCACGTTAAACTGTAGGTCCCCCTATAACTGGCTGGGTAAGTCAGTCTGAAGGTCGGAGGAAGGCAACGGCATACCACCTCCAAACAGGACCATGCCTAGTAAAGCACTGTGGTGTTCAAACCAATCTTCGGATTGTTAACTGCTGTACCTTTTTACCTATGCTTTTCTTCCCATTTCCATTCTGCATTTTTTATATTCTCTACTTTGGCATTGTAAGTTATTTTACTGTCCAAATAATAAAAATCATCTGCTACTTTTATTGTCTCGTTTCCTAATCGTATTGCCCGAATTGACTACATTCCATTACCGTTGTTTTGCTCTTGTTAATGTCCTTTCAAGACACTGTCCATTCCATTCAGTTGCTCTTCGAGGTTGTTATTCCAGGTCATTTGCTGTTTCTGACAAATTACAATGTTAAAATGTCATCAGTAGACCACAAGGTTTTTATTTCTTCTCTCTGAACTTTAATGCAGTTTCCAAATTTTTCCTTGCTTTTCTTAACAGTTGCTTAATGTAGAGATTGAATAACATTGGGTAAAGGCTACAACCCTGTCTTACTCCCTTCTCAATAATTGCTTCCTTTTCTTGCTGTTCATCTCTAATAACTGCTGTCTGGCATTTGTATGAGTTGCATATAACTTTTCATTCCCTATAATTTTTATCCCTTACACAAAAGTGTAAACATAGGTTTGCATTTTCTTAAAGTGGCCCCTAAATTAACTCACAAGGTGAGTTGTTGCTTCACATGTTCTTATATTTCTCTTAAATTGAAACTGATCTCCGAGGTTGAACTCTACCACTTTTTCACTTCACCTGTAAATAATTTGTGTTAGTATTTTCACACCTGTCTGCGCCTGATTTGTTTGGAACTGATTGCATTCTTCTTGAAGCCTGAGGGCATTTCATCTGTCTCATACGTCTTGCACTCCATGTATATGGCTGGCTTTTTCAAGGAGATTATCAGCTTGGAGGGAATATCATCTACTCCAGGCCCTTGTTTTGACACAGCTCTTTCTGTGCTCTGTCAGATTTTGTTTCATACTATCACATCTTGTGTCTCATCTTCATCTACTTCCTCTTGCCTTTCTACAATACTGCCTTTCTACAATACTACCATCTCCCATATATCAACTTTCCCTACTTTGCTTAGTACTGTTTTTCCATCTGAGCTCTTGATATTAATACTGTTGTTTTTTCTTGTCTTCATATGTCTTTATTTTTCTGTAGGTGTATCTGTCTTTCCCCTAGTTATACATTTCTCTCTGCATTTGCACTTGCCCCCTAACCACTGCTGCTCACCCATTTTGCACATCATGTCAACCTCATGTGTTATCTATCTTACTCCCTTTTGCTTGTTCCATTTGCTGCATTTTTCTAAACGCTCATCAGTTAAGGGCATTATCTCCTGCGTTAACTAAGGGTTTCTACTATGCCTTGTCCTTCTAACTATTTGACCCTCTGCGGCCTTCACTATTTCATCTCTCAAAGCTACCAAATCTTCTTCTTCTGTATTACTTATGTATTAGAGACCTACACAAAAGGAGGCAGCAACCAGCCAGGCTCCAGAGGTAGGTATGCAGTTTGCTTGGACTCTGTAAATTTCGCCATCATGCACATGTTGTGTCACAGTAAAGACCATACACCAGAAGGGGTCAATTTTTATCTGCCCAACATATGATAAGGAAGCAGTGTCATGAGTATTCCACAGCTGGCAGCTACGAAGGCTACTCAAGCCAATTCTGTCTCTGAGAGCTTCTTCTGGACTTTGGGTAGGCACTACTCACCCTAATATCTCAGGATGCTCTCGAATCGTGTCATAGGGATCAAGACCAGTGTATTCAGCTTCTCTCATTGAGTTGTTGACAGGCCTGATTGTATTTATGAGAGCTTTCCTTCTGTGTCTATACTGGACGTAAATTAGGACAACTTCTCAGACTTAGACTCTCCCCCTATTGGTGGCTCTTTTTTGATGCAATGTAGTGCCATCTTACGTAATAGAGACAGTTGCAAGCCTTTTGTGAAAAGCTCTACCAATACCTTGTCACAGAACATAGTGAGACTACATCTTGTGTTCTTTGTATCCTCTGTATCACTGTGAAGGACACAATTATTTCTTTCCAGTTAATTGTTGCCTAAATCTCCATCCAAAATTGTCAACCACCCCAGGTTCTTTCAATTTATCTAAATTCCATCTCTCTACTTTCCTACCTAACTATGACAAAGTAATCACCATCATTATGTTAAATATTGATACTGACTAGAAGTCAGTGTCCCAAAATACAACCAGAGGATTGCTGTATAGTCAAAATAAGCTTATCACTGGAAATAATAATAATAATAATAATAATAATAATAATAATAATAATAATAAATTCATTGCATTTCACCTGCTTAAATACTTATTTGTCAGCTGTTTATTCATGTTACATGATTAATGAATCTGTATAGTGTTAGCTTTGTTTTCAACATACTGTGCAATGTCAGTTGCTGTTCCATGTGTTACATATCTGTTCTACTTTGTTTATATGTGTTACTTGATCGGTCGACAAATAAAGTGCTCTTTTTTCCTTTCAAATGTTTTTTACAAACTCAATTCTTTCATTTATGTTGTGGATGTATACTTTTTCTCTTAATTTGTACTGTGAAATTTTCAAATACTAATCTCTGTTGTGCCTCAAAATATGTAGTTACATTGTTAGAAAGCTAAAGTGAGAGGTTGTGTACTTGTTGGACAAATCAAAGTTATTCAATAGGTATAGTTGGGTGTTCCATATCTGAAAAAAATACTTTTTTGCTTGTTTAGAAATTGTTATACCAAATAAAAATACTGCTTTTTTTTAGTAATGCCTTTAATATACTCTTAAATACTGCCTCTGGTTTAATTTGTATTTCCTTTGCTGTTTTACCGTATTATGTGACACCATATAGGACTGTAGTTTTCTAATAGGCCTATGATCTGGGAATCATTTGATGGATTTTGATTCTCCTGTGGTATCTTAATCTTACTCATCCATTGTTTACATTAGTTTACCAGTTTTCCTGAGATATTCACAAATGAGTAAGTTTATCTCAAGAAAGGGAGGGGGGATAGTGAAACATTTATAACACATACCTCAGTATAATGTTTAGAAGATTCCTCTTTTTAAGATAAGAAATTATCCTTAGTGCTGTTTAGTACTTTGTACATATTTTTAATACTTGTTTAGCATTTTCTCTGTAAAAGATTCTTTAGAAAAGCAGTTAACTGAACTGTGCACAGTGTACCTCCAGCACTGTCAGTTTACTCATTGCAACTTTTAATATCTTCATATCATAGTACTGTTGGATGGATTGTTTCTTCAACACATTTACTTAAATGTGTACCTCATTTGAAGTCCTGCTCACTCCACTGACCAGTGCAATTTTGTAACACTTAATTATTACTATAAACACTTCATTTAAGCTTGTTTCAACATATCTTTTTATCAGATTTGTGAGATATTTAAGAGACATACAATTTTTTCAGGATTTATATTTTTTTTGTTGATCCCCTCCAAAATTTGTGCCTTAGTTCTTTATATTGTTTACTGAAACCCACCTATGCAAGGTGCATTGAGTAATTGTCTAGTACCATTAGCAAGTGGAGAGAGTTGTCAGGGATTCATATGTTTTTTACTTTGTGTAAGTAATGAACCTTGCATTGAACTCAAAGGAACTCGATATCAAAGAAGAAAATGTTGCTTTTGGTTTTATACTTAACATTCACTCATACTGAACTGAGTGGTTTTGTCTACAGTATGCCTAATTTTAAAATAACCAGATGTGTGTTACATCTCCTATACCCTGTTTTTATAATTTTCCAAATTGAATTTTATAATCCATGATACTGAAGGTTTCTAAAGCTCTTGAAAGACTCCTACAGTGATTTCACATTGGTTGAAGGATCTTAAGATTGTAAAAACTCAGAGATTGCAGTGTTTTATCTTATTAATGTTGCTGGCTTGTAGCCAGCAATGCTTAACAAAGCTTGGCAAGTGTGTACAAAACAGGAAACACAGAAATCACATGGCACTTCATAAAAGAATTACAATTGGCAGGCAGTTGGCACCCTACAACGTGACTGACTGAAAGTCAATCGATAAGTAATTTTATTAGGTAGACATAGGCTTTCTGATGCCATACCACTGGGAAGGGGTAGGTAAGTATT
Organism: Locusta migratoria; assembly: GCA_026315105.1. Lineage (NCBI taxonomy): Eukaryota > Metazoa > Arthropoda > Insecta > Orthoptera > Acrididae > Locusta > Locusta migratoria. Next base: position 660,897,092 of record CM048755.1, on the reverse strand, counting down.
AATAAAATTGGAGTCTGTTGTAGAAGATTGTTACCAATGATGTTGGAAAAGAACTTTCTATGATACAGGTAGAACCTTTTTCACTTGTAGTGGCAGTTTTGCTCTTATGCAAAAAAGTCCTGGACATATCTCCCAGTGGAGTGGACTTGGGTTTGCTGGGGGTGTGGCAGTTACCACAGCACACAGTCACCACTGTTAATACATCGTTATCCACATTGCCTTGCATTTGTTGTCAGTCATAATGGTGGGACACAGGAACAGAAGTAGACGTTGTTATGGTTGGGCAAATCATAATTTTATTTGTAGTGTACTGATTGCAGACCACGTGAATCTACAGATCCCACCTGCCAAAGAGGTGTAATCCAAGGTAGTGGTGTTTTTGTTATAGTCAGGGAGTCTTCTGGTATGAAAAGGGGCCCCTAACTGTTGCAAAAGCAGCTTTGAATAGCCCAAAATACGTTGAGCTGCTAGGGGATCATATCAACCTGGTTTTGCCTTACAGCTCCCTTACTGTTCCACAATGTTTGAAGCTTACAGTGGGCCACTACACTGCCTAAGAATGTACAAGGGGAGGTCCCAGGACCAAGATGATCATCTCAGATTTACACTGCTTCGAGCAAATCTGGGATGTCATGGAATAGCCAGAAAGCCTTCTGTTCTGCAAATCAGCCAGTAGAGTGGCCACATGGTGACTCCATATAGATGTGTTCTTTGTTTTGAGGTGCTATCACTTCTGGAGGAATTGTAGCTCATAACTTTGTGATCAGCGTGATATATAACTGCAAGTATATCTGGATAATGTATTCTGTTATCATTTACTTCTTTGTGATGTGTAAGCTATTGGATCTTCCTCTTAGGGGACTTAGCATTAAAATGCTTAGTATGGGCTTCACAAACCCTGGGTTCCTGAGCTGGGGCTGGCAAGCACCGCCAGACCTCTGGCACCATAACCTCTGGGCACACTTTAGTGACCACCATGTGGTGCAGTGGTGGAACAGTGTGTCTTGGGGGCTGGGGATCATAAGTTAAAAAAAAAAAAAAAGAGCAAAACCTCTATTAAAAAAATGGCCTTAATTCTAAGGCGTCCTCTGAGCTGATGGGATGCATGGCTGCTGAGGTGAACAGTCTAGCAGGCAGGCAACCTCTAGGTATACTACCACCCTTGAGTTATATAATCCTTACCTAGGTAGGAGGAGCTATTTCTAAGCAAACTCTTAGACACCTAGCTGCTTGTAGAACCAGCATGGATCCTTCGACATTTTCTCTCACACTTCCTAGTCAGATAACTGCAAGTATAAGAGGGCTCTTGTGTCCAGTCCTCCAGAATCAAGACCCAAAATAAGTTATATGTTCAATAACAGAACACCAGCTGCTCCGCAGATGATTTAAAAAGATTTCACTGTTCAATATTGAGTAAGCTTTGGTGGAAATTGTGTCAAAAGTTTGCACAATGGGACATTACTGATTGAAACATCAAGTTCCCAGCAGTCAATTAACTTGTAGACAGCGAATTTCCATGGTAGATATGCCATTGACACTTTAGTTGCACTCCATCTTAAACTGAAGCTAAGGTGTTTTGACAGGTATGTGTTGTGTTGACTACTACAGGATGTAACAGCAGCAAGCAGATATATAAGCAGTCTTATGCACTCGCATTACTACAACAGTCATTCTGATTAATAGAACAGTTTATCCACAGAACAAAAACAATACTTAACTTGCTCCAGGCTTGAAGTAGGGTGACAGAAAGACTGCTAACACAAACTGAGTTAGGCTAGATTCTTCTGGCTGCTACTGCTCTTGGGTCCACTGGCCAACTGCCTCGCCAACTAGCAGGTGCAGCGGGTTAAATCCAAATTGTAGAGGTTCTTGCTCTTTACAGCTGCTGTGAGCTTGGCCTCCTGTCTTGTAATTGGTGCATGTTGCAGCACCTGTTAAATATAATTCTTGCATTGTTGTGCTGGTCGGTGTGCAATCAATATGATAAGACTGCACATTAGGGATCCAGTAGACATTTCGAAACAGGAACTGAAGAATCATTGGGCTTGTAAGGGCATTGGGATTCTCATCAGGGATTACATGTTAGATAGGAAGTGTATGGTTGTAATATTTTACATCGAGGTTGGAGCAAGGTTTCCCCTAGGCTTCTTCAGAGTCCAAGACTTGTTTTAAGTTTTGGCAACTTTTAGGAAAGTTCAGATTTTACTTTTCAGTCTGTGTTTCTTACCATTTAGGTAAACATCACGTATTTACAGTGGTGTGCATTGATGGGTTCAAGCAAGGGTATTCCATTGGCTGTTCTATTTGTGTTCCCCACTTGTGTTTTCAGGATTAACTTTCCCGAGAATTACTGTTGTTTCTTTTTTCCCTCCAGCAGATTTTTACGGGATCCTGAAGGCACTAGAGTAGATATGTCATATACAGGGTAAACATTTTCTTATTTGTTCTGATTGCATTAGTGCGCTGCAGTTCTTGCATGATCTATATCCAGCTGAGACATTGCTGCAACATATACAAGTGGAGCTGTTCTTCCTTCTCTGTCAGGAGAAGGTGTCATTTTCTGGGTGCAAGAGGAAATTCAGGGTAATGAAGAAGCCAGTTGATTGCCACAGAGGATTGCAGAGCATGTGATGTGACACGTTATCAGAGGCCCATGCTGGATATTACTTCCTTCTTGCAGCTGCTGTCCCTGCAGTTGTGGCAGAGGGGAAAGGCTCTCAGTGACGAATGATAAGCTGAAGTTGCTGAAGTCACTATCCTTCTGTTGCAATCCTCCTGCCAGATGCTCAGGCAGGATGAAGTAATCATTATTGGCCCCAGAATAGGGCACTGTCTGTTTACCCATGACTTCTTACTCTGACAAGAGGTGTCCCCTGATCTGTGATGCCTGTGGTGTGCAGATTACTGTACATCACATTTTAATTGGGTGTAATGTATATCATGCAATGAGGGTAGAGATGTATCTTGGCGATGATCGTCCATCCATATCAGGTGATGGCAAGGCATATGTGAGCAAAGTTTTAAAATTTTGTGGCGTGATCTGACTCTCGCCTAAGCTTTTACGTTGGGGGTTTAAATGTATTGGAGATTGGTTGGTTCACCCTTTTTTATTCCCGTGGACAGCCTGCTATGGCCATCTGCTAAATTGTTTTACCTACCTCTCCAGCTTCTCTCGTTTGGAGAGGAGGATGTTCTAATCTTCAGCCGAAACAATTGTTTTTTGTGTTATTACTATTACCAATTTATTACCAGTGCTTCATCATTGACCAGTTGGAACTGGACAGACTGTATCAAGATTACATTTTAAACAGTGACAAAACTACACTGAATGTGTTACAAGTCAGATAATCACTGTTCTCTCACTGGAGAAGAATTCATCTACTGAGTACAATGGATGTTCTTTTAAGTTAGTTAGCACTTTAGTTTTAAACAATTCCATTGGCAGGGGCTGTACACTATTCAGAAACATATTAAACATTTTCACAGCTACCACAGGGAAACTATCTTGGGTCTTGGCCAGTCAACACCTTTACTCATCTATACAGTCCTTATTCCGGGTGTTGTTGTGATGGATGCGATGTCCCTTACTATAAGTGTTTTGATTCAGCTTCACAGGAATGAGGCAGTTGAACACATATTGACTGTAAACAGGCATAACACCTAGCTTAGCAATGATAGGTTTACAGTGGTCCATATTTTTACTGGAAGTAATTATCCTCACTGCTTTCTTCTGCAACAGTAGCACATTCCTGCATCCTGCAGCGTGGCCCCATAGCAACAGTCTATAGTTGATATGGCTGTAGAATAATGTATAGTAAACAGTTAGCAGATTGGTCATTCCATATCAGTTCAACACAGTATAGTAACATTTTCAAACTGACTATTTCAGATTTCTTTCAAATTTGGTGCATTCAATGGCCCAGATAAGAGTTGGAAAAATACCAATTTGCAGGGCTGTATTACAACTGCGAAGAAAGTCAGAGGTCTGGAAAGTTTAGGTCTCTAAATTGTTAATATTCGCCAGATCTGATGGAGGGAGATTGTATGTCCTTCCAGTTGTCACTGGATCGACTTTTGTTATAACGTCACATTTTCTGATTAAACAAGTGTCTGGTTTGGCAGGAAACACAAATGATGGAGACAGTCCATGTGAATGCAACAAGTTGACCTTTACTTCATCTGTTTCTTCACTAGTTTGTAAGACATATGCAACCCACCAATGATTGTCATTCATACAGCCAACAAATCTATGTATATCTGTTAACAGCATTTCATTCACCATAGCAATCACTGACTCTTCTCTACTCAGTGAATAAGCAGAATATGTCTTCATTCTTACTAAACCTTTGTTAACAGGTATTACACAGTGAAGCTTATTGGTACCTGGAATTGTCCTTGTATTTTTGAAACGTTCTTTCTGCTTGGCTGAATCTTCATTATTACAGGAAACCGATTTATAATGGAAGATACATGAGGGAATATTTTCCTTGCACCACTCAAACAACTGTCTTAATGTCAGAACATGATTTTCATTAGGTCACTTGAGGCTGGCAAGTCTTGCTTATCTCTTTACAGTCCCTGCTACTCCATCACAAGGTCCTTTACCATGCACTGTAGCAAAAAAAATGTCATTCTGCTGTAACATTAAAATCTTCCTGATGGTAGGACAAATTCATAAAGTTCTTTCTGTTTTTGTATTGGGCATCAAATACACCTGAAAAGTAATAATGTGCTTTGGATTTGAAAACTGACATTTTAAGAAATTGATGAAATTTTTCTGGAAAGAATAAACACACCTGTACCATGCTGAAAGCAGTCAGATATTTGCACATATGATACGTGCCATATTTCATTAGTGCTTGAGTCTCTGTAGTAAGCTACATAGCCTGTGAATTATTCCAGTGGAATCCCTGAACCTCATCCTGAATGGCGAAGGAGTAATTTTCTGCAAAGTCACAAAGAACAAGATACTCATTTACTTTGAGACCTTCTTTAGTGATTTTACAGAAATATGACTGCTGCTGGGAGATAAATGAGTGTACCAGGAGCTGTTGTAACCTTGATGTAAACACTTTGATGAAATAATCTGTTGACTTTGTTATATCCTCTAGAATTACCCGTAGTTAACCAACACTTATATATAATTTCGTCAATGCAGTTCTTACTAAACAGATCATACTTATAATCAGTTAGTCGTGTCACACTTGGACAATAGGAATGTGAACCTAAGAAACACGCCGGTAGTGCAGGATTGCATGTAACAAATGCTACACAGTGCTTGTAAGATGGTAATGTGTGTTCTTCACACTTTGTTAGTGTTTTCAGTTTACACCCTTCATTCATTAAGTTGAAATTTGGTGTGAGATACACACACAAACAGTATGGGTCCCACTGAAATTGGCAAGAACACAGTGCATTGGCCCACAACTCAGAAAATTTTGAGAATCCAATATGTATATCTGTGTATTTATCTTTGAAATAGGAATAGAGTTCCTTAAGGTTGTGCAACACTAGCAGCTTCTGCTTACATACTGTAATTCCATTTTATTTCACAGACACAAAGTCTTTTCTTCCTGGCACTTCATGATCACAGTGAAACTCACACACATGCTGAACTGTTTTCTCACATAATGTCTTACCTGGCTTTGGGTTTGGTGTCACAAATATACCATGTTCTGCCACTGTTTTGCTTTCTGTACCATGTAATCTAAAATAAAAAATTCTTTCATAGTTTTCCTTATATTCCAACTATTTGCAAGTACAGTTAGAATTTGTAATTTGTCACACATATGGTCTGAAATGTGAAACTTATCTTTCAGCTGGGCGATGAATTCACTTTCTCCAATTTCACTCTTTTCTCTTTCCAGTTGTGCCACATAAGTATGCAACAACACAGAAGCTATTTTTTTTTTTCAGTTTTTGCTTTGGGTACTTTTTCTCAGTCTGAAGCCTCTTTTTTCTTCAAAGGAGGGTCATGTAAATACTAAAGGCTGCTATTTAAAGAATCGAGTGCCATATCTTCTCAGTCTGAAGCCTCTTTTTGCTTCAAAGGAGGGTCATGTAAATACTAAAGGCTGCTATTTAAAGAATCGAGTGCCATATCTGAAGCTACTTCATCTTCACATAAATCTTCTGTGGAAGTACCTGGCTCAACTGAGGCACCATCTGCTGTGCTTGTTGGGATTTCTGATAGTTTCTTCCTACATTTATGGCAAATTTTTCCACCTAAAAATAATTAAGATATTTGTTTATCATCCACTATTGGACATTCCTTAAATTCTTCTGTACTCTTGCATGTTTTATTTCCCTAAATGGATTGTAACAATACAATTTTGACTTGAAATCCATTTTTTACAAACAATTTCTAAATGTTTCTTTATAACACTTTGGTTAAACAACCAATAGTCATAAAACAGTCTAATGGTGATTAAATAAGTTTCTCTGATTGGTTGTTCACTAAAACAGGCTAACATTGATTGGTTGAGATAAAAGTCTCTCTGCTTAGCTGTTCACAGCTAGAAATATTACAGAATTGGTCAAAATAAAAGTAACTGTTATTGGCTAGTTTTCTAGAAAATAAAAATGGATCTAGGCTAATAGCTGCTTAGTGCATGTTGATGGTGTACGGTACTTAAGTTAACAAAATATTTTTTTGTGAATGATGCCTTTGGTGTGCCATTTACCATATTTGTAGTAACATCATGGAACAATAAAATATATTTTTTCCAGAAAATTTGACGATGGGTAGTTTTGAGAGATTCAAGGTCAATGACCTGTAGAATAAACATATTCAGAAACCTGCCATGTGGGATATCGCTGTAAAGGTTTATTCATTAGCTTTCTAATGCTACCATTTTCATTGCTGTAACTTAATTAGAATCAGAATTACAGTATTTTATGTTGAGACAGACACATGTAAATTTTGCACAAATTCCAAACTTTTCAGACCTGTAACTTTCTTTGCAGTTGTAATACAGCCTTGCAAATTCCTATTTTCCCATCTCTTATCTGGGTCATTGAATGCACCAAATTTGAAATAAATCTGAGAGGGTCAGGTATAGAGGTGTGTGGAATTGACATGGAATTACCCAGGCATTGTTCTGTTGTTATATTTTTCAGTTTTATCAATAGGTAGAGGACTCTTTACAGTTTGAAACACACATGCATAGTGTGCTCTTTTGAAGTTAGTTGACTGTCAATCCCAGAAGTTTAACTGCTCCACCATTATCAAGTGATCCAATGTCACTGAGGCTACATGCCATTCTCTGTGTTTTGTTTTCATTTTATTAGCATTAAACCATTTCTTGGCTTCATTGAACAAAACATTAGTTTGTTGCATTGCCAGTATGTCAATCTTTCCAATAGCAAACAGCGTTGTGTCATCTGCAAATTGCAAAACGTGACCATTTGAGCTTATGTCATTAACAAAAATTAGAAATAATAGACGCCTGAGTACAGATCCTTGAGGTACACCATATTGCAATTTCTCTTCATATGAGACTGCTCGTTTAACTGACATGGCCGACTTCTGTCAGTTAGATAGGAATTGAGTGTTGTCAGGGTAGATCCTCCAATCCCGTAGTATTTTAGTTTACTAAGTAGGATTTTATGTGGAATGCAGTCAAAGGCTTTATTAATATCATACAAGGGCTTACTAACATACACACACACTCCACCAAGAACTGTAGTCTCTCTACACTATGCACTTCTCAGTTCCAGATATTGCACTGCACATTTATATTAGCAGTTACTAAGGCTGATTTTTCTTCAGTAATGTCGTTTCTCTTTTTACTTGAGCATTCTTGATATTGTGGGTTTAGCGCACTGGACATTCTTTGGAATAAAAAACGTCTTACTGCAACATTTTAGGCCAAATATTTTGTCCATTATTTTATACTTCAGCTAGAAATCAACAGCTATTTTAAAGCTATTAGTCAGTCCCTTTGTTTCTCGTTTTTCAACTGTGAAACTATAATGATTTGGAAAAGTATTTCTTAACAAAGTAGTAACCATTTCAGCTGTGGTACCAGTTCTTACTTTGCTAAGGTGGAACCAGGCTTCTTTGTCTCCACAGAGCTTTCCTTTTTCACCATTAGTACCTAGTATAACTTTACTTGTGGTTTTAGTGTCTGTAAATCTATCGGACCAAACTGCGTGGTCATCAGTCCGTAGCTTACAAACTACTTAAACCTAAGTAAACTAACTACAGACAACACACACACACCCATGCCCCAGGGAGGACTCGAACCTCCACGGCGAGCAACCGCGCGCTCCGCAGCGTGGTGCTTTAGACCGCTCGGCTACTCCACCGCGGCTGTGGTTTTAGTACTAATATTTCCCGACAGTTGTGTAGTGGGGATTAAAGTACACTGTTCACCAGATTTTCCCTTTTGTACCCAGTTCTATCTGATAGCTTAATTTCATGTGTCTGTAGTTATTTTGATAAGTCTGTTTTCTTTAAGTACACTGTAATATGATCTACCTTCTTGCTTGTTATTCTCCTCCTGCGAGTTAACTGAAGATTTTTCCTCCATCAGGTTGTTTACATGTGTACTCTGTTTCTTTTCAACATTCGTGTTCGATACAATGATGCCTTCTTTGTTTGTACTTGAGCTATATGCCACTGCAGTGATGTTATTTCGAATTGAGGACTCATCAACTGTTGATATTACAGAACTTTTATTGCTCCTATGATCGGTGCTGTTTCCCCGATACATTCCAGTGTTGTATTCTGGTTTTGGATCCGATTTTTGTTATTTACCTGTTTAGTTTTGTCCATAACATTTGCCACATCATATTCCACTATCTCCACATACTGCCGAGGCACAATTTTCTTCGATTTTGATGTTTCATCACTTTGTTTTACTGAGTGTGGTAACAAAATTTCTAACATATAGTTTGTAGTAATCACAGTATATAATTTCTCTTTTATCTGTTTATCACTCGCAACTTTTTTTCACTATTTCACTGAGATTATTCACTAATTCAAGTAAACTTGCCTCACCTTGCTGCTTGGTATCTGAATTTGTTCGTATTTTTCCATTTTTGTGTCTTTTGAGATTTCATCACCTATCATTACTTCAAAGTGCTCACAAACGTACGATATTTTAAGCGACCTTTTGAACATTTTACAACGCGATATTCAGTGTTGCTGGGGGCCACACAATGAATGTGGAATGATTTTTTGCACCATAGTCCGCAAAGAACACTAAATTCTGTAATCTTTACGTTTTTCTCGCACTTAGCATAAAACAAGCTCTCACTGGGCGCCATATTGGGAGATTGTGATTCTTTATTGTTGCTGCTGGTTTTTACTCCCTTTCACACTCTTCTTTCATTACATTTGTTCAGGTTCAAATGTTTGTAAATCTATCGGACCAAACTGCGTGGTCATCAATCCGTAGCTTACAAACTACTTAAACCTAGGTAAACTAACCTAAGGACAAACACACACACCCATGCCCCAGGGAGGACTCGAACCTCCACGGCGAGCAACCGCGCGTTCCGCAGCTAGACGCTTTAGACCGCTCTGCGGCATTTGTTCAGGCACTAAAGGCCTAGTTGTCATGCACGCAAACCTCCTATACATCCATCCTCTTCACAGGGTGCTCAGCATATGTGTGGGCTTAGTGAACCTGGTTCCACAGAGCTGGGGACTGGTGTCATCAGTCCTCTGTCACTGTAACCTTTGGACATGCTCCAGCAACCACCGTTTGGTGCAGCGGTGGAATGCTGTATGCCAAAGGAAATGTGGATCTTGTCTTAACTACCAGGGTCGCAATAAAGGTTGAAAAATCGATACCAAGGTGTACTTGGGATTCCTAGCTGTTGAGGTGGAACAGTCACTTGCAGGCAACCTCTGGGGATACTGCCGAAACCTCAGTTGTATGAGGTTTACCATGCAAGGGGGCTTTGTCTGGGTGTACACATAGTTCCCTAGCTTCCTGGCAGATTAAAATTGTGTGCCGGAACCGGGACTCAAATCTGGGACTTTTGCCTTTTGCATGCAAGCACTCTGCCAATGAGCACTTGCCCACAAAAGGCAAAGGTCCCAGGTTTGAGTCCCGGTTCTGGCACACAGTTTTAATCCGCCAGGAAGTTTAATATCAGCGCACAATCCGCTGCAGAGTGATAGTTTAATTCTAGATCCCTAGCTGCTTGTGGTACCGACATGTATCCATCACTCTTCTTTTTCAACTTCCAGTGGGATGGGTGTATCACTAGTGACTATCAACACCCAGCGATCAAAAAGGGATTGGTAATCCAGGCCGCTTGACTTGCTACAGTAATAGCACTCATGTGCTAGCCAAAATGTGTTTTTAGTACTTAAAAGGAATGAAGGCCATTTTGGGAAAGTGTCCCTGTTTTACATTGAAAAGGCTTTAGAAGGTATCACTGAAACAGTAAAATGCATCAGGTGTTTGCAAAATGGGACTGTTAATGGAAACCTGTAGTTCCCAGCAGGCAGTGGACCTTCAGAAATCAAAATGCCTTGGGAATATACCATTGAGATGGTGCTACATAGTACCCTCAATTATAGCAAAGATACTGTCACATTTAGGGACTTTGAGGATATTCCCAAAGAAGAGATGTGAGGTATGTTCAAAAAATTTCAGAACATTCGTAAATTTTTGATGTTAGAGCAAATGCTGTTGGCATCCCTGACCATGCCTGTCTTGAATGTGTAACTGCCAGAAGCTTCATTATTTTATGTCCATTACTTATTGTTCAGTGTTATATAGAGTAGAATGCTGTGTCGAACAGTTTACGAATTTCAATATGGCAGAGTTGTAGGAGCAACACATCTGCATTATATTTTTCGTGAAACCCGAGGGAAAACCTTTACAGAGACACAACAAATGATGCAGAAAGCCTATGGTGATGAGAGCTTAATCCATACTCAATGTTATGGATAGTTCATATGGTTTAAAAATGGCTAGATAGAAGTTGAAGGCAACTCTTGTTGAGGACACCCTTTGATATCTACTGCTGACGGGGGGGGGGGGGGGGATGCATCTGATAAGAGTGACTGTTCATAGATGTGCAGAAGACTAACATTTCAGCTGGATCATGTCATGAAATACTGACATGGTATCTTAAAATTGCATCATGTTCCCACCAAGGTCATATAATGGCTCATGACTGATGTTCCTTATCATAATCATAACTGATGAGATGTGGGTCTACTGTTATAATGTTCTCAAAGACCAGAAAAAGCTTGTTATTTCAAAGCCATGCTTATAGTTTTCTTTGACTTTGAAAGATTAATCCTTCATGAAGTTGTGGCACACGGACAAACGGTTAATCAATGCTAGTAGGGATACGTTGTGATGCGTACATGGCAATGTGAGAAGAAAACTGTGTAAAACGTGGCGAGACAATTCCTGTTGCCGAACAAATGAAATCAATGTTCTGACTCATCCGCTTTACTCTCCACACCTGGCACCTGTGTACTTTTTTTATTTCCAGAATTAAAAACCTAATTGAAAGGATGAAAATTTGCAATGATAGACAAGAGGGGAAGAAAAGAAAGGAAAATCACCGACGGCGCTTCGTGTGATCTGGTAAGAGGATACTTATGGGAGTGGAAACGGCTTTTGGAGCTGTGTATCTGTTGTGGAGCTGACCATTTCGAAGGAGAGCACACACAGTAAGTAAATGGTAAGTGTAGAAAAACATTTTTGGATAAAGTTATGAAATTTTTTGAATAGACTTTCTAAAAGACAAGTGGCCTCAAGAACATATTGTTAATGTCTAAAATATCAGGAAAAAGTTGAATGGAGACTTGGTAAAATCAGACTCATTTAGTCTCATATTTAATACTCCAAAGTTTTCGGAGCTTGTTTTAGGGCTCTATGTCCAAAGCCAAATGCACGATTTAAATGCCTGTGCTTTGGGCATACCACTGGCAGATGCAATGGAAAAGCCACCCGCCGAAAATGTGATAAGAGTACATGCAAAGGAGTCATTGTTTCACCACATATAAAGTTAAACTGTTCTGGATACTACCCTGGTTGGAGTAGACATTTGCAGCATTTTTGTGAAGAACTCAAGATACAGAAAATCTAAACAGAACACCTCCGATATACTGAGGCTAAAAAGATGTTTAAGGACCATGTGCATCACCACACACTCTACAATCTACCTTAAAGAGGGTGTAGAGCAGTCGTGTGCAACCTTCTATGATCCGTCGGCAGGATTCACATACATAAAGAAGCTCACAGATCACTTCGTCTTACACAGTAACACACCCTTTTTGCGTCACAGCAGGCTGACAAATTATGCCTCAAAACATTCGCTTTTGAGAGTATGTTCACCCCATTTCATATCTTTACACTTTTACGTGCTTTGAACATTATTTCTTCACTTACTGTCTCTCCCACGAATTTCTTACACAGACCAGAATGAAAAAAACTGCAAACCAGTTTTGACCCATGGACCACCAGTGGTCCACTGCTGTTGTGGAGGGTACATCTGCTAGTGATTTCCTTTTCTGTTCCACACTCAAACAGGAAAACGGTAAACCGAATGCTTGTATCCCTCTGTGCGAGCCCTAATTTTTTTTATGTTTGTGGTCTTTACACGAAATGTAAGTTGGTGGTTGCAGAACCGTTCTGCAGTCAGCCTCTTATTTGGGCCCTGTAAATTTCCTCAATAGTGTTTCTCGAAAAGAAAATCACTTTCCCTTCCCATTTGAATTCCTGAAGTATCTCTGCAACATTCGCACATTGATCACACCTGCCAGTAATAAAACTAGCAACACACGTCTGAATTCCTTCTGTGTTACTTTAAACTGATCTGGTGGGGTTGCACAAGCATTTAAATAGGGTCTCTTTTACAGATGTATCAAGTCTTCCGTAAATTCTCCCAAGAAACTGAATGACTGTTCTTACAATCTCAATCTATTTCATATTGCCGTGCAACATAAGACTTAGATGATTCAAGCAACACCCAACAATGCTGTATTCAAACAGTATGGGATGATTTTTCCCACTCATCTGCGTCACCTTGCATTTTTCTTCATTTGAGCTATTTAGGACAATGAACTAGATTCCATTACTTAAGAAGTCTTTGAGCTATACACATATCTACAAAACCCGTTCCAAATGCTCATATCTTCATTAGCAGTCAAGTGCAGTACCATGTCAAACGCCTTTCAGAAATCGAGAAATATGCATTACGGCCGCCACCTTTTGTCCATGACTTGCAAGCAGAGTTTCCACACAAACGATGTTTTCTAAAGCCATGTTAATGCAGGGAAATAAGTTTATCTGTCTCAAGGATATTTAATATAACGTTTTATAACGGATAATAAAGAATTCTACTAGAAACTGATGCTAATGTTATTGGTCTACACTTATGTGGGTTTGTTCTTTTACCTTTCTTATTAATTACAGTCATAACCGCTTTTCTCCAGTTACATAAACTCTGTGGTGGACCAAAGATTTGCAATAAATGCAAGCGAAGTTAGGGATTAATGTCGTAGAGTATTCTTTGTAAAACTGAATTGTGATGCTATCTGAACCTGGTAACCGGTCTTTGTTTTTCAGATCCCTCTGGCACTTCTTTACACTAGGGATGCATATTATTATGTCCCCCATTTGGTAGCCTGTTAGTGACTAAACAAAATTGTATTTGTATGATCTTCATGTGTGAATTATTTCTTCAACATGAAATTTAATGCTTTGGCTTTCCTGTGTGTGTCGTCTGCCACTACCACGAAATGATTGAGCCGCTTATCGATTTTACACAGGACCATAGCTTTTTCCGGTTCTCAAAATCTTTTGCAAAGGTATGATGGTGATAGCTATTATATATTTTGCGCATTGGCCTTTTTAATAGATATTGGACTCTCTGTTAACTTTTCCTGCCTAGATATTCTTTTAAAGTGAGAGTTCAACTGCCTTCCTCTGTTTTCTAAGCACTTATTGTTAAACCACATTGGATCTTTTCCATTGTTAATCCAAAATGTTCAAATGTTTGTAGAGCTTATGGGACTCAACTACGTGGTCATCAGTCCCTAAACTTACAAACTACTTATCAACTAGCTAATACTAAGGATGGCACAAATATCCATGCCCGAAGGGGGAGTCGAACCCCCGACCTTAGTAGCCGTGCAGACTGTGACTGGCGCGTCGCAGCCACCTCGGCCACCGCGGGCGGCCATTGTTAATCCACTATGTCAGTAGGTACTTTAATGAAAATTAATTTAAATTTAGCTTGTACTTCCTCTATGTCAATGTTGCCAGAACTAAACGGAATTATTAAAAAAAAAAGTTTGTAAATCTATCGGACCAAACTCCGTGGTCATCAGTCCGTAGCCTACAAACTACTTAAACCTAGGTAAACTAACCTAAGGACAAACACACACACCCATGCCCCAGGGAGGATTCGAACCTCCACGGCGAGCAACCGCGCGCTCCGCAGCGAGACGCTTTAGACCGCTCGACTACTCCACCGCGGCACGGAATTATTCTTCAACTGGGTTGTTAAAAATTGCTTATCAGCTCTTTCTACTATAAATATTTTCGTAGCCTTGTTGACCGATTTATAAACATTGGTAACCATTGTTGGTATGATATCATGACCACTTACCTCTGTACGACGACACCTGTGAGGGAATGGCCATGCATTCTAATTAGCCTTGCTGCAGAGTGTGCAGCTGATCCCTTTCGGAGGTTTGAGACCTCCCTTGTGTGTGTGTGTGTGTGTGTTGTCCTTAGTGTAAGTTCGTTTAAGTATCTTTGTAAGTCTTGTGACCAGTGCAGCTTGACCCTTTAGGCATTCGACACTGATATAGGGTTGAGGGTACTAGTAGAAATAATGGACGGTTATTATAGGTAGCAAGTACTGTGTAGTAGAAATAACAGACAATTATCGTGACTTCTACTCGGTAGTAATGACAATATTAGTGGAATTTATGAGTAGGCATATAGAGTAGCAGGTGTATTCAAAACAGAAGGCAATGTGTAGGCTAATAGCAAGAACATTGTTTGAATCTTGCCACAAACAGTGAAAACCAACTATCGAGTAAATTTCTGCTCATATATGAAGGCTTATTGGTGTTTAATACAATGTTACAGGTTATCTATTGATATCGGAATTGTAGGCCTAATCTCGAAGCTCCAATAAAAAGTGTTTGAAATAAATCTATATCATTAAAGCAGTGCTTAAATAACGTGTAAATTTAATATTCTAGTTAAAATTGTAACCTTAACGGTGGTTTCATAAGTGTAGATTTTTGGTACGTAACAAAAAAGAAGACATAGTTTCGTTTATATTCCTCTATAGGATAATCTCTTTAAGGAAACGGGAAGTACAGTTCCTAATAAAGTTCTACATGATATTTGAAAAACTGCTCGATTTCTGCAGATTTCTTCAGTTAACGACAGCATCTTTATCTTGATGTGTAAGAGTAACTGTGATTCTTCAAGCCCCCACTGTGTTGTTTCTTGTCACTTTCAGCATTGCTTTATGCAGAATATTGCTGAGTAAATAGTTGATGTGTAAGCTTCATATGAGCGGAAGTTTAAAATGTCTCAGATGCCATTACTATTTTAGGGTCAACTAAAATACGCGATACCACCTGTCGGCATGGACTCCCGACGTCAGTGTGTTGTGTTGTTTGATGATTTTCTTTGTTACGACTGTGAAATTACTGTTTACAGTAAAAAGTGATCAATTTATATTCACCCATCCACCTACCTGAGCTCCATGTTTTAATAAAGAGAGACTAATCACTTGAAACACTGATCAGCTGTAATGACAGCAAACAAATAAAAATGTATTTTTTGACGAGTGATTGCTGAAATAATTGCCACAAATCAAATACAGTCTTGGAGCACCCATTCCAACATGGAATCAAGCCTGAAAGGAAATTTTCTTTGTGCATATTGTAAAGTTTTATTTTATGGGTTTTTGTGTTTTGCAGTGTTTCTTTCTGCGATTTTTTGTTGGTATGCCCCCACCAATGATGCCATAAGTCAGACAGCTGGTATCGAGTCCTTCAGTGTTGCCCATGTTATGATGAACTGTAGAAAGACACACACACTGATCTTGTTCATAGTGGAAATGTCGGTAATTTGCAAGCCTTTGTGCATGGCGGTGTTCCCATCAATATATATCGAATGTCGTAGTATCGAACAATAGTTCGATAAAGTGTTTCTGAACTGGAGATTCGGGCGCTACGCGCCCTCATGTACTGACCTAACTTTGACTTAAGAAAAAGTGATCTATAGCGTAGCCTTAAAAAGGTTAGGTATAGGTTAAACAAGAAGTTTTTTTAAGTATGTGAGGGCGCGTAGCGCCCGAATCTCCGGTTCAGAAACACTATATGGAACATTTGATTTTCATTATGAAATGTGCGCTATATTAAACGTACGCCAACAGGTTTCCATTCGCAACAGTGTGTAACATATTAAAATTCTATTATTTAGTGTTTACAAAGTAATTAATGCATTAATTACTCTCGTAAATAGGCCTACTAAGTCAAATGTACTTCACCTGAAACACGCAAGAACAAGATCTCTTTGTTTAATATAAGACAAAATGCCATTCTTCGTCCTACGTTATTGAGAGCAGTGCATGACAATATAATCTGCAATATGTTAATTTCAACAAATTGGCTGAATACAATTAAGAACAATTAGGGGGAAGTAAAATGCCCACTTAAATAAGGGATAAAATTTTCAATATGTGTATCCAGTAAATGTTCGATTTTTCCTTCTGTTTTTTGTAGCTTGACTGCACTATACAATTATACCAAGAATTTCTAATGCATCACAGTATTATATCAGGAAGGAATAAATGGGATAACGTGCCAATACAGACTAAGTACACATTGTTATTTCACAATACCATAAAGGAACATAAGGGTACCTGTTAAAAGAGATTTGGCTGTCATTAAATAACAATAGCAGTCGACATCTACTTAAACATCATTAATACAATCATAAACACCAACTGGTGACATCTGTAGCATTGCATATTCCCGAAAACAGATTTATCTTCTGTGATACTAAGATTGGCCACACTCTGGATGATGCTTCATTGGTACGATTTGCAAAACTACAGTGAACTGATGCACTGACAATATAATACGATGAGAATTCTATTCTGTATGGAGGCTCTGAACCTTTTAACAGTAAAACTTTACTAGTGGCAGCTGCCGTGTATTGTACTGATTTTACCAACGACCTTTGAAAACTTAATCACATAGAATGAGAGTGAATAATTATTCCTTGGCTATGAAATAAAACAGTGCAGTGCTTGCTCCATCAATAACAGATTCTTGCTAGTACTATTGGTCCGCTTAGTAAACTAACTATGTTCGTGGAGCGAACACTTTGTTGCAAACGTTTGCACACTGCACCGCTGCAAGTAAAATGTACACCTTCTAATATAAATGATGAAATTTCGCTTTGTTGACATCTGCAGTACACGCCACACGTGTCGTTTCTTTCCGCATAGCACACACTTATGGGTTAATAAACAGAATGTCTTCGACAGAATTTACAAGACAACAAAAGACCTGGAAGAGGTATTGAACGGAATGGACAGTGTGTTGAAAGGGACGTATAAGATGAACAAGAGGAAAACAAGGGTAACGGAATGCAGTTTTACAAAATCAGGCGATTCTGAAGGAATTAGATTAGCGAAACAGTAAGTCATTCACTTAATCAACAGTTCCACAGAGACACAAAACAAGCCAAAGACATTCGAAAACGCATGCGGCGAAAAGATAAAACTCACAGCACCTCCACCAAGCTCTTTGTTCACTAACAAGCTTAAATTTAATAGAGTGGCTAACACACGAGCATAGACTTACTCACACGAGTTACAGCGCTCTTTGCGCCAACTTCTGTAAACTCAGCCGCCATGTTTTTGGTGGTCAGTACACTTGAGAGGAGTATGTCTACCGTATGTTGTTGTTGAGCTTGAAGTGTTTTATTTGATTTATATTGTATTTAGTGTGTATTGCATATAAATTTTTTGCTGCTAAAATATGCCTAAAGCATGTTCAGCATTTAAATGCATAAATCGAAATGATAAAACAAGTACTTCGTCCAAGAATAAGTGTTTTGCCTTGTTTTATCTCAGTCTGTCTATACTAAAACAAAATTCTTGAGTGATGGCACTTAGCTGCCCCAAGAGTGAAGCTTTAGATGACCTATCTTGCAATTCCCTTGAAATACATGTCATAAAAATATGCTCAGTTTTCTACATAGTGTGTTTTGAGATATTTCTTCTTCTGTCGCTCTTGTGGTTGATGAAACCACACTTTAGAGTGTCTACAGCTTCTTTAAAAATATTTTCATTTGTTGTTGACAATACTTGATCGATCATGGTTGACATGCAACCAATGCAAAGTGTGGAATCAGTAGTTACAGGCAGAATATTTTCACTTGTGTATGTCTGTGTTCTTTGCAACAAATATGTACTTATTACAGCGGGACAGCAGCGAAAGTTATTAATGATACATTGCTTCGGTGTGGAATGCTTTTGTGGCAGCTGACCCAGGCGCATTATTATTGCAATATTATATTGTCACTTTCGTCTTTGTACTCAAATTTCACGTACCAAACGTTACTTATTTCAGCATGGCAACAAGGAGACTTATTAATGACATATCGACGTGGAATGTTTTTGTGGCAGATGACCTAGGCTCATTTTTAACTGCAGTATTTTATTGTCACTTTCGTCTTTATACCCAAATTCCGCCACCAAAGTTCGTAACTAAAGCCTTTTACAGAAATTTTACAAGTTTGTACACTTAATAGGTTTAGTAAACACAAGATAAATGTGTACTAGACTATATGAAAGCAGTTGTTACAACACATGAACAACAGATGCAAATCCATGGTCATGATTGCTTGTTATAACAATTACTGTTTACTGTAGGTTTCGCAGCTCGTTTAGACCATGCACTTGCATTAAAATCTACACAAACATTTTCAAAGCTGCATTTTCGTTGGCAATGCAAACCTTAGCTAACTGTTATATTTTGAACAGAAACTGTGTTACTGACAGGTTTGTGATATTTTATTACCACATTTTTAGTAAATATACTACAAGACTCGTCAACTCGCAGCTTCGATGAAGTCTGATGGAACTTTATGTGCATCCGTATTCAATAGTCACTTTTTATTAAAAACGTGGAACTGTAGATAGGTAAAATTCTCTAGTGGGTGTGGCATACGAGCTGTCAGCCGATACCCCAAATAACATGGCGGACGCCAGTTCAATTTGCCTCAAACATGGCGGGCCTGACGCCACTCTATGAAATTTAAGCTCGTTGACCTCCACTGATGTGCTAACTTCTGTGAACACATCACTTCCGGTGTTAGTCAGCGGCTAAAGTCTAATGGAAAAGTCACGGCATCAGTGTTCAGGGATGTGAAGGGTATTCTGTTTGTAGATTATTTCACCACAGGGCAAAACATTACTGGAGAATATATGCTAACCTCCTGGATAAATTGCAACAAAATATACTTAAAAAAGGACAAACTTAGCAAGGAAGAAGGTAATCTTCCATCAAGACAATGTACGCCCGCACGTGTGTCATCGCCATGGCAACACTACACAAAGTAACGTTTTAATTGTTGCTACACCCGCCTTATTCACCTGATACGCATCCATCAGACTTCCATCTCTTCCGTAAACTGAAAATTTTTCTTGGTGGACGAAAATTCACTTCAAACGAAGAACTGATGGCCGAAAGTGACAACTGTTTTTCAGGCCTGGAGAAATCTCATTTTAGAGATGGGATCAGCACTGGAACATCTTTGGACCAAGTGCATTAATTTACAAGGAGACTACCTTGAAAACTAAAAACGTTTCAGTGATTTAATACTTTTTTCTATTACATTCCAAGAACTTTTCAAAACACCCTGATACCTTCGCACTACTTAACGTAGGAACTTCTTTTAATCACTGTAGAACTGTGTTAGTGGAACTAGGCCAGTTAAAACACATTATCATTAATAATTTACGCCTGGGACAGCCGTGTCACCCCTGAGACAGAACATCAATCTTTTACAGGCTCTCTGTCTTGCTGGAAGGCAGGATCAAGGGTCATTCTCCTGACAGATGACTCCCATGCTTAAGTGGAACTTGAAGGGATTCAGGAGACATGTGGAGGAACTGACTCAGTGTGGGCCTATGGACGTATGTTTCCAAGAGACCAAACAGTCTGACACCCCTAAGTTAAATGGCTATGTTCTCCAGAGCAAGGATAGCATTAATCGAGAGAGAACTAGAGGAGGAGTGGCTATATCACAACAAGCTAAAAAGTCATAGTGTCAATGTATGTGTGTCATTGACTGACTACATGATCAATCTGTCTGGATTCACACGATGTGCTTCATGAAGAGGCTCTCCATGTCCTCCTTACCGAGCCCCTCCAACCCTTCAACCTCTGTGCTGATTTTAATGCACATAGTGTTTCCAGAATGAAACTTTCACTCTGCAGTGGAGTGTGCGCTGATATGAAACTTCCTGGCAGATTAAAATTGTGTGCCGGAACCGGGACTCGAACCTGGGACCTTTGCCTTTCGCGGGCTCTGGTAGAGCGCTTGCCCGCGAAAGGCAAAGGTCCCAGGTTCGAGTCCCGGTTCCGGCACACAATTTTAATCTGCCAGGAAGTTGCACATAGTGTATTTTTGGTGTCTACAACTACTGCTCTGGGGGTATAGCAAATGAGAGGCTTGTCTTGTCGTTGTGAGCACATGTACAGATTACATGTCAGAGCACATACTTCTGAACTGCAGCAGAATACATTTTTCTCCAGCCCTAGTTCATAATATCCTGTGGGAAATTGTCGATGACCTGCATGGAAGTGATCACTTCCCAGTCTGGATTTACCAGTCAGATGGAGTGAAGCCCATAAGACAATCACCATGATGGGTGCTGAGTGGAGTGAACTGAGCACTCTACATTGGACTCAATAATTTTGAACATCATGCCATTGTGCAGGTATGGGGATATCATATTACCCAAATGTTGCACCACACAGATGAAGTATCCATACCAGTTTTCAGGACGACCAAATGTTCAAATGTTTCTGAAGCTTGTGGGACTTAACTGCAGGGTCATCAGTCCCTAAACTTACAAACTACTTATGAACTACCTTATACTAAAGATAGCACAAAAGTCCATGCCCGAGGGGTGGATTCGAACCCCCGACGGGGAACGGCCTCGTACATTGCAGCATAGAGCCTCAATACGCTCTACTGAGGCACAGGTTCTTCCTTGGTAGAGTGATGAATGCCACCCTACCATCAGGACAAGGTGGATGACTTTTCATAACCCTGTAGGAATCTACCTGCATTGTTTTGCTGATAAATAGAGCGAAATACAGGAACAAAAAACAAAATTTTATTTGTTTTGTGTAAACGAAAAAACAGCCATACATTACACATGGGAATAACAGAATAATACAGAAACAAAGAATAAGTAAAACAATGCTACAGCCAAATAATAATATGAACTGCTCTTTTTCCCACTTAGCCTCCATGCGGTAGAGTGAAGCTCCTGGAATGTATAGGTATGGTGTAGTTGTTACTTGTTGAAGGCCTGAATGCAGCATTGAGGGTTAGGATGTTGTTGATTGGTCAGTCTGCATGACAAGTTGATTTGGGGTTGCCAGTTTAACATCCAAGGCCTCATGTTGTTCTGTTGTAATGTCTGGAAGTCTCACATCTACTGATTTCTCTCACTCCTATGTCACTGTCAATGGCTTTCACTGCACATTATTTTCACTGTACGTTCTTCTCGCTGCAGCACTCAGAAAGGACTAGAGAATGGCGGAGCGGCCGAGTGCATTGAGGTGCTATGCTACCGTATGATGCCCGAGGCTGTTCCCCGTCGGGGGCTCGAATCCCCCCTCGGGCATGGATGTTTGTGCCACCTTTAGTATAAGGTAGTTCATAAGTAGTTTGTAAGTTTAGGGACTGATGACCAAGCAGTTAAGTCCCTTAAGCTTAAAAAACATTTGAATTTGAAGAGAATAGCAGCTGCAATGGAGGATGTATCGCATCGGTCCTTAACATCACATGTGTACTTTTCTGAAGGTCCTTATGCGTTCAGGATGGTCATATGATCCTGTTGGTATTTACACAGTCTAGACAGTTTGAGGAACATAACTGACTCAAACTGACGTTCTTGATGTGTGATTACATGAGCCAGGCAGCCGAAACAATAAATCCGTGTCTGTAGGAAAGCTCTTTCTGTCATTTACACTGAAATGACATTGATTGGTGTTGCCTCTGCCCAACATGTATATCTGTCTATAGCAGTTAGTACATAGAGATACCTATCTGATGGTTGAAGTGGACCAACAAGATTCAAATTGGCATTAGAGAAACGACTTGATATCACAGGAAATTATCCAACTGGCTTGTGTCACTGACGTGCTAAACCTTCAATAACGAACCTCACACAACTGTAGGCGTACCTGACAAGACTCGACCACATGTGGAGGACAGCTACATAGGCGAAATGCAGGAATGCACCTACAAAGAAATGATTATGAACCACTGGTTAAGGACAGCATAAATGCAAGGTAAATATGAAGACTTGAAACTTACAGATAGAAGTAAATACAGAACTCGACTTTCTCGTCCAAACATGTCTAGGTGTTATTTGAAGTTTGTGTAATGGATACAATAGCATTCTCTTGTGGGTAGTCTGTCTGAACATTCACTTTACGTACAAAATTCGTCATCCTAAATTTTGTGTCTAAGAGCTTAGTGACCTGAGTTGACATAATGACTAATTATTTATCACACTGTCTACTAGTATTACAGTGTTGGATGCTACACTAACACTGCTAACTATACAGTTCACAATACAAGTAGAACTGAATTATTGGCCCGTTCCTGTGCTGTTTGAAGGTCACAGCTCATAGTGGCATATGGAACTACTTGTAGATGTTGCCATCAGGTTATGTTGTCTTTAATTTAAAAATCAACTGAATTTATGAAATCAGATTTGCAAACATACACAATTCGCTACCTTCTCATAGTGTACCCATGTATGCGCCCTCAACTTGGCTAGAACTGCTGGCCAGAAAATCAGCCACACGATTCACATTGACATCTGTGGCTGCAGACTAGTTTGAGACTGATGGGATGAAGACTGTGAATGGGATCCTATGTAGTCGTTCAGCTAGAAATTGGACATTGCTTCTTCTGGCTGCAGTGTAGGTTATCAGTCGGACTATGAAGCTGACTGCAGGTGGAAGTCAAACTCCGAAATGTCCCCAGCTGATGGCTGCACTGCAGGTGGAGGTGACTGTGAAACAGGGGTTGCTGCTGTAGCAGCTGCAGGTCGTGGGAGTGAAGTGGGTCTGAGGACAAAGAATGCAGTTATTTTTCTAAAAAGTAATTTAAAAAACGAACATTGTAATAATTTCCAAAAATTTATAAAATTGACAATTAAAAATTGGTACAAACAGGAGAGCCATCTACATGCGGCGAAGGGCATATATGTGTGCCAAAATAGATACATGAAATTTTTGATAGATTCACAAGTAAAATTACAAATAGAATCAGATAACTTATAAAATGGAGACTTCTTTTGATGTGTGTGAATAAATCACTTGCGATACATTACCATGGACATATCTGTTGTCTGTCTTTCCCATACAGATTTGTTCATAGTAACATACTGCAAATGATTTACCTACATACATCAGAAGCATTTTTATTGTATCCATTTTATAAGTTGACTGGTGCTATTTGTAATTTGTTGCTGATGAACCTATCAAAAATGTTATGCATCTATTTTGGCAAACATACATGCCCTCTACTACATGTAGATGGCTCTCCTGTTTGTACCTGTTTTTCATTTTGTCATCTCTATAAATATTAAAAACATTATAAAACATGTTTTTAAAAACTATGTTGTAATTGTATGAATGTGTGATAAATTTTATCCACCATGTCCTTTTATTTTATACTGGCATTTTATGACTCTGTTGGTTTGAACAATAAGAAATGTATTTATATAATGAGTCAGTTACAATGATTAAATTTTATGGAAAACTTTTTGTGCTTATTTATATTTTAGAAGATCCCATTTAAAATGTACCTGTGTCTGTTATAACCACCCCTGCTAAAAAGTTCCTATCTGTCATATACCATTATGTATGTCTGGTTACTTTATTTGACCTGTGATTTTTCTTGTACCTGTAACACTGATGATGCTAGGAAATAACCGCAATTGATTTGTAATAAACGATTTGCTTTGCGATTATTTGCTGTTTTCTTCTCACAAATTCACGCTTTTCATTGTTTAGGGTTAATTGCCAATTTTTGCACCAGGCTGAAATCTAAGTCATTTTACAGTTCTGATGACTTTACTAGACAATAAATGGCAGAATCATAAGCAAACAACCAGATATAACTGCTCATATTCTTTTGCCAGTTCTTTTGAATACATAATAAACAGCAAATGGCCCATAACACCATCCTGGGGAACGTCAGCCATCGGTTCTGTTCCATCAGTTAGTACAAACTGTGTACCCTTTGACAGGAATTACAGTATCAAATACAATCACATAACTGAGGCGATATGTCATTAGCATACAATGTGATCAAAAGTCACTTGTGAGATAGCACCTTGAAAGCGTTCTGGAAATCTAGAAATGGGGAATCAATTTGAAATACCTTGTCTAAAGCATTCATCACATTTAGTTTCACAAGATTTATCTATTCTAAATCCGTGCTTCCCACTAGAGAGACTGAGGAACCAAGATACGAGTATCACCATTTTCTGTATGAAGTAGAGGTACGCCTACCTATTCTGTGATAAACAGAGCGTTGTGTTCAAGGTAATTTGTAACATTTGAACTTAGTAGGCGATATATTCCAAAAACCAGCTGCAAATCGACATCTACATCTATATCTACATACATACTCCGCAATCCACCGTAAGATGCGTGGCGGAGGGTACACTGTACCACTACTAGGCATTTCCTTTCCTATCCCACTCCCAAATAGAACGAGGAAAAAAAGAATGCCTATATGCCTCCGTACGAGCCCTACACTCAGCTTCAAATTCCGGCCCTCTAAATTTCCTCAACAGAAATTCACGAAAAGAACGTCGTCTTTCCCCCAGCTATCCCCAATTGAGTTTCTGGAGCATTTCCGTGACACTCGTGCATTGGTCAAACCTACCAGTAACAAACCTAGCTGCTCGTCTCTGAACTGCTTCTATATCTTCCTTTAAACTGATCTGTTGCGGGTCCCAAACACTTGAGCAATACTCAAGACGTGGTCGTATAAGCGTTTTATACACGGTCTCCTTTACAGATGAAGTACATCTCCCCAAAATTCTCCCAATAAAGCGAAGTCGGCTGTCCGCCTTACAACTGTCCTTACATGTTCGTTCCGTTTCATATCGCTCTGCAGTGTTATGCCTAGATATTTTAACGATGCGACAGCATCAAGAAGCTCACTACTTATGCTGTATTCGATCATTATGGGATTGTTTTTCCTACTCATGCGCATCACCTTACAGTTTTCTACATGTAGAGCTAGCTGCCATTCTTCACACCAACTAGAAATTTTGTCCAAGTCATCCTGTATGCTATTACAGTCAGTTAAAGACGATACCCTCCCATACACCACAGCATCATCAGCAACAGCTGCAAATTACAACTTACTATGACCATCAGATCATTTATATAGATAGAAATCAATAGCGGTCCTATCACACTCCCCTGGGGCACGCCTGACGATACACTCGTCTCTGATGAACACTCCTCGTCGAGAACAACGTACTGAGTCCTATTACTTAGGAAGTCTTCCAGCCAGTCAAAAAATCTGTAAACCTATTCCATAATCTCGTATCTTCGTTAGCAGTCTGCAGTGTGGCACCGCGTCGAACGCCTTTTTGAAGTCGAGAAAAACACAATGATATATGTCTGAAATTCCCCGTTGCCTTTCTTGAATATTGGTGTGATCTATTTAGTTATCCAGTCTTCGGGTACATGTCTTTTGTTGAGAGAGGGGTTGTATATCACTGCTACATTTGAAGCTATTGCATCAGCATAGAACTTCGTCGGTATACAGACTGGAGCAGAAGACTTATTTTTGGTAAGCAGTTTAAGTTGCTTCACTACTCCGAGGACACTCATGTCAGCAGCTATTGTTAATTCATGATACGGAATATTAACTTCATCTTCTTTGTTGAACGAATTTTGGAAAGCTGTGTTTAGTAACTATGTAGAGCAAGACTGTCATCAGTAACAATGTCATTACTATCGTGTAGTTCAGGCAGGCCTGTCGCTAGGGCATGTGAGGCGCTTTGCAAAGCCAAGTGCAAGGCCACATGGAAAACGGGGTAGAAGGTGAAGCCCAAAAACCGAAAAACGTGCTTGAAAACAACTCGCTTCCTTTACTGACAAAATTAAACACAACTTAAAATCATTGGTTACCATATTTGGAACAAGTAAACTCACAGAGCATACCAAAAGGTATGTTAAGTATGTGGTTAACAGCAAGTTTAGTAAAACAAATGGAAATTGTGCTATTATTTTTTGGCTACATTCACATTATGTAGCACTTTAATTGTACACACGTAGAACACCTATCAGTACCAATAACCGCAACTTAAACAGCAGTAAGATCACGGCAAATGAAAAAACAGGAACAGTGTGTAAAATATTTGGCAATCAGCAAAATAAACCTCAACTGCCAGAACCTACCCAATTGTCGACGCGTATGCTCGTAAATTCGGAACTCTGCATGCCTTGTGCAAATCAAACTTTTGAATCATATCGTTTTTATTCAGTTGAAGAACCTTGTCGCTTTTTATTGAAAGAATAGTGACCCCCTGAAGGCAGTCCTGGACCATGGTAGGTCTTGGATTGTTCTTAATGTTTTAATTTTGAAAAACGTCTTTTTTCAGATGCCACGGTGATAAGTATTGGCAGCAAAATGCGATTCGTTGTAGTGACATTGCCATACGATTCTTTGGGTGGACCTAAGTACTTAAGTATGTCCAACACTCCCTCTGGCATGGGTGTGTAAGTGTAAGTTAGTTTTAACCTTCCGACAGGCGCACGTATGTGTCAGATACGAGGCGACAAGTTTCGTATCCTTTTCTCGAAAAGTGGGAAAGTCGGAAATCACCCTCTTTTTGTTAGCCTTCTCTTTTACGATACAAGTTTGATGTTTGTGTTTTTTTAAGGTTTATTATCAAGAGGTATCTGCAAAATAAGCGTGAACTCCTTGGCTGACTAGAAGGCGCGTCTATCGGAGGGTTAAGTAGTTTCTAAGTCTAGGGACTGATGACCGTAGTAGTTTGGTCCAATAGATTTACAAATATTTGAAAAAACTCGCCATGCCAGCTGCCTGGCAGTCTTGTGCCAAATGCTCTGCAATTCCATTTGACTGTTCACAGCGAGTGGAGCAGGGAGTACAGCACAGCTCTGCTGAAGCTGGAGCAGCCTGTCTGTCGGGAAACATCTGCCAACGTACGAATGTAATGCTTGATTATTAGTGACAATGATGATTTCAAAGGGCCCAAACAGGCGCTGAGAAACAATGAGTAACATACCTCTTACAAATGAGCAATAGTCATGTGTCGACACTGGATATTACTATAGCATATCAGTATCATAACCCCTGGTTCCTTCGACTTCGATACAGGCAAAATTTTCTAAATCTGAGACATACTCCAATGGTCATAGTTGTGTCACAATGGGTATATACTTGAATTTCATTACATTAAAAGTAGTTTCACAGACAAAATTATAGATGATAACGTTTCATTCTTATGTCTTGCGCTGGGCCCTTATAAGTGCGGGGCCCTATGTGATTGTACTATTTGCACATGCCCATGTCCAGCCCTGCATGTAAGAGGTTATGCCGTACGGTAAGAGCCGGAACGAATTCGAAAGAGCTGTGGGAATGATTTGTTTCAGAAACCTCTTCGAGTGCTTCACGAACTTTCCCCAGCTGGTATCTGACAGGTCTGATAATCTCAAGACGAGACTCTCAACTAACATCAGAATGTCTCTTAAGGGTTAGTTAAGAACAGATTTCAGTGAGAAATCTCTGTAGATGCCTAAAATAGAGTGTGTAATCGATGAATTACTCTGAAAAAATGTAATTACCTCTGTACTAAATTTGGCTATTTCTAAAAGAGCCAAATTCAATCTGTGTGTAACACAATGAGTAAACGTTGCCTGCTTGTTGATTTGCAAAACCCGAAAGTGTAATCTTGCGAATTTTCCTCTCATATTTATTTATTTATTAGCCCTTTGACAGCTTACTAGCTGCATTCGATGCTATAGTCATACAGACTTATTTGTATATAAAAATGTTCAAACGTTTGTAAAACTTAAGGGATTTAATTGCGGGGTCATCAGTCCCTAAACTTACAAACTACTTATGAACTAGCTAATACTAAAGACAACACAAACATCCTCGCCTGAGGGGAGATTCGAGCCCCCGACGGTGAACGGCCTCGCGCATCGCAGCATAGCGCCTCAATGCGCTCGGCCGCTCTGCCGCTGCATTTGTATATCCATTCCTAGTCATTATACATGACATCATTGTCGTTCGATAAAGTAGTCTACAATGTTTCATGCTATAAAAGAGCACACACAATGCTTGACATATTTACATATTACTGAAGATTAGAGTATGTATGTACAGAGGTTACAATATATATTGCACTCATTAAAAGCCATTCATAAGGGTCTCCATGTGTCCAATACAAACATACTTAAATAGTATCTCTTGCAATTTACAAATCACCCTATACTGTTCCAATGACAGCATTATTGAAATGAAAATGAAATGTTTGTAGAGTCTATGGGACTTAACTACGGGGTCATCAGTCCCTAAACTTACAAACTACTTATGAACTAGCTAATACTAAGGACGGCACAAATATCCATGCCGTAGGGGGGATTCGAACTCCCGTGCAGACCGTGACTGGAGCGCCTCAGTCCCCTCGGCCACCGCGGCCGGCACAGCATTATTTTCCTCACGTATTACCTCCTTCAAGGTTCTTTAAAACCAATACAAAAACCTTAACATTCTTAAAAATGCTTTCTTTTTTTTTCCCAAAAAGTTCAGATGTTTGTAATACAGGGTCCTGTAAAAACACCTCCCTCATTTTAATAGGTTGTTACAGAAAAACTGAATATGATAGACAAAAATTAGTTTTATTTATGAAAAATACATACTTTGCATTTTTGGATCATTTGATTTTAAACATTATATCTGCTAAATGACGTCCTCCATTGTTGATACACTGACGAAGTCTATCCCGAAAGTTCTCCATACACCTTCGTGTCATTTCTCTTGGAATGGCTGCCACTTCTTGCGTAATGGCCTAGTTAAGTGCTTGAAGTGTTGTGGAACGATGTTTGTACACTAGAGGCTTTAAGTGTCCCCAAAGAAAAAACGCACAAGGCGATTAATCAGGCGACCTAGAGGGCCATGCCATGTCTCCTCACAGAGAGACAAGATGACCAAGAACCAACTCGTTCAACATTTCCATAGAACGCCAAGAGGTGTGCGATGTTGCTCTGTCTTGCTGGAACCACAGTTGTTGATCTCCATGAACTGCAATTAACTGGTTTAGCCTAGGTTGGAGGAAGGTCTCTACCATGTGACAATAACGGTTTGAGTTAACTGTTACCGTGTGGCCATCTTCTTCGAAAAAATATGGTCCCCACACAAAAGATTCGGCAACGGTGCATCAAACTGTCACATGAGGGCTGTGCAGTGGTATGAGGGTTTTCTGCAGCCCTGTAGTGGAAATTCTGTTTGTTTACAGTTCCTGATAAGTGGAAATGGGCCTCATCCAAAGAAATAAAGTTCCAGGTGGAATGTATTGAGGAATTTCCTCACATGCAGCTCCGCAAGTTTCAAACTCTCTTTCACTTAATTCCTGTGTAACCATGATTTTGAAGGGATGCATATGAAGTTCTCTATGAAAAATTCTTCTTACACTCCTATCAGATAATGCAAGGGCAGCTGCATGTTTAAGTGCTGAACGCACTGGCGATTGTTGTACAGACACACTCACACGTGCCACAATTCCCGGCGTTATTGCAGTCTGAGGATGACCAGTAGGTTTTCTTTTCAGTGCTTAACTTGTATTTCTAAAGTTAGACACCCACAGTTGAATAGTTTTCCTATCAGGGGTCATGTCGACCAAGTTCGAAACGTCTCCGAAACGATCGCTGAGTACTAATCACAGAACCACCATTACGAATAAATGTCTCCACAACAAACGCACGATGCTCACCAAGCCAAGCCATGGCGCACACTGAAAATGGCAACAACAATGCTTTCAAACAAAACACACTTCACGTCAATATCCTCACAACAACTCGCTATGTCAATTTCGGGACTTTTTTTGCTGTACCCTGTATTAATGGATCAAACTGCTGTGGTCATCAGTCTCTAGGCTTGAACTACTTAGACTAACTTAAACAGAGAAATACACAAACACCCATGCCCAACTGAGGACTTGAACCTCCAGCGGGAGTGGCCATGCTGTCTGGAACATGGTACCCCAAACCACACAGCACCCTCATAATTTTTATTTATTATTATTATTATTATTATTATTATTATTACAGGTATGGCAACTGTGGATAGGGTTCTAGATTATAATGTTACGCCATCATCCTCTATTCTACTCCAGACATCAGTCATGAAGAACAGACGAGTGTTCGAGCTGCAACCATAGTAAAAAAATCATTCAGTTTTTAGTAGTGAAAGAGACAACTGGAGAAGGACTGACAAAAGTTTTAATAGAGATACTGGATGAAACAATTTAACCCGCGAGCACTCACACTGTGAGCATTTTGCTCACAGTAATTTTAAAACAATCGGCATTTTACCAATTTTAAATAATCAAATTTGTGTGTTTTCTTATAAACGCAAATAGAAATACTTATTTAGACATATTAAATACCTTACAAACTGTTCTTTGAGTGCCAGAAAAATGCTGTACACACGATCGATCGCGTAACTTTTAAAGGCGCAAGTTCCCGTGGGTTAAACATCATGGATTGCTTCCACAAAAACCTCTACACTGAGCACTACCTTGTCAATAATTATTTATTAAATTTGTGAATTAGCAGAAAAGGAAGAAAAAATCTACTGAATTGAAAAACGATGTTCCTTTTAAATATGTATTATTTAAAAAAATCTTGGGAAAACATTTACTTCAAGGCTCTACACATGACTATCGTAAACTACTATTACAACAATTCTTGGCATGTAAAAAAAGAACAAAGAATACTGTGGTAGCGGTATGTTTACTTGTGAGAAAGAAAGGTAATGAAAAACAGAGTCAGATTTGTGTCAACCGTGAATGTGCATTCACTTAATTAGATAAAACAGGAAAAAAACAAGTTTAACATGCAATTGATTTTAACTGACAGGACGAGGAAATAGAGCAGAAACATTCTTTTTAAATTCCCTATTTGCAGAGGCAGCGAGACATTACCATACCAGTATCTATAGTGGCTGTAGTTGTAGTTGCAGAATTTTGTAGCATGACCAGTCGGTGGTTACAGGCAAACATAGCAATCGTCAAAATTACGATTTAAACCTGCCCTACACTGAAATAAGAAACCAAAAAACTCTGCTGAAAAGAATTTCAATTAGTGAAAGACTACGGTGTGCATCCATAGCTACCATAAATCTGACTGTAAACTCATTTCACAGACTGCAAAGAAAATTTTCAAGTTAATGCTAATGACTTTGATTTGCGTGATCCAGAGTGAGGCTCATAACTTAAGGGACTTAACTACGTTGGTCATCAGTCCCTAGGCTTGCAAACTAATTATACTAACGTGTTGTGGAAGGATGCCCTGTTCCTGTAAATGTAAAGAACCGTCCTGGAGTTAGTATTGTTCATCATGGCGTAGTAATATTTGTGTCGAATGAGTTTTCTATTGGTGATGAGGCTCTCCTGTCTTGTCTTGAAGTTATACATGCCGACTACCATATAATTCATTGTTCTACTACCAAAGTCGAGATGGAGTATCCGACGGTTTCGGATATGGAGGCCGAGGAAGAGGTTATTGATGTATCGTCGTCTGATTTGAACATCTTGAACAAAATTTAATTTTGTCATACACCTACCTGACAAATGTCAACTGAAATTGAAATGGAATGGGAATATCAACCATGACAATTTTCATTTATATCATTAATCCTTGCCATTCACATCCTATAATGAAATCTGCATGTCTGCACTGTGGAGGACCCTCAAAGTGAAGCTGATACCCCTTGGTTACTTGACGTTTACAATTATATAATTCTAATGGTATCCTCCATAATGAAATAATTCTTAGTGGCTGAGTGATTTTTGACTTGTCCTCCCATAAGTCGTTGGGATCCTGAGCAGACAAGTTTGAAAAGTTGTTAGGATGACTCAGGCATACATTTAGTGACACATTCATCCATACATCCTACAAATTAATGAAAAGAAAACTTTATAAAGTAATAAGTTAATTCATGCCACATTCATCCTGTCCTTATTCACTACAGAAAAGAAAAATGACTGAACACCATGGAGACAACTCCAAAGTAGAGGCTGTTGAATTTAATGGCTATAATTTTGTCTCCCTGAACATTTAATATCAACTTCAAGCAATGGTGTCATCACTGAAGGAAGAAAACTAGCCCTTGCACTTACTTCAAACTAAGAGATCGAGCAAAAAATTTTACAATCAGTTAGGATGGCCCAGCCTTACATTTATTTCTCCTTTTTACAAGCATCAAGGCTAGAATCTACATTTGCTAGAACTTTACAAACGCGTTTACAGTAAATTTATAATACTTTGTCCAAAATGTACATACATTCACAAAACAATATCTATGCTACACTGATACATCTAACTCAATAGACGTAATCAAAAATATTAATACATAGACATTCACATAAAAGTAGAAAATACATATGGTATACAATACTAAAAGTAGCAAGTATATTCAAAGATTAAACAGACAAAATACACACATTACATACAAGAACACACATGATACAACATCTGATATTTTTAAATTAAATGAGTTTGGGGGTTGTCCACACAAAACAAAAATATGAAATGATTATACATTGATCATAGTCCAAGGAAAAATACAAAAAAAAAAAAAAAAAAAAAAAAAAAAAAAAATTAAAAAAAAAACAGTTTTTCTTTTCATTGGTATCTTGTTCCAGTCACGTCTCTGAAAAAAAAAAAAAAATTACACTCGATGTTCTCTGAACCACTATGGACCTAGATATAACGTTTGCTACTAAGCACTGTTTTTGATAAATATCGTCATTCAGCACTCACGCTATTCACAAGGGGGGCTTGAACATGAATGATGTTGGCCTTCCTATACTGTACAAGGCTACTGGTTTGACATCAGCTGACCTCATGTTGATGTGGTTGTCAGGTGGGTGGAAAATGACCGGTTGACCAGCTTACACCTCACAGGATGGCTTGTGCTCTGGCCCTGTTCTTGTGACATGTCGATAGTGACAGTGGTGCAGGACTGCATGCGACTTGGCCTCTTCTTTTAGTGTCGACATACCACTTGTACAGTTGCCTATGCAGTCTGATGACATTGCTGTGTCATGTGCCCAACATTGAGAGACCTCAAATATCTCAGCTTGACAGGTGGGTGGAAACATCTTCGGTCAACAGTACCACCTTGTATCTGGTGTGACTGTTTGCACTCTGGCCCTCTTCTTGTGATGTGGCCATTGCAACTGTGGTCCAGGACTGTGGGTGTACCACTGTATGTGCCCTGACCTCTTCTTTTTGAGATGTCAGAACGACTCAGTGCAGGACAGCAAACGAATTGGTTTTATCTTTTTTTGTTGTCAGATTGCCTGTGCAGTCGCCCTGCTGTCAGTATCACTGTGAATTGTGCTCGACATGGTGCAACCTCACTCTGTGGTGCGTATGGCCTCTGGACAGGATTTAACATGTGTCCTCGTCACTCCAAATGTCCTGTCATTGTGTGGTGTATGCCCTGCACCAGGGCAGTGCGTAGTGAGCAGGCCACCCTCACTTACCTCTGTCGTGAACACATGTGAGCTTGTCAGCCATCCCTCCTTAGCATGCAGCCGGAACTTCCCCTCAGAGCGGAATGCCTGTACCTGGAAGTCGCCTGTGGCGACATGCCCGCTTTCACTCTTGGTGAGTGATGTGACAGGCAGCTGGTCCGCCAATGCTGTGTAGAAATAACTGCTATTATTTGACTAGCAATCAAGGCAGACCCTTCATCTCACCTAACACTACAGTAAATGTTTTACATTAATATATACACTGCTGTTCTTGCAACAGTATTACAATGTCATTTTTGGTTTATAGAAAATTTTTGGGGTTAGTAATCTTAATCTTAAATTACATTTCTTACAGTTACAATATAATTACTAATTTGAAAGAGCAAGTTTGCAGTCTAAGTGATGCTGGATAGTGGAGTTGGAAACAGGAAAAAGTAGCTCTTATTCAGATGCGTTCTTTCTATGACAGTAAAAACAATGTTAGATTAACTATTCCTTCCACTGTCTTTCATCAATCTTACTAAAGGTTAATCTAGTCATAGGTTTTTATGCAAAAACCATTGATGCAATTATAACAAAAGTAACAAATAAGTGAGTTACTGACCTTGTTTCCAAATTGTTCAAATGTTTGTGAAGATTAAGGGACTTAACTATGGGGTCATCAGTCCCTAAACTTACAAACTACTTATGAACTAGCTACAACTAAGGACGGCACAAATATCCATGCCCGAGGGGGGATTCGAACCTTGTTTCCTTTTTCCATTAGGTGCCTCTTTTTATAATGGTTTTTTGATGGCAGTCAAACTACGATCACTCGTTTCACCAACATCTTTGCAGTTGATTTCTATATTTTTTTTCATTATCATCATAAATTCAATTTTTTTCCACTTTGGTTCGGTTCCACCACTGCTACTTGGAGCTGCCATGGAGGGCTGTGTGAATTTTATGAGAAACTAGTCAATTTTTTGCCCGCTCGGAACACAGTGCAAAGAAACAATAACGATGACCACACTCAGACAACTGACCGAAACTAGCGTAAACGTGCACCTATGGGCCAGCTGATGCCTCGTCCCCCTCTTTCACCTGCATCTGCCTCTTCCACAGTGCAGGTGATTTCTCGATTACTATAATATTACCAGAATTTTTTTTTTTTTTTTTTTTTTTTTTTTTTTTTTTTTTTTTTTTTTTTTTTTTTTTTCTTGTAAAGGGGGTCGCGCAATCGAAAAGGTTGAAAAACACTGCTCAATTGTATTCAGTTTCAGATATCCGACCTCAATTTTGAAAGAAAACTCAATGGAAAAAATAACTAAATCGTCATGTAACATTTGAAGTTTACAGCTAAAACAAAGTATAATAATAAAATAAAGATTAACAAGACAAATTTGCGTGCAATCGATATAATCGGGTACTACAACATGAAAATCGCATGACGAAAATAGGTCAATTTCTGCTATTAACAGACGACCGTTTCGTCAAAACTTTCTTTTCGAGAAAGCTTGACGTGACATGACGTGACGTGACGGTCCGGAGATGGACAGCGCGAAGGCCACCATTGGAAATACATTGTGGAATGTTCTGACGGAACGTGACGTGATGGATAGTGTGAACTGGCCTTGTTACAGCAGTTAGTTTCATACAAATACTCCGACGTGTTAAATCATGTATAAACAGAAATATTTTTTCTATAATTTTCTGATTAAATATACATATATTAATTCACAATTTGCGAGAACTTCCGACTTTAGCTGCTCTTCTTCACTTGGTCTACCATTTTGTAACATATGAAAATGTGTGCTGGATCGGGACTCGAACCCGGGTCTCCCGCTTTTCGCGAGCGGTCGTCTTAACCACTCGGCCACCTGGACACGCTCTCCGACCAGACCCAAACTTCCATATGTTACTGTTGTCTACTTCCCTTGGTGCTCGCACGCTTTTAGCGTGATTCTAGCGACGGGGAGAGACATAATACACCATCTTTAGCCTGTCTTGGCTGTCATATTTACCATGATACGTCTGTTCTTAATGAACAGACGTTGCTGATGGTCCGCAGCTATAAAGGTTAAATATACATATATTAGTTCGCAATTTGCGAGAATTTATGACTTTAGCGGCTCTTCTTCAGTTGGTCTATCATTTTGTAACATTTGAAAATTTGTTTGGGTCTGGCCGCGTAGCGTGTCCGGTTGGCCGAGTGGTTAAGGCGACCGCTCGCGAAAAACGGGAGACCCGGGTTCGAGTACCGGTCCGGCACAAATTATCATATGTTACAGAATGATAGACCAACTGGAGAAGAGCAGCTAAAAGTCAGAAATTCTCGCAAATTGCGAATTAATATATGTATATTAAACACTTATAGCTGCAGACCATCCTTAAGAACAGACGTATCATTGTAATTTTCTGTTTAATGTATAAGA
This sequence comes from Locusta migratoria, assembly GCA_026315105.1. Taxonomy (NCBI): domain Eukaryota; kingdom Metazoa; phylum Arthropoda; class Insecta; order Orthoptera; family Acrididae; genus Locusta; species Locusta migratoria. The sequence goes on along the minus strand of CM048755.1, from coordinate 660,860,634 downwards.
AATATGTCCTTTTACAAGTTCACAACGAATTTTTTTTTTTTTTTTTTTAAATAACAAACTCAGTGTCAGCAGCAGGATCAATCAATCATAATTTCTCTATGAAAGAATTGTCTCTGTCACTAAATTCTTTTCTTTTCACGCTTCTTAAAAAAGTAGACTTCGATAAATATCCGTATTTCGGCGGTTATTCTTCTAGAGCACTGATGTGTGTCATCTATTCTTATTCACCGTGCACACACACAACAATAAAAGTGTAGACTGACTCAAATTTGCAGGGATCTCATATCGACATGTTCCATCTAGTCTGCACAGTTGTGAGTTGCATCCACAGATTTGAACAATTTTGTTCAAACTTCCAACTCAACATTGAGTTTTGCGCATATCCTATACCTGCTCAAATATGCTGTCGACAGATGATTGCGTGTGGAGCGATGGTGTGAAGAATGCATTTTCGACTTCAGAGTTCAAAATTCGAAAGAACCGCGAAACGCACAAGAAGAAAATTAATCAAATTGAGAATATTCGTGTGACGAAAACGAAACGTCAATGAGCTGTGTCCACGGTGCGTAATTCCATTCATAATTTGCTGTTCATTAACCCATTTCTTACCAGCGTTGCGTACACGCAACACGAAATTTAGCCTTACAAAATGCAGTCGAAATGGACTTACTATACAAAACTCACCAGGCAAGTATTAAAGCCTTTTATGTTAAAGCCCATGGTGAGTTTTGTATAGTAAGTCCATTTTGACTGCATTTTGTAAGGCTAAATTTCGTGTTGCGTGTACCCAACGCTGGGAAGAAATGGGTTAAAACAACATCAAGTAAAATGGTAGTACCCTACTACGTTCCATTCAAGTAACTTCCTACGTTATAATTCATCGAAAAGACATGAAATTGTACTGCAGAATGAAATATCGTCATTTGTCTACATACCGTTTGGTATTTCAAAGAATAGTAGATGATAAAGAAAGTAATGCAATTTCCGTCAGGTTTTTACTGCTGTGTATGTACAAGCGTTAGGTGACAGGAATATCGGATTGAGCAGGGTAGTAGCGCATCACGTGACTCACCACAACCGGACGTGGCCTACCGAAGCAGGTTTTATTTACCATTGTGCTCGGTGCTTTTGGTGCGTACTTGTTCCCTAACTTAAATAAATAAACCGAAAAAGTGAAGAATCGATTCAGAGAAAACATTGGAAGACTTAAGGGAATTCTGAAAACACGTAAGATTAAGAAATTTTCCAAGTTCAATGTGCATCAGAAGCCAAAAGCATTTTTAGATGTTAAGCATTCCATAAGTATTGGACCGTATCAAGGCTGTATACTGTTTCGTTTAGTGCACTAATGGGAAATGTTACTTAGTGCGAATTAATTCCCTGTTTTTTTGCGTTGGGAAATTTTTTGCCGTTTAGTAGGGAATTCGATTTGCTTTCGAACAGGGTTGCCAACCGTACGATCTGAATCTGACATGTACGATAATTTAATATGGTGTACTAGCGTACGATCCACACTTTGGATCGTATGTCTGTTGAACTATCTTATAAAAGTCAACTCTTGAGATTTCATGTTTGTTATTGTTTTAATTTTTATGGTTTATTTAATTTTTTACAGTTACTTTTACAAATATGATTTTGGGTAACATGCTTGCCAGTCTGTAGAGCGGTTTTATTTCCCAACTAACAACATTGGTTTGGTAGCATTTTACCGTGAGCGGTACTAATAAGTTAAAGCGAGCCGCGGTGGCCAAGCCGTCTGCGGCGCGCCAGTCACGGTCTGCACGGCCGCTACGGTCGGGGGTTTGAATCCCCCCTCGGGCATTAATATTTGTGCCGTCCTTAGTATTAGCTAGTTCATAAGTAGTTTGTAAGTTTAGGGACTGATGACCCCATAGCAAAGTCCCATAAGCTCTACAAACATTTGAACATTTGAATACGTTAACATGTTGACTTTGCTGAGGAGTGAGGAATGGGATGTTAATAAGGTTAATAAGGTAGTGAAAAATGGAAACAGAAGATTGTGATAGTGCTCCTATGACATATGGGAGGCTAAAACCAAAAAGAAAAAGAAAAAAAAGAGGGATAAAAAAATCCAGCAAACGAATCCTGAATATAAGGGTTGGTTGTGCACTGATGAATATAAAACTGAAAGGGATAGATGTATGATCTGTATCGTAACTTTTGTGCTTGAATTGAGCTGTGTTAGAAAGCATTCTAAAACTAAAAATCGCGTCAAAGCAAAAAATTAAAATAAAAGTGTTTTCTGTTTTTCAGTTTTCCACCTGGGTAATCAATTGACGAAATAAGTCTCTTAGAGTTTCTAAAAGATAAGTAGAATTAGAATCTGGAGATGTTGACGGAAAATGATCTGAAACGCTTATTCTGATGTGCATGCGCGGACGTAGATAGAGGGAGGGGGGGTTTAAACTGGTCACCCGAGCTACGATATGTTTTCTTCTCTCCTCGCTCTAGAAAGGAAAACTGAATATGCAACTACGTGTATGTATGATCCTCTGACGAAATTTACAATAATTTTGATGCCATTGTGCGATCCGATAACTTTAAAGGGTTGGTAACACTGCTTTCGAAAGACGAAGTGACAAATTTCGTAGCCTGTGGCGAGGAACAGTGCGAGGGACTTGTGTGGAAAACTAAAAGCTGTGATTACCCCTTGCGGTTTTGTTTGCAGGTGCAGGAAGAGAACGAGAGTAACTAATTTACTTGTCGGACAAAATTACATACAAGAACCTGTCAACCATAGAGCAGAAACAGCATTAATTATTTACTTCATGGTCAGCGCAAAAATGTATGCTCGTGTTTCTATAGGATTCGGTTTTCAAATAATATTAGCTGAATCCTACAGAATTACGATAATACTTTTTGGTGCTGAACATGACGTAAATAATTGATGCTGTTACTGCTCAATGGTTGTCAGGTTCTTGTATATACCCTTGGCCGCTCAGTAGCTAGCACACAGAATTCTCTACAAAGCGGCAAACAATTTTCCAGTTCACTCAAACCGGGGATTAACTCAGACCAAGTAAGAGTGTATGTAAGCTGAAAATGACGGGAAAATACAAGGCACTACACCGTCTCATATTCAAACACAGAACAACGATAGTCTATCAATATCTACGTCGCGGAAATGAGCTGAACATATACAGCTGTATTTAGACGAAGTGCTAGCTTCACTTTTACGCGTGCAGGTTGTCTCCGTTTATTGTACCCTCCTTCGTATGAACACCGACGCTTCCATACAACGATATGCAGCTTCCGGTTTCGATGTGCCACGTGATACATATGTACCTTGCTCAATTCGATATTCCTGCGACCCAAGCGTTAGGTCTACGTTTGGCGATCCGTCGACCGATGTGAATGAACATGGTCTAATACTTCGCGCTCTTTACTTGCGTAATGCACTGGGCGCCCGTCATGCTGAAAACGCATATGTAGCCGAACGTCCAGGGCAATATCATGGAGTAATATTGGTAGTTCCTGTTCCAAAAACGTACCATATTTACGTCCATTCAACATGTCATAAATACAATAGGGTCCAGTGAATTTGTTGTCTATGATGCCACACCATACGTTAACCGACCAAGGGCATTGACGGTCGACTTTGCCGTAACCAGTGGGAATTCTCTACTACAGGAATGCATGTTATGGCAGTTAATGCTATCATGATTTGTGAAGCTAGACTCATCAGTAAACAGTAGGTCTACCTCAGCAAGCAATTTGGGGGTCATTCGCATTTGTTGAAGTGTCCATTCACAAAACACTATCTGGTTATGGAAAACATCTCCATGCATTTCCTGATTCAGTGACACGTGCTACGGATGGTGCCTATGATGATACAATATTTTGCAAATACTATGGATGGACATACTAGAATTAAGTTGTAATTGCACAACACTTACCTGTGGATTGTGGTGTACTGCTGCTAGTACTACTGTTTCATTAACTTTTCCTGTAACTCATTTTCTTCGTTTCTGTACACTGCCACTATACATGAAGCCGTCCACAACTTTGTAATATAACAAACTAGAGCGAACATTCTCTTGAAAGCACTCGGCATACATGGCAACAGCACCATTTCTCTTACATTCACTGTAAGTCAGGATCACTGGGGGGGAAAAAAAGGTCAAATGTTTGGAAATTTATCGGACTCAGCTGCTAGGTTGTTAGTTTGTAGCTCACAAACTACTTAAACTAAGGTAAACTAACCTAAGTACAACACAAACACTCATGCCCGAGGGGGGATTCGAACCCCGACAGCGAACGACCACGCGTACTGCAGCATGGCGTCCCAGTACACATGGCTCAGGATCATTTCAGTTTTTTTTCCTTGTGTTTGCGATGTGCATCATCTAGTCCCACATATTATCTTCAAATGATAGGTAGGTGTGCACTATAGCTTATACATAGTGCTTAGAGTTGATTTCTGTTCTACGCCTGCTAGATTCACGAGTTCTGGTCACAATGTACTACATGTTATGATACGTAGTAGTTTGCTACATGGCCACAGTGAGGAATCACATAATCTCATGTTCGATATGTCAGAGGGATACAAATGTGTCAGAAAGATAATACACTGTGTCACATGATCAAGAGTGTGAACATAGGAGTTGCAGTTGATGTGTTAGGCCCCTAGGTCGCTAGATCTGAACCTGATCAAACACATCTGAGATGTAATTGAATGTGGTGTCAGAGTTAATTGATCTCCTCCCCATAATTTATGGGAATTAGTTGACTTTTGTGAGCAGATGTGGTGTCAACATCCTCCAATGATCTACCAAGAAAAGGAAGGAAGATTAGAGTTTAATATTCTGTAAACCCACCAGGGCCTCACTTACGTCCATGCCAAGATGTGTCCCTGCTGTTACCTGTGCCAAAGGTGATCATATCAGCTATTACATACGTGGTCATAATGTCCCGATTGTTCAGTGTAAAAAGAAAGAGCCTTTATTATATGATTACAAAATTTCATAATAATCACTGGAAACATTTACTCCCAAGAAATATCTAGGAGTATACTGTTAGAAGTGGAATGACTACATGAAACTGATCATGATTATGCCAGATGCCAGACTGAGATTTATTGGAAGAATACTCAGGAATTGAGATCAAAGTTGAAGTGTGACTGTTACGTTATCTGCATGCGTGTAGCAAATCTAGGAGGAATCAAGTTAGTGGCTGGGTTATTTTACCAGCCATCTGGTTCCATAGACACAGTTCTAGGAGCATCTAAGGATGATACTAAAGATACATGGACCATGTAGTAGTAGTTGGGGGTACCTGTAACCTACCTGGTATATACTAGGATATCTATGGTTCATTGCAGGTGGTACGCAGAAGCAGTGCGGTGAACTGCTATTGAACATATTTTCTGAAAACTTTCTCAAGCAGCTACATTGATGACCCAAATGTACTGTAATCCAGAAAGTAAGTACGTTTTTGGGAAAAAATATAGTAAACATATTTTTAAAAATTGCTGTCACAAGAAAGAGCATATTTTTAAGCTACTTTTCGAAGTTGTAGTCACCATTGTTGAGGTACTTGATGTAGCAGTCGATCAACTGATCTAATCGTACCTCACAGATTAATGCCGCCAGTGTTGAGAACCATTGCTGCATGTTGAATTTCTCCCAAGAGGTGAAACCATCGGTGCAGACTTTGAAAAATCTTTGACCTTCGATACAGAAAAAAAGGAAAGGGAAACTAAGCAGAGGAATTGTTCTGCTTAACAATAATGCTTGACCGTACACTGTAGGTGACACACAGATTCTTGAAACTTCCTAGTAGATTAAAATTGTATGATGGTACCAGGATTTGAACCTGGGACCTTTGCCTTTCGTGGGCAAGCGCTCTAACGACTGAGCAATCCCGGCACACTTCATAGTCCATCCTCACAACTTTACTTCTGCCAGTATCTAGCCTGCAGTTTGCATGGGAGCAGTTCGACCACCCACGATACAGCCCTGACCTGGCACCATTGGAGTATCACTTGTTCTTGCACCTAAAGTGGGAACTTGACAGAAAACGTTTCCAAAAGACAACAAAGTTAAACTCAGTGTGCAGCAATGGTTCTACTGACTAGCGGCATTGTTCTATGAGGTACAACTAGATAAATTCATTGACCACTATGGCAGGTGCCTTAACAATGCTGGAAACTATGTGGAAAAGTAGTTTAAGATATGCTCTTTCTTGTGACAATAATTAAAAACAAAATTTGTTTACTATATTTTTTCCAGAATGGTACTTACTTTCTGGATATGCCTCAAATTTTAGGCCAGACCTTATAAATGATGGCAGTGTTTTTATAGCTGATAAACAATTGTTAATATCTTACTTAAACAACAAATGGACACTGTTTGGTCTGGTATGATGAACATAAAGGAATTATAGGCAAGACATTATAAAACAAGAGCTGGAGGATTATGTTCCAACTAAGGGGATTGGTGATGGAAATATGCTAAAGAAGAAAAGACAATTACACTCTCTAAGTGGATTAATGATGGAAAAGAGCTGCCACGGTTTAATAATAATATTTGGAATATGCAAAGGAAAAAGAAATACAGTTGTACTTTCGGCTAAAAATAAAAGAACAAGCAAACGAAGACAGGCAAAAGTTCCTAGAGGTTCACATATCTGTAAAAATATTAATGTATAGAAACTACTTCTACAATCAACGTCGTACCTCAGCATAAGATCTTGTACAGAACCCAAGAAAATTCTTGTCCTATGTAAAATCAATAAGTGGTTGGAGATTTCTATCCATTCACTCATTTATCCATTTGGGGTGGAGACAGGAGACAGCAAAACAGTAGCTGTAGTTTTAAATTTCGCATTTAAGTAATTGTTCACACAGGCTGATCAAACAATCCTTTGACCATTGCACATACTTCCGAATGGAGGAAATAAGCATCCCTCTTATAGAGAAGCAACTGAGAAGATGAAAACAAATAAGTCACCAAGCCTGGAGGAATCCCACTTCAGGTTTACAAAGAATACTCTATGACATTACTCCCTTACTTAGCTTGCATTTATTACAAATCTTCAGTCTGGTGCAAAGTAGGCCTACCTAGTGACTGGAAATGAAATACAGTTGAGTCCTGTTTATAAGAAAGGCAAAAGAACAGACCAACTTAATTACGTACCAAAACCATTAACATCAGTTTGTTTCAGAAATCTTGAATATATTCTCAGTTCGAATATAATAAATTTCTTTGTGGTGGAAAAGCGTCTGTCCTGAAATCAGTGTGGCTTTAGAAATCATCACTCATGTAAAACTCAGCTTGCTTCTTCTTACATGATATCTTGCGAGTCATGGACAAAGAGCAGCAAGTAGATTGCATGTTCATCGATTTTGAAAGCCAGTGCTGCACTGCAGACTTCTAATGAAGGTACGAGCATACAGAATAGGTAAGTAATAAATCCCAACATGTTGTTCTTGACGGCACGTGATATTCAGAGACAAGAGTATTGTCAGGAGTGTCCCAGGGAAATGTGAGAGGACCACTACTATTTCCTGTAGCTGACTATCTAGATATCTGTTACTAGTAGCTCTAAGTGTAGAAAGATGTAAGGCGAAATCTAATAATGGAAAGTCCAGGCTGGAATAAACAATATAGTAATAGAACAGTTTGCAACTCACCGCAAAGACGTGACGACAAGCCACTAGAGGTACATAAAAAAAGAGACATACACATACAACACTTTCAGCTATCGGCCATGTCCTTCTTCAGAAATAGGAACATTCACGCAATCACACAGGCACACCACACAGTCACACAACCGTCGTCTACAACTCCCGCACTGTAGATGAGCAGGAAAAACAATCCCCTAATGTTTGAAAACATATGTAATTAACTGCGCGACACAGTCAAATTAATTAAATATCTGGGTATATGAATGAAGAACAATATGAAGTGGAACGAGCATGTAATGACCATTTTGGAGAAGGCAGATGATAGACTGGTTATTTGTGGGGAATTTTGGAAAGATGTGATTCCTATGTAAAGGAGACCATGTATAGGACACTAGTGTGACCTCTTCTTGAATACTGCTCAAGATTTTGGGATCCACACCAGATCATTTTAAAGGAAGACAGAAAAGAAATTCAGATGTGAGTTGCTAGATCTGTTACTGATAGGTTTGAGCAACATGTGAGTGACAGTTTTAGAAATCAAGTTGAAGCTCTTCAAGGACGCTCTTATTATAGAAGCTGCTCACATGTGGGAATCAAGTGCTACACTCTGGTGGAATGACAGAGTAAAGATAGCAATCAAAGAAAGAAATATGTTAAAGTAAAAATTAGACTGGAAAAAACAAAATGTATACAATGACACTGAAATTGAATGTGTGTCTGAGGAATACTGGAACAAGGAGTTGGCTGTTAAAATGCAGATTCAGAAAGAGAAAGATAACTGCTGGGATGACTTCACCTCAAAATTACAGGAAGACTGTCAAGGCAATAAAAAACTACTACCTAAGGTAGTCAAGAATAAAAAATGTGACCACATCAATATTGTCACTCTGGAAACTGAAGGAACATTATTAAGAACAGACTTTGAAATAATGAAGGAAATGAATAACCATATCATGTTGTTGAATGGCGGTGTCAACTTCAGTGGCCGGCCGCGGTGGCCGAGGAGATGAGGCGCTCCAGTCACGGTCTGCATAGCCACTACGGTCGGGGGTTCGAATCCCCCCTCGGGCATGGATATTTGTGCCGTCCTTAGTATAGGGTAGTTGATAAGTAGTTTGTAAGTTTAGGGACTGATGACCTCATAGTTAAGTCCCATAAGCTATACAAACATTTGAACATTTGAAACAACATCAGTGGTGCTAGTAACTGTTCAGTAGAAGAAACAGGAAGTTAAAAACCCATTAACCTGGTTAGAAGTGAAGTCTTCACTGAAAAATATGCAAAACAGAAAGTCTCCAGAGTTTGAGGAGTTACACTCAAATATGATGAAGGCAGCCCGAAGACCTAGCTTATGATGGATCTACATAATCCAGTTAATCATCTGGACAAGCAATAGGATTCCAGATAATTGGATATAAGGACTCATCATTCCACTGTTTAAAAAGAGCAACTACAGTTTCACTCTGCAGCGGAGAGCGCGCTGATATGAAACTTCCTGGCAGATTAAAATTGTGTCCCGGAACCGGGACTCGAACCTGCGACCTTTGCCTTTCACGGGTAAGCACTCTACCAACTGAGTTACCCTGCATGCTTCATGATCTGTCCTCACAAGTTTACTTCTGCTAGTACCTTGCCTCCTACTTTCCAAACTTCTCCTGTGAACCATGCAGAACTAACACTCCTGGAAGAAAGGATATGGTGGAAACATGGCTTAGCCATGGCAGAGGTAAGGTTGTGAGGACGGATCGTGGAGCATACAAGATAGCTCAGTCAGTAGAGTGCTTACCAATGACTGGCAAAGGGCCCAGGTTCGAGTTCCGGTTCCGACACACAACTTAATCTGCCTGGAACTTTCATATCGGCGCACACTCCTCTGCAGAGTGAAAGTTTCATTCTGGAAACATCCCTTAGGCTGTGACTAAGTCATGTCTCCACCATATCCTTTATTCCAGGAGTGCTAGTCTGCATGGTTTGCAGGAGAACTTCTCTGAAGTTTGGAAAGTAGGAGGCGAGGTACTGGCAGAAGTAAAGTTGTGAAGATGGATCATGAAGCCTGTAGTATAGCTCAGTCAGTAGAGTGCTTGCCTGTGAAAGGCAAAGGTCCCATGTTCGAGTACCAGTTCTGGCACACAATTTTAATTTGCCAGAATGTTTCATACATTTGATCTCTTTTTTGCAGTGAACAGTTTGGCAGAGAAATACTGGAAACATGGAAAGAACCTACTGATGGTGTTTGTGGATATTGACATGCCTGTGATAGTGTCTGTCATAACAAGATATGGTGGAAGATATAAAAGTGCTCACCTACTTGACTGACAAGGTGAATATGCTATATTGAACTTGTAATAATAGTGTTCAAATAGGAAATGGTCAATCTGAATAGTTTGAGACAAAGAGGGGAATCCAAGAGGGAAGTGCTGTCACCATTCTTCTTTATCACTGTACTGGACAGTATTCTATAATCTGATAAGGAAACTGCAGATGAGTCAAGATCCTTGGTATTTGCAGATGATGACACAGAAACTGAACAACAAGAGAGACTGACTACTTACAACAGTAAGTTCAAATGGTTTAAACAGAAGATCAGCAAGACTATGACTGTTGAGATTACGATAAAGAAAGAAGAAACAAGTTCAAACATCCATTTGGAGGCAACAAAAATTGAATCAGTTTCTCAATTTGAGTATCTTGAATGTATGTTATCCAATGATGACACCATCAAACAAGAAATTCTAAACGGGACACAGAAAGAACCTAATTGTCAGGCAAGTTTGAAACCTACTCTGGGATACGAAAATACCCCAGACAGCAAAGTTAACTTTGTATTATACTTACATTGCCACAGTACTTGTGCACAGAATGGAAACATGTACATTGTTAAACAAAAGACTATAACAGAATCCAAGCATCAGAAATGAGCTTGAAATGAGGACTGTGAATCAAAGTACTAGGAGTGACAAGATAAGAAATGAGTTACATAGGGAAGAAGCCAGTATAAATATTCCAGATGTCAACCCTGTACCTTTTATTTTGATTTTCAGACATTTGGTGATCTAGAGAAAGACACACTTGGACTTTGATATCAGTCAGATGAGGAGGTGCTAGATTGATTCATTTTCCTGTTTAATGATATTCATATGTACAGTGTGTTAACTGTTAGATGGCAGAGCTCTCCCTAGTCCTGAATCGGTACAAGTCGGTAAACGTTGGGCGGCTCCGGCAGGCAGTCTTCGTTTCGAGGCTGCAGCCAACATTACTGACTGAAAGTGCCGTGGGAGGCAACAATAGACGTCTACTTTCTTATTGTTTGCATACCAGGTTCTGAGTGTTCCGTTTTGTGTAATACGTAACTTAAGCGAGTGATTCCTGTAGTTGGTATCGTTATCAACCATTCTCTTGAGTATGCTGCTTTGTTTCATTTACGATCAACATTTAAAGCGATGTGCGCTACCTGTACTTTCGCGGAAGCAGGCCGCATAGTTTGTGTGTCAGCACTGCAGGACGTAGACGTGGCTTGTCTCCCCCGCTCGCCTCTCTCCCCGCGGCTGCCAGGGTGTGAGGCGGGGCTTGCTTCCTCTGCTCCCCGCTCACCCCTCATAACTCTGCCATCTAACAGTTTACACACTGTAAAAATTCCTGTGATATGTAAGAATGGTATGTTATTTGCATAATCGAGTATCTGTGTTCAGGAACTCCAAGAAAAATTGGGAGTAAAAATTTAAAAAAATGGCTATTTAGTTGCAAAAATTTGAAAATTGACAATAAAAATCTGGAAAAAAGGAAAGAATTATTTTTAACATTTCATTCAGAACATCTTTTTACCAGTAGCAGAAACCACTCTGCACAAAACTATTTGTGGATCATGTGAGATATCATACACATATACACAAGGTAACATATTTTATCCAGGTTTTGGCTACAATTGTAATTTGCATGTGATACAGTAAGATATCTTGCTGTCTCAGTTCTTTACTTCAGGTTTACATGGTGTTTACTAAAAGCGACACACCATGTGGCTACCATGGAAGTAAAAAAGTCATTCTCATTGCCTTCTAATATGATGTGGCCAATACAGTTGCACACCTATGTGGCATTGAAAATATGTGGTTAACAATCAGCTCTTGAGGGATATCTGGTCATTCTTCCATGATTGCAATATCCAGCTCTGCAACCATTGTAGGAGGTGCTGGTCTGGCAGCAATGTGTCTGCAAAGTGCATCCCAGACATACTCATTTGGGTATAAGTGTGGTGAACAAGGTGGCCACTCCATTCGTTCAGTTCCCTCAGCTTCAAGCGTGTTGTCCACCAGTGGAGTTCTGTGGGGACAAGTATTGTCATCTACCTGAAGGGTGGCATCTCCTATGGCACCAGGTTGAACGACCTCGTCTCTTTACCTCTGAGCAGTCAAAGTGCCATTCTGAATGACATAGAGGTCTGTACGTCTGCCAATACTGACTCCTGTCCACACCATTCATCCACCACCATGATATGGTGATGTTTCCTGCACATAAGCAGAACTGCTTCGAGTTCCACGTTCTCTCTAAATGAGGGAACGATAATTGTTCGGTTGAACACAAAATCTTGATTCATCTGTGAACAGAACCTGGCGTCATTCATTATGACTCCAATCCTGATATTCCTCTGTCCATTTTCTGTGGGCTAAACAGTGTTGTGGTTTTAATTGGACACACACCATAGGTCTCCGTACATAAAGACCACATTCCCAAAGGTGATTTCAGAATGTTTGTGTTGATATTGCCTGTCCTGTTGCCGGGAGGGTACACTGCTGCTGAGTTGAATTCAGCATCCTCTCTCAATGGGCTGTTAACTGGAGATAACAGCCATCTGTTGCTGATGTTACCTGTGGATGACCTTGGCCTTGCCTTCTTTTAATGGTTTCTGTTATTTGAAATTGCGTCCAGGTCCTAGAAATTACACTTTGGGACACTCCAATAGCTGTAGCCGACTCCCTTGTATCTGTTCCACTTCCAACTGTCCTTTGGCTCTCCATGCCATAGCTTTGGGTAAGTCACATTATTGTTGCATTGCCCTACCGACTCACTACACTATCTGAACCCAGCTGCCTGTGATTCATTTGTAGAGTAAACAAGCAAACACCAATCCCCTCTGCAGCAACTTTTTGTTATTAGCATTATCTCAGTTTCTTTAATAGGTAATTTTGTTGTCTCCACTCCATAGTGGAGTTCATTCTGCCGATGACAATACTTCAGAACCTAGATATCTCAACTGATCCTCTAATTGTTTTGCCAGTGTTATGACTGCTTTTGTGGGACTCGTCTGTACATAATGACAGTTATGTTTTTGTGGAGAGTGATGACAATGCTGGTAACATTATGTGGATTCCATGGCTTAGCCATGGCAGAAGTAAGTTTGTGAGGACGGATCGTGGAGCGTACGTGATAGCTCAGTCGGTAGAGCGCTTACCCACGACCGGCAAAGGTCCCAGGTTCGAGTCCCGGTTCTGGCACACAATTTCAATCTGCCTGGAACTTTCATATCAGCGCACACTCCTCTGCAGAGTGAAAGTTTCACTCTGGAAACATCCCTTAGGCTGTAGCTAAGCCATGCCTCCACCATATCCTTTATTCCAGAAGTGCTAGTCTGCATGGTTCGCAGGAGAACTTCTGTGAAGTTTGGAAAGTAGAAGGCGAGGTACTGGCAGAAGTAAAGCTGTGAGGATGGATCATGAAGGCTGCAGTATAGCTCAGTCAGTAGAGTGCTTGCCTGTGAAAGGCAAAGGTCCCATGTTCCAGTACCAGGTCTGGCACACAATTTTAATCTGCTCGGATGTTTAATACTTTTGATCTCGTTTTTGCAGTGAGGAGTTTGGCAGACAAATACTGGGAACATGGAAAGAACCTACTGATGGTGTTCGTGCATATTGACATGCCTGTAAGAGTGTCTCTTATAACTAGATACGGTGGAAGATATAAAAGTGCTCACCTACATGACTGACAAGGTGAACTTGTAATAATAGTGGTCAAACAGGAAATGGTCAATCTCAATAGTTTGAGACAAAGAAGGGAGTCCAGGAGGGAAGTGCTGTCACTGTACTGGACAGAATTCTATAATCTGATAAGGAAACTGTAGATGAGTCAAGATGCTTGATATTTGCAGATGATGACACAGAAACTGAACAAGAAGAGAGACTGACTACTTACAATAGTAAGTTTAAAGGGTTTAACCAGAAGATGAAAATGCTGTTTACATTACGTGGATTCCATATGGAACTAATACTACGATTTTACCTCATGTTACATAATAGTTGATAGTGGAAAGCATTTTCAGTAAATTTATCAGTCAAAATAATTTTCAGTATCTATATGTCCTTTCAAGTTGAGTATTTGCACCTTACCAGTTTGCAATGTCACATTTTACAAACTGAATCAAGTATGCCTGTTATGTAGATCAACATGTAGAAAAAAAGCTAGAAGCATTTCTTACTACATCCCAACTCTGTGTAGATAAAACTACTAATTACCAGTACTGGATAGTGTGTGAATTCATTTGTTTTTCATTTGTACCATATAATTAGTGTAAGGAAAATGTTAATTTTAAACATTCACTAGACACTTGTAAAAGTTTTAGGTAATAAACAAGGAACTGTTTCACTGATGGATCTTCTGTTTCACAAATTAAAGCCCCAATTGATGGGAGTCATCTGATCAAACACTGCCAAGGTTTTATTGACTCTGCTTGTAACTTAAAAAAAAAAATCATTGTCTACAGTGGAACTGTTGACATGAACTGGAAGTAATCAAAAAGTTTGTGACATGATGCATTTTCGTACAGTTTATGGCTGGTTTGTACCATATTGAATACAAGCAAAGAAGCATCACCTTAAGAGATTTCTCTCTGGTGCACCCAGCAGACCCAGCGCAGGACTTTCAACTGGACATCTCTTCAGTGTTTTTAACCTACCCCAATTATCTACATGTAAAAAATGGACTTAGAATATAAAAAAAATTCAAATGTTTGTAAAGCTTATGGGACTTAACTACGGGGTCATCAGTCCCTAAACTTACAAACTACTTATGAACTACTTACGAACTAGGACGGCACAAATATCCATGCCCGAGGGGGGATTCGAACCCCCGACCGTAGTGGCCGTGCGGACCGTGACTGAAGCGCCTCAGTCCCCTCGGCCACCGCGGCCGGCGAGAATATAACTTGTAGTCCAATCCACTTGTAGTTTTGCTGCTCCAATCATTGTTGAGAGGTGAGTGATAGGTTAAAATTCAAAGTAAAACATTTGTGGTCTAAACAGATTTCAATCCCCTGTCATGTTAGTTCCAAGATATGTGTATTAGCACTAGAACACCAAGCCGAACATAACGTATGTCAGTGATAGCTTCTTTTCAGATTATGATGGTTTTGGGCTTAGT
Organism: Locusta migratoria; assembly: GCA_026315105.1. NCBI lineage: Eukaryota > Metazoa > Arthropoda > Insecta > Orthoptera > Acrididae > Locusta > Locusta migratoria. The sequence goes on along the minus strand of CM048755.1, from coordinate 660,845,579 downwards.
TTTCTGTTTATAAATTTCCCCCTTAGGTAGTGAGAAGCCAGAGTAAAACGTTAGCCACTATACATGAAAATTTTTGGACAAATGCTAAGGAAAGCTAGAGCTACATTTCAGTTTTAAGTGCTCACACATTTTGTGCTCCCATAGAAGTTGAGATAATTAAATTCTTCGTTTCCTGCTCCATGTTGCATACTTCATGAAGAACAGTGTGTTTGGCATTCTAAATAATTTTCAACAAATGTCAAAGATTTGCTTTATGAGTAACATGATAGTGTTGTATCCTTCATGTTGATTACTAGCTCTAAAACTAATAATGCAGTGTTTGTAGGCAGTGCTAGTTGTTTTGTGTTCTTTTCTGTTCACAATAGTGTAAATGTTGCAAGCAAGATAGTAGTGAATGGTGGTGAATTTTCTGGTAATGCTCATTTGCTTGTGTTAGCTTCTATTTGCTCCATCGTAAACAATGGTCTGTTTGCATAAATTGGTGTTTGTGTACCCCTGATGTTTTTGCGGTGTGGCACTATTGAGTGTCATAGTTGCTTCTTACCATTCACCAACTTGTGTGCTAGGCAAGCAGGTTTGTATAAAAAAAGGTTATAAGCTGCTGTTTTAAAGGGTAAAAATGTGTACCTTCAACTTTTTAAAATGCTTAGAGGTGCTCTTAACAGCTAAAATTTTGGCAGTGCATTTCTTTTTTTGTGTAAGAAATGCAGAGTATGGTAGCTTTTTTTACGTGTTTGATTGTACCATTCTGTTGTGTTTCTTTGATGCTGCTGTTTCCTTTTAGGTGACAATGTTGTCAAGTATCTTCTTCTCTATGACTGTCAGTTTGTTGACTTCTTTTATTATGTGAATACTGCACTGTCTACAGGTTGTTGATACTTATAATTGTGTAAGTGATAACACTGAATTTCATCCTGAAGTAGTGATGGTGTTGTTGCCAAGCAATGGAGAACAAACTTTGCTGTTTGATACTTACATCTTTCTGATTTATGTTTTTTTAATTTTTTATTTATTTCATACAGAAACCAGTATGTTCATGGTGTTGTCTTATAATATGCACTATACTGACAAAAAAAGGTTCCTTTGGATGTTGGCTGCAACTTTCTCTTTTTGTGGCTTGAAAAATCATCCATGCTATGATACCATTCCCAAGAACTGTTCCTCTGGATATTTTGTAGGTGTATATCATCATTATCCATGTGGATGCAATTATTTTTAGTAAGATCCACTTTTATGTGTCTTTTGATATTGTGTCACACAGGATATACAGTAGCTCCATCAAACCTTGCCTGTTTATGATGCTTTGCTGGAGATATCCCCCATAGAACTACTTCCACAGTGATCTTACTCAGCTCTATGCACCACTTGCCATTTCAGCCATGAGTAATAATGACAACTCTTTGCTTAAATCCATGACAATTGATATATTTTTGGTTTACTTTTCATCAAAGCATATCTCTTCTAGTAGTCACCATAGCATCATCTTTGGTTTTAATGTACCAAAAGAGACTCATTATTAACATTGAAATGTCACAGGTTCATATTCATCACATCACCTAAGATAACTTTTTTTCCAAAAGGGAATTATTCAGGTTTCTAATTTAAATCGAACTGTGACAGGATGGCATGTGTCATTGTTTCTGTTTGGTAGTCAAGGTGTGGGGTACAAACATTATACATACTTTCCTCTTCTTCAAAACGTATGGGAGAGTGTCTTAAAAAACTTGATTTTGAATTTACAGTTCTTCTCTGTGTTCTGAGTGAGACATTATGATTGCTTTTCAAAAGATTACTCATTTTCACGATACTAACATCAGATGAACTGGAGATGGGATGCACTGGCCTCTCATTCTTCTCAAATGGCACCCGCTCATCTTTAAAACAATTACATGTCTAATTCAATGAACTTTAACATTTCATGCTTCCTGTTACATAATGTACCTAAGGCACTCCTGGTCAATTTGTTATAGTATACAGTCTAGATGATTGTTAATTGCCCTGTTTTAATAAAACGGCTACATTTTAGAAGTTGGAATCACAAATACATGAATCAGTCCTCTGATTCTGGCACTAGTTATTTGGAAAATCATTTACTAGCCTAAATTTGTTGGTAACAGATACATTAGATTTCTGTTCGTGAAAAATAAAAATAAATAATATAAAAAAGTGTTTTTAAACTATCATTCTTCATTTCGTTCTTCTATCAGGTCATTTTATATGCTCATTCAAAGTATTTTTATTGCATTACATGGAGTAAGTATGTGTACAAGTCGTAGTGTGGCCGCTTAATATAGGCAGCAGTGGCTGAAGTGTTGCAATGCAAATGCGTGGCTGAGGTTAAAATTCTCTTCTGAACTCCCTGGAGGCAGCACATGTGCGTTCCCGTGGCAGGGAGGGCCGAGGGGAAATGCTGCTTTTAACATTGGCGTTGGAGCTGGTAGAGACACCAGCTCCTGGCTATTCTAGCTCTAGCGGTTTCCTATGAATGGTCCCGAAGCAAGAGGTGCAATGGAGCTACTGTGAACCTTCTCTTGTGCATGCGCAAATCCTCCATGAAGTCAACATCCACCCTTTGTAGTTGTTTTTGGCCCGTTGAAGATTCATCATAAACACGTTATATTTGGTAAAATATCTTATAACTATAAATTAGAAACGCATCAACTGTAAAAGTCTTCAGAAGATCTGATCATGAGTAATAATGAAGTCACTAATCTCCACTTAGCAAGAATAGCCATGTGGTTAGCGACATTGCACTTGACTGTTGCAGGTAGTGGGTTCGAGACTGACTGCAAGCAACTTTATTAAACCCATTTTTGTTCTTAACAGATACGGGAACAACAATGACTTTTGTATTGTTAATTGCCACGTATCTTTGGACGTTTTAGCAAATGTATCGCGATTTGAAGGGTAAATGACAGCTATACTCTTTGTTGTAACAAATATTTAACTATTTGAAAAGATGCAGGGGAGAGCAGCCTTTGTGCATGCGTAAGGTTAGGAGGGGATGTTGTTTACTGCATCATGTGACCTGAAGGTTTATTTTTATTTATTTATTATTTATTTGTTCCGTAGATCCATATTGAGGGGACCCTCGTGGATGTGGAACATGTCAAGAAACAAAATTTACAAGTTGAATAACAGATAATACTAATAATATAAATACAAATACATACACTTATAAATACAGGGACATAATTTTTTAAGTTTTTTTTTCTGATAATATAATAATACTAATACAGTATGAGTGCATGCATCATTTGGCACAATTTAGAAATTCACTAATGGAGTAGAAGGAGTTGGCCACTAGAAAGTCTTTTAGGTTCCTCTTAAACTGATCTTTATTTGTAGCTAAATTTTTTATACTTGATGGTAAATTATTGAAAATGTGTGTTCCTGAGTAGTGGACCCCTTTTTGAACTAAAGTAAGTGCTTTTAAATCCTTGTGTAGATCATTTTTATTTCTAGTATTGTATGTATGAACTGAGCTGTTTGTTGGGAAAAGGGATATATTATTTATGACAAATTTCATTAAGAAATAAATATACTGAGAGGCAGTAGTTAATATACCCAATTCTTTGAAGAGGCTTCTACAAGACGTCCGTGAATTTACTCCACAAATAATACGTATTACACGTTTTTGGACTCTGAAGACTTTTGACTGACTTGAAGAGTTACCCCAAAATATTATACCATATGACATAAAGGAATGAAAGTAAGCAAAGTATGCAAGCTTTGTTATTTTTATGTCTCCTATGTATGATAACACTCATATTGAAAATACACATTTGTTGAGTCGTTTCTGCAGTTCTGTGGTGTGCTCCTCCCAACTAAATTTATTATCAAGCTGTAATCCCAGGAATTTAATACTGTCAACCTCTTCTATCTGCTCTTCTTCATACTTAATGCATATGCTGTCAGGAAATCTCTTACATGTTCTGAACTGCATGTATTGCGTCTTTTCAAAGTTTAATGACAATGAGTTGGCTTTAAACCATTTATTAATGTTCGCGAAAATATCATTAGCAGACTTTTCTATCACTATACTTGACGTGCTCTTTATTGCAATACTTGTATCATCTGCAAACAAAACCAACTCTGCTTCTGGTAGTGTAACTGATGAGAGATCATTAATGTACACAAGAAAAAGCAATGGCCCTAAGATGGATCCTTGTGGGACACCACATGTAATTTCTTCCCAATCCGATGATGACTGTTGGCCTAATTCACTAGTCACTTGCACTGACACCCTTTGTTTCCTGTTAGTGAGGTACGACTTGAACCATTTTGCAGCATTTCCTGTGACCCCATAGAATTCTAATTTACTTAAAAGGATGTTATGGTTCACACAATCAAATGCCTTTGACAAATCACAGAAAATACCTGCTGCTTGCAATTTATGATCTAATGAATTAAGTACATTCTCACTGAAAGTGTAAATAGCCTTCTCAATATCGGAACCTTTCAGAAATCCAAACTGTGTTCTAGACAATATGCCATTTGCGGTTAAGTGGTTGAGAAGCTGCTTGTACATTACCTTTTCTATAATTTTTGAGAATGCTGGCAAAAGTGAAATGGGTCTGTAGTTTGATGGTATCTCTTTATCCCCCTTCTTGAAGAGAGGTTTAATATCTGCATATTTTAGCCAATCAGGAAATGTTCCCGTTATAACAGACTGGTTACACAAATAACTTAAGATTGTGCTAAGTTCACAAGAACACGCTTTAATTAACTTTGTTGATATTTTATCGTAACCACTGGAATTCTTTGTTTTTAAAGATTTTATTATGGAAGATATTTCTTGTGGTGAAGTGACTGACATATTCATGTGTGTTATTTGTAAATGCTAGTTTCAAATATTCAAGCGCATTATTTACTGACCCAGACAATCCCATACTATCAGTAACGGATATAAAGTACTTGTTAAATTGATTTGCCACACTATGCCCATCAGTTACTAATGTCTCAGCTACTCTTAATCGTACCTGCTCTTGTTCCTTTCTGGTTCTACCAGTCTCTTCTTTCACTATATCCCATATTGTATTTATTTGGTTTCCTGATGTTGCTATCTTCTTTTCATAGTGCATTTGTTTAGATACCTGAATAACTTTTTTTAATATTTTACAGTATTCCTTATATTTAGTTAAATCATCATCATTGCAACTACTCTTGGCTGATAGATACATACTCCTTTTTGTCTTACATGAAATCTTTATTCCTTGTGTAATCCAAGGTTTTATTATAGACTTCTGTTTAATTTGCATTACTTTTAGAGGAAAACAGTTTTCAAACATGATACTAACATTATTAATGAATACATTATATTTTTCATTCATGCCATTAGCACTATATACATCTTTCCAGTTCATGTCTTTGAGGAGTTTTCTAAAATTTTCAATTTTTGGTGGGTTGACTACTCTCCTGTATGTACATTTTGCAGTCTTCATAATCTGTTTGGAATCTATACCTAAAACAAGGAGCTGCATATCGTGATCTGACAGTCCATTTATTATTGGTTTTATGATATGATTTTGTTCCTTTGATTTGTCTATAAAAATATTATCAATTGCTGTCGTAGAGGTTTTAGTTACCCTAGTTGGAAAGTTTACGGTGTGTGTTAGATTGAAAGACAAAGTTACTGACTGCAATAAATTTTTACTGGAGGACTGCATAAGAAAATCTGTATAAAAGTCACCAGCAACCAGGATTTCTTTATTTCTTCCTGTTAAATAACCCAATAGAGCTTCTAGATGATTTAGGAATAGATTATAATTTCCTGCAGGTGCTCGGTAAATAGTTACTATTATATAGCATCTGTTATGGAATTCTACTTCTGTTGCACAAGCTTCTAATTTTGCTCTAGACAGAATTTATTTATATCAATATTCTTGAATTTATAGCAGTTTTTAATGAATGTGGCAACTCCTCCTCCCTCCATATCTACTCTACGGAAGTGTACCGTAGCTTGTCTCTTCATCATAACAGATGCATTTTGTTACAGTCTCTTAACAGTGTAATCAGTTACTTACTGTGTTTTAGTGTTCATGTGCTTATTCACATGTTCTTGGTGTTTATTATCAAAGAAAAATGGACAATGTTCAGTAACTTTTAGAAACAAATTACTCAGCTTTAAGCTTAGAACAAAAGTGTGAAATAAAGAGCCTTGGTAAATTGACACCTCAGCTAGAGTTGAAGCAAGCGCAAACAAGCCAAGGTAAGACATTCTGCAGATCTTTTAATGAAAATATATCTAAAAGGGGGAGGGGGCAAACCGGGTGTTTTCCCCCAATGCCACTCACAGAGGTGCGCCAGATTGTCTCTTTGGACACTATCAAGGTCTGGCACTCAGAGAAGTGATGAACCCCCACTATCTGCTGAAGCACCAACTGCCAATGAGAAGAGGCCTTGGGTAGCCAGTCCTGCTGATTCAGGAACTCAGGGAAAAGTTGTGTGTATTGTAACAGAACATATGCTGCTATGTGGAATGTCTTTATTGTTATTATAACAAAAGAGGGTAGTCTTGAAAAGGTGTCATCTTCTTCCATGCATAAGGGGCTGGACAGAATCATTGGTAATTTAAAATCTGTGAAGCACTTGAAAAATGGTACACTGTTTGTCACAGCATGTACTTCTGAAAAAGCAGCAAACCTTTAGAGAGCTAACTGCGCAAGAGAAACTGCTATTGAGATGGGAGTTGCATGACACCCTCAACTACAGTAAAGATGCCGTTACATGTAAGGATCTTTTGGAAATTCCCATTGAAGAACTTAAAAAGCTGAATGGGCTGAAACAGGGATTGTTGCTATTCAAAACACCATGAAAAGTTTAGATAGGGAGTTTGTAAAATCTGACTCCTTTATCCTCACCTTGAATAGTTCCAAAGTCCTGGTAAGCTTTCTATCATTCAACGTATGGCACTATCTCCCGAAACCAATGCACTGCTTTAAATGCTGACACTTTGTGCATACCACCCTAGGTTGCAAGGTGGAAGGTACTTGCGGCTAATATGGAAATGCTGCCCATGAAGGAGTTGCTTGTATGCTACCTGCCAAGTATGTAAATTTCTCTGGGATCATCTGTGTAGAGCAGGAATTGTAGTGTCTCAGTGGAGGAAAACAAAATGCAGGAAATTAAACCATCAGAGCTCATATCCTACACTGATGCTAAAAAGCTCTTTAAGTTCATGCAGTGCCCTGTATTGATCACCTCTTTTGCTTCTACTGTACAAAAGGCAGTTGCTGAAGCTGATGTCTCCATGGTGTTAGCACTATCACTTGTACCGCTCTCCCCCCTTTATCCCTTGTGGAGGACATGAAAAAAATCTGCAATTGCCAACACTGTGGAGCCCCTGGCACTTCATACTGCCTAGCTTGTTAAAAGAGCGCAAAATGGCGACTACCACGTCTACAGTTGCCCCCGCACAGAACAGCCCAACCTACAAGGTACAAACACAAGTGACAACAGAAATTAAAGCACCAGAACATGTTGAAGTTCTTATTCTAGATGCTTCTTTGGACTCTGCTCCAAAGCCCATGGAGTATGATCTATGTTCAGACCAATAATCTCGCCTAAGGGTATCCTCCAATTGATTACAGGCTACCTGCCCTGATGGAGAGACATTTTTAAGGTACCACCCCCATGATAAATGACTCCTGTACTTCAATGGAACTTCAAGGGATTCGGCACACATGTGGGGGAGCAACGTGTACTGACTCAGAGTAGGCCAATGTGTGTATGTCTCCAGGAGAATAACTTTAACTAACAAACTTAAGCTATGTGGTTTTGTTCTCAACAAAAAGGACAACCTTATTTCAGAGAGAGTGGTGATTTATGTGAATAAAACCTACCACTTGCCACCTCTCCCTCTCACAACAAATATACAAGCAGCTACAATGTCTGCACATGTGCATCATTGATTGATTTTATGTTCATGTTATCTGCCCTGTACAGCTCCTCCACCCCCTTCATCCTCTGTGATGATTGAAATACACATAATGTGCATTGAGGCTCTACAACTACCTACCTCAAAGGTAAAGCAATTGAGATCTTATCTTGTCCTCCTGTGTGCATTTACTTAATACAGGTCACAACACACACTTCTTCACTACCTTATGGTGGATTTCAGCCCTGCCTTGACTGTATATTACAATTCAGACAGCTCCTTAACTGCTTTCAGTGTGGATTCAGGAGACATGTCTCCCACTTTGATAATCTGGCCATCCAGGAGACAGCTATACAATAGAGCATCCTATGCCAGCATCACCTTTTGGGTATACTGTTTTGCTGCCGATAAACGCACCCTATTCTCAGACAGCTCTACAAAGGGCTTTTTCATATATGTTTTCCTATTTTTATTCAATACTTTCTTTCTTTGTGCTATTTTAAATGTCTAGTCAGTGTTGTCATTTATGATCATTTTGAGTAAGAGAATATTGTCCCTCTTGGTAGTGTTTAAAATGTTACTGTTTTTGCCATAGCTATTAACAATATTACATCAGTTCTCTGTTTGTTGAAGACTTCTTTGTGTTTTGTTATTGTTTAAGTCTTGCAACAACACACATCAGTTGCAATTAACTGTTCAATGTTTGGATGAATGGTTACAAAAGAGTGGTTTAATTTCCTCCTGAGAAATCTCTGTATGCACTTCTTAAACATTCCAGTTATATTTTTAACTTACTTGAACTGAGTATGCAGGACACTGTACTGAATTTTAAAGATACAGTTAGGTTTATTGGCATCAGATTTGACTTCTAACTTACATGGTTGCCACATGTTAAGGAGTTGAAAAGCTGGTGCCTAAAAGCATTGACTATTTAAAAATATCTTAGCCACACTTTATGGGAGCAGACAGGAGTTTTCATATGCTCTTGGCTGGATTGTGGGTGCATGGTGAATGGGTCTGCAAGACATTCTTATTTGCAGATGTTAGACATGATGTACCACGACTGGATTCAGCTGGTCGTTGGGACATTCAGAACAATCCCCATACAGAAACTCTGTGCTGAAGGTGCTGAACACTATCCATGCTATACACACCTGCATACCATACAATAGCTTGGCCTTCTATGGTAAAGTTGTTTTGTACTCAGCAATGAATGACGAGACTATTGGATACACATGAGGAACTGTCTTTTAGAGATGGGTGACTGATTTTAATGTCTTATGTCAAGGTTGCAACATATTTCCACTGTGGCTTCTCCAGAGATCCAGAGTTGTTTTAGGCTTGATGAATTTTATGAAAGATTGGATTACATTTCAGTCTGTTTTTAACATTCGATACCATGACCAACTACACTTCCTCCAACAACAGTTGGAAGAAGGTGTTATTCTGCTGAGTGACAGGGCATTTACGGATTAAGAGAAATGAACAAGCCAAGGGGGGCTATGGAGATTATGATGTGACACATTGTGCTATCCTTCTGCAGGATGTCATCTCTGTGGTGTTGTGGAGGTACATGCAGTTGTACAAAGAACAGTGGTCAGCAGTGATGGACAATAAGCTTTTAAGTTGTGGGTGGTTGGTTGGTTTTTTGGGACAGTGGGTCTAAACTGTGTTGATCATCAGGTTGTGGTTGATGAAACCAATCTGACCATGGCGGTTCTCCTGCTATCACACTGTCAGGTGATGTGATCCTGACACACCTCTGAATTGTGCACTGCCCCTTACACCAGAGAGAAGGTCCCCCATTCTAAGATGTCTGTGGCTTGTTACTCATAGTATGCCACATATTGTTTTTGAGATTTTAATTTTCAGATCAGGGTTTTCTGAATTTGGACACCATGTACTAGGTTATAGTTCCAGGCTGGTACAGTGTTTTGATCTACCAAGAAGTTTTGTATCAGCTCAAATATTGCTGTCAAGTGAAAATTCGTTCAGTCTGTGGCTAAGGCATCTCTCCAAAGTATTCTTTCTTACAGAGAGAAATACCTGTCAGGTTGTGGCAGAATTTAAGTGAAGTTAGTGAAGATTAGAAGGAAGAATACGAGATACTGTTGGAAGTGAAACTATAAAGATGTGTCATGGGCCATACATCGATAGCTCAGTAGGGCATTGGTGATGGTAAAGATCTCCACATGCCCAAATTAAAGATGCTGAATGAGACACATACAGCATTTGATGGTAGTATACTTTCAGGTGCTGCACTTACTTCTTACACTGAAAGAAGGATGTGTCATTATGGTAAACATACTGCATTCTGACTTCCAAATGATGCACTGAAACTGGAGTGGCTGGGGTAAACTGACAGCAGTCACTTGTTCTGCAGTGCATGCACAGGTCTTTCCCAGTGATGCTTCATGTAAACAGTGCCTTTATAGCAACACACATGAGCTACAAAAGTCACAGTATTGAGAAATATTTGTCAGTGACTGGAGCCCTCCATAGTCATCTTTAGTGCACTGTGTCACTGGTCCGCACAGTACTGTTTGGATGCCACAGCATGTCCTACCTTTGTACTTTTGTTTGTGTCACTCAGTGGCCTAATCCATCATTGTTGTACCAGTGGAGCTGTTACTGCCACAGCCTGACAGGTATTTCTCTCTGTAAGAAAGAATACTTTTGAGAGATGCTGTTAAAGTTCTCAAGACTTATTACTGCTTCTCAGTATTCATGTGTATGCCACTCTGTGAGCCAATAAATGACATCTATCTTACAACAGTGCAATTTATTTTGTACCAAGTCACAACGTAAGTGGTGAAGAGTGAGGTTTGAACATCAGTGTGTTCAATTCTGCCTTCTTTCTACTCGTGTGTTTTCATTCTGTGGATTTTCTGCTATTAAAATCTTGCATGGAAGCTTTAATTCAGTCCTTTCTATAGCAACAGCAGGCTCACTTTGCCATGTTAGCAGGGTTAGTCACTATATTGTTGATTCACAAGCATCTCTCTGTTGATCATCAAAGACTGTTCCCTCCTACCATGATTTGGCAGCTTGTTGTGCACTGTGTCAGGCACAAATTGTACCACAAGCCATTAATATCTTTGTTTAGCTCAGTGGCCTGGGTTCCTAAGGTGGTGTACCAGTTGCAGCACTGGGCCTAATTTCTTTTGAATTACCACTACGACATCCGTTTCTGACCCACGAAACGGCATGCAAATGCCAGTGCCGTAGCCCATCTCCCAGTGAGTCAAGATCCTGAGTTTGATAGGGAGGAACTCATGTGTTTTCAATTATATGTAGATGTTCATCAGGCAGTGGATGGCTTTCCTATCATGAGCAGCAGGGTCGCCATGCCACTGCAGTGGACCCAGTCCTGCTATCTGACTGTCCACGGTGTCCAATAGGGTTGGCAGGACCATCCTACAGGATGAAATTCTGGTGCCCTCCATAACTACTCTGTGTTGTGCCTTTGCTATCTTTGATGGGGTCCTCCACGTGGCCACATATAACAGCTCCATGGGTCGTCATTTCAGGAAATTTATGGTGGGAGGTCCTATGCTTGGCCCATAGACATGTGTACTGACCAGGCCTCTATAAGGAATTGGAGCACTTTAGTAGCAGCCCATCCACAGTGTTCATGTCAATAATCAAATCCCAAGTTGTCATTCTCTCCCTGGCCACTAGCAGCACAGCCCTGGGAATGTATATGTATCAGTGTGGACTTTGCAGGCTCATTGTCATTGACTCCATTTCACATTTTCTGTAAGTCGTCCGATGCTCCTTGAGCACTACTGAAATGACGATTCAAGCTCACTCCAAAAATTGTTCTGTGGATTGCCTGCCGATTACCTTTGTGTTGGAAAATGGACCACAGTTTAGGTCATAGGATTTTCACAATTTTTGTGTGTAGTCTGACATTCGACATATCCACACACAACCTTTTCACCCTCAGTCATACAGGGAGCTGATCTCATGGTTAACACTTTAATGCACAGGTGGGCAAATATTTGCAAGATTTCCTTATGGAGTAATCATTGCATCTTTTTGTAACAGCCCTTTGCACAATTACTATAGGTCCCCTGAACCCAGCAGAGCTCCTTCACAGATGTCAACCCCATAAACTGCTCCATCTACTCCACCTGGGCACCCACCTACCATCACATTTAGTCAGACAGGGTTTTGCACTGTGGACTGTGGTCCGGGTGTGGAGTTTCGATCACTCTCCCCCCTAGATCCTCACAGTCATTGTCTGTCAGAATGACCACTATGTCTATACCTTGCACATGGGTGAATGAGAGGTTTGATAGCATCACAACAAACTCCATCCCCGGGTTGGTACTCAGCCTCCAGGACCACACCATCCATGATATCCACAGTGGCCCCAGGAGTGGGACACTATCACTCGGCCAGGTCTCCAGCCATTGCTCCTGTCAGTGTTAACACCTCTGTTGTGTGTGCAGCTATCCCTCAGCTGACAATATTTGCACATGGGTCCTGCCAGTCAGACTGTGCATGGCTGCTGCATCAGGTAGCTTCATCTCAGCCACTTCCAGCTCTACCCATAGACATTCCTGTGAAGGAACCACAGCTTCCATCTTCTCATGACATACCCATGGGACCTGAAGAGGATGGTCTGTCATCAGTGCTGCCATCATGAGCTCCAATTCTGTGTCATAGGCACACTCATCAGCTGGAATAGTTCTGCCCATACCCTCAAGTTCCAGGCAACTGAGAGCTGCTCATCCCTCTTGAGTCGGAGGTGTCCACGGATGTGGAGGAACCATCTTCAGTTCAAGGTAGGTCATGCTACAGCTGGGCAGCAGCTCCCCTCAGCCCCCAAGAGGAAAAGGTTGTTGTAATCTTCGGGTTGGTGTGCCGTGTCTGTCAAGAGTTGGATCATTGCACTACATCGAGTGACGGCAGTCACCACCAGAGGCCTCCACACAACAGGCAGTCTAGTGGCCGTGAATCTTATCAGTGGCGGCGCTAGACGAAAACTGGGCATCAGCGAACTCGTCTTTGCGAGGCCCCTTTAATTTTTTTCATTAAGGAAGGAAATGTTAAATAAAATGAGTTGAATTATACACCAACAATCATTAAACTAAAATTGCATTAGTATAATATACAAGTATTATTGCAATGACAAAAATTACAATAAGCAAACACAAATTGAAATAGAGAAACATTTCGGCTTTGTGCCTTACTAATTATATAGCTTTTTTTTTCTTTTTAAGATCACATTATGATTAATAATTGCCACTATTCCCACTTCAATTGATAGTGCTGACAACGAGGGTAGTTTTTCTTAGCACATTGTGCTTCTCAAGCTTGTCTTAATGAATTTTAACTTTGAGAAGCTTCTCTCGGTTGAAGCTGTACTGACTGGAACTGTGAGCATGGTTCTTATTGTTATATAAAGATTTGAATACACTTCTTCCAAATTATTTTCTAAAATGTACTGAAGAAGGTGTTTTGCATCTTTGATGGAGTCTACTGGGTTGGATTTTAAAAGTTGGAGTTCCTCATCAAGTTCTAAAGGCTGTATGTCACTATTTTTGCCTTCTCAGGGTATCATACCTAAATCATTACAATGCTTGAGGCAGTCCTTCTTGGGTAGAGATTACAAATAAATGAAATCATAAATATAACCAAATTGCCCAAAATGTTCTTTGGGCGCTTTGAATCAACATTCACTGTCGACTATTACAGCACCTATCATTGATTTACAAAAATTAACTCTGTATTGCATTTCAGCACATTGTATTGGTTCATCAATCTGTTCATAATGGAACATTAGTTTTTTCTGTGCTATTTTTCTCATTTTAAACTCAAACTCAATTTTTCTTCTAGAAGCAATCGAGCTTCTGCAGCGAATATTTCAAATCTTGTAATACAAAATTCTCGAATCCAGTCACGAAATGAACGTAAAGAGACAAAAGCTACTTTCAGGTTCTCTTGAACCGACTGCTATCGTTTATTTATATTGTTTACACATAGTAAAATCTAGTATCACACATGTATTCCAACAATAAACTCGAAAATTAATATTTCTTTCATGACTACTTTACAGTCACTAAGAGTTTCAGAATCATCAGTTTTACTTTTCAGGTCATTCACGCTTTTGATGACATCATCATATTGGTATAATATAGCTTGTAGTGCTCCGACTCTGCATTCCCATCTTTTTTCAAACAGAGGTTTCGATGTCAATTTCAATTTGGTTATTATAAGTACCCAACGCTTTCTAGACCTTGTAAAGAGCACATAAATGTAACTGATGAAGTCGAAAAATTTAGGTTTTATAGATGAGTTACTGCATCTTTGAGAAACAAACTCCAAGAATGGCATTCACATGGTGCAAATAATGCTCGTGAATTAATATTGGGTATTCTTGTTCTAACACATTTATTAAAACCAACCATATTTGCGCTGTTATCATATCCTTGTCGTTGACAGTTTTTTATAACTAGGTAGATCATTATTTTCTAGTTCCTTTAAAACTGCATTTGTTAAATACTCGCCAATTGTTTCTCTCCAGTTGATGAATTGCAAAATCTGAATATTACTGACATTTGTTCCACACGGCTCACATCCCTGTTACAATCGAGTATGAAGGCAGAATATTTTGCTTGTTTGACTGTTTTTACAGTCTCGTTAATGACAGATTTTGACATTAATGACGTTAATTCATTTTGGATCTCGAGGCTCAGATAATGCTGAGAAAGTTGCATTTCATTAATATGTTGCAAGTGCTTTTTTAGTGTTAGATCATATTTGAATAGGTCTATAAAATTTCTACTGTTTCCAGTATCATTCATGTTAAGTGATTCTCGATGATCTCTAAATGCCAGATTGTGTGAGGCTAAATTGATAATATCGACCAATCCTTCAAACAAGTTATAGCAATACTTTTCTGATTTCCTAATCAGTCTCTCGTTTTACTTATCTGTTGGTTTCCCATATTTGATTCCGTTATAGAATTCCATCCATTTAATCATACACTTAATGTGTCCTTGACTTTGTATGTGTCTTTCCAATATCCTACTCAGATCTTTCCAGTCACAACAGCCTTCTTTTACCATCTGTGTTTGCAAATGGAAAGCAATAAACATTATCTTCTGATGTGGAATAAACCAGCCACGTGCAATGTTACTCTTCACCGTAACTCTATTTTCTAGTACAATGAAATTTAGTAAAACGTCTTTTATTTGCGTCTTTCGGGTAACTCTCATCTTGTTGGGGATCATTCTGGGCTCAGCAGTTTCACCCAATTCTGATGCTGTATCAGAAAGGGTGAAAGATTCATTCAACTCTGTTTCTGTTTCAGCGACTATAGAAACTTGGAGGAAAGATTCATCAAAGGCCTCTGAAGCAGATTCACCTGAAGTAGGTTTCTTCAGAAATTTCATCAAGCTCAAACTCATAGCTTGGTTGGATATAGTTGTCTCAGCCTTTCTTCTTAATTTTGATGCACAGGATTCCCACTTCCTCCCTATGTCTCATTCTCTTGTGGGTCCTCCAGATATGATGATTTAAAAGTCATTTTTTGTTAAGTGCATTGATGAGTGCAGTTCCATCAAATGGGGCGATTCCAGATTGTTTTGAGGTTGTTTTTACCACAACTTCCATAGATTGTATTATATTTTATTCTTTGTCAGTGAAGTGTAAGGGTGTATGTAGAATGAATAAAACACCCTAAAAAAGAAAAGTCGATGTGCACCGGTATTTGCCCGAGACACATAAATAAAGTGGCTAATGACCTGGATGACAACTGCAGATAGAACACTTTTCCACTTGTCGGAACAGTAGAAAGTTTCCAATTCACGAGGTTGCGTAAAATTTCAACCTCACGACTCTTAATCTGATATTTATCAAGGTTTACATGAGTCTCAAAACAGAAGTCGAGGAATGCGAAAATACAAGTTCTCACCCAAATTAATTAGTGTACAAAACTGAAACTCAGTGGCAAATTGTTGCTATCAAGCGTGAAAGAGTAAATATACCATACCGTCCTAAATTACCCTATTTGACGGTGCTTAAAAGTACTCAGTGTTATAGTATAGAAAGAATTGGACGTGGTATCGTCATACATTGTAGCATAGTTTTTATATTTTGCCATGTATGATGTCAGAGCAACAAGTAATAAAATATAAGAATTATTTAACAAATCTATAATGCTATATAATGGATGTTAGTGTATGTGTGTTCCACCTCTCCTCCTGTTATAGGATTTTTTATTATGAGACTCTAGTTTAAGCTTCACATACAAACTATTTACCTGAAAATTTCATCACTGCTGCATTCATATGTACAACTAAATAGCTGCCGGCCGGTAAATGCAAAGCACACTGATGCGTCATATCACAGTGCGTGAGGTCGCTCTCTTTGAGTGTCGAATCCCACCCTTGGCTACGGATGTTGTGTTCATCCTTGGGTTAAGCTAGTGTAAGTTAGATAAAAGCTAAAATTATAACAGTGTTTTGCGAGGCCCCACAGGCGCGAGGCCGTAGGCAGTCGCCAACGCCAAGCGCCGCCACTGCATCTAATCAGCCACTGCTACAACTAGCAGCAGACAGACACAGCCAAGTGGTGCAGTTGGCACTGTAATCAGGCTTCTGTACAGATTTTGTGTATTTGCTGCAACACCATGGCCCCTCTTTGTACACATAGTGCAGTTGGTTAAGAAATGTTGTTAAGATCACTTTCTGTATTTGTCTTGAGTTATAACACAGATGACAGTGACACTTAGTAGACATGACACCTACTATAGTATGAAAGAGGTAATGTGCCATTTTGTACTGCAGTTTTCAAATGTAGAAAAGACTCACATCTCTGTTGATAGCGTCACAAAATGCAATGCGCAGACTTCATTAATTTGTACAACATTATCCACAGGAGGAACAGTGATCTTCTTTCAAAGTATGTATGGTGAAAAAACAGTCTTGATCGTAGAAGGTTATTTTATTTTACTAGTTACGACTTTATCTTCGGTCATCAGAATAGTATACAGCCCATGTGACTGGTGCTGGTATCTCCAGGCTGGCATGGCTACATATTTGTGACTGCCTAACTTACCAACATGCAGCCACAGAGTGCAGCCACTGCAGATATCACACCAGCCACATGGGCTTTTATATATTCTGAAGATAACCTAAGATTAGGTCGAAACTGATAAAATATAAATAATCGTTTGCAATCAGGACTATTTTTTTTTCAGCGTATTTACAGGCTTCTACAGCCTGCACAGTAGGTATGACATAAAATGGCAACAATAAATGCTTTAAAATGTTGTTTATGAAATTGGTGTTTATTGTTACCTATTGTTTGTCTGAATGTCTGTTCGGTGTACGTTTATCACATCTGAACCACAAGACATAAAGAGCTAAAAATTTGTACAGGTACTAATGTCTACCCGGGGAAGGCTTTAGGCACAGTTTTATGGCGATCGGATAGCTATTTATCTGTATATATTAATGTGAATGTCTGTTCGTTGTAAGCTTATCACGTCCGAACAACAAGACACAGAGACTTAAATATTTGTACAGTTACTAATTTATACCTGAGGAAGGTTTTAGACACGGTTTTATAGCGATCTGATAGATATTTAGTACTTTGAAGAATATAACTCGAAATGCAGAACAATAATTACTCTTTGAAAATTATATTTACTCTTTGAAAATGGTTTTGTTCGTTGCATTGTTGCTTGAGGGTTGATAATGATAAAAGTGTGGAGTATATTGGGATGGAAAGTTATCGGTGTATATAAAATTCTATGTGTGTGTATGTTAATATTTCGCTCTGCAGCGAAAATTAAAGAACGCAAATGAATGGTCTGTGTTTAATTGTTGTGTGAAGTCTCCCGTTGTACTCCATAACAATTCCATGCCGATAGCTATAAGGGGGTGGAAGATATGGTTGTTCAAAATCGTCAAATTATAATAAATTCGGACTGAAGGCCAGCGATGACATTTGCGACTCCATAGCAAGGAGGTTACATACAGCAAAACATGATGCCATGGACCATATCTTTGGCCTGTGCGTGCTACAATGTCTTCAGCTCTATCTCTGTAAGGATAAGCATGAATAAGTAAATAAAACAGTAAATAATTAGTTCAGTTGGACCAATGAACCTAGTCCAATCTGTGTAAAAACAGCCCACACAACTATGGAGCCACCAAGATCTTGTACATTAGTATTACACGGGGCCTTGTTGGGAACTTGGCTCCAAGGCTTTGTGGGGTCTGCAACACACTCAGACCCTAATATCAGCGCTTACTAACTGAAATTAGGACTCATTTGACCAAGCTGTTACACATATCTTGACTTCCCATATAAAGATGACAAACTACGTTCATCAACTCTCAACCCTCTCCACTCTATTACCACCTGGATTCCTATTTTTGCTATTTTCATATGCAAACTTTCCCTATGTATATTATATTGCTGCTAAGAAAATACTACCTCTCTCAATGTCCCACCAGCTCTGAAACTCATCACCTCATTCTTTATCCACCTAGCTATACATATCTTGACCCACACTAATTCTCCATCAAGGGAAGACATACAAAAACATCTGTACTGTGGTCATGGGCTCATGCATGGCATCTTAAAAAGCCAGCCTATTTATGGGTCACCTACAGGAAAACTCCAAGACATCCAAGATATTAAAGTGCTTCACTGTGTCAGTTTCATTGATGATAACATCATGATCTGAACTATAGAGTCAAATTATTCTACCCTCTTACAACCTTAATACATTCTCTTTTACTCCTATTCATTTGAACTAATCAGTCCTTGTCAGGCCTAGTCTGCAAATAAATTTTCCACAATATGTCCACATATGCTTTTAATTCTTCTCCTACCCACAAGAACCACCTATAAAGGCACATTCTGCCCCTTCTGTCTATTAGCCTACTGAGTATCACCCAGCAGTGGCAAAACTGAACCACATCCAGTGGGAGTGCTTCAGTTACCTATTACTTGGCTAGGAACTGAAAAACATACTAAAGTTCGTTACACTTCCCTTAGGGTGCTACTTTGCTGTCCATATATGAAACATCTTGGTCTGTCCTAATGCCACACCTACTCCCAACTGATCGCCAGATTAGTCATGTGTGTTTGTAAGACTCAAATGCAAGGTCTGTCCAGAGCATATTCTGTTCTATTCTTGTGAAAGGTATATCCTACCTAGTCAGATGTCATCATATACCAGTCCTAGTGTTACTTTGGATGAGGTTTTGTGTGTTTATGGTAACCAACTGACTGTTCACCTGAATGAATGACCACCTCTGAACTATGTCCAAAAGCAGAGTGGACCCCCACTGGTAGCTGTTGAGCACAATGTGCTCGACTTCAGTGTCTATTTCACCAATTGAAGCTTCTGATTCTCTTCTTGTACCTTTGAATAAACTTGAGTGTATCATTAATTTAAAAAAAAAAAAATCATATGTTGAGGATCTGGCTCAGATTGACATTGGACTCCAATTGTAATCAACCAAAAGTGTGTGCTTTTTACTCATTAACATGCTACTCTTTGTTACTCCTTCACCCAACAGATTACAGATACAAAAATATTGTGATAGTGTCTAAAAATGTATTCTCTGTAACAATGAATATCAATATTCTTTTTGTGCTTATGGGTCTGCAGTCTCAGCAAATTGCTTAAAGGAAGCTATAATTCTGCATAGTTTGTTCTTTTATGCTGAAATAAAAACTTAATTTAATTATATAACAATTAGCTAATTTCACCCTTTGGACATTTTGAAGTATTTGTGGCTGCATACTGCCCAAGAGAGCAAAATTGGCAATTTGTTAAATGGTGAAGTATAATATATATTGTGAAAAGAACAGCATACACAGAAAAATGACTTCTTTTAAGACATCATAATATTCTAACATTAAAAATGAAAAGTCCAGGGTGGAATTCAACTTAAGAACTCTGCATCACTAGCCAAAAATGATAACTGTTGACTATTGTGACAGTCAGTCAATTATTGATGTTCCAGCAAGTGAAGAAGTTAAACAAAATTATTTAAATATAATTTTGTGTTAAATGACAGAACAAAAATAATTATTGTAACAACAACAAAAATTTTATTTATTATGAAAAAGGGAGTAATCTTTGGTTAATACACTAAATTTTAGAATGTAATTTCGTTTCAGACACTGTGGTCTCATTGCCAGTACATTAAGTATACTTTTTCATGCATTCCACTCATCCTTACAACAAAATGTAAAAATAACATCATTTTTAAAAAACTGAACTTATAAACATGATAAAAACCATTTCAGTGAGAAATAATGCTAACTAAATGTGTGACATTTTACTTTCTGCAGTGATAATTTGATACTGTCCCCTGCTTCATTTCAGCAACATTTCATCAACTTGATATGGCTCAAAATGTCCAACTTTTACAGTTCTTAGCACATAGAAGAAAATTATCTCAAATTTTAGTCTGATGTGTAGAATTTGATTTGGATTATTTCTGACATTGTTCAGATTTTAAATTTTGTTGACTCTGTATGCAGTCTCACTCTGAACATGACAAATTGATATAATTGCTAATGTATCAATTGTTAATATTATATTACTTCATTTAACTAACTGTTGGCCAGTATAAGCATAACCAGAGCACAGTAAATGAAAGTCCTTATTATGGCACATATAGTTTCTTAGCTTGTGCCTGCATTATGCTGGTCTACAAAATTACTGGGATTAAATTTACTGCAAGTTGTCAGCTGAAATAAAATGCATACTAAAATGTAGCATTAAAATAAATATTGATGTACATACACTCTTATAATTAAAAGTGATGAAGGAGCTCTAATATAAATGAGATTTTTTATTTATTTTTTCACATCAACCAACATATGTCCAAGTCTAAAAAATGACAAGCCACATCATCCTGTTCTTGAGAATTGATTTTTGTCACAACCAAAGATCTAAAGCTGAGCAAGACCATTTTAAACAGAGAACTTCTGTAAATGTGGATACAGAACTCACATAATAAAAATGGAGAAAAACAAATGTTGTATGCAGCCTGTATTGTCACCTGTCACTGCTACCTTACCTGTTTAGAAATATGAATTTAGAAAATTTATTTTCACTTGTAGATGAAATGATGAAAATGATTTTAAATTTTGATCAGAACATAAATATGTTGGTAAAGTGGTAGTGAAACAGGGATGATGTTTGTTGACTTACAAGGACAAATACTGAATCACTCTACTTGTCTCTCACTTTTATTTGTGCTATTTTTGATCATTACTGATTTATATATTCACATTCTGTAATATTGTAATTCAATACAGAGTGAAGTATGACCAATTTATTTTGAGAGAAAAAGACCGAAAGTAAGGAATGGATTTATTCAATTTGGTGAATCTTCACCTATTAATATTTGTGATACCACTGTGATCATTTTAGAAGCACTTCTGAATGATCTTAGTATGATGTAGTCTAACAGAGAGGACATAAGGATGTAAAGATTATATGATATATGCAAAGCCATGTCAACCTTTCATTACTGGCTTTTACATAAAATAGAGAAGTGAGGTAAAGAATATAGCCACAACAATGTCATGCATGTCTTATAGACAATGAAAAAACTCAGTCGATCAAGTGGTATGTCATCATAATGTAACAACTCTCATTTATATTTGAACCTCCTACATATTACACTCAGCAAAACAAGTTATAATTGTCTTAACTTGCTGTAGTCAGATTTTATATATAATTTTTACCTGACTTTGGAAATTAATCACACATGTTATAATACTGTAATACAAAATTTTATAACAAGGAATATTGAAGACCAGATACACTTATAAGCTTATGAAACTGCTTTTAATAATTTACTAAGTTTGGTTATTTGTTGAAACAGTACCTTGAAAAAGCTTTGAACATAATTACTGAAACTTAACGAGAAATATTCAAAGAAAGTAGCTGAATATTTCTTACTTGCATGGTGGTTATTGAAAAATTTGTGTTCTAAACTATCAGATAAAGACCAAAAACACCTAGAAGGAATTGTTTAACACACATTGAACTGAAAAAGTGGACTAACAATATACTTATTATGCACAAATTCGGATGTATTTTCATGAGAGCATTTTGGAGGTGAGGAATAAAACCACTTTCTGTAAAACACACTGAGTTCATTTAAATGTGTGTTTATATTACTTTAGTTTCTCATAAAGATGTTGGATTTCTACATAAATATTAAAGAAGAAGTAATAACAAATGTAATTAGCACACACTGAGGAACATCATATTTTAAATGCAGTTTTAATACATATATCTGTTAAAGACCTAAACCCAATGACAAGGAAAAGTTTGTTGATTAGTGATAAAAATTCTTAGAAATAATAATAATAGCAACTGTAATAATAGTAATAAAGTCACAAAGTATCTAAGACCTTATTATTGGAATGCATTTTCACATTCTATGAGACATTTCACTCTATAAAAACATTTATATAATTAGCTAACATCCACACTATTCCTGGCATCATGATTTTTACAGTTGAGCATAGACTCTACAAATTTATGCACCACTGGATTCACACTTTGCAGCAGCATGGGTAACTGTCTATTGAGCAAATCACTCAGTATATTGCATTAACCATATTGTCTTATAGACAGAAATAAAGGCTGTAATCATAACCATCACAAAAATTTTCAGCACCAGTACATTAAAATATAAGAGAGAAAATCTTGTAATACCACATTCAGTAACATTCTAAGAAATAAATACTGATGATAGAAGCTTGCTAAGTTTATCAGTGACTCTTAATTTTAGAACTGAACTGATGTTTTATATCACAGCTAAATAAATACTATATTCCACATCAAATGACTCATTTTTTATGGAAAATTCACATTCTTAACTTATCAATATATTTTTCATATCTAATAGTAACTATATTATAATCAACCTTGACATAGGTGGATTATTACATCTTTGGTGAGGAATACAAATCAATACTCTAAAAGAAAATCTTACAGCAAACTTACAGGAATTGTAAATATACAGATTCAACTACTGAGCTAATATCAGAGGCATAAGTCTATGTATGACATTTGACATAGATAGTAATGAATAAGATAAACAACTTTTTGGGTTCACCTGGTTTCCCAATGACACTACTTTGTAAATACTAGACTCATAATGTTAAATGATGGGCACATGTTGTTGTCAGTAGTTTTATATGAATGTGTGTTTTTCATTTCTATTATTACATGGTCTGCACTGGCAGTTCTGATATGTTTTCTCACTGTCATGTGAGTGTCAACAGCAAAACATTATCACTAATATTGATTAAAATCCTCCAGAATTTTGGTTTTAGACCATAGCTTCTTGAATTTCTGTTATGAGAATAGGTAATTGTCTGCTTATGGTGTTACTACTATTATTCAAATGTAGGCATAATTTTTTCTGCAAAAATTCACAACCTTGTACTTTATTAACGTATTTTGTACTACTTATTTTTTTAGCCATTTATATTTTTGAGCTCAATGTTTTCATATCATATATAATATTTTTACTAAACTGTTTCTACCCTAACACAGCTACCAAAAATTATAGAAAACATACCACAATGTTCTTAATAGGGCATTTAGTTTCATATAATAATTCACACAAAGTTTTCTGTCTCTGCAGGGACAAAAAAGACAAAACAACATGGAAAATTGTATATATTTACACAGGTGTCAAATGATAGCAATCATTGTAAATTATATTGAAGAATTTTGTTAATACTGTTATAATGGATATTCGTATACCCCATTGAAATTCTCTTCTCCTTCATTTCATCTGTTTTCTCAACTCCCTATGTCGAGCAAATAATTGCGCCTTTATGCATGAAGTTATTCAGAAATTATTGTGCAAAAAGTTTCCACTTTACAGTTATTACATAATCATCAATACCATAATCTGTTTGCAACACAAATCCTTTGAAAATAAAACTTCATTATTTAATCCTCATTTTCTTATCCTTAAAATGTCTTAATTCTTGTGCAGATTTAGGTTGGTACTGCTCAAGTGTTTGATATGTATCTCTGTTAAAGGAAACTATGTAGAAATTAACTAACTGCTTTCTACTGCTCATCAGTGTATGAGAAAATAACCTTGGTTTGTATATGAATGGTTCTCAGAATGAATATACAAACTAAATTTACTCAAATGGAAAATTTTAGTATTACATAATACAAAGTTCTTTTGCAGGATGTGACAAGATAATAACGTAGTAAAGAAAATTGTGTTATTTTAGATCAAAAGCGATACACAGGTTTCTGGATGAAACAGTATACAAGCAGTGAAATTAATAATATTGTATGATTTTTTTTTTGTTTTGTTTTGAATAGAGGACTATTCAAGTGATAATCTTCATCTCATTTCAAGTCTTTGTCCCCCTACTCTCTTCCATTCAATTTATCTCATATTTTCCTTTTATATCTCTAACCATTTTGTCTTTCATTCCTTTGTTCATTTATACCTAATTATACTTATTTACACATTTCATTTTACTTCCCTTCCATGGCAACCTCTGACTGTAACCCAACTTATAAATGATCTACAATTTTATGACTGTTTTGATACATAATTAGTACTCTGTGCCTCTTCTGTGACACTCAAATGATGACACATGTTGTATCATATATCGTGTAAGTCTGCCAGACATGTACTTGTGAATGCTATTTTCATTTCATTTCCATGCTTTTAACTCTTGAAAATAATTTTACTCTTGTGCTGTCTTTATCATGTTCTGATGAAGGATCCTGTAGTCCAAAATTCTTCAGGTTCAGTCTCTTCATATTGCTACCAATCTATAGCTCTATTACTTCTGCAAATACAACTATTTTCACTTTGCTTTGGTGTAATTTTAAGATGATGTACCATGCTGTTTATGACTACAGCATGTGTAAGGAATTGTTCTGCATGCATATAAAAGCTTTATCTAATTTGACTCCAAGAGAGAATAATCTACATGAAATGCAGTACAGGAAGGAAAACTGTGTTGCTCATCCTTATTAAGAATCCAGCTAGCTAAAAATTTTTTAGAATATAATTTAAGCACATACATGAAACTATTTCCTTCTTTCTAGCTGATCTACTCCCATTTAAGAGTTAATACCACAATTTTGTGTGTGTTGTCTATTTGCACAATATTTACATGTTCTACATTTTACACATTGTAACTGCCACCATCTATTCTCTTCAGAATGGTGTGACTTGATCTTACACAATACAGGTGCAGCCACATTTTGTAGTATTTTAGAGTAGTATAATACTTAACAGAAAGACGTTAGATCACTCCATATTATGAAAATGGTTCACTTTTAAATCCTTATTCACGAGCAACCTTTCGCCATGAGCCACTGGTACAAGTTCCTGGACCTCGCCACCACTCATTTATATCACGATATGCTTTGGCTGGGAAGTCATCATGAAGTAGAGCACAAAGACGACAGAAGAAGTATGTGTTAATGAACTCTCCAGTGCCCTTCCAGCGGAAATAGGAATTATACAGTTCATCATCTGTGTCAAGTTGATGTAAATATTCTGCCAGTTCTTTAGCAGATGCAAATTCATCAACGTGAATGTAGGAGCGTTCTGGAGCATTTCGTGCATAGTCTTCAGGTCTTGCTCCCATAACTATGGGCAGTACATTTCTCCTGCAAAATAAAATAAAAGTGTGAAAAAAATTTAGTTTGGCAATCACTCAGTGTCTTACTAAAGCAGTTCCATACATAACAAACAATAAAAGATAATATTTCTTAAATCAATTTTTCATCTGTTTTGCTTCCTTTACAATAACATATTTATTAACTGAACAGGAAAAGTCAGATGTGTTCATTTACTTAGTTAAAATATCTCAAATAACCAGTTACTAGGTCTGTATTGAGACCAAATCTTTTCTCCTTGTATGTAGGGTTTTAAATCATAGACAAAATTTGAAATGCTACACACATCTCTATATTAATGAAAGATGTCAGTGTGACTTTAAAACAATTTATTAAACTTTGGTACTGGTAGAAAGATATATATGGTCTAAAATAACTAGGTATATACATTTGTAGCATCATCGTGTAAGTTTACATTTGTAGAGTGAGAAATATCACAGGTGCACAATTTTGCCACTAGAGGTCATTCAAGTGTTTGACCCTGGACTCTTCTAAAGCCAACACTCACAGTTGTACAGACTGCTCTGTATCAAACGTGTACATGGGAATCTGATTTGCAGCACAGTTACATGTTGCTGCTATGAAGGCAGGACCACATTCATGGATGGATAACTGCATTATATTCTTTACATTATGTTGTGTTTATGTTTCTGATAATGTTCACACGTTATTTATGGCTGATTAGACACTAACAGAGTTAGCTGAGAGCAGGAGGCCGCAGTGGTGGCAGAGTGGAGGAGGAGGAGCCGGTGGTGTCAGAGGAGGATGTGGACAAGGAACCAGTGGTGGCAGAGGAAGAAGAGGAGGAGAAAGCAGCAGCATTGGTGGTGCTGGAGGAGGGGGAGGAGGATGGGGCTTCAGTGATGGTGGCAGACGAGAAGGAGGCAAGGGCGGGGCGGCATCGGAGAGGGAGGAGGAGGGGAGGAGGAAGCGATGGTGGTGGCAGCAGAGGAGGAGATGGTGGTGGCAGTTTTGAAGGAGCAGATGTTGCTGTACAGAGACAGAAAGAAGAGGGAGGAGGTAATGGACAGAGAGAGGATGAAGAGTAAATGGTTTATCTGAATATCATAATAAGCAAAGAGTTTAAGCAACACTGGGTTTTCAGCTAGATGAGTAGAGTCATTAAGACAAATAGGAAATTAGAAATTAGGCATAAATGGGGAACTTATGGGCAGAGGGATTAAGGGAATGAGTGTAGTATATATATTGAATTCCCATGCATATTTACTAATTCCAAACATTTTGAGTTTGTAAATCTACATATAAACTATAATTATCCCTGACTGCCAAAAATTTGTTATGGTTACTGATGCTGTGAAGGTATGTTCAACAACAAAAATAGTCATGTGTGGGAATTAGAAAATCCTTAGGCTGATCATACAATGAAGGGTTTCACAGCAGGAGTTTTCATTACTTGAAACTGCCATGGTACATGCGTAAATCTTTCCCCTGAAGTTTCACTTTTGAGTGCAGAAGACACAATGTCAAGAGGAATTTTTATGTGTGGTCCACAGCATCTCATCCCGAAAGTTTCAAGTAATGAGTCCTAAAGGCGTTCATGTATCCCACCAACAATGACAATTTTCCATAAATGTGGTGGTGATATTTCTTATTACCATGTTAACTGCCTACCATGTGGGGTGCACTAAACAAGCAACAAATACAGTTTCTGTATGATGAGTCGTCTCTACCACACTTTGCAGTTAATGTTAAAGAATTTTTATACAATGTTTTCCCAGTTATTTAATTTGAAAGTATGGACCAGTAGTGTGGCCACTATAATTTTCTGATCTCACTCCCATGGACTTCTTTTTGCGGAAGAAAATTAAATGTTAGATGTCTTAGACACCAAACAACAAACTACAAATAATAATTTGCGTCTCCCTATCTGACAGATAGAACAACAAGGCATCCAAATTTTCCAGAAATAATTTGAAGTTTCCTGAAGGGGACCTATATACTATTACAATTATAAAGTAATCATCATTGAGTTTAAGCTGGTAGTCACATGCTTCAATATGTTGCTCTACAGAAAACTTTTTGTTACTAAATTTTTTATACTGTGATAGCTTTTGACATATATGGCAACTCCTCCTGTTACCTTCTTGTCTCTACTTACATTTGCAGATAATTTATACCCACTGACATTCACATTTTCTATACCAGTGACAATGTGATGCTCAGACAGGCATAGTGTATCTATTACATTATCAGTTTCTATATCATCTAAACAAAGCAACAGCTTTTCTATTTTATTCTTTCTTTAGTCCCCCAATATTCTGGTGAAAAATGCTAACATTTACTTTACTTTTGTGAGAAACATTTGATTTTTCAACATTTTTAGCATCTGACTGCCTGAGCTTCAAACTGGACACTGATCTTAGCCTAAAAAAGAAGTACTTCCATGAATTGCAGTGTTCCCCCTTAAGGATTCTGCTACCAACCCAGCCAGTTTCCCCTTCCCTTTCCTACTGAGATGCAAGCCAAACCTAGTGAAATCCCACCTATCAATAGCATCAACAAGTACCAAACCTATGTTTGACAGAGTAGCCACCCTAAGCAGTTGATCAATCTCCATATTGATCCTCCTGACAGAGCAGCTCAATTGGGGACGATCACAAAAGCAGGGAACAGTCCAACATTTTTCTGGGTCGTTGCAGAAGCTGTTTTAACCATGTCACACTCAATACTGTGGCCCTGATCCCTATAAATGCTGTATGTCATGAAACAACTAAGTCAAACACTCACTTTTTGTCTCTGTCAGTGAAAAGAAGAAAGTGTCAACTCAAACTGCTGCTATACATGCAATTATAAGTACAGAATAGTGTCTGTTGTTAATATACGCTATAACATTAAATGAATACATTTTTGTCTGGCAGATGGCATCCTTATTAGTAGTGGCTCGTCAGACTACAGGTTGGGTGTTCACAACTTTTTAGATTCACACAAATTTGGAAGTGTGATTATGCTTTATAACAGTTATGATTATGAAAAAATTTAAGCAACTGACAATTTATACACTGCCAATAATAATAATAATGTGTGCAACTTGTCTGATGAAAGAAAGAATTGTTCAATGTGTCTGTTTTGTATTTAATTACATACTGTTTAGGGCAAGAAGGAAATAATGTGCAAGTTTTCATTATTTTCCATGTTTCAGACATGAATTACTACAAGGCTCATCCGAAACATAAGTATCCCAATTTTT
This sequence comes from Locusta migratoria, assembly GCA_026315105.1. Classification (NCBI taxonomy): domain Eukaryota; kingdom Metazoa; phylum Arthropoda; class Insecta; order Orthoptera; family Acrididae; genus Locusta; species Locusta migratoria. The sequence continues at coordinate 660,816,809 of CM048755.1, read as the reverse complement.
TAAAACTAAGACAACATATTACACCAAAAACTATTGTCAACAGGTACGGCAATGTTTGAGCAATTTCTTGACATAATAACCAAACTAACTGATACACTTATGATATTATGGGATCAACTTTTATAGTCCTGTGTCATAGAGGTTTGCTGCCTGTGATTGAAACCACTGTGTGACAGTCATCTTCAACACTTTGTTATAATCAAAATGGTGGCTGGAGGACAGGAATTTATTGAGGTGCAAGAAAAATGGAACTCATTGGGAGCAAGATCAGGACTGTATGCTATATGATCAAAGAGGTTCGAGATGAACTTCTGCAAAAAAAGTTGCTGTGCACCAAGCCATATGAAGACGGCCATTGTCATGGAACAGCACAACACCTGCAGTAGGTCTAAGCATTCCACACCTCTTGTATGAATGGCATTTCCTCTGGCCAGTGTTTTCACAGTGATGAAGAGCTAATGACTGTCCCTTGCTGGTTCCATTCACAGATGGCAGACATCTATAACACAGGAATACAAAAGTTTATCCCACAGTATGACACTATATTGGTGACTATGTCAAAAAAAGCTCAAAAATTCAGTACATGATGCCAATAAAGTTTTACATGTAACTACGTTGTCTTTGGTTTAAAACAGCATCCATATAGTCCATCACATGTATGACTTAAGTAGATTTGAGTATATCTGTAGAAGTTTATTTACTTATTCATCTTTAGGAAGTTACAGATAGAAGAGAGTAGTCACACAGGTGAGTCAATGGTGATCATGAGACTCTTTAGGTAGTAGCCACTCATCCTGCAAATATTCAAAGCCTGTACTTCCATCCTCAAACATGTAAGCCTTTGTAACAATGAAGACAATAATATATTGTTGTTTCACATTTTACTTTCAGCAATCTAAGCTGTGCTCTTAGGTTGCTGTCTAATGACACCCTTGGAAACTACAATATACTGAGAAATAAACAGGATATATTTATGACAAATCATTAATTACAAACATTATAAAGGTTATTTAAGCTGCACTCAGCTTCCTAACTAAACCCTAAAAATCGTGACATATTTGGAAAAAAATGCCAAATATCTCTCACAAATAATAATATAAATGTCAATCCTGGTCCCAGAATCAGAGAATAGCCCGCAGTAGGGCAGAAACCATCAATTGCTTGCTGTTCCATCACAATTTTATGTCTTTAATCACGACCACAGGTGACTGTTTTTGATGAATCCTCTGTGCATCAAAAACAATAGTTTGGCGCAACTATCTGAGGAGAGGAGAGCAGGCTTTAAACAAGTGCAAGGTGAGGTGCAGGTGCTGACTATACACCTTCTTCCAGTTGAATGTGATTGGATGTAAACTTGTAGCTGTACATGCTGTTAACTGTGGGTGTCTGGTATAATGCTTATGTGTATAGCCCATAACGCAATGATGTCATAACAATAATGGACGATAAATAACAACTCACCATAGAGACAATCACATAGCTGCTGACAGGCTTGAAAAATATATCATCACATTCACACAACTTAAATTTTCAGTCATGGTCTTTGTTAGAAAAAGAAAAACACATTCACAGAATTATGCAGAGAACTATATATACACAACTACCATCTCTGACCCCTCCATCACTAGAGTGAGTGAATGAGTGAGTGAGTGAGTGAGTGGAGTAGAGAGTTGCATGATGGATTGTAAAGGCTCCGATTAGGCAGGAATGTGAGATGCAACATTGAATGCAGTGAAGGGAAGGAGCAGGAGAGGATAAAAGAGAGGTGTAGAGGAGTGTGGAGAGGATCGGGAGATTTGCAACAATAAAAAGTAATAACAGTAAATAAAAAAATAATAAAAATTGTATGGAACATATGGGTTTAATGGGGCAACCTGGAGTAAATTTATAATGGTTTTCAGCCAAGATTGCTATTTATTTAGATTTCTATTTATTTATGTTTTGATGCACTATGCATCATCTTCTGATCTCCATCATTATTGGAAATTGTTGACACCATTACATTTATTATCATACGACAAATGTTATACTGTTCTGTGTGAGAGATGCTGTCGACAATATCTTTTAAGATAATAATTGAGATTAGACGATTATGCCTAGTGCACAGAAACTTGGCATCAATCTAAATAAATAACGATCTTGGCTGACAACCATTATAAATAAAAAATGTAACTGAAGGGATATTGTAAGGGGTAACACACAGTTAGAAGGAAGACATGAATTGGAGGATTAATGTATGGGGAATGGGAAGGAGGGTGTTAGGTATAGGATATAGGGATGGTAAGTTATCTTTGGTTCAGATGGACAACTCCCATCTGTGCAGTTCAGAAGGACTGGTGGTGGAGGGGAGGATCCAGATAGCTTGGATAGTAAAGCAGCCATTGAAATCAAGAGTGCTGTGTTCCGCTGCTTGCTGTACCAGAGGGTGGTCCATCTTGCTTTTTGCCACAGTTTCATGGTCGCCATTCATAATGATCAACAGTTGGTTTCTTGTCATACCAATGTAAAATGCTGTGCAATGATTGCAGCAGAGTTGGCAAATAACATGCCTGCTTTCACAGGTGGCCTGACCTCTGATGGTGTAGGGTAAGCCTGTGGTAGTACTGGAATAAATAGTGCTGGGTGGGTGGCTTGGGAAGGTTTTGCATTGGGGTCTTCCACACTCTGTGGCAAGGGGTTGGGATTGGGAGTGGCATAGCGATGGCCTAGGATGTTGTGGAGGTTGGATGGACAACTGAACACCGCTTTAGGAGGGATCAGAAGGCTCTGGGGTAGTCTCATTTGCCGGCCGCGGTGGCCGAGGGGACTGAGGCGCTCCAATCACGGTCTGCACGGCCACTACGTTCGGGGGTTCGAATCCCCCCTCGGGCATGGATATTTGTGCCGTCCTTAGTCTTAGCTAGTTCATAAGTAGTTTGTAAGCTTAGGGACTGATGACCCCGTAGTTAAGTCCCATAAGTTCTACGAACTTTTGAACATTTTTTTAGTCTCTCATTTCAGGGCATGATGACAGAAAATTGAAGCCCTGGCGAAGGACGTGATTTAATTGTTCTGGTCTGAGGAGGCCTATGTTAATTGTCTGATTCGTCCACATAGAAGTTGTCCCAGAATGATCCCGCCCCACAAGTCCAGCATGACTTACAATTCCCTGTTAAAGTCTTATGGCCCTTCCCAGAATCTCACCTCCCTCCTCACACCAACACCCCCCCCCACACATCTATCTTTTACATGTTCCAAAAAATCAATAAACCTAACAATGCCAAATGCCGAAATGTGACTGGTTACTTTGCTCCCACTGAAATAATTTCAGCCCTTGTTGAGCAGCACTTCCAACCAATTGTTCGAAACCTAGCCTCCCACATCCAATATAGCAACCACTTCCATCACTGACTTTCCACATCTCCACCCTTTTACCTCTTGCATCCTTACTTGTCACTGTTGATGACACTTCTCAGCGCCCTTTAGCCTCCAAACGCAATACCTCGTTCCTTAAAATCATTACCAATTACATCCCAACAAATAATTACTTTTCCTTTGAAGAAAAAGTATGTAATCAAATATGTGGCACATCCATAGGCACTCATACGGCATCTTCCTATGCCAACCTATTCATGGGCTGTCTAGAGTAAACTTCCTAGCCTCCTGAAATACATACCCCTGGTCTGGTTTAGGTTGATTTATGCTATTTTCATGATTTGGACTCAGGGCCATTATACCCTATCCTCATTCCTTCACAACCTAGCATGTCACCTTCGTAAATTTTAGCCTCCACCTCTCTGACAGTTACATCTACACCTCTGTCCATATTAAACCTACTAATTACCAACAGTATCTGAACTTTGACAGCTGCCATCAATGGCGAATTTTCAGTGATGAGAAGTCGCTTACCCAATATGCCAAAGGACACACAAAGGCCTTCATGGACAGACCTAGTCTGCAAACAGATTTCCCATGCCATATCCCCACACATCATCAGTCCTCCCTCCACCCCCAATAACCATTCACAAAGGAGTGTCCTCCTTGTCACCCAGTACCACTCAGACTGGAACAATTAAATCACATCCTTCATCAGGGCTTTGATTATCTGTCATCATGCTATGAAATGAGAAACATCCTACCCAAGATCCTTCTGATCCGTCTTAAAGTTCTGTTTCATCACCCATCCAACCTCCACAACACCCTAGTCCATCCCTATGCCACTCCTAATCTACATCTGCATCTACATTAATACTCTGCAAGCCATCTCACAGTGTGTTATGGAGGGTACTCTGTGTACTGTTGTTACTTCCTCCTATTCCAGTCGCATATAGTTCATGGGAAATATGATTGCCTGTATGTATTTGCGTGGGCCTTAATCTCTCTGATCTTATCCTTGTGGTCGCATCACAACATATATGTAGGAGGAAGCAGTATATTGCTTGACTCTTTATAAAGCATTTCCACACAGAGTGTGGAAGACCCCAATGCAAAACCTTCCCAGTCCATCCACCCAGCACTATTTATTCCACTACTACCACAGGCTTATCCTACACCATCAGAGGTCAGGCCACCTTTGAAAGCAGGCATGTGGTTTACCAACTCTGATGCAATCATTGCACATCATTTTACATTGGTATGACAAGAAACCAGTTGTTGATCATGATGAATGGCGACCATCAAACTGTGGCAAAAAGCAAGATGGACCACCCTGTGGAACAGCATGCGGCGGAACACAACACTCTTGATTTCAATGGCTGCTTTACTATCCAAGCCATCTGGTTCCTCCCCTCCACCACCAGTTCTTCTGAACTGCACAGATGGAAGTTGTCCATTCAACACAGTCTACAGTCTTGCAACACCTTGGCCTGAACCAAAGATAACATGCCATTCCTATATCCTATACCTAACACCCTCCTCCCCATTCCCCACATATTAAATCTCCAATTCATGTCTTGGAACTTTGACAAAAGCATGTAATATGATACAGAATGCCTTTCTTGCAGAGTCGGCCACTGGAGTATCGCAATCATCTTTGTGATACTTACATGCTTCCTAAATGAGCCTTTACAAAGTTCGCTGCTATCCATTGGATCTTCTCTGTCTTCTATTAACTCTACCCGGTACAGTTCCCACACTGAAGAGCAGTACTGAAGTGACGTCCTAACAAGAATTTTGTAATCTACTTTCTTTGCTGATGGACTACACTTCCTAATGATTCTTCCAAACAATCTCAGTTTGAAATCTGCCTGATCCATGACTAATTTTATATGGTCATTCCATTTCATATCACCCTTAAGTCTATTCCCAGATATTTTATGCAAGTAACTGCTTCCAGTGTGTCTCGTGCTATTGCATATTATATAATAAAGGAGCTGTTTTTCCATATAAACGCAATACTTACACTTGTTTATGTTGAGGTTCAATTGCTATTCCCTACACCATGTGTCAATAAACTGCAGATCATCTGAATTTCACTATTATTTTTTAGTGTCGTGACTTTTCTCGATAAACTACAGCATTGTCTGCAAAACGCCTCATTGAACTTCAGATGTTATATATGAGGTCATTATATATACTGTGAAAAGCAAAGGTCCTATAACACTCCCCCGGCGCAAGCCTGAGATCATTTTAACGACTGAAGACTTCTCTCTGTTGAGAATAAAATCTGCATTCTATTAGCTAGTAACGCCTCAATCAAGTCACACACTTGATCTGATATTCCATATGTTCCCACTTTGTTTATCTGGTGACAGTGAGAAATTTTATCGAACGCCTTGCGGAAGTCAAGAAACAAGGTGTCTACCTGGGGCCCTGTATCAAGCGTCCTCTAGATATCGTGGATGAATAGCACGAGTTATGTTTCACATGATCGTTGCTTTCGGAAACCATGTTGATTCCTACAAAGTATTTTTCTTGTTTCCAGAAATGCCATAATATTCAAACGTAAAATATGTTCCAAAATCCTGTAACTAACCAATGTCAGGGAAATAGGCCTATAGTTTTGCACATCTGACCTTTCTTATAAATGGGAATGATCTGCGCCCTCTTCCAATCCTTAGGAACATTTTGTTCCTCTAGAAACCTTTGGTACACCGCTGCTAGAATGAAGTCAAGTTCCATCGCATACTCCATGTAAAAATGAATTGGTAGGCCTACCCCATCATGGCCTTCCCTGCGTTGAACAATTTCAACTGATTTTCTATCCCTCTGACACTTATTTCAATATTCGCCGTTTTATCATTCGTGTGATGATTTAGAGGAGGTACTACAGTTCAATCATCCTCTATGAAACAGCTTTGGAGAAAGGCATTTAGTATTTTGGTCTGTTGTGTATCATTCTTTGTTTCAACACTATTACGGTCACAGTGTGTCTGGACATATGGTTTCAATCCGTTCATTAATTTGACATAAGATCCCTTACCACAGGGATCGTGTCCCTGTGGAAGACCCCAGTGCAAAACCTGCACAATCCACGCACCTAGCACTTCTTATTCCAGTCTTGCCACAGGATTTTCCTACACCATCAGAGGTTAGTCCACCTGTGAAAGTAGCCATGTGATTTACCAATTTACCAGCATTGCACAGCATTTGACATTGGTATGACAACAAACCAGCTGTCAATCAGGATGAACGGCCACCATGAAACTGTGGCAAACAGTGAATGGACCATCCCATGGCACAGCATGTGGCTGAACAGTACATGCTTGATTTCAGTAGCTGCTTTTCTACTTGAGCCATCTGGATCCTCCCCTACACCACCAGTTCATGTCAACTGCGCAGATGGGAGTTTTCCTTCAACACATTCTACAGTTCTTGTAACCACCCTGGCCTAAACCTAAGATAACTTACCATCCCTATACCTAACATTTCTCCCCCTCTCCCATTCCCCACTCATTATCCCTCCAATTCACATCTTCCTTTCACTGTGTGTCACCCCTTACTATATCCCTTTAATTACATTTTTTATTTATTTTCTATTATGTTTTATCGTTTCAACCCCCCTCCCCGAACCTGCCCTCCTCACACACCTCTACACCCCTGCCCATTCCCTCCACTGCATTCAATGCTGACTTCACTTTCCCACCTATCAGAGCCTTTACAATCCATAATGCAAAACGGAACTTTCTGTCCCCGCCCTTACCCGGCATCCTTACCCCTCCACTCCTCTCCTCACTCGCTGTCAAAATGCCTCTAGTGCTGGAGTGTCCGGAGATGGTAGTTGTGCGAGTAATTTTGTAAATGTATGTGTTTCTTTTTCTGATGAAGACCGTGGCCGAAAGTATAAGTTGTGTGAATGTGAATGTCTATTTCTCATGTTCGTCAGCAGCTAAGTGAATGTCTTTATGATGAGTTGTTACCTATCTTCCATTCCTGATGTCATATCAGTTGCATATGCAAAAAAAAAAAAAAAAAAAAAAAAAAAAAAAAAAAAAAAAAAAAAAAAAAAACTGCATAAAGTGAGGATAACTGAGGATGTGCTTGAAATCCTATTTATGTTACACATAATGGTAGATTTAAGTGTTGTAGATTTAAAATTACCACGTCCATGTTACCTTTAACAGCACTGAAAGAAAAATAATCAGTAAACTGCTAGGTATCAGAAATTTGGGTATTCACATGCTTTAGTGCTCTTACACAGCAGCAGCCATTGACAATTGGAGACTTAGATATTAAATATAATATTTAAACATGTCTGCAGATTCGCTAAAATTTTCAAACTCTATGCATGGTGAGCATGATTGTACCCATGTGTTCAACAGATTAGAGTTAAAAATGTTTAAGAGTATCTTAGAAGGGAAGAATTTGATGAAAGTTGCAAACATGGTCATAAGTAAGTATTTGTTTTAATAGTAAGATAATTTTTACCCAAATAGTTGTACAGTCCATAATAAACATGAAATAACAGTATAATTGACACTGCAAAGTGGCACAGTACTGAATGAAGATCAAATCTTAGATAGTGGGACCCCGACCTTTTGAGGTTCCCCTTCTGCTCTGTATCACTCTTTCAGGCACCCCTCCCCCAACTCGGTGTTTCTCTCTTTAATTTTGACAGCCACCTTTCCAGTGCACATCTTGCAGACCATTTGGCACCCATCTGTGAGTGCCACCCATGGCAGACACCCCCCACCCCTTTAGATCCACCACTGCCTGTAGCTACAAAACGTCAAGTAGCATTATAGCAACATGACAATTTTCATATTTATTGTCAAAATCACTTCAAAGTTTTTATAAGTGTGAGTTGCCTGATAGATACAGAACCCACAATTTACTAGTAATATCTGCAAGCTTAGTGCAGGATGCCTACCAATTTGCAAAAATATAGGGGTGTTTGAGGAAGAATGGTCAATATTCAGGTATATGTCAGGAATGCTCATTTGGAGCTGTGACAACATGGCATCATCCACCATCTCTGATGGCTAAAAGCACTGACCCCGCAGCTAAACTATATAATATCTTTGTGAGACAGTTGAATCTACAAATTTGTTTCTATGACACCCTGTGGTGTATGCACTAATAAATAAAGTAAGTGAATTGTGAACTGAACAGGTGTATTTTATTCACATACACGCCCATACATATAGCAGTTCCTACATTGGTGACCACACCTTCCAGGCTACTCTATGATTTTGGGTAAATCTGCCATGCTGGTTGCATACAAAACAATTCTGGCATTGTCAAACATTTCACATCACTACCTCCATAACCACACTGAGGTTATTTCGGATACTGCGCCACAATGTGTTATGAACATTTCGTGTGACATTTTGCAAAACAATCTAGTCTGGACTGAGTGATATGCAGTGCAATGACTTAGACAGGACTGATGCCACATGGAACCATGAACAATGGCGCCCTGTTTATCCTTATACTGTTAAATCGTGTATTCCTGGTCTTTCCACGGAATCCACTCCCATGATTCTTTGTGGACATCTGACCCATTCTTGTAGTTTTTTGGTTACTAATTCCCTACCACTGTGCTATATGGATGCTCCTAAGAGTGGTGTTTTTACACATCAACAATTGACTGGGCCCAGCTACCAGCTTTTCTAACCATCCCAGTTAAAGGCTATATTTTTCGATGACTCATCCACCCACCGTATCCGAGGATCATATTGTACTGATTCTGCTCAAAAGTGCTCCTGGTAAAAATATCATAGGGATCACAAGCAAAGCTGCCGCATTTCCACACACTGGATTCGACCTGATCATCGCCACGCACCTTGCATCTCACTTCTCTCAGATGTATCCTACATACACCAGAAACGTGCCATACGAGACGAGCTCTTTCAGACTGTCACCACCTCCATACCTCAATGTACAATCGACAGTCAAAAGGTTTGGGCAGAAAGGGCACTGGTTTTTAAAAGCAGTACTGATGTGCCACAAGAAAAACCATAACACCTCCTTATCAGAGGTAATGTACAGTGAGATAGTGTCACTTCCTTATGACTTTGTCATACAAACTCCATCACCTGCTGAACACGATCTGCCAGATCTCATTGCTTGTGTTAGGCAACACGTACTAAACTTGCATGTGTCCCCATCCAATGATTCTCGTCACTTGTTTTTGTACACAAAGACTTTGCCTCATGCACACATGTGATACTACATGTCGTCACAGTAAACCCTACCTCGAATCCACTGCATACAGGATCTCATAAAGTGGTAGCATAGTGCACAAATTCTTTTGAGTTTATGGTTAAGGGCAAAAGAACCACAATGTCCAGCAACTGTCACACTCTGGCCCTTCATCTGTTCCATCCTGTTCTAACCCCTTCTACTCTTCACATTAAACTCTCCAACTTTCTCCCTGAGAACATATAGGTGATCGAAAAGAAAACACTCGTAACCTCTGCATAATGAGAGGATAGGAACTCAGGACCTAGCACAGTTTCACTTTGGTACCTCGACACCTTCTCCTACTCGCCGATATAGACACCCCACACCTGATGTCCTGCTTAACTGCTGAGGGCTCCTTCATTGTTCCTACTCCGGTTTACGCTGCAGTTTCACCGACCATATCAGACTACTGTATTAAGCAGCTCATCACCCATGAGCCCTACACTAGATGATCACACTGGTGGCACACCAGATGACGCCATACCACTGGCTCAGCTTACTTCATACTATGGGCGACCTCTCTGGCCTCAACTCACTCCCAAAATGATGGCATTTCTATAATCATAGCCACCACAGGCTTAACACCGACCTACAGCGCGGTATCATCACCTTCCTCCACTACTCCCTGCGTTCCATGCTGTGTGCAGCGGGGGGGGGGGGGGGGGGGAGGGCGGAGTGAGTCAGGGGCACTTCCAAAATATTTGATGACTGAAAATATTCACATCACTGCCCCTGCAGCTGATCTGTATAATATGCTCAAAGAAATTAGGAGATCAGGTGAAATATCATAAACGATGTACATGTGGTAAAATATTTTATTCAGATATTGGTTACAATTGTGATTTGTGTATGATACAGTATGATATTTGCTGTCTCAACTCATTATTTGAGGTTTACGTGGCGTTTACTTTGAGCGAGGCACTGCGGGACTACCATGATAGTGAAAAATCAATTCTCGTTACCCTCTAAGATGGTGTGTGATCACCTTTGATGGTCAGTACAGTTGAGAACCTATGTGGCATGGACAGTATGAATATATCAATCAGCTTTTAAGGGACATTCGGACGTTTTTCCATGAGAGCAATAATCAGCTCTGCACCTGTTAAGGGAGGTATAGGTCTGGCCGCAATGCGTCTTACGGTCGGGGGTTCGAATCCCCCCTCGAGCATGGGTATTTGTGCCATCCTTAGTATAAGGTAGTTGATAAGTAGTTTGTAAGTTTAGGGACTGATGACCCCGTAGTTAAGTCCCATAAGCTTAAAAAACATTTGAACATTTGCAATGCGTCTACCAAGTGTGTCCCAGACATGCTCAATTGGGTTTAAGTCTGGTGAACAAGCTGTCTACTCCATTCGTTGAGTTCCCTCAGCTTACAGCATGTTGTCCACCAGTGAACTTCTGTGCGGACGAGCGTTATCGTCCACCAGAAGAAACTCATCTCCTATGACACCAGCGTAGGGCACAATAGAAGGGCGAAGGATCTCGTCTATACCTCTGAGCAGTCAAAGCACCATTCAGAACGACACAGAGGTCCGTACGACCGCCAGTACTAACTTCTGCCCATACCATTTGCCCACCACCACGATACCGTGATGTTTCCTGCACATAATCAGGATAGTTCCGACTTCCACGTTCTCTCCTGACGAGGGAATGACGTTTGTCCGGTTGAACACAACATCCAGACTCATCAGTGAACAGAACCCGGCGCCATTTGTTATGACTCCCAGTTTCTGAGGGCTAAACGGTGTAATGGTTTTAATGGGACACGTACTGTAAGTCTCTGAGCGCAGAGGCCAAATTCCCTGGAGGCGATTTCGAGCTGTTGGTGTTGATATTGCGTGTCCTGTTACTGCCTGGAGGGTGTGTTGCAGTGAGTTGCATTCAGCTTCCTGTCTCGACGGGCTGTTAACCGGAGACAACGGTCATCTCTTGCTGATGTTACCCACGAACGACCTAGGCCTTGCCTTTTTTTGACGGTTATGTTGTCTGAAATCACGTCCAGGTTCTGGAAATTACACTTTGGGACACTCCAATAGCTCCAGACACCTCCTTTTGTGTCTCTTTCACTTCCAAGCTTCCTATAGCTCTCCATGCCATAGCTTCGGGTAGTCAAGTTGTTGTTGCATTGCACTACCAGCTCACTACACTATCTGAACGCAACTGCTTGTGTAATTCGTTTGGTAGAGTAAACAAGTCAACACCAACACCCTCTCTTATACCGTATGCTACACATTGTCTATTGCCGATTAGTGCTCATCCATCCCTTCCCATTATACACGGTGAGTCACGATCACCTTATAAATGTCTCTTCCTTCCCTTCAGTGCTATATGCGATGGTGGGTGAATGGTAAGAGATTATCAATAAATCAGTCCTGTGTTCAAATCTAAAATATTGCAGTGCGTTTCACTTTTATATCAGTGCTATGTTTTATGTGACTTGACATAATAAAGAAATGTGAATTTGCACTCGAGTACACCTTCTGTTGAAATTGCCTCGCAGATTGAAATGAGATTCGTTTACCATGGAAATTCATCAATAATACTGGGAAATTCCCACATGATCGTTTTTTTTCAAGGAAGGAAGGGAAAAAAAAGAGATTTTGGGGTATTAGCAGAAAACTGAAGAGAGATAAAATACCCTGGAAAAAATACATTCGCAGTTTATCAGATCAGTACTAAACGTAAAATTTCAAAAGGCTGGACGTAAATATTCAATAGGTTCGAATTATACGCAGAAAGCTCTGCAGGTTAACTGCAAATTCATTTTTCTAGGTACTTTATCGCCTCTTTTTAACACTAATGTCCGATAATTCCTTCTCTCTTCCTTCTATGGATAAATGAGCATGTACCAATTGCACTAGAGTTACTGATGAAGCTTTCTGACTGATTAATCTCGTTTCAACCTGCGAGGATATTTTGTTTCAGCGTAACTCTGTTGAAAAGTAACAATTCTGGAGTAGCTATTATTGATGTACAAAAGTCATTTCACCTATCATTATCAAATGTTAAATATTTTCATACAATCCATTATGCCGCGGCGGAATAGCCGTGCGCACTGAGGCGCCGTGCTGCGATACGCGCGGCCGTTCGCCGTGGAGGTTCGAGTCCTTCCTCGGGCATGGTTGTGGGTTTTGTCCTTAGGTTGATCTAACTCGGTTTAAGTAGTTTATAAGCCTAGGGACTAATAACCAAGCTGTTAATTCCCGTAGATCTACAAACATTTGAACATATGAACAATCCATAATTTAAAATAAAATAGCGTTCTCATTAGGACATGATTATTCATATTTGTTCATGATAATTTCCAGATGACAGAAGATTTAGAATTGATTTGAAAGTAAGTTCAATGGAAATGGAAATGAGCGTATGGCTTTCAAATGTTCAAATGTTTGTTAAGCTTATGGGGCTTAACTACGGGGTCATCAGTCCCTAAACTTACAAACTACTTATGAACTACTTACGAACTAGGACGGCACAAATATCCATGCCCGAGGGGGGGGGGGGGGCGGGGATTCGTATGGCTTTCTTGGCCGGGATATCCCTTGCGGGATTGTTCGCCTGCCCTTGTGTAAGTCTTTTTATTTGACGCCGCTTGGGCGACTTACGTGCCAATGATGATGATGACTACACCCAACACCCAGTCCCCTACCGGGAATCGAACCCGGACCTCCTGCGTGGTAGTCAGCGACGCTACCGCTGAGCTACGGAGGCGGACAAGGAAGTTCAAATTCAAATGTTTGTAAAGCTATGGGACCAAACAGGTAGGGTCACCAGTCCCTAGGCGTGCTTTTTAAGTAAGTACCGTTTTGAAATTAAAAAAAAAGACGTGCAAAGATCTCAATTTTATTTTTACATGAAAGCTTGTACTTTAATCTATTTTTCTTCATAATTTCCGTCAATATTGAGGCTCTTGTCATAACGTTATAACAGTTTTTGAATAGCATTCTCATAGAAGTCTGCCGCCTGACTTGTTAACCACTGTATCAACAATTTTGACTTCCTCATCGTCCTGCTCGGTCACAATGCCATACAAAACATTACGAGAAACATTAGGAAAGTCATCCCGCAAGGAGGAAATCGTAAAGCGTCTGTTTTCTCTCACCGTATTGTCCACTTCCTGCACCAAACTTTCATTAACGTCCGAAGGACGCCCACTCCGTTTTTTCATCATGCACATTTGAGCAGCCATCTTTAAATGCTCTCACCCACTTTCTTACCATCCCATCACTCATAATATTTTCTCCGTAAACTGCATACATCTCACGATGAATATCGATCGCTATTAGGTCTTTAGCACTAAGGAATCTTATAACAGCCCGTACTTCACAGACTCACGATTATCGGAGGCATCTTAAACAGGCCGGCCGCAGTGGCCGAGCGGTCTGCGGCGCGCCTGTCACAGTTTGCACGGTCGCTACGGTGGGGGGTTCGAATCCCCCCTCGGGCATGGATGTTTGTTTCGTCTTTAGTGTAAGGTAGTTCATAAGTAGTTTGTAAGTTTAGGGACTGATGACCCCGCAGTTAAGTCCCTTAAGCTTAACAAATATTTGAACATCTTAAACACTCAGTACACAACGTAAATAAGGAATAATCAGACTTTAATAGCGTCAGTGCGTAGACAACAGATGTAGGTATCCAGTGCGCATAAAATTATTGCGATATCTTCGAACGTCTTTTTTTAATCTCAAAACGGTACTTACTTTTTAAAAAAATGCCTCGTAATTTAACTTATGCTAAGGACAACACAAACACATACCAATGCCCGAGGGAGGAATCGTACCTCCGACGGGGAGCAGACGCGCACTCCACTGCGCGGCTGAAAGTAAGTAAAAATAAATAGCCCGAAGGGAGGTTCGAACACAGTGCCGATTCAATGTAATGTGCACAGCGCCGGATCTAAGGGAGGGCAAACCGGGGTCTGTTCCCCGGGCGGCACTCGCAATTAAATGATGGTATTGCATTTCTGGCCGGGAGATCCCATGTCGAATTGTACGGCCGCCTAGCGCAGGTGATTTTAATTGACGCCACTTTGGCGACTTGCATGTCGATGATGATGATGACAACACACAACACTCAGTCCCCTGCCGGGAATGGAACACTGCGAGGTAGTCAGCGACGCGGCCGTCTGAGCTACGGGGGGCGGACGGCGGCACTTGCAGTGGGGGCGCCAAAAAGAGGGCCGTCCAAGTTCGGCAAATATAAACCCGCCACTGAATCTGCATTGAAGTAGAGTAATACAGGATCATAAGGCCGTCCTTCGCGGTAATCAATTACGTTTACGTTTATTGAAGTAATGTTCGTACAACGTACTGTCTCACCAAACAGCAAACACATAAGGACTGTTTAAAATTTCGGACAATAGCTCAAATGTGCAGTTTTTTCCCGTCGTGGAAGCGACGACCATAGCCCTCCACAGGGCTCGAACGACGACTCGTTGCGCCTGACATCTAGTGGGAGCACTCCGAACTTGCGCCTCTACTGCGGACCTCGCGACTCAATGAAGCTCAGGATTTAACATCCAGTGCAATTGGAGAGCACAGTGGCTGGAATTGGCATTAGCGGTTAAGCCATGTATAGAGAAAATAGCACCAACTCAGCGGCAGCAGCCATTGCTGAGTCATGCGGCCGGCATGCTCCCTTAGCGAAGCCCAGAGGTCCTGCATTACAGCGAGTTTATAATTACTTTACGCCGGAAGCGCAGTAATCAGAGTATACACGGAAACAGTGTTGCATCAATGAATGCTACAAATACAGATACAACAGTCATCACGACACAATGCGTAATCCGTCGGCTAGAGCGAGTTCGTAGAGACAGGCTTTCATTTGCACGTTAGTAGGAAATAAATCATAATACATTTCTGTGCAAATGAATATTCAGTAGCATCCTAAATATTGTCAAACATGTTTAACCGTATCTTGTTACCATCAAATAAAGTGCGAACTATGGGTTTATGACAAATGCACTGTATGAGCAAAAGTATCCGGAAACGTGACTGGAAACGACGTACAAGTTTGCGGCGCCTTCCATCGGTAATGCTGGAATACAATATGGTGTTGGCACACCCTCAGTCTTGATGACAGTTTCCAATCTCGCAGGCATACCTTCAATCAGGTGCTAGAAGGTTTTTTGGGGAATGACAGCCTATTCTTCACGGTGTGCTGCACTGAAGAGAGGTATCGATGTAGGACGGTGACGCTTGGCAGCAGTCTGCGTTCCAAAACATCACAACTCAGGACTCTGTGCAGCCAGTCCAGTACAAGGATGTTATTGTCGTGTAACCACTCCCCCCACAGGCAGTGCATTATGACCTGGACCTCGACCGTGTTGAAAGAAGCAGTCGCTATCCTGGAACTGCTCTACAACAGTGGGGAGCAAGGAGGTGCATAAAACATCAATGTAGGCCTGTGCTGTGATAGTGCCACACAAAACAACAAGGGGTGCAAGCCCCCTCCATGAAAAACACGACCACTCCATAACACCACCGCCTCTGCATTTTACTGTTGGCACTGCACACACTGGCAGATGACGTTCACCGAGCATTCGCCATATCAACACCCCGCCATCGGATCGCCACGTTGTGTAGCGTGATTCGTTCGTTACTCCACACAACGTTTTTCCACTGTTCAATCATCCAATGTTTACGCTCCTCACACCAAGCGAGGTGTCGTTTGGCACTGAACTGCGTGATGTGTGGCTTATGGGCAGTCGCTCGACAATGAAATCCAAGTTTTCTCACATCCTGCTTGTCATAATACTTGGTGTGGATCATGATGCAGTTTGCAATTCCTGTGCGATGGTCTGGATAGAGGCCTGTCTATTACATTGTACGACCCTATTCAAATGCCGGTGGTCTCTGTCAGTCAACAGACGAGGTCGGCCTGTACTCCGTGTTGTACGCGTCCCTTCAAGTTTCTACTTCCCTATCACATCAGAAACAGTGGAGCTATGCATGTTAAGGAGTGTGGAAATCTCGCATACAAACTTCTGACACAAGTGACACCCAAGCAACTGACCACATTCTAAGTCAGTGAGTTCCGCGGAGCGGCCCATTCTGCTCTCCCAAGATGTTTAATGACTACTGAGGTCGCTGATATGGAGTACGTGGCAGCACAATGCCCCTAATATGAAAAGCGCATGTTTATAGGGTGTCCGGATACTTTTGATCACACAGTGTACGTCACTGAAAGATCAGAATGAAATCTGCAGATTACGGCTATGATAACGTTTACAATATGTATTACTAGTAAATTAATTAAACGAATGAAATAAAAACCAAATAATTAAGTTAATGTAATGGTATCTGATATAAAATCATGTTTACAATATTTACGAACTCATTTTGCTTTTTTCGTACTCTTATTCTTGCCCCTGTAATTTTTTCCGTCGAATCATATTATTCTACTTCGAATCATGTGCTCGGCTCATCTAGAATTCCATGGGAAGTATTTGTTTTTATGATCCATTAGTTCATATTCCTTGATGTAATAATACGAGTATTACAGAGGTGTGGTTTCTTAGCTCAGACAGTTCAGATGAATCGTAAGCGAATGTATGCAGACACATCCTGCGACATTCCGAATTGCTTTCCTCTTATGGGATGTCGTATAGTATGTATACACGTTCTGAAGTTGGGCTACAACTAACGACGTGACACTGTGGCATTATTCATAGAAAGGGTAATAAGAGTGCGATAAAGGTCGCATTGCCGTACCGTTAAGTGTATTAGCTGTCTCTGAAACACAGTTGTTCTAAACTGTCTCAGAAAAAATCTGATTAAATGAAAATTCCTGCTGATCATGAGTGTCATTTGTTTGCACTGTTACGTATATGAAAAGTTCAAGGGGGAAGAAAGACAGCGGGCGGGGTTCTAAATGACCTACAACTATTTCCCTCTTTTTTCAGAAGCAAGAACGGTGCCGATTATGCTATAACAACAACGATAAAATTCTTCAACATGCTGAGTAGGCCCACTACTTCATTATGTGGCCCGAACTCTGTGTTTTAATAAATGAGACGATAGTATTCCACAGTTATATATTTCTTATGCAAAATACAGTATATGGATACTATATTACACATGAGATAGACGTGAGCTTACTAGTTTTCCTCAGAAACAGAAATACGAACGATATCGCTCAAGGGGACTGATGACCAAGCTGTTTAGTCCCCTTTAAACAACAACGACGATATTGCTCAATGCGCAACACTAAATCCGAAGCTGCCGTGTGTAGACTTTAATTATATACCACAAAACATTTTATTAAATTCCTTAGTTAATAGAAAATCCACACAAACTTGTCTGCACTGCAGGAAAAGTAGTAAGCGATACAATTCTCTTTCATTATTTTGTCGGGGTTGCCAGCGAGAAAAAGTTTCGTAAAGAACTGAAATTATGTTTAAAGTTTATTGCAAGTCACTAAGTGCTCTCATTCTCAAATAGTTGACGAATAAAATCACGCTATCACGCGTCGCAAGATGGGGCAGTTTTCATTGGTTATGACGTGATACCCTATGAAGCGTATATCGTAGGTGGTTTTTGCCACCATAAAAAATGATTCCTGACCTTAAAGAATATTTGTACCTAATTTGGTTGAAATCGGTCCATAAATTTAGGAGCAGATTTAAAATATTATCGCATGATGCTGCCTTTTCTCACGAATGTCATTGTTTATGACGTCATATCTCCTGATGTATGTGTCGCAGAGGATTTTTATCCCGACAGCGATTGTTACCTTATAGAAAGGAACATGTGTACTAAATTTGGTTGAAATCAGTCTAGTAGATCAGGAGGAGATGTGAAACATTATAATATATACAGCCAATTTTATAAGATGTGTAGATACCTTCAGAACGGTACTACAGTAATAGGCTACATATCCGAGTTGCCAATGTACAATTTGTCTGGAAACTGCAAGAGACTGCTTGAACGTCAAAAAGAGAATAAGGAAGATGACTGCAACTGAGAGAGAACATGACGAAGCTCTTCTGACTACGACGCTAATGAATACTCACAGTAGTACTAGACACACTGACAAGTAATGTGGAATCACACTGACGAGTTTCATTCGCATTTGCATCTACAGAAATTCCAATCCCTATCATTTGTCACTACATCAAGCACTTTACGACCGTGGTTTAGAACGTCGTACAGAATTTGTTTGTCCTTCAGCAGCTGAGAGACGACCTTATGTTAGGCAAAGTGTGCTTTTTACCGATGAAGCAACGATTACTAACCATGCAAATGTAAATTTGCATGACATGTACTACTGAGAAACCGAAAATCCACATTGTTTTGGCCAGGTGCAACATAAACGTATCAACGGCCGTGGAGCATGAACGTATGGTGCGGCATTATAGGCAATTGTATTCTGGGATCTTACTTCACTCCAGGCGTGTTAAATGGAAATTCGTATCTACACTTTCTTACGAACATTCTGACGGTTCTTCTAGAAGAGGTAGGCCAACCACTGGCAATATATGTGGCTGCAACACGACGGTTGTCCAGCCAGTCGTCCTGTGTTCTAATGCAAATACTAAATGAACACTTTCCTGGACATTGTATAGGACGAAATTCTGTTGTATAATGGCCTGCGAGGTTCCTCGATTTGATTTCTCTTGATTTCATTATTAAAGACCACTCAAAGATGCAGTCCACAATGAAGAGCCAACTATGCCAGACGAGATGCGTTGTGGAATCGCCAGTCCAAGTTCTACCGTTGTAATCCACAATAATTACATCTTCTCACGTATCTTTCGAACGGTGATAGTAAATATGCGTTTCAGTCCACGGTAAACGGTTTAAACAAATGAAATTAAATTGTTGTTGTTGTTGTGTGTTTAAAGGGGACTCAACTGCTGGGTGAAATTAAATAATGAATAGTTATGTTTTTGTAAGTTAATATGATTTGGGTGGTTACCAAATCATTGTTTCGTACATGTACGTGTGTACGAAGTTGCACTGCCGGCCGCGGTGGCCGAGGGGACTTAGGCGCTCCAGTCACGGTCTGCACGGCCACTACGGTCGGGGGTTCGAATCCCCCCTCGGGCATGGATATTAGTGCCGTCCTAGATCGTAAGTAGTTCATAAGTAGTTTGTAAGTTTAGGGGCTGCTAACCCCGTAGTTAAGTCCCTTAAGCTTAACAAACATTTTGAAGTTGCACTGCAATGTCAAATAAGTTGACAGCATGTATTGCACGTAGTCAGTAATACTCATTACGCGCTTACATTCAGCATGAAGTCTAGGTAAGAATAGTTGAATTTTCTGATTCAACTCACATAAAAAATCGGAGGATACAGAAATGTGAAATAGTTTTCCAAAGCCCTCTGTCATTCTCTGTATTACAGCACATGCCGTATTTACATACACAACATTCGTAGCTGAACTTATATCTACGTTTCAAGTTAATTCAAGAAGAAATAGAGCTTTATTCTAGTAGTGCAGACGTACATCGAGGTACGAAACTGCGCAGGCAGGTCAGTGACGACTGCAGTTAGAAAAGAGTCTCAGTGGCATGTTTTACTGGTCCACTTTAGGTTTTCTTGTAGTTTTATGATTTTTGACAATATTCACGACAAAACATAAAATTCATTAATTAAATACAAGGGGCATTCAAAAAGAAACGAGCCGAAGGCATAATTACAGAAACCACTACCTGTATGTTAGAAGTATTGACCCTCGCTGTTGAGACACTTGTCCCACTGTGACAGAAGACGGTGAATGGCCCTCTTTCAAAATTCCCAGGGATGCCATGTGAAACAGTTTCGCACGTACAGCTGGACATCGTCTTCCGAGTTGAGTCGTTTGCCCCTCAGTGTCTTTTTAAGACGACAAAAATGGCATAATCACAGGGCGAGAGGTCTGGATTGTATGGAGGGAGTCCGAGAATCTCCCATTTCTATTTCTGCAGGAGTGCTGCGAGTGTGTTTGGCGAATGAGGCTTTGCATCGTCGCGGAGCAGACTGCACGGGTGAGACTGCCTGGTCGTTTTGATTTGATCGCTTGGTGAAGAGTGGTCAAGTTTGCGAGTAACGCTGGGCATTCGTTGTTTTCCCGTGCTGCAGGAAGTGAATCAGAAGGGAGCCATTTTGGTCGAAGAAGAACGTCAGCATAACCTTTCCTGCATTCGTGTGGATGGCCTTGGCTTTTTATGGTGGTGGTGACCCTGGATGCTTTCACTGGAGACTGTATCGTTTTGATTCTGGTTCGAAGTGATTACACCATGACTTATCTCCAGACAGCACTCGTGCCAGGAACGCATTCCATTCCCGAGCATAGCGCAGCAAATGAGCAAGACAGTGGGCCATTCGACGTGCTTCCTGTCGTGGTTGAAGACCTTGGGGCACCCATTGGGCACACAATTTGCTTAAGTGCAGTTGTTCCTTCATAACGGTGTAAACACTTCCGGACGCTCAATCCGACCACGGCGGCTATGGCTTTCAGTCACTCGACGGTCCTGGGTAATGAGTGAATCATCAAGCTGGACGATGCCATCGGTAATCCAGTGTGGTGCTCCAGACCGTGCAGCATCGGCTAACGACACATGTTCTTCCCTGAAGCGCTTGTGCCACGCCTTGAACCTTGCAAGGGACAAGCAGTGTTCGCCGTACACTTGTGACATTCGTCGATGAATGTCCACCCCCCCCCCCCCTATTTCTTCCGCTGTCAGAAAACGAACAATACCTCTTTGCTCTTCTTTTGACGCCTCCGTGTCACTGCTTGCAATGCGACTGGCAGCGTTGTACGACTGATGCATGCTGCTGCTAGGTTTGCATAGTCACATGATGTGCACGTGTGCTCTCTAGCGATGGGCTGTGAACTTCCACATTCTGCTCGTCATCACACCTCGTTACACACGGCACGCTGTTACCCTCCTGTCAGCGGTTTGCGCATTCCAGACTCCGGCTCGTCTCTTTTTGAACGCCCCTTATACATAAAAGTATAACATTTAATAAAAGAATAGAAAACATAATATATTTAATATTATATTTTATGTTACTTATTATTTATATTTCCATTAATTTTTTGTCCGAAATATTTATTACATTGCGTCGTAATACAAGCCCGTAGGATTTTTATTTACATAATTCTTTTATAAAACTTTTGTTCGAACTTGTGTAACAGTTTTATTTGTAGTTATAGTTAGTTTATTTAGTCTTATGCGAAACATTTTATATTGGTATCTATATTTGTTACTTAATGTTTAAATTTTATGTTTAATTTTAAAGAGGATCCTCCCCCTTCGCTGTCTTATTGTTACAATATTATTATAATTTAGTACAGCGACTTCCTCTGTTATTTTCTCTTCTTCATTCTTTTGTTTAATTATACACATTTTTTGTGCATGATAATGCCATTTTTAATTTCTTTAAATGAATTACAGCAACAGAATATGACGGCAGAGCCATGTGAGGAATTATAAGGAGGATGATCAAATAAAGAGGTAAGAATTGTCTTAACAACCAAACCGGTTGAAATCTGAATGTGCCGCTTTGGTATAACGTTGTGCGACATCTGGGAACGCGAAGCCTGCGTCGTCACCTCCCCTTACGAAAGTCAAGGCTGTGCCCTTAGCAGGCAAATGATGCTCATCGTCTTTTTCGACGTCAGAGCACGAAAAACCATTAACAGTGAGGTGTACTGTGTGACACTCGCCGGCCGCGGTGGCCGAGGGGACGCCGGGCGCCGTGGCTCAGCGCGCCCGGTCAGAGGACTGAACGCCCTCTGCAATAAAAAAGCTGAGCTAAGAACAGAACGAACACAAACGAACAAACATGATCAGCGTCCGCAACGAACGGAACTACCCATAGAGCAAAAAAAAAGGGGACTAAGACGCTTCAGTCACGGTCCGCACGGCCACTGCGGTCGGGGGTTCGAATCCCCCCTCGGGCATGGATATTTGTGCCGTCCTAGTTTGTAAGTAGTTCATAAGTAGTTTGTAAGTTTAGGGACTGATGACCCCGTAGTTAAGTCCCATAGACTTTACAAACATTTGAACATTTTGTGTGACACTCTGTAGGCCTACGCAAGTCCATCAAGAGCAAACGGCCTGGGCTACTCACGGAGGGTGAGATTATGCTCCAGTGCGCGTCCACACGTCTCCAGGGTCACACAAAGTCTACTGGTCAGGTACAAGTGGGACGGCTTGAACTAAGTGGGCTAAAAGTATACGTTTCAATTAAAAAATTGTACTTGCTTCAATATCTCAGTTGCTACCAGCGCTTAAAATGTTGTTGTGGTCATCAGTCCGGAAACTGGTTTGATGCAGCTCTCCACCCTACTCTGTCCTGAGCAAGCCTCTTCATCTCCTCATAAGAACGGCAATCCACATGCATTTGAATCTGCTTTCTGTGTTCGTCTCTTGGGATTCCTCTGCAATTTTTAACCCACACACTTCCCTCCTGTACTAAATTTACGATTCTTTGTTGTCTAAGAATGTGACCTACCGATCGATTCCTTCTTTAAATCAAGGTATGGCAAAAATTCATTTTGTCCCCAATTCTGTTCAACTCCTCATTAGTTACACGATCTACCCACCTAATCTTCAGAATTCTTCTGTAGCACCAAATTTCAAAAACCTCTATCCTCTTCCTGACTGAACTATTTATCGTCCATATTTTACTCCCGTACAAGGCAACAACTCCACACAAATGCCTACGGGAAAGACGTCCTAACGCTTATATTTATATTCGATATTAGAAAATTTATCTTTTTCAAAAACTCTTTTCTTCCCATTGCCATTCTTCATATTATATCAAAGGTACTGCGACGATCATATGTTATTTTACTACCCAAGAAACGAAACTCATCTAACACCTTTATTGTTTCATTAACTAATCTGACTGCTTCAGCATCGCCTGATTTTCTTCGATGCATTTCATTACACTTGTTTTGCTCTGGTTCTGTTCATCTCCTTTCAATACACTGTCCATTCCGTTCAGTTTCTCTTCCATGTCCTTTGATGTCTGACAGAATTACGATGTCATCGGCAAAACGCAACGTTTTTTTTTTTCTGAGCTCTAATTCCTTCTCCAAATTTCTCCTTGCTTTGCTTCACAGCTTGCTCACTGTACAGATTGAATAACATTGGAGAAAGGCTACAACCCCGTCTTACTCCCCAATCACTGCGTCCCTTTCATGCCCTTCAACTCTTATAACTGCTGTTTAATATACAAGTTGTAAATAATCTTCTGTTTCCATTATTTTACCCCTGCTAACTGCAGAGTTTGAAAAGTTAACAAAAGCAAAAATATGTACGTTCCCCTCGATGCCCTAACATTTTTCCGAAATCAGCATATCGATATGTGTGAAATATGTGTACTACGCCTTATGTGACTCACCCTGTATAATTCCCGCATAGGGAACTTTCACACATGTCGAAGAGACTGACACTGCAGTGACTACAGCTGTCCAGAACAGAAGAATTAATGTAGCGTATTGAAAATTACGAATATGAATCGGCATTCTCGCCAGCTGTAGTCCTTTCAGTGCACGCGCATGCATTTCTGAGCATTTGCTTTGAGTTACATCGCTGAACACGGACACTGCACGTCGTATGTCCCTGCGTGGGAATTACGTAATGGAATGTGCGGGTCAGTATGAATTTTCACATTTCACCAATAAATCATACAGCTGATAGTGATTGATAGTGATTCGTATTCGCAACTTAGTGGTTGTGGCGCAGCGATCGGGGTGGGGGGCTAATGGGGCTGAAGCATCCGCCCCCAGCACCTCCCAACGATGTTTTAAATTTTATTATTTTTCATTGTTTTCATTTTTTATTTTTTAAACAGATAGTACAGCTAGTACTCATAAATCACAACGTAACTATAATTTGCGAAGCACACGTGAACATGACAATGCAGAGCCGGCGCAAGCCCAGCGAGTTGCTAAATTGCCGCCGCCGCCGCCCCCCCCCCCCCGTTTTTTTTTAAAACATTTTCAACAAGACGTTTGTGGAATTTTATTTAAACAATTCTGTAGGAAATCTCAGCAATCAATCGCATTTTGTTTTCTTTTCAGATCTTCCTAGGCGTCTCAAAGCTTTTAATGTGTGCTTACATCTAAACCGTCATGTTGACAGCTACGTTTGAATTATAATTCAACGAGTTTCAAGAAGTTTCCGTTGTCAGGCTGAAAGAGTGTATCTGTATTTCCTCTCAAAGGTAGACATTGCCGACCCAGGAAATGAATTATTGCTATTAAGCGCCCAAGTACATTTTTCCAATGTTCGCTTTCAGTATTCAGAAGCCTTTGATGATGGGCGTCGAAAGTTCGTGACTTTTTCATCCCCTCCGAAAACGCGATCCACTTTTTATGAGAATTCAAATGATCGGTAGACTTCCCGTGACTTTTGATATACGAAGAAAGGTGCCGCCAGTCGGTTATACCGTTCTTTGCAATTTTTACTGTAGATGACAAAAACGTTTGTAACAAAAGCAGAACACAGCATCCTTGCTCTTTGAGTACACCAACCAATGTCTATCTGCTTTTTTTAAATTTTTCAAAGAATAGCTGTAGTGCACAGGGCTGAAACGCCGGTTGTCCGCGTTTTTAAGACATTCTTAAGCTTCCTTAATGCGTTCGGGACGACCTCGCATGACCAACGTCGTTCGAATGCAGTCGGTAATTATTTCCGGCCATCTTCCGGTATCTGAGTCAACTGTTTAGGCTCGCCTTCAGTTCCTTCTCCGGTGGTAGGTACCTCGGCTGATGTTCCCCCGGTATTTTCCGAATCAGGTCGCCTAATTTCAGTTCTCCCTGATGTTTCAATCTCGGAGCTATCGTCGCAAAGCAGGTCTTGAGTACAGGCGAGGTCTGTTGAACATGTGGATGACCCCCCCGTCAGCATTGCTACTGTATGCGGTGGTTGCAGTACTGTGTTCGTCAACTTTCTGGACATGTCCTGAAGATAAACATGTAGCTGCAGTAACTCCACCAATTTCTGTACTTTCAGGATCTATTTTTCCACCCTCGCCGCTGCTAGGTCGTTCTCTCTTTTGCTTGAAATATCGTTGTAATGCATGCTTTTGCTTCTTATCGTCATCTTCCTTCAGCGCCAGTCTTTTTCTACCGTCGGACATGTTTCGATCCAGCCTGTAAAGAATGATTACGTGAAACTAACTGTTGATGTCAGTGTTCATTTGGCTTTAATCGTCCCTGATTTACCAATTTCTTAAAGAAAAAACTAAAGGAAAGTGGCAAGGAGGCTTTTTAATACCGCACAAAAAATTAAATTTAAAATTCTACTCTAACTACTAGTTAGTTCCGTTTGACTTCAACCTGTTTTTGTTGCAGAAAAAATACACGCACAGGCGAATGCTGAAAAAATATATTAACGTTCTAACAAGTTATAGTCTTACGATTTGCACTTTCGTGGCTGCACGAACAGTAGTAAGCGATAAACCTTTTCCCTTTCATAATTTTGTTGGAATTGTCAAGGGATAAAGTTTGACTAGGTGTTTTCATTCACAGTAGTGGATGAATCAATTCTTATCACACGCAGCATGATGGGCATTTTTTGTGACGCTTACTGTTTATTACTTCACGTCTTCTGACATACGTATTGTAGTATTACGTGTAATGTTACTGTGTAATGGGGCATATTAAAGAAATAAATAAAATAAAATAAATATGTATTATAGATGGTTTTTACCCTCATAGGAATTGTGTCCTGAAGGCAAAAATGCGTACAAAATTCTGTTAAAATCGGTCCATTAGTTTACTGGGCCAACTACCGAACGAATTCTGCAGTTTTCGTTGTAGAGAACGCAACAATACCCATTGTCTGGAATGGCGAAGTGGTGACGCGGCAGTGCCAGGAACTACAGTAGGTCACGTGACGAGGTACAGCGAGGCTACGGTTAAACCAGCGCCCAAGAAGAAGACGCAAGAAGCTCACAATATGACCGATGATATGGATAAATGTATTATCAGGCAGCAATTTCTACGGCATTACGAAAAATTGAAAGGAATAAGAAATTTGCGAAAACTGCACAACTTTTGTCAAACAGAAATTACATTCAAAGCTAGCAAGGAAACCCTTAGAAGCGATGTTCTGTCTATGGAATTTTGTTTTAGAAAGTGTCAGAATTAACGTTTTGTTTTGTGCGGACGAGAGGGCATTCCGCATTGTTGCTAAAAGACCATACTTCTCAAGGTGTTCATCAGAATCAAAGCGACCAGTAGTTTACTTGGATGAAACATGGATTCACCTGCATTATACAGTAAATAAATGTTGGCAATGTGACAGTGGGAGAGTAGTATTGTCAAACAAAAGTGCCGGTCAGAGTTTTATTGTTGTTCATGTAAGCGGAGACAGGTGTTTCACGGCTCAAAAACCAAAACGTCAGACTATCACTCAGAAACGGATAGCAAAAATTTTCAAAATTACGTCGAAACGCAACTTATGTCAGGCTTACTAGCAATATCTTTATCCCTTGTAATTACTCGCAGCGTATTTAGCCATTCCGAATACTTCTAGCCATTGGAGGTGTTTGACATGTTTGACTGTAGTAATGTTCAACCATTTTTTCCGTAATACCGGAAAAATAAAACACTCGGAAACTGCCATTGAAGGGCTTGGCAAAGTTGCTTCAGGCTAAACACGTAACCGCAGTATCGAACATTGCATTTGAATTTCCAAATTACATCTCGAGTTCTGGAAAATTAGTTGTGCGTAAACGCACGGCGCGTAACAGGCAGGCAGCGCTCCACCCATAAGAACACTGGTGTGCAAGGTAGCTAGACAATTTGGCGTGTACCAAAGACCTTGTAAAAATAACGGCGTGTAAGCCAGACTGCCTCCCCCCACTCTGTTCCTCTGGCGTAAACACGACGGTGCCGCCACAGTGGCGAGGAGGAAATCAGTCCTCTGGTACAACAGGGGCGGCTGGCAGGTAGTCGAGGCGCCATGGCACAGTTCCCGAAGCGCTCCCTCCGAGGTTTGGTATCGAATACCCTCTTGGGCATGAATGTTGAGTTAAAAAAAAATTGGAGGTCAGCAGATTTGCCGCCCCTCGGAAAGTGCCGCCCCGTGCGGCCGCACGTTTCGCACGTGCCTTGCGCCGGCCCTGTGACAATGGGTCGCCAACGTGATGCTGCTGTTACTGAGAGGGGGTTTTAATGCCGCCGCGACCAGCATTGGCCACGGTGGAGTAGCCGAGCGGTCTAAAGCGTCTCGCTGCGGAGCGCGCGGTTGCTCGCCGTGGTGGTTCGAGTCCTCCCTGGGGCATGAGTGTGTGTGTGTGTGTGTGTGTGTGTGTGTGTGTGTGTGTGTGTGTGTGTGTGTGTCCTTAGGTTAGTTTACCTAGGTTTAAGTAGTTCGTAAGCTTCAAAAATGTTCAAATCAACCGCGCGCTCCGCAGTGAGACGCCTTAGACCGCTCGGCTACTCCACCGCGGCAGTTTGTAAGCTACGGACTGATGACCACGCAGTTTGGTCCGATAGATTTACAAACATTAGACCAGCTTTGATGGTGCCGCTACTGTTACAGCTATATGCTGAAGTTACGACCTGATTGTACATATGCAGCGACCCGCTGCTTAGCAGGTTAGCGGCGCTACCGAGTGGAATCTTATGAAGGCCGCCAAAAACTACGAAAACCAATAGTGTTATTTTAGTTCAGTTTTTACACACAGAGTCTCATGTTAATTAAAATGTAACGTCGTTTGGCTACTAGCATAGAAGCTGCTTAATTATTTTACGAGCTGATTATATACACTCCGTTTCCACTTTCAAATTAATTCGAGCTTACTCATTTTATTTCGTGTGCAATTGTTTTCGTAGTATAATTGGTTCAATTATAAAAAGTGTAAAAATAAGTAATGGATTACTAAATTCAATAGGCTTTATTTAAAAAAAAAATAGCCGCCCCCCCACCCCCAGGATCAAATCCTGGCTGCGCCACTGCTTAGTGGTAAATATGTTGTAGGTATGTAAACCTCTCGGTGTATTGAATGATACAGAAAATAAGTAACATCTACGTATCTACACAGCACATCACATTTATGTGCCTGGCAAAATGTTCATCGAACCAGTTTCGTAATATTTCTCTACCGTTCCATTCTCTAATAGCGCGCAGAAAAAAGAAACACGTAAACGTTTTCGAAGATTTATTATGATGATCCGCATCGCAGGCGTCTTTCGCCAACACTAAGAGATCTGCTCAGATTGTCTCAAATCTTTATATACAAAGCAGAGTGTCCATAAGATTGTGTGTACGTATTGTATTCAAATCTACAGTATTCTACCAGTGTTTATGAAATTTTTCACACGTAAGCTTCAATCCATGAGGACGGTCGTCGGAAGTCTTAAGAACCACATACGGCACATGGTTCAGGAGATACAACGTCATAAACGATATAGTTGAAGAAACTGCCTCATAATGCGACGAGACTTTATTCAAATGTTCAAATGTTTGTAAATCTATCGGACCAAACTGCGTGGTCATCAGTCCGTAGCTTACAAACTACTTAAATCTAGGTAAACTAACCTAAGGACAACACACACACCCCTGCCCCAGGGAGGACTCTAACCTCCACGGCGAGCAACCGCGCGCTCCGCAGCGAGACGCTCTTTATTCGCACACTGGATGGGAGTGACAGTACTTTGCGACTTACACCCAACTTTAAACATAATTTCAAACCTTTATTGAATTTTTTTCTCGGTGACAACCATAGCAAAATTATGAAAAGGAAAAACGTTTCTCGCTTACTAGTTTTCAGCTGTTCATGGACTAAAACTACGGCATTCGGTATGACGTTACAATTTATAATTTCTACACTACAAATTGTAGCCGCAGGAAATGTTACAGACAGTATACATACATATAGCTGAATGTACCTTGACACGTAGTTTGTGAGATATGAGCACATAAACAGTAACGTTCATAGAAAACTTCCCTATCACGCACCAAGTTTTAATCTGTGACTTCTTTACCACTAATTGTATTCGCAACAGATTTTACAGACATTCAGCACTTATAAAAATAAATATATACCTGAAAAAATTAAACACTTGTGGAACACAACTCAATAAATATGAGATCGTGTGAATTTTATATGCTACTAGCTGAAAACCCGGCGTCGACCGGGTATTTATTTATTTATTGCTGCCATTTTTCAGGTATATATTCATTTGTAAAAGAGCTATTTGTCAGTAATATCTCTTGGGAATAATATTAGTAACAAAAAAGTAATAGACCAAAACTTGGTGCGTGATGGGGCGGTTTTCCGTGAACTTTACTGTGTATGCGTTCATATGTCATGAACTACATGTCGTTCTGTGATATAATTTAGAAGGTACATTCAAGTATATGTTTGTATACTGTCTGTAAAATTTCCTGATGTTACAATTTGTAGTGTACAAATTATAAATTGTAACGTCATGCCGAATGCCGTAGTTTTAATTCATAAACAGCGGAAAAGTAGTAAGCGAGAAACTTTTTTCCTTTCATCATTTTGCGAGGGTTATCAGCGAGAAAAAGTTTAATGAAGGTATGTAATTATGTTTAAAGTTTGTTGCAAGTCGCTAAGTATTATCATTTTCATGCAGTGTATTTTTAAAATCTCGCCGCATTATGTGGCTTTTTTGTGATTCCTATTGTTTATGACGCTGTATTTCCTGCACCATGTGTCGTATGTGATTCTTAACCCTACGGCAATTGTTAACTCACGGTAATGAATGTGTGTACCAAATTTGGTTGAAATCGGTCCAGTGATTTAGGAGAAAATGAGCAGCATTGTAGCTAAATGCAGCGGTTTTACGCACATCTCATTGTTTATGACGTCATATCTCGTGAAATATTTATCGTACGTGATTCCTATACTTGTGGCGACCGTCCTCATGGATTGAAGCTTACGTGTACAAAATTTCATAAAGATAGGAACAAAACTGTAGATTTGCATGCAACACGAACAAACATACGGACACTCTGCCTTATATATTAGATTTGTATTTTCATTGCTATCTTTCTTTGTTTGGATACTGCACGTATAATTTTGTACATTATGCAAGACAGCCCTATTTCTTATATATTCTCCGATAAATATAACGTGTTTTTAGAAAAAAGATGGACAGAGCAAGAAGGGATGGGAGAAATACTAACTCTAGGCGGGAAAAAATAAATAAATACCCGGACAACGCCTGGTTTTTAGCTAGTCTTTTATAAAGTTATGGAACAGTGGGGGCCCTATAACCCTTCCCTGGTGAGCACCAAATATCACTTCTGTTTTACTCTGTCACTTTCCTTCAACTACTTCTACTGTGTCTTTTCTGACAGGGACTCACAAATCCAATCGCACAACTGAGACGATATTCTATACGCGCGCAGTTTGATTAGAAGCTGCTTGTGGTGTATAGTGTCGAAAGCATTCCGTAAATCAAGAAATATGGAATCGATTTGAATATCCGTTGACGGTAGCACTTATCACTTCATGTGAGTAAAGAGCTAGCTGTGTTTCACAAGAATACTTTCTAAACTTGTGTTGATCATGAGTCAACATGTCATTGTCTTCGAGGTAGTTCATAATTTCGAAGAAGGTATATGTTCCAAAATCCAGCTGCGAATCGACGTCAATGATATGGGCTCAAATGTTCATATGTTTTTAATCCTAAGGTTTGATAAGGTTTGATATGGTCAGCGGTCCTTAGCTCTACGAACTGTTTAAACTAAATTTCGCTAAGGACAACACATACACACACATATGCCCGAGGCAGGACTCTAACCTCCACCGGCAGCGGCCGCGCAATCCGTGACGTGGCACCTTAGTCCACGCGGCCATACCCTCGCGGCAGTGATATGGGCCTGTAATTTTTCGAGTCAGTTCTATTACCTTTCTTAAATATCGGAGTGCCCTGTACAATTTTCCAGTCTTTGGGTACGGATATTTCACTCACACTGTAAGGAACCTAATTGGTATACCATCGCATGGCGGAACAGCCGCGTGGTCTAAGGCGTCAGGCTGCGGTCTGGGCGGCCATTCCCGTTGGAGGTTCGAGTCCTCCCTCGGCCATAGTTGGGTATGTTGTCCTTAGTGTAAGTTACTTTAAGTAGTTTTTAAGTCTACGGATTGATTGGTCTAATAGGCTCACAAACATTTTAACATTTTGGTATGCAATCTGGACCGGAAGACTTTTTTTGTTATGTGAGTTTACTTTCTACGCCAAGGGTATCTACTTCTAAATTACGCATGCTGGCAGCTGTCCTTGTTTCGAATTTTAGATTATTTATTTCGTCTTCTTTGGAGATGGAATTTCGGAAAAGTATGATCGGTAACTCTGCTTTAGCAGCAGTGTCGTCGGTAGCATCATGATTGCTATCGCGTACTGAAGATATTGATAGTGTTTTGCGCTAGTGTACTTTAGATATGACCAAACTTTAAAAACCATTTCAGTTTGAATCAAATTACGAGCTAGGACTTCGTTACGGAACCTGTTATAAGCTTTTCGCATTGAAGTCCGTCCTAAATTCGAGTTTCGGTAATAATAGGTGGCCAGTGTTGGGAATTTTGTTACTGTTTAAATATGGAATGATTTTTTTTCCTTCCTTCTGCAGCCATGAACTGACCTGATTTGTATACGCAGAGGATCAGTCGCCTCTTTTATTAATTTATTTAGCATAAATATCTCATTTGCTATGAATATTATTTCTCTGAATGTAAGCCACATCTGATCTACACCAACATTGTGGTTTCGAAACACTGGAGCCTCTCGCTCAGGAAAGTATGAAGCAAATTTTTTTATCTGCGCTCTTGAATAGATATATTTTTCGTTTAATTTTTGTGTATCTGGGAATTTCGATATTCAGTCTCGCTACTCCGTGTATACTAATCCCTGTATTGGTTTTAATGCTCTTTATTACCTATTGATTATTTGTTGCTAGTAAGTGTTTTTCCACAACTATTTACTATTCTAGTGTGTTAATGAACTAACTGCTTGAAATAGTTTTCAGAGAATGCGTCCAGTACAATTTCGGAAAATGATTTATACCTGCCCCCGCTTCTGAACATGTATTTCTGCCAACATATGGAGGGTAAATTAACGTAACAACCAATTACAACTATATGCTATGGGTACGTGTTTGAAATTTGATCCAAGCTCTCTTAGAACATTTCAGCAGTTATACCGCCTGAGTCAGGGGAGGAGGGACTCTGTAAAAAGAACCAGTTATTAATTTATTTCGGTTGTCAGGTATAACCTCTATCCATACTAACTCACAGGAACTAACTATTTCAACTTCGTTTAGGATAAACCGCCTGTGATAGCAATAAAACACCGTCGCTCGGAATGGCCGCGTGGTCTAAGGCGTCAGGCAATGGACTATCGAGAGTTCTGGTCGGGGTTTCGAGTCCTTCTTCGGGCGCGCGCGATAGTAGTTTCATCGAATAGGTTAACAGTCATTTTAACATCTGAATAAACACACTACCACATATTTTATTCAATCCATTTCTGAACATCATTTGTTGTTGTTGTTGGTTTTTGAGGGGACTAAACAGCTAGGTCATCAGTCCCCTGTTCCTAGCTTAGAGTCCACTGTCTGGAGCGTAAAAAATAAAACAAAGCTCCGAAGATGAAAAATCACAAATGGGGTAAGTTGACACTGGACAATTCGCTGACAACACAAAAGGAAGACACATAATAGGTAAAACGAAGTCAGGATCTCACCTAAAACTGTACAGCAGAAGAACACGGCTGGCTGATCACAGAGAAAAAGGATGAGCCAGCCATACCGCACACGCTAAAAACCCCTTGGTAATTTATAGAAGCGTCTTAAAAGGGTGTAAAATCGCTGGATAGGTGGGGACCTGAAGTATCAGGCTATAGCACTCACCACTGGATGGAGTTGTAAAAACCAGCAGCGTGAATAAAACTTAAAACAGAATGAGCCGTGGAGGCATCGTCACCTGAAACTAAGGGTAGCGCGTCTGGTAGGTTAAAAGACTGCCGCAAGGTAGCTAAAACTAGGCAGTCCATCAGAAGATGGACTACTGTCAGCGCTGCTCCACACCGACACACATGCGGGGCCTCACGGCGAAGGAGATGGCCATGGGTCAGCTAGGTATGCCCAATAAGGAGGCGGCAGAGGACAACTGACTCTCGACGTATGGGCCGCAGTGAGGACTTCCACAGAGTTGTGGATAGCTTCACTGCTCGAAGCTTGTTCGTTGCACTCGTGGCAGACTATTCGGCACTCCAAGCAACACGCACCGTCTTGTGCAATGCTAACTTGAGGTCCGATTAGATGACGCCAACGGTTAAGGGTGGCGCAGTGGTGGCCTGTTTGGCCAACTGGTCAACACGTTCATTCCCCAGTATGCCGATGTGGCCAGAGGTCCACAGGAAGACCACACAACGGCCAGATTTGCAAAGAGAGTAAGCAGTGTCTTGAATGGACTGCACTAGTGGGTGATGAGGGAAGAACTAGTCGATTGCCTGCAAGCCACTCAGTCACTACAGATGACAAATGACCCCTGGGGCAGGCTCGGAGATGTTCTAGAGCCTTTAAGATGGCGACCAGCTCTACAGTAAAAACACTACTTTCACTGGGTAATGAATTCTGTTCGACATGGTCACCATGGAGGTATGCATACCCAGCACGACCATCTGCTAGGGAACCATCAGTATAAATGTCTTCAGCACCATGGAAAGAGTTGAAGAGATGCAGGAAATGGCGGCGGAGATGTGTTGAAGAAACGGAGTCCTTTGATGTATGGGACAGATCCAGACAAAGCTGCAAATGGGAAATGGACCAAGGAGGGGTTTGAAAGGAATATTGGAAAGTGGCAGGGAGTGGATGGGATTCAAGGGACGAAAGGAGAGAACGAACACGGACTGACATCGGATAACCCGACTGGAGCCGTTCTGGAGGGATAGGGATAGTGCAGCGCCTGGGAATAGAAACCGGCGGTTCGGATGGTGTGGCAAGGCCTGAACATGGGCAATGTACGACGCTAACAGGTTTTGCCGGCGGAACAGCAGGGGAAGGACCCCAGCTTCGACGAGGAGGCTGGTCACAGGGCTCGTGCAAAAGGCCCCTGTCGCCAAACGAACACCACAATGTAAAACTGGGTCCAATACCTTGCGGTGCTGAAGGTGCGGCCGAATCATACACTATGCAGCCATAGTCTAGGCGCGACTGAATGAGCGCCTTATAAAGTTGTAGGAGTGTTGGGCGTGAGGCGCCCCAAAGAGTATGGCTCAGACAGCGCAGGATGTTGAGGTGTCGCCAGCACTTTTGTTTGAGCTGGCGAAGGTGTGGCACCCAGGTGAGACGGTTGTCGAACAACATGCCTAAAAATCGGTGCGTCTCTTTGACACGTAGCAGATCATCAGCCAGATACAGTTCGGGTTCCGGGTATACCACTCGACGCCGACAGAAATGCATCACCCGGGTTTTCGATGCAGAAAATTGGAAACCATGAGTAAACGCCCACGACTGTGCCTTACGAAGAGCTATCTGCAACCACCGTTCAGCAACGCCAATGCTAGTGGAGCTGAAATATATGCAGAAGTCATTGCCATACAACGAGGTGTAAACCGATGACCCCACAGCAGCAGCAACACCATTGATAGCGACCAAAAATAAAGGGACACTAAGAACGGAACTCTGTGGGACGCCGTTTTCTTGATAGTGAGGGGAGCTGAGACAGGAACCAATACGGACATGAAAAGACCGTACCGCGAGAAAATTCTGTATGAATACAGGAAGTGCACCGTATAAACCCCAGTCGTACAGTGTAGACAGTATGTGGTGGCGCCAGGTGGCGTCGAACGCTTTTCTCAGGTCAAAGAACACAGCAAACAAATGTTCGCGGCATGTAAAGGCTGTACGGATGGCCGACTCCAGCGACACGAGATTATCGATAGCGAAGCGGCCACGATGGAACCCACCTTGTTGTGGGGCCAGGCGTCCCCAGTCCTCAAGGATCCACATAAGCCTCTGACTCACGATCCGTTCGAGGAGTTTGCATGGAACGTTGGTGAGGCTGATTGGTCGATTGGTCGGTAACTATCCGCCACCTGCGGATCAGCCCCAGTCTTCATCACTGGGATGACAATGCTATCCCGCCATTGGGACCGGAAGACATCCTCAACCCAGAGACGATTCAGCAAGGAGAGAAGTTGGCGTTTAGAGTCCGCTGATAGTTGTTGGAGAAACTGACTGTGGATGTGGTCGGGTCTGGAGGACGTGGCTGGGCATGCAGCAAGGGCGCTTTCGAAATCCCATTCACTGAAAGGGATGTTGTAGACTTTCTGGTGTCGCATTTGAAAAGATATCCATTTTCGCTCTGTGCGCTCTTTAAGGGCGCGGAAATCCGCATCATATGCAGCGCTCGCTGAGGTGCGAGCATAGTGGTGTGCCAAATGCTCAGCTATGATGAGAGGATCAGTACAAATTGTACAATGAATGCTGAGGTACGGAATTCTCACTGGTGGGCGGTGCCCAAAGAGGCGTCGAACTTGCAACCATACCCGTGAAGGCGATGATCGGGATCCAATGGAGGCGAGATAACGCTCCCAGGAGGCCCTCTTGCTTTCCTGGATCAATCGCCGTGTCCAGAGATGCTTAAATGCAATAAGGTTATCGATGGAAGGGTGGTGTCGGTGGCGCTGTAGTGCTCGCTGACGTTCCCGGATGGCCTCAGCGATCTCCGATGTCCACTAGGACACCGACTTACAGTGGACTGATCCAAGTGAGGTGGGAACGGTTTTCTCAGCAGCAAAAATGATGGTATCTCTGACCTGCTGAACAGCGGCATCAATATCAGCCAGAAGAGGAGAGGGAAGCGCAGCAGCTATGGAATATGCTGGCCAGTTGGCCCTATAGGGGGGACCACCGAGGCAAACGGTCAGCAGGTGGACACTGTGGGAGCGACAGGAAGATAGGGAAATGGTCGCTGCCACACAGGTCATTGTGCACCCTCCAAGTGAAGTGTGGAAGCAGGCTTGGGCTACAGATAGACAGATCTATGGCGGAGAATGTTCCGTGTGCTACGCTAAAGTGTGTAGCAGCACCGGTGCTAAGGAGGCAGATGTTCAGCTGTATCAGTAGAGTCTCAACATCTCTCCCCCGTGTCGAGGTCTGTGTGCCACCCCACAAAGTGAGATGGTCATTGAAATCCCCAAAAGAAGGAAGGGTGGGGGAAGTTGGATGACCAAGGCAGTGAGGTCTACAAGAGAGAGATCCTCATCAGGTGGGACGTAGACATAATATATGGTAACATATTGCACTGCCTGGACCAGAATAGCAACCGCTTCTAGAAGCGTTTGAAGAGGCACGGCAGCGCTTGGGACAGTGGCTAGGACATAGACACAGACTCCACCGGAAACTCTGTCATAGATGGAGCGATTTTTAAAATAGCCCCAGTAGCCGCAAAGGGCAGGGGACCGCATCGCTGGAAACCAGGTTTCAAGAGCGAAACAGAAAGCAGGTGTTTGGCTTAGAAGTTGTCGTAGCTCAGCCAGGTGGGGGGAAAAATCCGCCGCAATTCCACTGGAGGATGATGATTTCTCCAGGCTTTACCGCCATAATGAATAAAGGAAGCGGATCACTAAATCGGATCGTCTGCTACCATGCGCTCTGAATCTACAGAACCAGAGAGCTTATGGTCTGGTGAGTTGGTGAGTGCGAGATCCTCATGAGATGCGAGGATCTCGACTTCATCCTCTGAAGAAGAGGATGTGGGTGTTTGTGGCTTTGAAGCCACTGAACATTCTTTTTTCTTGTCTCTCTTCTTCTTTTCCTTTCGCTGGCCCTTTGGTTTGCAGGGCCGAGAGGGCTTCCCAGGAGTGGCATCTGGGACAGAGGAAGAGCGGGGAGTTCTTCGACCGGCAGGTTGTAGATCCTGAAGCCTGCGGTCAGGATCCTCCTGAGCACTCTGAGAAGCCGCAGAAGGGGGTGTCTCGAGGGACCCCTTCCGAGCAAGAGGGGCCAGAGAAGGCTTTTTCTCCGGTTTAGAGGTGGGGACTGGAGTCCCCGATGTTTTATCGGGTAATGCTCCCACTGTGAAGAGTGTGGGAGCCACTGAAGAGGAAGTGCCCCTGCTGGTAAGGGGGCCGGGTCAGTTGATTGGGCCTGGGAGCCCACTAGCGTTGATGGAACGAATGGGACAGCAAGCACAGTAGATGACGACGGTGAGGCTGCCGTGGCACAGGTATTAACCAGGCGCACAGGATGGAGCTTCTGATATTTTGCTTTTGCCTTGGAGTAAGTCAGTCGATCTCTGATCTTGTACTCCATGACTTTTCTCTCTTGCTGCAGAACCGTACACATAGGCGAGCAAGGGGAGTGATTCTGTCCGCAGTTGACACAGACTGGAGGTGGCGTGCAAGGAACGTTCGGATGAACCGCACGTCCTCACTCCGGACATGTTGGGTTGGCATCACATCGGGATCTCATATGGCCAAACCTTCAGCATTTAAAACATCGCATAGGGGAAGGAACGTAGGGCTTTACGTCGCATCAGTAGATCATCACCTTGACCTTCTCGGGCAATGAATCATCCTCAAAAGCCAAGATGAAGGCACCGGTGGCGACCCTGTTGTCCTTCTGACCCCTATGGACTCGCCAAATAAAATTTACTCCCTGACGTACTAGATTGGCACGCAATTCGTCATCTGACTACAGCAATAGGTCTTTATGAAAGATGATACCCTGTACCATATTTAAGGTCTTGTGCGGCGTGATGGTAACGGAAACATCACCCAGCTTGTCACAGGCAAGCAATGCCCGTGACTGAGCTGAGGATGACGTCGTTATTAACATTGACCCTGACCGCATCTTCGACATCCCTGCCACCTACCCATACTTGTTCTCAAGGTTCTCAACAAAAAATAATGGTTTCGTTGTCTTAAAAGATTCCCCATCACTACGGCTACAGACCAGATATTTAGGGGCATAAGCCTCACCCTTCTGTCTTGGCCGACGTTCCTCCCATGGTGTAGCCAGGGAAGGGAACGTTTGGGGATCGTACTCTGTGGCATTGTAGTTATGCGTCCGGCAACGTTACGTGATCTTTTCATGGTGGTCCCACGAGCAGCTAGGGATCTAAAGGTCCACTCAGGCAGAGCCTCACTTGCCTGGGTAAGCCTTATACAACTGAGGTGCGGCAGGTTTCTCAGACGTTGCTCGCTAGCGACTGTTCAACCTCAACAGCCATGCATCTCCTCGGCACGTAGCACACCTTGAGATTGAGTTTTTTTATAGAGGTTTGTACGGTCCTCGCGACCTGGGCGATTAAGCGAAGATCCCCGGGCTCTGAATCGTACAACGTTCCACCGTCGCGCCGAACGATGGTCGTTGAAGCACGCACAGAGCTTACGGTGTAGCGGACTGTTAGCGCGACACAGCCCACAGCTCAGGACCCCGGGTTCGCCAAACCATTACTCAGTAAATTAATGCTGAGTCCCTGAGGGGGAACATCATTTGGCCATTTTTACAAACTTCGGCTAAAATGTTCTGCCTTGGAAACCATTTAGAATATTTTTATGCCCTTGTATTTTGCTTCCGTTCCTGTTACAGTTCTGCATACTGACCATTACTCTTGGACAGAACAACATACATTTCGTACTGACAGACAAATACGGCCAGTTCAAAAACTAAAGACGTCAAGTAGGACTAACTAATTTTTATTCTTTCGTGAAACTCAATTTCCTTTTGACACATTTATAGCATTTATTCCAAACCCTATTTAGGTTACCTATTAATTTCACCAATCTAGTATTATTCCTCTTGTTAATTAACTCAATGATTCTTGAACTAAATCATTGAACTGATGTGTACGAGTTATTTTATCTTGAAAGGATAAACATACTTCCATCATCCTTCATTGATTTATTACCTTTATTACCAACTCTTTATCATCCACCAGCCATAGCTGGACAGAATGCATCAAGATTACAATAATATTATCACAATAAATATATACAGTAATGAAATTTATAGTTCTAAAATGGATAGTATGAAACTTATCAAAAGTTTAAAACTAAGTTACAATACTCTTTACAATAACAACACACTGTAAAATAAATACCAGAATACAGTGCATTTAAACAACGGAGTTTTACTTGTTATCTCAGGCAGACGGTGTTCCACTATCAGAAGAATTCTTCAGTACTATACACAATTGCTCTTTTAATTTACAAGAAAATGACAATCGAATTTGCTCCAATTGATACTGACGGAATATCCGTAGGAATCCCATTAAATAATTTTAGGGTCACCTCTGAGAAGCTGATTTTTGGCTTGCTGTGTTGATGAACCCCATTCCTCTTTCTGTAAGTGTTATGAGTTAGTATTGTGTAAATGAGACAGTTGAACATATACTGTCTGAAAACAGGCTGAACTCATAATCTGGGAACCAATTATTTGCAATGATCAATTGTTTTACTTGAGGTAATGATGGATTTTCATGTATATCTTCTCTAATAAAATCAAGTTCTTACAACCTTCAGAGTGGCCTAGCCGTAAGAAGCTGCACTGATGAGACAGTGGTACAATGAACACAATACTGTTCTGACATACTTTTTAATTTCCTCAAGAGATAAAGGACCTGTAGAAGTCTTGTAACACACGTTTCGTGTGCTCTTGCCGTGTTATGTTACGCGGTGCCGCCCTAAAGAATTCTCCCGCAGCATCTGTGCTATAGTGGACACCTACCGACATGAATCTCCTTCCCCACTGTCATGTCTTGCCTACAGGAGTTCACACCCAGAATTCCCATTGGTGTGTTAGTTGGTAAGCAGGTACGCAAGTACTTCATTTCGTGTGTGTGTGTGTGTGTGTGTGTGTGTGTGTGTGTGTGTGTGTGTGTGTGTGTGTGTGTCTGGTAGTAAGGCCGGCAGGAAGGAAGGAAGCCAGCAAGGAAGATTAGGGTTTAACGTCCTGCCGACAGTATGATCGTAAGAGATGGAGCATAAGCTTGGATTCTTTTGATAAACATGGGGAATGAAATCGGCATTACCGTTTCAAAGGAACCACCCTGGAATTTGCCAGGTGTGATTTAGGAAAATCGCGGAACAGCTAAATGTGAATTGCCGTAGATGTGTTTGAACCGCCGTCCTCCCGAATGTACGTTCAGCTGTTTACCACTGCGCCATCCCATTTGCCGATTGTTCATGGACAATTATGGCGAGTTAGCATACAGACAATGCCTCATCCAAATTTATCTCTTTCAGGTGTATTTTATGGGTAATAATGGCTTCTCAAAAAGTCCAAACAATTAAGCAGCCACTTTTTTTATTTTACTTTCATTTGTGCCAACCATATACGGAAATACTGGTACAGACGAGGGCCTCAATGCGTCGTTTCTCTACGTGATACTAGTTTTCGTCATGCCTTTGATTTTGGCGGCACACGCAATCATTAACCCGATTCCAGGGAGGTAGGATCCCCTTCCCTATTCCTCCACAGGGGTAATTCCTGTGTGGCGCTCCTACGCCGCGGGGGTGGGCATCCTTCACTTCAGTGGGCCGGAGTGACGGAATGGCTGTGTTCAGGCAGGGACACAATCCCCTGGGGAGTAACACGGAACACACATACCCACGATTATGAGTGGAGACCTTAATGGCAACGACGGTGAAGAAGAAAGACTTCGGAGCGAAGCTGGCAGATGAGGCAACCCTCATTTCTGGGGATTAAATGAGAAGGAAATACCATTTAACTGCAACGTCTATACCCCAGAGGTGCGACTGCAAAAGGCGCTTGTTCTGCAGATTACGCACGGCCTAATTACATGATGGCTGCAGCTATAAAATGCCGTCACCCACAGACGTAGCGATCCATCGGTTGAGGAAACTTTTGTCGCGTCTATGGATATGTCTCTTCTAAATTAGGACCGTGCTAGGACGTCGGCCACTTGCGACCGAGTGACGCGAGAAATGAGCGAGGGTTACCTACTCATGGACGGGGTAGATTAAAGAAGTTGGTTCGACCTAAACAACTACAGAGATTTGTTACCTTCAATACTGGCACGTTAACCGGCCGACATCGTCAACTGTCAGAAATGCTTAAAAATAGACGTTCCAACATTGCCTGAACCCAGGAGTCCCAGTTGAACGGATCAAAGAAAAAAAATTCGGAGATGGCTACGAACTTATCTATCGTGGTACCAGTACACGAAAAGACGTAGCAGTAGTCGACCTGGGCTACGGCAACAATGTCACCAGTGTCAGCAGCCTGTATCACGATTAATTCAACAGTTATCACTGCTCACACTGTATGTGGTACGCACCTCAAGCTGGATACACTGATCTACATCTACATACATACTCCGCAATTCACCGTAAGGTGCGTGGCGGAGGGTACACTGTACCACTACTAGGCATTTCCTTTCCTATTCCACTCCCAAATTGAACGAGGAAAAAAAGAATGCCTATATGCCTCCGTACGAGCCCTAATTTCTCTTATCTTGTCTTTGTGATCTTTACGCGAAATGTAAGTAGGCGGCAGCAAGATCGTACTACACTCAGCTTCAAATTCCGGCCCTCTAAATTTACTTAACAGAAATTCACGAAAAGAACGTCGTCTTTCTTCCAGCGATCCCCAATTGAGTTGCCGGAGCATTTCCGTGACACTCGCGCATTGGTCGAACCTACCAGTAACAAATCTAGCTGCTCGCCTCTGAACCGCCTCTATGTCTTCCTTCAAACCGATCTGCTGCGGGTCCCAAATACTTGAGCAATACTCAAGACTGATGACGAGAAGGGCAAATTTTGTAAGAGTCTGAACGTCCTCCTTCGAGCAATTCTGCAGGATGAGACCACAATTGTTGGAGGAGATGTAAATGGACAAGTCAAAGCAGGATATATGCGATGTCAGAGGACAAGGGTTTGGTGTGCAGAACGCTGATAGATGTCGGATTCTTTCTGTTGCAGAATCTCATGATCTCATTGTGACCAATACATATTTTTTAAAAAAGGACACCACATCTGGCTACTTATACAAGTGGAGGTCATGGTACGCAGATCGATTAATCGATAGTTCGTCAATAATATATGAAGCTGGTAACAGCACTAAAGTAATCCCCCCCTATGACAACACCACCGACAGCGTGTCCTCGATATTCATAAGAGTGTCATACAACCTAAACGTAAACCTAACACTAGGCCTGAGTGAATTAAGTGGTGGCGAATGAATACCCAGCGAAACGAGTTCATAACAGCCCTGGCAAACTTCTCCGTGAAGTCCAGCCAGTCGGTTGAAGACACGTGGAAAAATGCTGTGGAAGAAATACATCAATCAGCGACATAAAACATTGGGACAAACCATACCTGGATGAAAATACATTGATAAAGAAACGTGGTGGTGGACAGATGAAGTCAAGCAAGCAACAAGGAAAAAAAAATAGATGGCGTACAAGACTTGGTGGAACTCACGTATTGATACTGATCTTCAGAAATATCGCAACCTGAAATCAGCAGCAAAAAGAGCAGTAGTTGCAGCAAAAAGACCATAATTACCAGACAACATATGACCAGCTTGACACACCATCGGAAGAAAACAATACCTACCGGCTTGCTAAGTCCCGTTACCGTTCATCTAATGATATTGGACACGTAACGCACATCAAGGGAGCTACGAGATGAACAATCTATTCCCTAGCATTGGACGGACTACTTTTATCAGATCAGCAATATAGAATTAATACATTAAATCACTAGTACTGATCCTACCTTAGGACCCGTTCCCTCAACTACATCTGAGGAGCCGCGGTGGAGTGGCCGAGCGTTCTAAGGCACCTCGCTGCGGAACGCGCGGTTGCTCAACGTCAGAGGTTCGAGTCCTTCCTCGGAGATGGGTGTTTGCATTGTCCTTAGCATAAGTTACTTTAAGTTAGTTCAATTAGTTTATAAGCCTACGGACTAATGACCAACGTAGTTATGTCCCTTAGATTTACAAACATTTGAAAAGCTGAGGAAATAATGCTTGACATCAGCAAGATGAAAAATGGAAAAGCATCTGGTCCAGATAACCTGCCAGCGTAAATATGTAAAATGCTCGGAAAGCCTGCTTCAGTATTCCTTGCCTCACTCTTCAACCTAATCATCGCCGAAAAACAACTTCCACACGCATGGGTTATGGGTAACTAACATAACAGTTCCAATCTGAAAGGGAGTAGAAGACGTGAATGAATGCTCGACTTATCGCCTTATTCCATTCCTATGTCATACTTTAAAGACCATTGAACGTGTACGTGTTAGCAGACTTAGAAGTATTGTCTCTTTAACACTAAACCACTGTGGATTTGTTACAGGATGTGGTACAATCGATACAGTCCATGCCACACGCCCTTTGATGGAAACGTACACAGGGAGACAGAAGAGTGTACACATGGCATTTATAGAACTAGAAAAGCCTTTCGATTGTATCCCACACAATATTATTTGGCAAGCTCTTCGTTGTCATGGCGTCTCTGAAGATTATGAGAGCAGGATGCTACTTCCGTACCGTAATTCCACTAGTGTTGTTCGGAGTCCTGCTGGAATTTCTCCGCCCTTCGATATCACTGTAGGGGGTTGATCAAGGTTCTGGCATTTCACAATTGCTATTCATCCTCGGCCTGGATATGGTAACAGATAACATACAGACTTCACATACCTGAACCCTTTTCTATGCCGATGATGTGGTACCCGCCCTGAACTCTAGCATCAG
This sequence comes from Locusta migratoria, assembly GCA_026315105.1. Classification (NCBI taxonomy): domain Eukaryota; kingdom Metazoa; phylum Arthropoda; class Insecta; order Orthoptera; family Acrididae; genus Locusta; species Locusta migratoria. Next base: position 660,772,555 of record CM048755.1, on the reverse strand, counting down.
TTTCAAACGTGGAAGTACAGACCAGCTGAAAATGGACTGCACCTCAATGTCCGGAAGACAGAATACCTAGAATGTGGCCCCCGAACCAGAGGCATCGTAAGTATCGCTGAAGAAGACCATGCACTTTAAGTACCTGGGGTCCATCGTCACCTCAGACTGCAACTCTCGATGCTCGGACAGGGTGAATGCAGCTTGGCTGAAGTGGAGACAGATCACTGCCTAAGTAACTAAAGGCAAAAGTTTGTATGACCATGGTACACTCAACAGCAATCTATGGTATAACATACCATGGAGACGAAGATGCTTCGATGGTCCTTCGGGTTGACCCGATGTGACCACATAAAAATGCAGAAGTTCGGCAAAGGTTTGGTGTAGCGTCAATCTTACACAAAGTGAAGGAAGACCCTCTCTGTTGGTACGACCAACAGGACAACTCAGTTGCAAAAAAAGCGCTCCACATCATGCCAGAGGAACAAAATCATTAGGAAGATCGGCAAAGAGATGGACTGACAACTTCATGGTAGGCATGCACGTTGTTGGCTTAAGACCAGAAGATGTCAACGACAGAAAGAAATGGAGAAGATGCAGCAAAGCTGCAGACCCGCAAGTCAGAATTAGTGCTTGGAAAAAGATTCTAGTTTTTGTCATATATTCCCTCGGCCTGTCTTCATTTTCAGTAGTTCCTGTACATGGTATTACAATGTACGCATTCACAGCATTACTAATTTGGAAAATGACGCACTGGTGGTAAATTTCAGCAGAAAACGTTCTGCAACACCTATAGGTAGGGACTCAGGGATCCAGACTTTCGTGAGACAAATGTTGCTGGTCAGCGTTTGTTTGAACTCTAGCACATTGCCGCAATCACTATAGAATTATATCGGGCAAGCAGTTGTACACTACATGCCAAAGGGAACTTCATACCAACATATTACAGATTTTCGTATCTAAGCTATTTGAAGTGGAACGAACTTATAAAGTTAATTGAGGAAAAGACAGATGCAAGGCTGAGAATCATTGGAAGAATCCTCAGGAAGTGTAGTCCATCAACAAAGGAAGTAGCCTACAAAACACTAATACTTTAATATTGTCTGTCAGTGTATGACGATTACCATTTAGGAGAGCGATAAGAGAGCAGCAAGATTCATTACAGATTCATCTAGTAAGCGCGAATGCGACTCGGAGATGATCGGCCAACTTCAGTGGCAGACGCTAAGAAAGGCATTCTGCATCACTGCACGGGTTTTTGCTTCCTCCTATGTACATACCGCGAGAAAACTACGAGGATAAAGAGATTAGAGCTCACACACAGGCTAACCGGCAATCATTTTTCCTGCGAACCGTACGCCACTGGGACAGCAATGATAAAATAGGTGGATTGTGCAGTATTGGTGTAGATATAGGAGACGAGAAGAGATGGAGTAATGGGAAATCGGAAACATAAAATGTAGTAAATGTTACCGTGAATTACAGTTATCGTTGTTTATATGCGAAAGAGGGGAAGAGCAGATGGACAAAGATACCGAGGGTGAGTAGTGGAAGGAGAAGGAGCCAGAGGGAGATAAAAGATGGACAGAGTGAGGGTGGAAGGGGAGATGGACTGATATAAGATTGGAATAAATAAATACCCACGGAATGCCTGGCTTTCAGCTGGTATAAATATGAAATACGAATTGGAATTATTTAGCAATGAGCCATCATACAAAATACTCAGAAAAATCCTCGAACCATCTCATAAGACAGTCCATTTTCCCCCTTATCCATAAGGCCGTGATAGCTGAGTGGATAAATCGCCTGCCTACTAAGGAGGAGGTCCTGGGTTAGAACCCCGGCCGCGGCACAAATTTTAATTTAACGCTTCTTTTTCTGTCAAATATCTTATAAATATTGTCAATGGAGTTCACTCAATGGAGTTTCACTCTTTATATACCGTTGTATACACCCTAGGCTCTCTAATCTTATTCTTATGATATGTACTCAGACATCAGGTCCTAAATTTAATGGGATTTAGCGACAACACCTTCAAATTTCTTGCTATGAGATGTATTTGAGTTTTATATGAATCTTTGTTACTTTTTTTATGGGTTCTACCGATAGGACTAGCAGGGAATCTCTTCATTCCTTGTACGTCTGCTACAAATTATCTGTATGATGGAGAATTTATCGCACTAATGTCTTGTAAGCGGTTTCTTTACACTTTTTCAGAACCCCACTAATTAATCTAATTTTTCATTTCTCATTTCTGTTACTAACTTCCTGTCGCCACCTCATAACCCCCTCCCAGAAGGTATTCACCTACGGGGATGTGGGAAACCGCCTAAAAACCACATCCAGACTGGCCGAGACGCCGACTCTCCATTGTTAATTCGCCGGGCGGATACCAACCGCTCCCGTCATACCCCACCGGTTTTTTTTGTTTTTTTTTGCCTCTTGAACCTGTATTGATTCTTTGAGAGTAGTTTCTTGGACTTTTTGTCAAAGTCAAAATGTCTGAACTCAGCGTATATCCCGATTCCTGCAATCTTCAGCGAGATCAGTTTACACTTTTGTGCCTTCCTTTTATCCAATTGGACACGGGAGCGATTTGCGTTCTTTCACAATCACGCGAAAAGTATTTGCTGCGCTTTACATTATCGAAAAGTATGAACTAGGAATTATGTTCTGGCTAGGTACCGTTTTCACCTTGAGTAATCTAAATTGTTTCCATAACACGGATGTTTTATTTCAATACGTTTCATTTATGAGTACATGTAGCGGTCAGAAGTTAGCACTCCACTACCCTCCCGGCTGAATATATTTTTAAATGCCGTATTTGTGTTTGAGTGCTAATTCGTTATGTCATTCCTTACATGCACTTCTGAAAACACATCTATAACTTTGTTTACATTTTAGCGAACGCAAATGCATGTTTAAAGACAGTTTCCTTCATCTGGATAATGTTACGAGGGCTTTGTAAGTAATGCTTCTGAATTTTGTTATTCTGTTCTCAGCATCGGTTCAGATATTACACGTCATGCATATTAAGCAGTCGACTTTCCCCCAGAGTGCGCGGATGATCCCTGTACGAGGTCCGAGTCGTCCCTCGGGCAAGAGGTGTGTGTGTGTGTGTGTGTGTGTGTGTGTGTGTGTGTGTGTGTGTGTGTGTGTGTTGTCCTTAGTATAATTTAGTTTACGTAGTTTGTAAGTGATGAGCACTGCAGTTGGGTCCCAGAGCTTTACAAACATTTGAACATTTTATTTTACTTTTATTTATTTTCTTTTGCATTCCCGCTTCGGCGCAACCCTCTGCTCTTAGCGGCTGCGACTTTTAGCGTGTAAGACGGCTAAGTGTAATGTAACGCTATCGCTGCGTTAGGTGAGAAACGGTGTCGAGTTTCTGGAGGCATAATACGCGACTAACTGAAATCCATAGAAGTTTTATATGATGATTATATCGACATTAGCAATATCCGGCGTTGGGTTGTTTGTGCGCGTATTGAAGAAAACGGGCGGTGGTAATCGCAACGTGTGTGACAGATCTCCGAGTGGACAATCGCAAAAGAAACTGTTGACAGATATCCAATCTCTTGTTTCATTCCAGGAGTGAATATTCGAGAGACACAACGTACCCACAGTTTTCCGAAATGATGGACCGTACTTGCTCTACGGATACGCCACACTACCTGAGACCTGGGTGATTTTCTATGGTGAATTTATCAATCCGATTCCGATGAGTCACATCGGTTGCTGTACAGGGAGCTCTGTCTAACAGGCAGATGTTAGCACCACCATAGCCTTCATTATGAGCACAAACAACCAAACTTCTCACATTATTGATGTAGATACGATCATCCCCTTACACAGCTATGATTCTGCTATGAAATTCAACTGGAGGTACGTCTATCGATTACTTCTCGCTACGATTCGAAGCCCTCTTTTTTTGCGGTTTTTTAGGGCGCACAACTTCTATGGTCATTAGCGCCCAGCCAAGAACATAGATTCGCTATGATCTCAAAGAAAAAAGGTGACTGTCAGAACATCAACAAGAGGCTAAAAACCAAAGATAAAAGACAATTAAAAGGGTTAAATAACCTTGGATAAGTTGGCCAAGTTGATAAAACGCAAAACTCGAGCAGCTGCTCGTGTGTCATCAGCTAAAATTTCCTCCAGAGTAGACGGCAAGTGAAGGGCTACACGGAGATGATTAAAATTAACACAAGTCAGTAAAACATGTCGCACTGTCAGCAGTTCACCGCAGGAGCACAGCGGTGCAGGGTCGGCAGAGAGCAAGTGACGGTGGCTGAAACGGCAGTGACCGATCCGCAACCGGGCCAGGATGACCTCCTCTCGCCGAGAGGGGCGTGAGGAGGTCCTCCAAGCGGTCGGGATCGGTTTGACAGTTCGCAATTTATTGTTGTACATTGAAAACCACGCACTGTGCCATTGCGACACGATACTCCGGCGAAGAGCCCGTTGAACATCGTCCGATGGGACGCAAAAGGTAGCCATGCGAGGCAAAATAGCTGCGTCCTTGGCTGCTATGTCGGCGGTCTCATTCCCGGGCACTCCCACGTGGCCAGGGACCCACAGGAAAGAAACGTGACAGCTGTCATCTGCTAGCAACTGGAGGGAGCGTTGGATCCGATACACGAGAGGATGCTTCGAGAAAGGGTCCTTAAGACTCTGCAGGGCACTAAGGGAGTCCGAACATATGGCATAGAAAGGTTCGCGGTGGCGGCAGGTGTACAAAACGGCCTGGTGGAGGGCAAAAAGCTCAGCCGTGAAGTTCGAGCACCGGTCAGGGAGCTTGTATTGGTTGTCCCCGACGACGAAGGCAGATCCGACACCGGCAGTGCTCTTGGAACCATCAGTGTAAATAAATATGGCATTATCGAACCGCGAACGGAGTTCGACAAGTCTCGAGCGGTATACCAAATCCGGAGTGCTCTCCTTGGGGAGCGAACTAAGTTCGAGGTGAGTGTGAACCTGCGCCTGATGCCACGGTGGCAATGGGCTTTCGCTCAACCGAAAGGTGGAAGGAAGGGTAAAATCGAGCCGCAGTAGTAGGCGGCGAAACCGAACTCCAGGTGGAAGCAAGGCAATCGCAGACAACTAACATTGGCGATCGAGTGAGTCGTCAAAAAATAATCGGTAAGATGGATGGTTGGGCATCGACCGCAAGCGGCATGCGTACCGACACAAGAGTATGTCACGCCGAGTGGTCAAGGATAATACAGCAGCCTCGGCATACAGACTTTCAACAGGGCTAGTATAAAATGCACTGGTCGCAAGACGTAAACCCCGATGGTGGATAGAGTTGAGACGGCGGAGAATCGACGGCCGTGCAGAAGAGTATACAAGGCTTCCGTAGTCGAGCTTCGACTGAACAATGGCCTGGTAAAGGTGAAGCAGGACGGTACGATCCGCTCACCATGACGTGCCACTGAGGACACGAAGAACGTTAAGGGATCGGGCACAACGGGCAGCCAGGTAGGACACGTGTGTGGACCAGCAAAGTTTACGATCCAACATGAGTCCCAAGAATTTCGTAGTCTCCACGAAAGGGAGAGCAACAGGGCCGAAATGTAGAATAGGTGGAAGAAATTCCTTGTATCTCCAGAAGTTTATACACACAGTTTTCTCAGTGGAGAATCGGAAACCGTTTGCGATGCTCCAGGAATATAGACGGTCAAGACAGCGTTGAAGAGAACGCTCCAAGAGACACGTCCGCTGGGCGCTACAATAAATTGCGAAATCGTCAACAAAAAAAGATCCGGAGACGTCGGCTGAAAGGCAATCTACGATCGGATTGATTACAATGGCAAAGAGCGCCACACTCAAGACGGAGCCCTGTGGTACTCCATTCTCCTGGCAAAAGGTATCTGACAAAACAGAGCCCACCCGTACCCGGAACTTGCGATCCGCCAAAAACGCTTGAATGAAAAGAGGAAGGCGGCCCCCAAGGCCCCATGTGTGCAATGTGCGGAGAATGCCCGCTCTCCAACAGGTATCGTATGCCTTCTCCAAGTCGAAGAACACTGCTACTGTTTGACGCTTCTTTAGAAAGTTATTCATAATGAAGGTCGACAGCGTAACGAGGTGATCAGCAGCAGAGCGGTGTCGACGAAAACCGCATTGGATATTAGTCAGGAGGCGGCGAGATTCGAGGAGCCAGACCAACCGAGCGTTAACCATGCGTTCCATCACCTTACAGACGCAGCTCGTCAGAGAAATGGGGCGATAACTGGAAGGAAGGTGTTTGTCCTTCCCTGGTTCGGGGATGGGGACAACAATGGCTTCACGCCAACTTGTGGGAACATGACCTTCAGTCCATATGCGATTGTAGGTACTAAGAAGAAAGCACTTGCCCGCAGGAGAGAGGTTCTTCACCATCTCAATATGAATGGAATCGGGCCCGGGAGCAGAATATCGGGACAGGGCGAGAGCACGGTCTAGCTCCTGCATGGTGAAGGCGACGTTATAATTTTCACGATTAAAAGAGTGGAAAGAAGGCGGCCGTGCCTCCTCTACCTGTTTGCGAGGGAGAAAGGCAGGGTGGTAATGGGCAGAGCTCGAAACCTCCGCAAAGAAACGGCCCAATGCGTTGGAAACAGCAGCGGGGTCCACGAGGACTGCGTTCTCCACCGTCAGGCCAGGAATCGGGGAGTGGACCTTGATGCCGGACAAACGGCGTAGGGCACCCCAAACAACCGTGGAGGGAGTAAAACGGTTAAAAGAACTAGTAAAAGCAGTCCAGCAAGCTTTATTGCTGTCGTTTATGATCCGACGGCACTGCGCTCTCATACGTTTATAATTGATGCAATTCTCCAAAGTTGGGTGGCGGCGGAAGGTGCGTAAAGCACGGCGCCGGGCTCTAAGCGCGTCGCGGCAGGCTGCAGTCCACCAAGGGACCTGGACACGACGTGGAGAAGAGGATGTACGAGGTATGGAACGTTCAGCAGCGGTGAGAATAACCTCTGTGAGGTAGTCGACCTGACTGTCACAGTTGGGAAAATTCTGATCGTGAAAAACAGCCACGGAAGAATAAAGCCCCCAGTTGGCTTTGGAAATGTTCCAACTGGTGGGACGAGGAGATGGGGAATGATGCAGGAAGTGGATGATACAAGGGAAATGGTCACTTGAGTACGTGTCAGAAAGTGCATACCACTCAAACCGACCGGCAAGCTGAGGAGTGCATATTGCGAGGTCTATATGGGAATAAGTGTGTGTTGTGTCTGAAAGGAAGGTCGGTGCACCGGTGTTGAGGCAGACAAGATCGAGGTGTTGGAGAAGGTCCACCAAAAGGGAGCCTCTCGGACAAGGTGCCGGAGAGCCCCATAGGGGGTGGTGGGCATTAAAGTCGCCTACCAACACGAAAGGTGAAGGGAGCTGGTCAACAAGGTGTAGCACATCTGCCCTAATAAGGGCAAATGACGATGGCGAATAGATATTACAAAGGGAGAAGGTAAATGTGGATAAAGTGATGCGGACGGCAACTGCCTGTAGGTGAGTGTGCAAGGAAATGGGGTGGAAATAAATATCGTCTCGAAGGAGCATCAGAACCCCTCCATGGGCTGGGACACCTTCCACGGGTGGCAGGTCGAACCGCACAGACGTGTAGTGTGGAAAGTCTGCACGGTCACTTGGACGCAACTTCGTTTCTTGTAGACAGACTAGAAGCGGGCAGTGCAACCGAAGGAGTAGTTTTAACTCCTCGCGATTGGAACGAATGACGCGAATATTCCATTGAAGGAGCGCCATGATAAAAATCAGAGAAGAAATAAGGATAAAAACCAACTAGCAAGCGGTGTCACCTCGACGGCCGCTGAGGACCGGATTTCGAGGGAGCACTGCTATCGCTGTCCAGGGGCAAAGGGTCGTGGTCCATAGGTTCGACCGAGCGCCTGCCACCTCCCTGAGTTGATCAGGAGGGGCAGTTTCCACCGCCGGTAAAGGGCCGGGTGCCCGGCAGACGGAGCGACTCGGTGAAACAGAAGACGACCGAGGCCGGCAACTGTTAGACGGCGTGACGGATGGGTCACGCCTCGGCGGGGAAGGAGAGGAACTCTTTCTTGTCAGCTCTTCTGGAAGTGTGACGGCGGGAAGAGGCAGTTGACGGTTGGGAAGCCTGAGAACGCAGAAAATCCTCACGGACGGGTTCCTTTTTCAAGGTCCGGGCATCTTGTTTAGGTGCCCGCGGTTTACTAGAGGTTGACGAAGACTGTACCTTAGAAGCAGCAGGAGGAAGCGGGGACGTGGAACGGGCAATCTTCGGGCTGGCGGATCGCACAACTGTGTCAGCGAAAGTGAAATCACAAGTCTGGGTACTGGATTCCTTAGTAGGTCGAGTTGAGGTGAGGACCTTACTGTATGTACCCGCTGGGAGGACAGTGGGCTTTCGACTCGCCAACAACTTTCGAGTGGCAGATGTTGATACCTTCTCCGTAACCCGAATTTGCTGGATTACCTTCTCATCCTTGTATACAGGGCAGTCGCGAGAGGAAGCCGCATGGTCACCGTTGCAGTTTAGGTAGTGAGGGGACGGAGGTGGGCAATCCCCCTCATGGGCGTCCCTACCACAAGTCACAATTTTGCTGCATTTGGGCAAGATTCACGGATATGGTTGTACCTGTGGCATTGGAAACAGCGCGTTGGGTTTGGAATATAAGGGCGGACAGAGATAACTTCGTACCCTGCTTTGACCTTCGACAGGTCAACTCTGTCGAATGTCAAAAACACAGTACGAGTCGGTGTCAGCTGGTTATCGACGTTTTTCATCACCCTATGGACGGCTGTCACACCCTGGTCGGACATATAGGATTGGATGTCTTCATCAGACAACCCGTCAAGGGATCTCGTGAAGACTACCCCCGTGACGAGTTGAGTGTGCGATGCGCTTCTACCTTGACAGGAAACGTGTGTAACAATGTAGTCCGGATTAGTTTCTGAGCTTGGAAGGCACTGTCCACTTCCAGCAACAATGTGCCATTGCGCTGACGCGAACAGGTTTTAACAGGGCCAGCAATTGCATCTACACCATTCTGTATAACGAAAGGATTGACAGAATTGAAATCTTTTCCGTCGGTACGAGAGACAACAAGAAATTTCGGTACATTAGGCAGAGTCTTTTTTTGCTGAGGCGAATCTAACTTACGTTTCTGGGTCAACGTCACTAAAGAAGAGAAGGAAGTCATCGCGGAAGTGTCCCCCGTGATTACCGGCGTCTCCGATGGCGCGCTCCTTCCTAGTGGGGGCCCTCTCCGAGGGCTTACCCGCCTTAGGTGATTGTTCACACCTCAGGTCACACCTCCCGAGAACTGACGGAGGGACCAATCGGCACGTTCGGAAGGTACCAGCTCGGGTAATCACCCCTCCCTGGGCCTGGCCTTTACCAGGGGGTACGTACGTGCCCTACTTGTCTACCCGGGGCGGGGAATTACGCGTTACCCCGTCACCTGCTACGCATGATAATGCGTGGGTCGGCCTTCAGACACGCACAGGGAGGAAAGAAGAAGAATAGAGGAAGTGAAGAGAAAGAAGGAAAGAAGTGTCTCAAACGCCGAGGCGGAGACTAATGAGGAGGAGAAGAAGGCTAGGAGAGTACAAGGAGAGAAAGACAGAAACAAAGGGTAAGAAAGGAAGGAACGAAGGAAGAAAAACGACAACAAGAACCACCGTAGCTCACGAAATATGCCCGTCTCCGGGCGAAGGCATAAACCGGGAGGGAAAGTGAAGCAGCCTGGGGCAGAAGAAAGGCTGCTCCGGCTCGGGGCCCCGTGCGCGCCACACACGTACCCACAAAAGAACTGTGGGCCCCATGGGGGGGCGGAGCCCTCTAACGACACAGGATCACAAATTGCGTCAGAGAAGCGTGAAAGTCGAGCGAGTAATATGCTTCACATGTAACACCTCAGCCGACATATGTGACTGAGGGCTTTATCACCGTATTTCGCTATCTAATCTTCGCCTGAAGATGATGGGTACGGAAACCATTGGAGCGTTGCGCCTATAGGGCGACGCCACTCGGCTGATAACCAGAGAAAATTTAATACCTCGACTCACGTAAGGAGCAAAATAAAGAAAGAAAATAAATCTAAGATCTAAAATAAAAAATAGGAGGCTTTACTTGTCAGCATCCGGTAGTAGATTATTTGCTTGATTGGCACTCAAACCGGTGTGCAGCAAGAAGTGGACTATTAATTACGCAACTCTGAGCAAGGCTTAGATTGCCAGAGGCTTCTCATAATATATTATGACCTACGCATAATCTCTCTAGCCAAGCTGTGGGACGAACACCTCCGAAAGAGTGGAAGTAGCAGGAAAACAGGTTCCACCCCGGCAGGGAGTAAAGAGATGATGGGCGGCAAGGGACCCCTCCCTTGAGTACAAAAAATGTTCAAATGTTTGTTAAGCTTATGGGACTTAACTACGGAGTCATCAGTCCCTAAACTTACAAACTACTTATGAACTAACTAATACTAAGGACGGCACAAATATCCATGCCCGAGGGGAGATTCGAACCCCCGACCGTAGTGGCCGTGCAGACCGTGACTGGAGCGCCTCAGTCTCCTCGGCCACCGCGGCTGAGGCGCTCCAGTCACGGTCTGCACGGCCACTACGGTCGGGGGTTCGAATTCCCCCTCGGGCAAGGATATTTGTGCCGTCTTTAGTATAAGGTAGTTCATAAGTAGTTTGTAAGTTTAGGGACTGATGACCCCATAGTTAAGTCCCATAAGCTTAACAAACGTTTGAACATTTTTTGAACACCGCGGCCGGCCCCTTGAGTACAAACTATTGAGCTGCAGTCCGGCCATAGTGACAGATTTGTGAAATCCATTTCAGCAAACGAAAGCGGTCATATATACCAGATACTTTCTTGTAGCAAGTATACCCAAAAACATTTTTAGTGATACCGCAAAAATAGTTTTGATTTGATTTATTGAGTCCTTTGATCATTTTTTACACTGTACAGATCATATTGAACTTCAACTCTAGTAACAAAAAAGAACCATGTTAAAGTTTACACTTAGTTATAGCTTACAGAAGTTACAGTTCCATTCAATTATTGTATTTGACATATTCACCTACAGAATAGAAGCAATGTTAGTGCACATATTCTCTAAGAGATCTTTCAAACACATTAATCTTTGTACCGTACACTTTTTATATCAGTAATAAAAAGTTTTGCCATGTAATATGTACCTTTTGATACAGATTTTTATTGGTTAGGAGAATATGCAAATCATCTTTTAAATTAATATTGTGACTATGTAAGCCACTAATTTTTCTAATGTTGTTATAATTTCCAACTGTATTTCCTTTAATGTACTATTGCATCAATAATACAGACATGCCAAGTATTACGATTTGTCCGTAATTATCACGATTTCTAGACGAAAATTACGGTGTTACGGGAGCATGTGCTAAAATTACGGAATTCGCTATTTGATTTATTTCAGTAGTTTTACAACACTGTTTTTCATTTTATGATCCAGTGCAGTTTCATAAATAACGGAATATATACCATTTTATCATCAGTTTGGTTCTCTTGCATACTTGTTGCTGCGTAGCAGCACCTTGGTGGAAGAATTAGCCTGTACTAGCCGTCTCCCACGGATCGCCCGATTGTAGTTATCACAATATACGGGGAGGCTTCTTCCTTGATCAACTGCATGTTTTTTGGACATTACAGCAGCGTATGACACTGTGTAAAGGGGAGAACTGATGTTGAAGCTTATTCGAATTATCTCAACTCAAAAGCTTGCATTTCTAGTGAACAACATGATCTCGGACAGACGCTTTAAGGCATTCCTGAACGGACAATCTAGCAGATGGAGGACGCTAAATAACGGCCATCCTATTTAACCTATATATCCACAACGTGACAGACACGGACTCCACGAAAATCCAATATGCAAACGGCCTAGCGTTAGTCTTCCAGAGTAAATTCCGTAATTCCATAATTTTGACGGAATCTAAGTGCCACATAACTACAACCCCGTATACATAGGTATCACACTGGATCGGCTCTTGACATTCAAAGAACAGTGCTTAAAGCTTTCAAAGAAACTTGGTTCAAGAGTGAACTTGGTTCGCAAGATTGCTTGCAGCAATTGTGGTGCGGAAGCCAATACCCTACGCTCTCTGCTCTCTGTCTTGTGTATTCTCCTGTTTAATACTGCGCGCCAGTGAGGAAAAACAGCGCTCACACAACAAACATTGACGTCCAACTTAACGAAGCCATCAGAATTATCACTGGCACTGTCAGATCTACGCCCATCCAGTGGTTCCCTGTCCTGGCTTCGCAAGATCTAAGGAGGAAAGCAGCTAATCGAGAACACCAAGGCTCACAAGAACTCTCCCTTGTATGACGCTCTACAGGATCCCCCAGCATGTCGCCTCAAATCACGGAAACCTCCCTAGTGTGACACAAAGTACCAGTTCCTTCGATGTGACCTCCAAGTGGCAAGAACGCTGGAATGAACATCCACGGCCCACTGCCCACCTGGTGCAAGATCTATTAAAGAATGTTGACGGATTCCACCTACCACCAAACCTGGGCGACGCTGAATCTCAGCAGGACTGGTTACGGGAGCTGTGCTTACAACATGAAGAAGTGGAGTTTCCTTCCATATTCCGAGTGTGATTGCGGAGCGGAGGAGAAAACCATAGAACACATCGTCTAACTGTGTCCGCTGCGAGCATTTTGTGGTGACTTGGAGAGTTCGAATCAAGTGACTCCAAGTGCTTTGGACTGGTTGTCAAATTTTTTAATTTTGACATATGCAAACGAATGTAAAGGACAACGTAATTGTCTCTTCTGAAGTCACGTATAGTTTGTCAGAGGTATATTTATTATTCAGCAGCCACCTTATCGTATCTTAACAATTGTATTTCATCTTTACAGTTAATCATAAAATGGAGATTTTTTTTTTACTGTCAATTTTAGAAATGAATTACGGGGTTGGACCCTGGTACAACCCCAAATCTTGCTCCATTACGTATAGCTTCTTTTCAAACTTGGCATCTATGATTAATGTACATGCATTGTTCGAGTAGTATCTTAGTGTTTTAATTAAAATGTTCGTTTACGTAACTTTCCAGCCCTGTTCCATGTAATGACCCTAATGACTCTTTTTAGAATTCTGAAGGTCCCCAGCGCAGTAGGGGGAATTGCCTCAGAATGTGAGACCATATTTTAAATGTGTATTAAAATATGCACACATTAGTAGTCCCTGTGCATTTGTGTGTCCTTTTAGTGAACTTAAGAGATAGCAACCTGTACTCAACTTTGTATTAACCCGTTCAATATGTTTGTACCATTTTATGTCGCTTTGAATCCAAGTACCTAAAACTTTCGTTACCTATTTATTTATAATGCTGACACGCGGATACTGCAAGACCATGTTTTGACTGTTATGTAAATTTGATGTTACGATTAAGGTTCGACATCCTCCAAGAAACTAATCAGTATCCTCTACCTACCCCTTCCCCTTCACCTAGCAAAGAGATTCTGATTACACCTTTAGGTAACCTATACTATGTGATCAAAAGGCTCCGGATACCCCCAAAAACATACTCTTTTCATATTAAGTGTACTGTCCTGCCACCTACTGCCAGGTACTCAGTAGTCAGTATACATCATGAGAGAGTAGAATGGGGCGCTCCGCGGGACTCACGGACTTCGAACGTGGTCAGGTGATTGGGTGTTGCTTGTGTCAGAAGTCTGTACGCGAGGTTTACACACTCCGAAACATCTCTAGGTCCACTGTTTCTAATGTGATAGTGAAGGGGAAACGGGAAGGGACACGTACAGCACGAAAGATTACAAGCCGACCTCGTCTGCTGACTGACAAAGACCGCCGACAGTTGAAGGAGGTCACGTGTAATAGGCATGTATCTATCTAGACCATCAAAAAGAAATTACGAACTGCATCAGGATCCACTCTAAGTACTATGATAGGTGGGAGGTGAGAAAACTTAGATTTCATGGTCGAGCGGCCGCCCATAAGCCACACAACACGCAGGTCAATGCCAAACGTCGCCTCGCTTGCTGTACGACGCGTAAACAATGGACGACTGAACAGTGGAAAAGCGTTGTGTGGAGTGACAAATCACGGCACACAATGGTGTGATTCGTTAACAAGGAGTGGATATGGCGGATGCCCGATGAACGTCATCTGCCAGAGTGTATAGTGCCAAGAGTAAAATTCGGAGGTGGTGGTGTTATGGTGTGGTGGTGTTTTTCATGCAGGGGGCTTGCAACCCTCGTTTTTCGTGGCACTATCACAGCACAGAACCCGATAAACACCTCCTTGCTTCCCATTGTTGAAAAGCAATTCGGGGATGGCGATTGTTTCTTTCAACACGATCGAGCACCTGTTATAATGCACGGCCTGTGGCGGAGTGGTTACACGACAATAACACCCCTGTAACGAACTAGCATGCACAGAGTCCCGACGTGAATCCTGTAAAACACTTAGGATGTTTAAGGACGCCGACTTCGTGCCTGGCCTCACGGACCTATAACGATACCTCTCTTCAGTCCGCGAAGAATGGACTGCCATTCACCAAGAAAATTTCCAGCACCAGATTGAACGTATGCCCGCGAGAGAGGAAGCTGTCATCGAGGCTAAGGGTGGGCCAACACCGTACTGAGTTCCAGCATTACCGATGGAGGGCGCCACGAAGCTTGTAAGTTATTTTCAGCGAGGTGTCCGGATCACTTAGTGGAGGTGGCCCTTAGCATCTCTTACAGTTTAAAACAGTAACACTTTGAAGAAATAGCGTCTGGTGCAAGAGTTCTGCGACTGTACTTGGCCGAGAGACATGGGGAGGGTGTTTTTGTCGTTGCGCGGGCAGCGGCACCAGCCCCGCTAGTATTTGCAGAGCAGTTTTTGGGGCGCTGCAATATTGCGCTGCCGGGTCATCGACTGCCTGGCACCGGGCGCGATCGTTACCAGCCAGAAGAAGAGCTAACTCGCTAGCGGCTGTGTACTTGCATACACCCGCTTCACAGGGGCCTCGAGCAAACGCTCGGCACTGAAGACGCAGCTACATACCCCGCTTTCCGTTTCTTTGTTCTTCGCGTCGAACATTTCATCAATGTAGGGTCAATCCAGGCGAGACAGAGGGAAACAATACATAAAGTTTCTATTATTTCGAAAGTGAGAGCCAAAACTGTTAACAGATTTATCCCACTGCGAGTAAAGACACTCAGTGCATCCTGGAAAATTGTTTACGGCTGCCTACGATAACTGCCCCATTTTCCCTAAAGTACGTACTGCCTTAAAGTGTTTCTGAAATGGATATGTTGAGCCAGAGTACTTGTAGACTATCCAAAATTCCAAAGTTCTGCAGACGTTACTCATCTTTTTTAGCCGAAAACTTCCTGACGGCTCAGATGCTCTTATTTTGCTTTTGACTGTGTGTAGGTTTCGTGCAAGAGGTCTGGATTTTTAAATTGTCTGGTACATTCAAAATAGCGCGGTCAGAGGGAAAAAAGGGAAACTTTACAAGTATATGAACATGATGAAAGTTTGATGCAAATGCGCATATCAGCAGACCCTGCAGCGGCGCTCCATTTGGGCAGGAGGTCCTGTTTAAACAGCGCAGAGTGGGAGAGCCACGCATGGTGACCATCACATCCCGACTCCAGGACATCGTTAGTAAGCGTAAAAAGCCAGGTACACTGTCACACGATATTTCTTACAGTTAAACTAATGTGAGAGGCACCTAATGGTCGGTCTCAAAATTGCAGTTGCCTGGAATGGCCGCGTGGTCTAAGGCGCCATGATACGGACTGAGCAGCCGTTCCCGCTGGAGGTTCGAATTCTCCCTCGGGTATAGGTGTGTGTTCTTAGAAAAAGTTAAAGTAGTTTGCAAGTTTAGTGACTAATGACCATAGCAGTTTGTTCCAAAAGGTTTACAAACATTTGAACATTTTGAAAATCTTATGCTGGCCGACACGCCGTGAGGCTCGCCAGGTCGATTGTCCGAAGTGTTTTGTCAGACGATGTTTGGATTGATGGACTTGAGATGGCACCCACATCCGACGTACTGGATCTGGAACGACCAGGAAGTCGACAAAGCCATAGAATTGAAGAATCGTGCGTCAAGAGGTCAGGCATCCTACGCTGCGATACAAGCAAATGTACAAGTTCTGGTTGTTCCATAAACAATTTTCTTTGTAATTCAGGCACCCTTGTCTGCTGCTGTTAAATCCGAAACATAGGCGACTCCTTCTAGACTGGTACAAAGACAAATCGACGTGGACTGTCACAGATTGGCAAAACGTAGTGTTGAGCGAGGAACCCCATTCTGTTTTGGGAACTGATGATAAATGTATAAGCATGCGGTGGCAGCATGGTGAACGGTACACTTTTAATCATTCTGTCACGAGCATCACACCACCAGTAC
This sequence comes from Locusta migratoria, assembly GCA_026315105.1. NCBI lineage: Eukaryota > Metazoa > Arthropoda > Insecta > Orthoptera > Acrididae > Locusta > Locusta migratoria. The sequence continues at coordinate 660,756,157 of CM048755.1, read as the reverse complement.
AACTTGCGTAATAGTCTGGGAAGAAGGGATAGTTTACGATAGCCTTACCATTCTAATGCTGGTGCGTGGAACCTTAATGGGCTAGCGTGACAGGGATGACGACTGCATCATCCTTTACGAGAAGTAATTCCTACTGCGGATTACCGTGGAAGACAAACTCGCGAAGGCAGGCCTTAAAAAATTGGCAGTGTAATAGGGAAGAGAGATGAAATCCTGTAACCCCTGTTTGTGGCTTCTGGGACACTGTCCCAAATTTTTCTAAGAGCTCGGTAGCGTAGGGGCATTGGCTTAATGGCTAGCCTGCTTCTGAAGTGTCATGAATCTTCAGTACTAAGGGGTTAAACATGTCTAAACCAAGTAGAGTGAATGACCCTGGAGTACCTATCACTACAATCCCGAGTTTCCATGACACCATGGCGAATCCTAGTATAGAAGCATCCTGCTACGGAACTGAGATCATTCATAAAACTGGAAATACGTTTCAAAAGGGCACAGCAGTAGAGAATCGATCGTTTGGTATGTGGTCCAGTTGATTATTGTGGCCGTCGACCCAGTATCATTATGTAAGTGGCTTGTCTTTTGTTTCGACTTGTATAGACATCCACTTAGTGGATCACGGGAGGCTTGTCTATACCCACGGTACATCTGGAAAGGTGGGCCGGGGAAAATTCTCTTCATTGTCATTGTGCAAAGTCCATGGACACTGAAGTGGAGGAGCGACAGATTTGTCCTTTCCAGATTTACCCCGATGATATACCTCACCTTGCAGAACCGGCATTGCTGCAGTGTATGGGTAACAATACTGTTTGCATGACGGTAGTGGCTCGTTATGACGTGTCCTATGAGAGTCTTGACTTCGACCGAACATGGTTGGGCCCAAACTACTGTTGTGATGCTTCCCACCTCCGAATTGGTGGCAAACACTGATGTTGGGTTTCGAATAGACGCTGCTGCCCTGACTGATTGCTCTTCAGCCTTATGGTGAGAAGGCGTGCTTAGAGCGATGGGTACTCTAATAGATCCAGTTGGAGACCGTTTGCAGTGTGAATTAAAATCATGTCTCTTATTAGATGCGTTGCATTCAAGAACTTGCATTGATTGCTAGAACATTGACACTAGCATTCACAAATGAGGCGCTGGATTCTGGCTATCCATTCTCTATATTTCTCGGAATGTAGCTTCAGACAGCAAAAAGATATATCTTGCAGCTGGTATCTGTATTTCGGCATAGTAAACTACATCTATAGCCATATTCCGCAAGCCACCTCCAATGTGTCGTACAATTATATGTGTAGAATTGTCACTTCCTTCTATTCCAGTCGCGTATGGTTCACGGGAAATATGGTAGCCTGTATGCCTCCGTGTGGGCGATAATCTCTCGCCGGCCGCGGTGGCCGAGGGGACTGAGGCGCTCCAGTCACGGTCGGCACGGCCACTACGGTCGGGGGTTCGAATCCCCCCTCGGGCATGGATATTTGTGGCGTCCTAGTTCGTAAGTAGTTCATAAGTAGTTCGTAAGTTAGGGACTGATGACCCCGTAGTTAAGTCCCATAAGCCTTACAAACATTTGAACATTTGATAATCTCTCTCATCCTTGTAGTTGCCATAGTAATAATTAGCTAATCTTTCTTAGGAAGTGTATGATACTACAAGCGGTTTAGTTTGATGATGTGTTGTAAAAGCTGCTAAACTGTGGATTTTCACATTTGCCGATAGTAAGGGTCTCTGCTGCTAATTTCCACGAACGTTGTACCTCCGAGGACACTAGTCCCCATCCCTTAGATGGAGAAGTAGTCTCCTCTGGCCCACCTTGCTATGAAGGGGTCCCTTGGGACACTTACTTTTAAGGTTTCCACCAGATCAATGGAGAATTCCAGCTGGTGACTGAAAGATCCCCATCATCACCTCTCTCTGAAGAGACTTCAGAGAAGCCCTTCCAGCACTCGAAACCTGAAGATCAGCGAGAACCAAAGGGGAAGATGAAACAGAAGAGAAAAGGATCCTTGGTGGTTCCTATGCCACAACTCTCTACATCTTCAGCTTCTGAATATGAGGCGGAGTTTCCTCCAGAGGATCTAGCCCTCAATGACTCCGCAGAACCAATGGTCCTCAAATCTTCCAGTTCTCAACTGGTGACATCAGATGATCCTGCAGAATAAACTGTCTTCCTGGTCTACTAACGATCCCCTGTCTAACTGAAAATTTAGCGGTTATTTCCCTATTTGTATGAGCTACAACAACTTGTCATTATCTCACCTGCTTTTTGCATCATCCTAACGGTACTTTAGATACGGGGTTAAATCTTCATCCACAAATACTTTCTCTTACAGTTCACATTACACCACATGGAAATTGCCGCGAATGTACCAACGAAACGCGTGGTGCAGTGGTTAGTGTAGGAGATTTCTCTGCTGGCGGTCCTCGGTTCAAATCCCACCACTGGCAGAAAAAATTATTTATTTGTATTTACTATTTCTAGAATGTTCTACATGTTTCTTATGTTTGATATAATTCTAAATTCCAGAAAATTCTTTCTATGTATAAATAGCGGAGTACTCCAATCAGGAGTCAGTCTGTTCTGAATGTACGCTTGTGATAACAATAAACCTGAAACTTCCTGGCAGATTAAAATTGTGTGCCGGAAGCGGGACTCGAACCTGGGACCTTTGCCTTTCGCGGGCAAGCGCACTACCGACTGTGCTATCCCGACACGACTCACGATGCCGCCCCACAACTTTACTTCCGCCAGTACCTCGCCTGGAAACAATAAACCTGTTCTAAGTGTAACTATTAACGACCAATCTTTAAATTCCTGACCACCTGCAGTTCTCAACGTGACACTTTCTCGTGGAGGCGCTGGGTATTCTGCAATACATCTGCATCATCGTGGGTCTAATTAGGCAGCTTAAGAGCCGTCGCCTATACGGACAATACAAATGGTATACTCACTACCTCCGTCCGAAGGTCCGTGACATCAAAAGACCAATGGGTACCAAAACAGCAGTAAGCCAGCTGCACATCAGACACCCATCAGTGTTCTCAGGAATGCTGTACAAGATCCAAACAAATGGCTGAAAGGATTCGACCGATATTCTTGGCGAACGTATATTTATACCTGGGTAGGACAGCCCAGCAGTGGTTCGAAAACAACGAGGACAAGCGCGATAGCTGGGAAAAATTCCGGGCAGAATATAAGAAGACGTTAGGAGACCACCAGCAAAAAGTCCGCTTATCGGAGGAGCAATTGAAGAAGAGGGCCCACCGACATGATGAGTCAACGCATTCGTATATACAGAATGTTTTGGCCCTATGTCACGTAGTTAATCACACCTGGTGAAGGGCACTGCGGAAGTTGTGTATCAAGCTCTTCTGTTAAAAGCCGTTTCGACGACAAGAGATTATCCAATGGTGCCAGTAAATTGAAGAAATGCAACAGAGGAGAGTTGGACGAAAGAAGTATGACAGACTCCCAAATGTAGCTCTATGACTACTGTGGAAGACGAGCTTCTCTCATATGACAAATTGTGAGAGAAGAACTACAACAGTTTGTGGCAGCCGGGACTGTTGGGCCAAACGGGCACAAGCTTATGGCCATGGATATCAGTCCTGTACGTCATGAGGGAGCTGACGCTACTGATGAAGAGGTATTTCAAACTTTAGTACCTATCTGTCCCGTCAATCGCACTCGACGTGAAGAATGGCCTCACCCTATTAATACTTACGCCGCAGCCGCTAAACGGCAACCTAGCAACCGACCGACGCGGCCACAACCAACTCCCCGGCAACTATGAAGCCTCACAGGACAGATATCTGGAGGACAGAAGACAACACACCATTGTGTTTTCACTTTGGGCTTCCTGGACATGTACGATGCTGTACGGAGAGAAGATGATTATTTGCCAATTATTACGCCGCAAGATGCCAACCATCGGAGCAGTCCTTTCAACGGCAGTCAACTGCAGACGATTACTGTTGACGATTACTGTTGACCTGTGGGGCGAAGCCCGCCGCTGTATCCTGGACGTGATCGCTCTCAAACATGCCGCCGCCGTTCACCGTCGCCTTACAGAGCCGCTCGCCTAGCCACCGTGTTCAGGAAAACTAGGCCAGGCGCCCATCTACAGAGGTGAATGACGACCACTGCAAACTAAAAAAGATAATGTTCTGTGATACAAGAGCAAATGTGCTGAACGTCACAAATGGAAAATACGTCCAGCCGGCAGGAACAAGTGTCGCAAAAACAACTATTAGCAACATGACGCAGCCGTTTGAATTTGTCGTTTTAACAGAATGTAGGCATAACGCCATCCTCGGATATGACTTACTTCGGAAGTTCGATGGACTACTCTAACTTACGAGTGATAATTTGGAGCTTTTACTCTCGAGTGCGTGTGGTACTTATTGTGCCTCTCATGAACAATAGTTGGGGAAATGTTTAGTTATTTACCGATGTATAAAGTAGGACCACCTCCGCGTTTCATGTCTAATAAGAGTAATAAACTCCATTTCTAAGGAATTACTTCGTGAGTGAATCCATTTTGTTGGTCATTCAGAGGTTTAATTTATGTTTGTTAAATATATTTTCACGTCATCATGTACAGATTGATAGACTGGCTAAACTACAGATTAATTATTGATCTTGTTTAAACAGAATGGGTATCTGTTTAGGGCATAGAAGCTGACATACATATCTCACCCCTATGAACAGAGACGACAAGCCATAAACTTTTACTACCCTGAGTTATGTATTGCCCAAGTCTTATTGGTGAGAACCATAGGAAGGTCGCAAATGGGGGCTCGTCCGGGGTAAGAAATAAAGCAACTTTTTTTGGTTTTTTGTTTTAGTAAAATTCTGTTCGAATAGTTACTGTAAAATTTGTAGTACAGTCATTTAGAAGCCAAGTCTAATGCATAATGAGTGACGTGTGGGGGCTCAGAGCTTTATAGTACAGCAGCAGTTCAACTACTCAATCAGATATATAAAAGGCAGCGATAACTATGTAGCTGACGTGTTATCCCTCATGCCTGTAGTAGGAGAGGGAACGGAAGAAATACAGGAGGAACTTCAACTATTGTATATGAAAGGAGTTGAAAACGAAAAAGACATCCGAGCTATTTGTAAAGATATGAGGCACATGCAGAATGAAGATCCTGAACTGAAGCATATAAATTTTAATGCGAAGGGGTATGAAAAGGTTCCTCGCTGTTGTAAGTTGCATAAATGTGTTCTATTCCGAAGGATGGATGAAAACGCGGAGCGATGGCGACTGTGCTTTCCCGAGAGAAATATAGAGCAATTAATCGAATATGTGCATTTGCGTCATGGTCAGTACGGAGCACAAAAGTGCATGGAAACCATTGACGAATATATTCGTGTAAACAATCTAGCCAGAAGAGTGCGATCTCAATTGTCTGCGTGCGATAAGTGCCAGCGGGTAAAATACAGTACCGTTGCGCAGCAAGGAGAGATGCAGAGCATAATTCCTAATAAAGTTGGAGAGGTAGTTGCCGTGGACAATTTCGGACCGCTTCCGACTGAACGCGGATGAATGAAATATATCTTTGTGATAGTTGATCTATTTTCAAAGTATATAAGATTATATCCTCTACGATAGATTATATACAAAAACATTTATCGGAAAGCTGGAGAAGGACTACTTTGTGAAAGTGGGCAAGCCAGAAAAGTTACCAGATAATGGGGCACAGTTTACCGCAAAAATGTGGAACAGCAAGGGGTAAGGCATATTATGATTTCTGCATGGCATCCGGCCAGTAACGCATGTGAGTGTTATATGCGAGAGATCGGAAGATTATGCAGGACGTACGCTAGCGCAAAGCATACTAGATGGACGGAATGTGTGTCTGCGTTTGAGGATGTCCTTAATAGCGTGAAGAGTAATGCAACAGGGTAGTCTCCACTACAGGTGATGACAGGAAATAAGCCTAAATTTCTAGTGACTGAAATCGTTTGAGTTTCCTCCATGCCAGGTGGAAACGGCGGCAGAACGGGAGGCAGCGGTAAAGGCCAGGATGGAGAAATTGGCTAACGAGCGAAAAAGACGGCATCGCTATAAGCCGGTAAGGTACAGAGTAGGGAACAATGTACTTGTGAGCACGAAGGAACGTTCGAGTGAGGTCAATGGTGAAAGTAGGAAGTTTTCTGAACAGTACTATGTACCTTTTGTTGTGACTGAGTGTCCTCATCCGAACGCCTACAGGCTAAATGTTTGTATAGCTTATGGGACTTAACTACGGGGTCATCAGTCCCTAAACTTACAAACTACTTATGAACTAGCTAACACTAAGGACGGCACAAATATCCATGCCCGAGGGGGGAATTCGAACCCCCGACCGTAGTGGCCGTGCAGACCGTGACTGGAGCGCCTCAGTCCCCTCGGCCACCGCAGCTGGCCCCTACAGGGTAAAATATCCAATTTCTGGAAAAGTATTAGGATTGAGAATGTAGAGAAGAAGAAAAAGCGAAATCTTTGCTGTGGATGCTTATTTCAGTGTATTTATATTTACTATATAAGAGTTTTGGGGGTATTTATGTGTTTATTGTATGTTGTCAAAAATAAGCTGCTGTGCTGAGGAGAACAAACAGGAATTGTGCGGATACATTTTGGTGCATGGAGGTCGGCAGTTTGATGGGACAATGTTGATAAAAATTATTTATTAAATGCTTCTATAATTTGTGGTTTAAAAAATATGAGGATAGTTGTCAGAATTGTGGTATTATTTTAAAGAGTGTTGTCGCACAAATTTTGGGGCGAGGATGTCGGATTAATTTATCAGTAAAAGAGATGTAATAATTTGAGAATTGCAGCGTATTGAAAATTATAAGAAGGATCTTAGTCACATGAGTGGTTTATATATGGGTTGATATGGAAATTTAATTGGTGTTTAATATGTGGCGATTAAAATGTATTGTAATTAGGGTATAATTTAACAGGGAAAGCTTTTCAAGGGAAGTAATGGCTTGTTGCTTTGAATTTCTTTTTAAATTTCATAAGTCGGCATTGGAGGAGACTAGTGCTGCAGAAACAAAAAATTACTAAAGTGTGGACATGTTTTCTTATGGGAACATGGACAGACTGATGGTAAAAGCAAGAATATTTTGTATGTTGATATTTTATTGCATTGCTGTTGAAGAGTGTGTATCGATTCCACTGGAGGAAGGCGTTCAAAGCTGGAACCGTGGGGATTCAAATGGGTTTTTTTACATATTGGCAACTATACCGTAGTCGAATTTCGACTGGCCTTTTTATTTCGTCCGGGGGAATTGGTTACAGAGTCACATTCCGACAAGGTACGACGCTGGTGGAGAATTGGTGACAGTGCAGCGGACGGTGGAACCACATCGTCGGAACAACGAGGCGCAAGGGCGCGTTAAAGTGATGAGTTATTTGCCGAGTGAAATTAGTGTGCTTCTCACCAAAGGCGCATGAGGTTCTCTGGGCATTTAATTAATATGCCATAAAATTTATAATATATGTTACTTCAGATTTAAATCTTATACATGACGTGCAAATGGTATGCTGGTTCATACGCCACTACAGTTTTACACACTTTGTTTTGGCACAGTAGTTGGTAATAATTTTAATGTTCTTATTAATTTAAGAGAAAATAGTCAAAACATATTGGTGCTACTTGACATGATAATTTGGCAGGCAAATGTATCATATCAAATGGAGGTGAGTGATAGTACAGATATAGGGGGAAGCTGATTGTTTCCATGTGAAAGGCGGGTTTTGCCATGGTGTTGGGTTCCCCAGCCGGCCGTCTACCAGTTTGTAGCCGCGGCAGAGGGGCCGAGCGCATTGAGGCGTTATACTACGATGCGCGAGGTCGCTCCCTTTCGGGGGTTCGAATCCCCCTTGGGCATGGATGTCTGTGCCGTCTTTAGTAATAAGCTAGTCCATAAGTAGTTTGTAGGTTTAGGGACTGATGACCCAGTTGTTAAGTACAAATAACCTCTACAATCATTTGAACTTTGACTACCAGTTTGTACCTAGTGAATGGGATACAGCAGGTAGTCAGGTTTTTCCTAATGTGCTCGGAAACCGGAAGCAACGCTTGGCTGAGCGAGGACGGCTATTCCAGATTGCAACTGAAATACAATATAGCCACAAACATTATTCGAAAATCCATATAAAATCAGGGAATGATGATACGGGAAATATAATTATATGAATGGATTCAGCAGACTTGGGAGAATCAAACGCCGTAATTACAATTTCAATGTCCCTTACAGATAAAAAGCCGACAAATTTCAGTGCTATAACAATAACATTGTCGCGAGACCCAACGTAATCCGACTGCCGGCGTGGCGCAGGGGATAGCGTCACCGACTGCAGTGCTGAAGGTCGCCGGTCCCGATCACCGACAAAAATTTATTTCTTTGTAATTTACATTTCCAGAAAATTCTATACGTTTGTGTTCACTTGTAATTTCTACTTGTTTCATATGTTACCTATTCTTCTAATTTCTGGTACATTCTGTCAGTGTATAAATAGCAGAGCACTCTGCCTGAGAGGCAATTAGTGCTGCGTGTATGTTAAGTCCGCAATAAACCTGTTTTCAGTAGAAGTGCTGTGTTCAGTCTACAACCCTGCCTTCGAAGTCAAGCCTGCTTCCATTTCAACGTGACATTGGTGGAGGCGCCGGGTATCCTGTGCATCAGCTGCATGACCGTGGCTCCGATTAGGCAACGTAAAAGCCGTCGCTTACACGGACTAGAACCGGAATATAAAGGATATACCGAGTACATCCTTCCGGAAGTCCGCATCATCAGAAGAACCATGGACACGAAACCAGCGGTAAGCCAGCTACACATCAGACTCACGTCGGTGGTCTCTGGAGACGCTGGACAGGACCCAACAAATGGCTAAAAGGGTTCGACCGAGTCGCCAAGTATGACAGAGATTATACAATGTGCTGGGCCAACGTTGATTTCTACCTGGATGGAACAGCCCAGCAATGGTTTGAAGACAAACTGAATGACTGGGAAACGTTCTAGGCGGAACTTAAGAAGACGTTTGGAGACCGACAGCGACAAAACCGCTCGGCGGAAGAACAACTGAAGAACCGGGCCCAACGACATGGTAAGCCGACACAGTCATACATACAGAATGTTTTGGCCCTGTGTAACAGTCAATCCGAACATGACCGAGGCCGACAAAAACACGCAGCTGATGAAGGGTATTGCAGAAGACACGTACCAAGCTCTTCTGATAAAAGACGTCGCTACGACGGAAGAGTTCATCAAGTGGTGCCTGCGTATGGAAGAGATGCAACAAAGGAGGATTAGCCGAAAGAAGTATGAGAGATTCCCCAATGTAGTCCCTATGGCCGTTTTGTAAGACCAGCATGACTTCGCTTGTCTCATACGACAAATCGTGAGAGAAGAATTACAACAGTTTATGGCAGCCGGGACTATTAGACCGAGTGACCATCAGATTATGGCCACGGATGTAGCCCCTGTAAGTCACGAGGGAGTCTAGGCCGCTGAGAAAGAGGTATTTCAGATATTAGCTCCTGTCTGCCCCGCCAATCGCAGCCGAAGGCGTCGCCCTGCTGTGACTTACGCTGCAGCGGCCAAAGGGCAGCCCATAAACCGGCCGACGCGGCCACAACCAACTCTCCTGGTAACTATGACACCCCGCAGAACAGATGTCTGGAGGACAGAAGACAACACACCACTGTGTTTATACTGTGGGGGCCCTGGACATGTCGTACGATACTGCAGAGAGATAAGGCGAATATTCGACGATTATTTTGCCGCAAGACGTCAGCCATCAGGGCAGTTCTATCCCAGGCAGTCACCTGCTGATAAGTTCAGTCGACCTATGTGAAGAAGCCCATCACCGTACCCTGGACGAGGTCGCTCCCCGACGCGCCTCAGCCGTTCACCGTCGCCGTACAGAGGTACCAGCCGCTCCCCTAGCCGCCGCGCCCAGGAAAACTAAGCGAGGCGACCATCTACTGAGGTAAGGCCGCCGCAGATGAAAATCCTCCATGGACGACCGTCGCTAAGTTGTCGGTAAATCTCATCGACGTCATAATCGACGGCCAACCTGTCCGCGCACTTGTTGATTCAGGGGCTTCTTTCTCTATATTGTCGGATAATTACCGCCGCACACTAAAGAAGACAATATTCAGTGACACGGGGGCAACTCTATTGAAGGTCTCAAATGGAAAGTACGTCCAGCCAGCAGGAACTTGTGTCTCAAGAATAACCGTCAACAAGAGAACCCAGCCATTTGAATTGGTCGTTTTATCAGAATGTAGTCATAATGCCATCCTCGGATGGGACTTCCTGCAAGCATCCCAAGCTTTCATTGACTGTGGAAAATCTGAGCTGCAAATTGAGCAAGACGTTCCGACGGATACACGTAATACAGAATTTTCTGGGATGTTATTTGCCGTTGACAATGTGACGATCCCGCCTTTGACGATGACAAGAGTTGCAGTCACAAACACAGATGACCGATCAAATTGTGAAGTGCTTGTCGATAGTAGAAAGGATATCAGGCTCACCAAAGAAATTTACATACCAGCGGCTATCATAGACGTTACTGGTGGTCGAGGAGAGATTTAGATCACTAATTGCCAAGAGCAGTCATAACTTACCCCCAAAGGAATGTGTATCGGGACATTTGAACCAATCCAGGACGGTGAACTCAACGTCATCAATGAAGACCCATGTTCTGCTGTTTTGTACTGACAACAAGCTGAAGGAAACAACCGTGGAACAGTCAATAGGGCCCGGACTGAACAAGGAACAACGCCAGCGGGTGTTAGCTATACTACGGCAATTTTCGGGTGCATTCACACCTCTGCAGGGAAAAAGTCACACGAAACGGCCCACGATAAGGCACCGTATCAATACTGGCGATCATCCACCAATTAGCCAGTGTTCGTATAGAGTGTCGCCAGCTGAAAGACGGATAATTCGGGAGGAAGTGGAAAAGATGTTGCACGGTGACATTATTCAACCTTAAGAGAGTCCTTGGTGTCTTTTTTTTTTTTTTTTGTAGTTTTAGGGCGCACAACTGCTGTGGTCATTAGCGCCCAACACTGCCCATAGTAAAAAAGAACCGGGGTTAGAAATTAAATGGCTTTCGCCATATTTGCACGATGTATAAAAAGTAAAACTCTGTTAACAGAATGCGGGTTATCAGCTAAAATATCAGACAATTCGAATGGTAAACATAGATCATGACGGAGACGGTTAAAAATGGACATTGCACTAAAAGATGGTTCACAGTAAAAGGTTCAGCACAGTGCTCACATAAGGGAGCAGGACCACCACGTAATAAATACTGGTGGCTATAACGGCAGTGGCCAAAACGAAGCCGGGCCAGAACAATCTCCTCTCGGCGGGAGGGTCGAGATGACGTTGACCAGAGATCAGGCACAGGTTTAATGGCTCGCAATTTGTTCCCTGACAGGGATGACCAATGTAGATACCAACGGGAGATAATACGCTGGGAGATACCAGCGCGAAGGTCATCAGAGCTAGTTGAAAAGGTAGATAGCCGAGGAAGGAGAACTGCCTCCTTGGCAGCCGTATCCGCAGCCTTATTCCCCAACATTCCCACGTGGACAGGGACCCACAGAAACGTCACTGTAGTTCCGCTCGTTGAAAGAGAAGTAAGGCAATTGCGGATGCTTTGTACCAGGGGATGGGCCGGAATAGCATGCGAAGGCTCAACAAAGCACTCAGAGTCCGAGCAAATGACAGTTTTACTGAGCGAGTTTCGCCGGACGTATTGTGTCGCTTGATATAATGCATACAGCTCAGCTGTAAAAATGGAACTCCACTCAGGAAGACGATATTTAAAAGAGACGTTGCCAAGTACAAAGGCACACCGAACACCCTAGTCTGTCTTTGAGCCATCAGTGTAAATGAACAAATTGTCATCGAATTGGAACCGGAGTGCGTGAAATTCTCTCTGGTAGACGAAACTAGGCGTGGAGTCCTTTGGAAGAGAATGAAGGTCAAAGTTAACACTGACTTCGGGGCTTCGCCACGGTGGAGAGGTGCTCTCTCCAGTCGAGAAGATAGCAGGCATTGTAACGCCAAGCTGGCCGAGTAGCGAACGCAAGCGTACTCCCGGCGGTAGCAGAGCAGACGGGCGCATAGCGAAGAGACTGTCAAGTGAGTCGTTAAAGAAAACTGCGTACGTTGGGTGTCCTCGCATGGACGACAAACGACTAGCGTAACGGCTAAGCAGGAGTTCCCGACGGTAAGAAAGGGGTAGTTCGGCGGCCTCGGCATAGAGGCTCTCAACGGGGCTAGTGTAAAACGCTCCTGTCGCCAGACGGAGACCTTGGTGGTGGATTGTATTAAGGCGGCGCAGTATGGACGGTCGAGCCGAAGAATAAACGATGCTACCATAGTCCAGTTTGGACCGAACTATGGTGCGATACAGATGGAGGAGAGTAGACCTGTCAGCTCCCCACGAGGTGCCACTTAACACCCGCAACACATTGAGAGAGCGGGTACAGCGACCTGCCAAACAGGATATGTGGGGAGACCAACTTAACTTCCTGTCGAAAACAAGTCCCAAGAACGTCGTGGTATCCACAAATGGAAGTACTATGGGGCCCAGACGAAGGGACGGGGGAAGGAAGTCCTTCCGCCGCCAGAAGTTCATGCAGACTGTCTTGTCAGCTGAGAATCGAAAGCCGAGTCCTTGGTCGTCTCCGGTGGTTCTCGTAAAGAAGAAGGATGGCACGTGGCGATTTTGTGTCGACTATCGGCTGCTGAACAAAATCACAGAGAAAGATGCCTACCCACTGCCGCGCATTGGCAACTTAGACTGGTTGAAAGGAGCTATATACTTCTCAACTATGGACACACAGACAGGTTACTGGCAAATCGAAGTTGACGAAGCTGACAGGTAAAAGACGGCTTTTATTACACTTGACGGCCTGAATGAATCCAAAGTAATGCCATTTGGATTATGTAATGCTCCGGCCACATTCTAACGCATGATGGACAACTTGCTTCGACACCTTAAGTGGACGATGTGTCTTTGCTATTTAGATGACATTGTCGTTTTCTCGAAAACATTTGAAGAACATCTGAGTCGCCTGTCAACTGTGTTGAAGTATTTTCAGACTGCAGGACTCCGCCTAAATCCAAAGAAGTGCCTCTTCGTCGCCAAAGAGATAAAAATCCTGGGGACCTAGTCAACGAATATGGTGTCCGTCATGATCCAGATAAAGTAAGACAGTTGCAGAATTTTCAACTAAAATGTTCAAATGTTTGTTAAGCTTAAGGGACTTAACTACGGGGTCATCAGTCCCTAAACTTACAAACTACTTAAGGTAAAGCAGTCAACAATCCGAAGATTGGTTTGAACACCACAGTGCTTTACTAGGCATGGTACTGTTTGGAGGTGGTATGCTGTTGCCTTCCTCCGACCTTCGAACTGACTTACCCAGCCAATTATAGGGGGACCTACAGTTTAACGTGGGTTCCGAACCACGGTGCTACTCGTTATTTTTCACATGAGCAATACTGCCAGAGGTGAAAGAAGTGGAAAGTGACAGATAAAAATCCTAGGACATGGCGGGGATCGAACCCGCGATCTTTGGATTTGTAGTCTGGCACTACCAAAACTACTTATGAACTACCTTATACTACGGCCGGCACAAATACCCATGCCCGAGGGGGGATTCGAACCCCCGACCGTAGTAGCCGCGTAGACCGTGACTGAAGCGCCTCAGTCCCCTCGGCCACCGCGGCCGGCAATTTTCAACTCCTCAGCACATTCGTGGTGTGAAGTTTTCTCGGGCTGTGCTCTTACTACCGACGTTTCAGAAAAGGATTTTGTAACAAGGCACGTCCATTACAAGAACTTCTGCAGGGAGACGCCAAATTTTACTGGGATGAGACAAAAGAAAGAGCTTTCCGAGCACTTAAGGAGGCTCTAACCTCCGCACCAGTGCTAGCCTTGTACGACGAGAATGCAGAAACGGAACTTCACACAGACGCGAGTGGCTATGGGATTGGGGCAGTGCTTATACAAGTTCAGGAAGGTGCCGAAAAAGTGATAGCCTATGCGTCAAGAGTACTCTCAAAGTCCTAGATAAACTACTCTACAACTGAGAAAGAATGTCTCGCAATTATCTGGACTATCAACAAGTTCCGGCCGTATTTATTCGGCAAACCATTCACCGTCGTGACAGACCACCATTCTTTGTGTTGGCTGACTAGCTTGAAGGATCCATCAGGTCGACTAGCAAGATGGGCACTAAGACTCCAAGAGTGCGATGTCACATTGGTATTTAAGGACGGGCGCAAACACAAGGACGCCGACTGCCTTTCGGGGAATCCATTAGTGGAACACAACAGCATGAATGAAATTTCAGCCCTCACTGAATTAGATGACGTTACAGCTGAACAGAGGGAAGATCTAGCACTATTAAAACCGATAGAGGCCTTGGAGAAATGGCTACTGGTCGTTCCAGCTCATCTTCAGCCAGCTATTCTCAAATATTTCCACGATGCTCCAATATCGGGTCATCTGGGATTCGTGAAGACCCAATACAGATTCAGACGCAGGTATTACTGGAAAGGTCTCTACCGATCTGTCAAGCACTATGTAAGTCACTGTAAAAAGTGCCAGCGAAGGAAGCATGTGCCGCAGTTACCTCCAGGGCATCTCTTACCGATTCCGCCGGCAGGAGCTCCATTCCACCGAGTTGGGATCGATCTTTTAGGGAGGTTCCCGAAGTCGACAACCGGTAACCGATGGATAATTGTCTGCACTGACTACGTCACACGCTACGCTGTCACCAAACCTGTGCCGACTGCAGAAGCTCCAGAGATCGCAAAATTCCTCGTAGAAGACATTATTTTGAAGCATGGAGCACCACGTGTCATGATATCTGATCGGGGAAAACTAGTATCAGAGGTAATGTCACGTTGTGACATTGTCCACAGAATAACAACTGCATACCATCGTCAGACAAACGGACTTACAGAACGGTTTAACAAGACGTTAGCAGTTATGCTGTCGATGTACGTCGATGTTTAGCAGAAGGATTGGGATACAATACTGACAGTCGTAACATTTGCTTATAATACCGCAAGACAAGACAGGCTTCACGCCGTTTTTCCTGCTTCTTGGCCGTGAAGCTGAGACGACAATGGATACGCTGTTCCCGTTCCAGCCAGACGACACTCAGGATGACTATGTTAAACAGCTCATCACCAGGATCGAAGAAGCAAGACAGCTGGCTCGCATACGGACACTGGACCCCCAGGAGAAGGACCGTCAGCGGTTTAACCACAAGCTCCGACCTGTTGTGTACAGCCCAGGAGATCTGGTATGGATGTTTACCCCTGTACGGAAAGTTGGACTATCAGAAAAGTTATTGAAGCGACACTTCGGTCCGTATCGTGTCATACGCCGTCTGTCAGACGTCACATACGAAGTTGAGGATTATGAGCAGTCGTCGAAAAGACAAAAACGAAGAGACATTGTTCACGTTCTGCGCATGAAGCCTTACTACGATTCTGAATAGCAGATAAGCGACAATGGCTTCTTGTTCAAGGACTAAGGACGGTAATGATACTGATGAAGCCACGACAGGAACGTCTGTCGTCGATAATCGCAGAGAAGGGAAGGATTCTCTTGAACTGTCATACAGAGGACCCATGACACGGTCAAGATCCAGGACATTGCAGCTGGCTCCACAGGGATCATCACAGCGGGTCGCTGTTTCTCCAGGAGAGGGAGCAATGCCGCGAGAGAGCACGAACACCAACTTCCGGCGTGGCGCAGGGGATAGCGTCACAGACTGCGGAGCAGAAGGTCGCCGGTTCAATCCCGCTCACCGGCAAAAATTTATTTCTTTGTAATTTACAATTCCAGAAGGTTCTACATCTTTCTTATGTTCACTTGTAAATTCTACTTGTTTCTTATGTTAACTGTTGTTCTAATTTCTGGTAAATTCTGTCTGTGTATAAATAGCAGAGCACTCCGCCCGAGAGGCAGTCAGTGCTGCGTGTACGTTTCAGTTCGCAATAAACCTGCTTTCAGTAGAAGTGCTGTCTTCAGTCTATAACCCTGCCTTCGAAGTCAAACCTGCTTCCATTTCAACGCGACAATATTATAAGACTTATATTTACAATTATTGATACGTAGTGTTTATCAGTAACAATTTAAGGGGCAAATGGGCAGCACTGCACCACGCTACCTATCTAAAAAGACGTACCACGTTATTTCCGTATTCTTTCAATAATCTTTATTTTACTCTCTTGTTCTGCTTTTCGTTGAGGTAGTAATATTCTTGTGTCAGAACATAGTTTCAACCTCAGAAATACAAGACATGAACCCAGCAAAGCGCATTACATTTATATATGTATTTTATTATATTGAATATTATTCTTAGTAACGTTCTTTATGTTGTAGACTTTCACTTAAATATTTCATGGCCGACTAAAAATAGTAGATATGCAGCAGATAATTTATATATAAACAATTATATGTATTTGTGAACAAGAATTGAATATATTTACATAAAAGGCCATGGTAAATATTAATTGGGTAACTATATTTCGACGGCGGCAGTATATCTGAACAGTGAGACGCCACGCGTAATGCCTATCTGAGCAAAGAGCTTCAGTCACAACCGTTTTTTAGTATTGTTAAATATATATTTGTTTGTTAAATGTAAACAACATTTGTGGGGATGTGGTCAAAGCATTTAATTCTGTGATATACAAATATATAATATTTTGGAAGGGAAATTGTATTTTAAAGATTAGGCGTTAGGATGCACAGAAAGATACAATTTTTGGAGCAGGGAGAGCACACTTTTCGAACGCATGGGGAAAGGACTCTTAACTTGGACGTGGTGGTGAAAGGGTGTGACGCTGGGCGGTCTGAAGCCGAGTTTCGAACTTGTCATTTGAAGAGATGGTCATGTGTGGACTTAGAAAATTTACGGGACTGTGATTGCAGAACTTTGTGTGTGCTTGAAAAGTGATAAACTATGCACGATAGTAGGGCTGTGGAACTGTAATAATTCAGCAATCGTGTACTCGTGTGATGACAAATTGTGTTTTATAACAAATACTTTTATCGCGGATTAACTTGGAACTGCAAAGTTCGATGGACTACTCTAACTTACGAGTGATAATTTGGAACTTTTACTCTCGAGTGCGTGTGATACTTATTGTGCCTCTCATGAACAATAATTGGGAAAATATTAATTATTTACCGATGTATAAAGTAGGACCACCTCCGCGTTTCATGTCTAATCAGAGTAATAAACTCCATTTATAAAGAATTACTTCGTGAGTGAATCACTTCTTTATCTTAGAATCCATTTTGTTGGTCATTTAGAGGTTTCATTTATGTTTGTTAAATATATTTTCACGTCATCATATGCAGATTGATAGACTGGCTAAACTGCAGATTAATTATTGATCTTGTTTAAACAGATTGGGTAGCTGTTTAGGGCTAGAAGCTGACATACATAACTCACCCCTTTGAGCAGAGACGACGAGTCATAAACTTGTAGTACCTTGAGTTATGTATTGCGCAAGTCTTATTGGTGAGAACCGATAGGAAGGTCGCGCTACGATCCACTTGGCCCGAAATAGCTACTGGTCGTTCCAGCTCATCTCCGGCCGGCTATTCTCAGCTATTTCCACAATTCTCCAATATCTGGAGATTCGTGAAGACCCTAGACGCAGGTATTACGGGCAAGGTCCCTACCGAGCTGTAAAACACTATGTGAGTCACTGTAAGGAGTGCCAGAGAAGGAAGCATGTGCCGCAGTTACCTCTATGTCATCTGGTTCCAATTTCACCTGCAGCAGCTGCATTCCAGCAGACTGGAATCAACGTTTTAGGTAGGTTCCCGAAACCGACAACCGGTAACGGATGGATAATAGTCTGCTCGACTACCTCACTCGCCACGCTATCCCCAAACCTATGCCGACTGCAAAAGCTCCAGAGATCCCAGAATTCCTTGTAGAAGAAATTATTTTGAAGCATGGTGCACCACGTTCGATGATAACTGGAATCGTGGAAAAGTATTCCAGTCAAAACTAGAACAAGTCGTTAGCAGATATGGTGTCGATGTACGTCGATGTTGAGCAGAAGGATTTGGATACAATACTGCCAGTCGTGACATTTTCTTATAATACAGAAAGGCAAGACACCACAGGCTTCATGCCGTTTCCCCTGCTCCATGGTCGTGAAACTGAGAAGACAATGGATAAGCTGTTTCCGTTTCAACCGGACGTCACTCAGGAAGTCTATGTGAAGCAGCTCATCACCAGGGTGGCAGAAGCAAGACAGTTGGCTCGCATACGGACACTGCGCGCTCAGGAAAAGGACCGTCAGCGGTATAACGACAAGCACCGACCGGTTGTGTACAGCCCAGGATATCTGTTATGGATTTTTAGCCCCATACTGAAAGTTGGGCTATCATTAAAGTTACTGAAGCGATACTTCGGTCCGTATCGTGTCATACGCCGTCTGCCAGACGCCATATACGAGGCCGTCCTCAAAACGACCGAAACGAAGAGACATTGTGCACGTCCTCCGTATGAAGCCTTACCACGATCCAAAAGAGCATATAGATAGAAACGGTTTCTTGTTCAAGGACTCTAAGACAATTACGATAATGATGAAGCCACCACACGAAGGTCTGTCGCCGGTCATTGTCACAGCAAGGAAGGCGTGTAGACAGAATGGAAGGATTCTCCGGAACTGCCGTACAGACGACCCACGAAAAGATCAAGATGCAGGACACTGCAGCTGGCTCCAAAGAGAAGCTTAACATCGGGTCGCCGTGGTTTTTAGGGAGGGGAGAAACGCTGCGAATCTTCCGACGGATAGCGCGGTGCAGTTGTTAGCGCTGCAGATTTCTGTGCTGGCGGTCTTCAATTCAAATCCTACCACTGGTAGAAGAAATTTATTTCTTTTTATTTACTATTTCTAGAATGTTCTACATGTTTCTTATGTTTAATGAACTTTTAAGTTCTAGAACATTCTTTCTTTGTATAAATAGCGGAATACTCTAATCAGGAGTCAGTCTGTTCTGAGTGTACGCTTGCGACAGCAATAAACCTGCTCTAAGTGTAAAGTGTAATGCTGTATTAACGAACCAGCCTTCGAATTCAGTTTCGAACGTGACATATTATTGGCAATAGTATCCTAGCAATATCTACAATTTGTCCTGCACAAAGAGGACAGGGATTTGAGAAGATTTCTATGGCATTAAGTTTTCTAACATAGTCACGGAGCTCTTTAGTAATAAGAATATGCTTAGTAATGAACACTGGACGAATGACTACAATGATGTCGACCTTAATATAAAACTAAGCTGACTAGAGAATAGAGAGACTTTTCAGACCGCTCAACGACTTCTAATTAGACTACTACATCCCAACGGATATTCTGTTTGCTTTCCGACTTCTGAACAGACAGACAGAATGACTCTTAGGTCAGAAAATTTACCCACAGACCCGCAAAAACTCGAGTACCTTGTAATTAAAGCTTGTGAGAGACGATCTGAAAAGTACAACCCATTGGGGGAATACAGAGATCTTGCTCGCGCTCACTGGAGGACGTACTTTGACCACACACAAATAGGACCACAATGTTTCACATTCATCAAGCATCCATAATCATTATGCAATTAAATGCGATGCACAGCAGATTGGCTAGTGCAGAAATCCCAAGGGTAGCGCAGGACCTGCAGGCTGACATTTGCTTGCAGGAACCATACGCACCATCCGGCAAACTAACAAATGTACCATCCAAGGCAATCACCATCACAGGAAGTACGGACTGCAAAGCGACCATAATTCTATTAAACACAAACATCAACGTAATCAAAATCTCACAATTCTGTAGCACGCGTGTTGTAGCAATACATGCGAAATGCGGTCCAGACACCTGGGTGATTGCCACAGTTTATGCACAGTTCAGCCACGGCATTGAAATATATGCAGATGTCATCAATGACCTCAAGACACAACAGACTAATCATATGCGCAGACATTAACGCAAAATCCTCCCTATGGCACTCTCATAGGATAGACGACAAAGGCAGATACATGAACAATGTAATTAATGAGGCTAAACTACATGTTGTTAACTCAGAGGGAAAACCACCGACGTACTGAGGAAGTGACGGATCAGAGAGTCGGATTGACATTACACTAACAAACAATAAATCACTTGCACACATTGTAGACTGGACTGTACAAGACAAAATTGTAAAAACCTACCACAATGTTATTACCTTCAGAACACTATCCAACAGAAACACCTCACACGACACCGCACAAACACTAGGTTCTTCATAAAGCTGATTGGCATAAATTACAAACATTTGTGCAAAACAAAAATATCACTAGTATACATGGGAGCGTAGACTATAGAGCAAATAATACAACAAGCACAAAGAATTTCCATACCCACATCATCTAGCAAGAAACATGGGCCAGAACCATGGACAGATCAACTGACACGACCAAGACAATATGAGAAGGAAGCGTAAACTGTATCAAAGATCATGGATCGATCGAGACAGACAAATACGTCTCGCTGCATACAGACAAGCCAAAGCCCTTTACAAACAAACGCTCTTTAAGACTAGTGGCCGGCCGCGGTGGCCGAGGAGACTAAGGCGCTCCAGTCACGGTCTGCACGGCCACTACGGTCGGGGGTTCGAATCCCCCTCGGGCATGGATATTTGTGCCGTCCTAGTTCGTAAGTAGTTCATAAGTAGTTTTTAAGTTTAGGGACTGATGACCCCGTAGTTAAGTCCCATAGACTTTACAAACATTTGAACATTTGAAGACTAGTGTAGGGGTGAAATAGGTAAAAGTGAACTATTGGAAGTATTGAAGTGATTTGGCTAGTGGACAGGCAGCGCAGGCAGCGGACAAGTGTTTTGCAACCAGCAGTAAACAGAGAGGAGCAGGCGCGGTTACACGAAAGTAGGCCGCCGACGCATTTAGCAGTCAAAACACAGGAACCAGGACGAGTTTATCGGAAGCATCCTGACTTGCACGTACTTGTAAACAAAGTGGTTTCAGTGAGTTCGTGACCAAAGAGGAGTTACCGGTGCTACGCGACGAAGTTCGTACCAGTTTGCGGGTCAGCAAGCTGCAACGGAAGCATCCAGAAACCTTCGTGGACGGTATAAAACAGGCAAGAAAACGACGGACAGGCAGTCTCCGGCAATATTTGCCGAGTACCCAGCGAGTCTCCAGCGAGTATTCGACGGACAGGCAGTATTCGCCAGAAGTCAACCATTAGACGACTGGCAATACTTCGTCATTTTGTAGGGAACGCCGTAGTCAACCTAGCCTTCATAGACCTAGAAGAAGACGCCAGAAGGGCTCCGGAGGATGCAACATCCTTCCTAGCAGCAGCGGTCCACCAAGCAATGCAGCAAACAGCAGCAGGCCGTCCGGCTCCAGATTAGGCAGCTTCGAGAATTACAGAGAGCAGCGCAGGAGGAGGCCATCGACAGGGAGAATAACCACTCACTCGAGTAACAACGAAGCAATCCGCCAACAGAGAAGCTGGTCACTTACCTGGGCCGAAGAGAACGAGAGTACATCTTCCCGGCTCCACGGCAGCCGAGGTGCTGTCGTCGACGAACCACGAGAAACCGAAACATCACGCCGAGGTACGATACAGAAACGCAACGCGGCGGGGAGCAGCGCGACCGGCCCGTATGACGTCCCGTCGCGTTCTGAATAAGCCACGCTTCTGCAACCTACGCCGAGGTCCGGATGGAGCGGCCGCCTCGGCACCTGAATCAGCACTCACCGTCATTGGTAGCGCCGCGCGCGTTCAACCCACGTCAGGCAAGATTCTCACCCAAGTAAAGATGTTGTATTGGTAACATTACGTCAAAGCAGAGAAGCTGGAGAATATGTCAAGTAATAATTGAATATGTGGAATTTAACACGGTAACTGGTCTCCTTCAGGGACACGGGCTTTGTAAAGTTAGAAGTTAAATGCATTTTATTTGGACTCCTGTCTTATTCACAATCCTCTTCCCTTGAGTCAAGTGAACCCAGGCTACTAAGTGGAATATCCTGACAAGAGCCATGGAAAAGTAAATAAAGTACAACAAATAAAGTGGTTGAAAACACTCTTCACTAGAAAAGACAACTGGGAACGTTTTATGGCAAACACACACACACACACACACACACACACACACACACACACACACACACACAAAACGGAACATATAGAGGGAGCCATACAAGATACTAACGCAAAAAGTAAAGACACCATTAGTTCTTGGTGGGCTACGGCAGGATGGCGGCACATGACTAAAGGATGGAGACATACAGCATAACACCTGCTGAACAAACTCCTCCCCGAAGATGTCACTGACACAGACACCCAGGCTCAAACATACATGATAGATGCACTACAAACACCCTACAGCACAGTTGCAGTCACTTGCCCATTTGCGCTAGAGGAAGTTGCGGTAGCGTTATCAGAATTGAAAATTAAAAAAAGCACCAGGTCCAGACACAATACATCCAGAAGTAATTAAACAACTAACACCACAAATCATCCCCTTCCTAACCAATTTATTAAACGACGCTTTAAGGCTGGGTAGGGTACTCACAGTTTGGAAGACCTCCAATGCAGTAATCATACAAAAAGGACCGGAGCGGGATCCTTCAGATCCCAAATCCTACAGACCAATATGTCTAATTAATACGCTAGGAAAGGTCCAGGAGAAGATATTGTGTGGTCGCTTACAATAACACAGAGCTCTCCGGGGACTAAACACACACCAGTTTAGCTTTAGACAGGGGAAATCAATTGATGATGCAACCAACGAGGCATTAGAATTAGTACAAAATTCAACAGTAAAATACGCTATCGCAATCATTATAGACATCTCAGGTGCATTTGACAATTTGTCGAGGCCTGCATTCTTCGCAAGGCGAATTGGAGGTACTCCATACACTCTACAACAGCTTTATCGACTACTGCAAGGATAGAGTAGTAGAACGGCGAGTGGGTAATCGCAACGTGATCAGACGAATCACCAAGGGATGCCCACAAGGCATCTGTGGGCCCATCTTCTGGGACATCACTATTGAACCTCTTCTAAACCTAATTGACGAGGACAATAGGACAGATGGAGTTGTCGCTTATGCAGACGATCTGCTGCTGTTGTCTCAGCAAACAGTAGACCCCAGCTGGAAGAGAAAGCAAGTGGCATACTCAACACAATCACGCAATGGTGCACCATAAACAAACTCTAGATAACAAAAAATAAAACAACGTACACTCTTCTGAAAGGAGCTCTAAAAAGAGATCAATCAATCAAAATCGGGGAAACAAACATCAAAAGAAGTAAAGTCACACGCTATCAAGGAGTATACATTGACGAGAAAATAAATTACAAGGAACACATCAGGATACAAACAGACAAGGCAGAAATAATTCTACACAAACTGGCAAGGCTAAACACAGAACAGTACAAACTTCCTTTGTCAGTTACACGGACTTACCACTGTGCACTTCTCGAATCAGTACTATGCTTTGCAGCAAGTAGCTGGGAACACCGTCTGATGCTGGCCACCAACGTTTCGGCGGTAAGGCGCGGACAGAGGAGCGCACTACTTAGGCTATCGGGAGCTTTCCGGACCACAAATCAAATGTTCAAATGTCTGTTAAGCTTATGGGACTTAACTACGGGGTCATCAGTCCCTATACTTACAAACTACTTATCAACTACCTTACACTAAAGACGGCACAAAAATCCATGCCCGAGGGGGGATTCGAACCCCCGACCGTAGTGGCGTTTCCGGACCACCTCAAGGGAGGCACTGTGTTTGGTGCTGTGGATCTTCCCGATCGATATAACCATCAAATATCGGGCTGCGATTTACTGGTTAAAGAAGGGCAGACTAGACCTGGTGAATTTAGTAACTGGTTCGGCTCTGGAAAATAAAAAACAGCTGAGACGCTGGAGAATTGACTCATGGCTGCAGGAATGGGAGGCAAGCGATAAGGGTCGGACGCTCCTTTCATTCTTCCCCGACATAACGGAGAGACTAAGAATGCAACATGTCGACCCCAGCCGCGGCATGGTTCACTTCTTGACAGGACACGGCCCTTATCCTACGCACTTACACCGCTTCAGTCTTAGAGAAACATCATACTGCACATGTGGGGAGAGGGGCTCACCCGAACACGTTGTCTTATTCTGCGGGACCTACAATAACCTGAGACACACATCACCAGCATTACATGCTCACACATAACAAAACATATACGAGGCCGTAAGACCAATGGACAACTCTCAATATACCAACAGATAAAATCTCGCACGCGACATATGACGAATCCAAACGAAATAAACCATACAGAAGGCAACAACATACGCAGCGAGCAAACACAGTGCATAGAGTGTACCAGCAAAGGAACCGAAATCGAGAACACGACAGGGACAACAACACGGACCCCAACACAGACACCAACACGGACGCGGACAGTGATCATCATTTAATAGACAATAATTAGTGTAACTATAGTAGTAAGGGCAAATTTGAAATTGTCGCTCTTTGTCACCGGCAGAGCAGCACTATCAACCTGTTATAGATAATACTAAAGATGGTTGAGGGTTGACGACTTGATGTGAATGCCAAGTCTTCGACCCTCAAGCATCACGAACCGTCGGACTCCATCTTCCACTCTCCTATCATCTTCTTCTATTAAATAAATTCATGTTATTCTTTCACTATGTTTTTCAACATAAACGTCTGTACTTTCTCTAGTCTTTACTTCTACTTCTTAAATGGATATCTATTATTTAATTATTTTGCTAATTATTAATTATAGTTTTATTTCATAAATTAGTCAAGCTGTATATTGTTAAATTTAACTAGTTATAAAAAGAAATTATTCAGTGTAAAAATCAATTACCTGTGCAAAATACAACCTGTTTTAGCATCTAGACAACAGGTCATTGTAAAAGACAGCAAAATAAATAAATAAAATAGTCACGGAAGCTACCATACAACGAAGAAACAACTTTTTGTTTCACTAGACTTCTATTCGTACAGACAAGGAGACCATTCTTTGCTTACAGACACGAGACCCCGTTTCCCGTCGCTGCACAGATACCAACCAACAATATTTTCATGGATGACTTCGCGTTTGGCACCGGTAACGACACTGAATTATCACAACGTATTACGAACAAATGGCTCTTACTACATTACTGAACTTTCAATTAGCAACATGGACTACTACTTCCAATCATGTAAATGACATACAGAGAACTCAAGGGCAAGAGATTACTACAGATACTCAAGTTTTAGACTATATTGGGAAGGAAAGATGATTATGGTTCAATCTCGAGTATATTGGGACGACCAATGGACAGCTTCTTCAGTGTCAAGCCTGATGTCACAGAAATATTAGCAAATGAACCTACTACCAAAAGGAAACTAATAGAGGTCGTGGCTAAATTTTACGACGCGTTGGCACTATCCTTTTCTGTGTCTGATGTCTTCATGTTGTGCCTTCCGAAAATAAAAATAAAAAAATAAAAAAATACTGCAATGAGGTGCTGACACAAAGGTTGTACGAATAGAGCCAGTAGCCCACGAGACTCTGAGCCAGCAAAACTTCCGACCGACCATACGTTCTAGAAGTTTACAAAGAATGTTGGTGAGGCTGATGTGTGTGTGTGTGTGTGTGTGTGTGTGTGTGTGTGTGTGTGTGTGTGTGTGTGTGTGTGTGTGTTTCAGCATCTAACAGCAGCTGTGGGTTTCTCAGTATTGCCCTAGTTATATACAGACGACTTTTGTATTTATTTTTGTTCCTCTACTGTTAATGTCGCTTAGCGAAGGCTACAAAGGGCAATATGCAATGTGCAATCTTAGGCCCTAACCCAAGGAGTCCGGTTTTCAGCCGCCAAGACTTGTGTCATGTACTGCTGTCAGCATCGTACTGTTCACCCTATCCAGAATTTTACGTAAGTGACGAACTGCTGAATGTACCGTCAACTTACCTCTTTTTACGTCTGGCTCTGAAATAATCTACACTGATGGTGCGAAGGTTGTTGATTATGTCGGCTTCGACCATACTGAACGGCGCTCATTACCGCTTGACTGCAGTGGTTACATTGAAGACCTGGTAGCTACTCAAGCATGTCCGCTCCATGCTGCGATCAGACCTTTCACTTGTATTGACTCCCTGAGCAGCTTACAAACCATTGACAAGTGTTACCCTCACCATCCTTTAATTTCTGACACGCTGCTTTTGGTGCTTGGTGACAATACCTCAACGGTTGATAAAGTTTTAAATTTTATTCGTGAAAGTGGTTTTTATCATTCTACTTAAGTTTAGTGTTCGTCAAAAACAATGTTCAAATGTTTGTAGAACTTATGGGACTTAACTACGGGGTCATCAGTCCCTAAGCTTACAAACTACTTATGAACTAGCTAAGACTAAGGACGACACAAATATGCATGCCCGAGGGGGGATTCGAACCCCCGACCGTAATGGCCATGCAGACCGTGACTGGAGCGCCTCAGTCCCGTCGGCCACCGCGGCCGGCTTAGTGTTCGTCCTTCTCCTATCTACTTATCTCTTTCTTGTCCATAACGTTTAGGCAAAGGATTTTTACATGTCCCTGAGTGGCTGGAACTTCCATTTATGTGATGAGCCAGCTAAAACTCCCTGATAATCTATTTTAAATCTTTCTCCCCTTTTATTTTGTCTACGTTTCTATTTTTGACAACTTACAGTTTCAAAATCAATGCGGTTTTACACATTGTTTTAGTATTTTAAATAGTGATTCAAGTCCAGCAAAGTGCATAGAAACAGGAACAGATGACCAATGGAGTTTGGTCCCTTGAACGTCAAACCAACGAACGAATCTTACTGGCGAGCAACAACGTTAATTACTTCTTGCATGTCACAACTCTTCACGAATACTCTCTCTCTTTTAAATATCAATCCTCAGCTTTTTGGGGTCCGATTCGTATTACCCGAGCTTCGGGAAGTTTTTGATTCTTAAAGGTCGACAAACCATTAAATATCATGAAAACTCGAAGAAGACAAATTGAAGATTCCCCAGCTACAGACGGAATGAGACTACCTAAGGCTTTTACTACCACTGGCATAGAATTTGCAAGCCATCTTCACATCAAGACAGTCACAACAATGGAAAATGGGTATATAACAATCTTTACTTGCTAAACAACACGTACAGTACGTTTAAAATTGTGTTCTAGTATGAACACTGACAATTTTAATGTGTTTCCATCGATTTGCCAATAGACGTGGATCGCCGCACACTATCTACACAGACAATGCAAAGACCTTTCACGCTACCGATACAGAACTGTCGAAAGCAGGAACTCACTCACCGCCCCAAAGACCCATCGCTGCATCGCCAAAAACAGAATCACTTTGAAGTTCGTTGAACTACGGGGGTTTTGGTGGGAAGGATGGTAGGCTATGCTTACGGAAAGTTTTGGGAACATCTAGACTAATTGTCTAACATCTCTGTACCATCGTGAGTATCGAAGTTGCAGTAAACTCGAGGCCAATCTCTCCAAGAGGTGACCAGAACATGTTACACCAGTCTACGTTCTGGGAGGGAAAGGACTATTAAATATGCCCACTAGGCCAGCATCTGCAGTTACACCGAAGAATTTAAATTACGACAAACTGACAGACGGCTTCTGCAAAAGATGAACCAAGGAATATCTAATGGCGCTTAGGAGTTTTCACAAAGTTAGAGGCATATCTGCTATGGGCATTGGCACATCTGCAAGATTCATTGACATCCGACCTGATGACCTGAGTTTGATTCAACAGAATGGACGACTATGACACTTGTAGAAGAAAGGAAAAATAGGAAAGTATGAACAGCAAACCTCCAGGAGGTTGACCAGCATGGTGTGAATGTTGTAAATATATGTAGTTAAGACATCTGAATGCTTATGCTGATTCCTAAGACATGACTTTTAGTATTTATTTTGTTATATATGTTCTGTGTTTTTGAGAATAAAGTGTTGTGTCAGGCCACACAAATCCTTTCTTCATACTGTCATTCACGACAGGGTGACTTGATAGCCTTCTGAGGAAAGGAGGAGGGATGTTTGGTGTCTTTTATTGGTCTTTGGATTATTTTATGTGATTGGTTGGGAAGAGACATCGTGGATTGGTGTTCTCATTATTTCCTGCTATTGATGGGAACCGGAAAATGACTGACAAGAGTTAGTTGTGGAGTAGAGCTGTTAACTTCCCTGGTGCGGGCAGCGGCTATCCTGTAGAATGTGTGCACGGCCGCAGTGATGTCCCGCGCGCCCCAGTGAGTCGGTTTGCGCGCTCTAGCGTCCCGTAGCGCTGTTACTGCTGACGATCGGGACACCGGAACCCATCTTCTGTACTCACGTTGGTGGCTCACTAGGCTGTTTCTATTGCCCGTATAATCTTCCACCCTAAGGCCGTCAGCACATGGAGCGTGTGTCTGAACGCGCGCGGCCAACGCGGCTGAACGCTCAGAGATCGAGCGACTTGTGTATACGAGACGTGTACCTGAATGTGATGCACGCGATTGCAATGCGCTCCAGCGACAGTTGGCAGCTGCAACAGGTTCTGGAAACGCACTGTCTGCGAAATGAAAGGCGTGAAATTCCTGCTTTAGCTACAATAAAACGCACATGTTCGCTCTTGTGCATATGCAAGTCATTTTGTCCTGTGTGACATAAGCCTACGTAAGTGACAACTTCAATATCTATGAACATAAAACTAGTAGGAAAATTGTTTGTGCTGGCCGCAGTGGCCGAGCGGTCTGCGGCACGTCAGTCACTGTCTGCACGGCCACTACGGTCGGGCGTTCGAATCCCCCCTCGGGCATGGATATTTGTGTCAACTTTAGTATAAGGTAGTTCATAAGTAGTTTGTAAGTTTAGGGAGCCAATTGTGCCATATAAATTTAGGATACGCCTTAACATTATTTCATCAGTCTCACTTTTTAGTAAAACTTATGTCATTTTTTCTCGACCACTATAACTATTCAGAAGTAGAATCTCTATCACGTGTAAAATACAAGGTGTGAAACAATGAACTGCATACTTTAAGTAGAGTGCGAACTTTCCTGTTGATAAAACTAATCGAATAAACTCATTTCTCAGAGGATGCGCACTTCTGTTTATACCGTCTCTATGACCAAGCTGTCGACGGGACGTTACACCCTAAGCATCCTTCCTCCACTTATGTTTACATAGCATTGAATATTATACAGCAGACTTCTATCAAGTTCATAAGGAAGTTTTTAAGCCTATCACAAAAACCCCGACATAAAAAAAAAAAATAAAAAACACACCTAGCATCATTAGCTCTGAAGCTCTCAACTCTACTGCCTGCGCTACATCATTCGTGCGAATTACGACTCTCCAACATAAGATGCAGGTGTTAAATATACTACTCGGCCATAACGTCATTTACCGACATGTAATTACAACAAATCATATAAAGAACAATTCATTTTCACGGATCTTCAGTGCGCTGTGTCCTTGAAATTGAAATGTTTATAGTGAGGAAATTCGTTTAACACCATATAAGACGTTTCCAGTCATTTTATTACAACAAATAGTATCTATAATGAACAGTTTTCGAGAGATCCCTAATTTATTCAGTTACTTTGACTTGCTTTGAAATGACATATATTCATAAAACCTGAGTTATATATCTAAAACCCACGAATTACGAGCTTCTTCTAACGGTCAATATGCCGGTGTGACGTAGGTGGCGTATACGTTAAGTTGCAAGTTTACAATTTCTGACATGCTTGATATTGTCCCACACGTTGGGGAAGCCTCCCAAGCGTGTCGCTCGTGACTAGGCCAACGAGAAAGACAGGTCGCGCCGCGCACATCATGTGATCAAGGTAGGCTTACTGGCTGCTCACTGTGGCACAGGGCTCGAACGTTGTGACGTCATAAACTCGGCACGTTGGCCACACGTTCAGATACTGCTTCGTGTCCCGACGGCTGAATGTTAATGGTAGCAGAGGGGGCCCGAATAGACTGCGTAGTCCGAGGTAGAAATTCGTCGTACTGCGCATGACGTCACCGCCGAAGCACGTAGCGGCAGTTGTAGCGGTAGTCTTCCAGTAGTGTTTACGACAGAAAATTCGATGCCTTTAATTCAGTTTAATGTGTTAATGATTCGTTTGACATTTTAAATTCTCGCAGAATCGTTGACAAAAAGACATTATTACGTGCCTATGAAACAAACGAGCAGTTCCAAAAAACATTTCTCAGCAAAATGTATTTGTACTGTGAAACAATGCAGACTCTTAATGTCAACTGATTCTTTATTTGGCCTTCATTCTGACGTTTTGTCACTAGGCATTAAGTATATATTAACAGCAGGGCTGAACAAGGACTGTCTTGAAAATTTGTTTTCACGGATTAGAGGTATTGGCCATTTCTATCAGCATCCTCCCCCTAAAGAAGTAAACATCGGCTGCGTTTGTTGCTTCTGGAAAGAATTTCCAAGACATTCCACTGTCTAATACTTTGTCTGTGAGACAGGAAGAAGACTCTCAATAATTCTTGTCATCTAGTCTGCTGTGCGGAATTTTGCCGGATACGTCTGAAGCAAAGGCCATGTCAGATGGGGAAGCAGAGATCCAGGGCATAAGTTTTAGTTGTGAGGCACCATCGGCTGTGACAGATCTTGAATGCCCAGCTGAAGGATTCAGATATCTGGCAGGCTACATTGCACGCCGTGCTGCGACATGTGATACCTCAGAGGTGAGTCGTCTAATGAACTGCTTTGTCCTCTTCCAAAACATCTTGCAGAACACGGGTGGATGCAATTTCTATCACGAGGAGGTTGAATTCGACAGATCTCAGAGTTTAAGCTACTGTTCAACGAGATTAACGAAAGTGACATACTTTCCAAAAAAAAAAAAAAAAAAAAATTCTAAGGTATTGGCCGACCTAATTTCGCAGAAATATCCTCACGTGGCGCCGGAGGTCATTAAAATGTTCTTACTGTCCCGAATTTTTATTCGAGTGCGCTACTTCAACATGAAGCTGAAGAAAGAGAAAGCAGCTGCATCAATGAGGCGAAAAATACGTCAGTGGCATTCTTCCGTTATCGGAAGGATTTAAAGAGGTATGTGACTGCAATAATCAATGCGCAAACAGTTAACTTTTGTGTTTTTAGTGGTGCTCTATGTGACTGAGCAACGCCGCTTAGCGCCCCTCGCTGGCAGTTTTGCTTCGCCACTGACGTCATTTCAACCGCCAATAGCAGGTCGTTTCGCTTCGGGCCCAACCTTTTATAGAATAACCTTGAATGGCGGTAACAATAACAGCGCTATGAGAGGATAACAACTGCGTCAGGTGCTAGAGAGGGCATACCGTAGCCACGAGCCGGGCCAAAAGACGAGATATAAACAGCACTACGTCACCTCTATCCTCGGTTCTCACTCGCCGATTCCCACCAATGGTAATACATGATTGCAACATCAATCCAAGAAGTCTACTCGCACCAGTGAAAATAATAGAAAGACCAATAAAGGAGGCCGATAATCCCTACTTCTTATCCTTAGAATCTTATTAAATCACGAAGTCGATATAAAAACTAAAGTCCCTCTCATCGAGCAGTTATTAGAACAGCCTGAGCTTGAAACAGTGGCTGAAACGGTCACAAACTCAGACGAATGTTATTGACAAAGACACTTAATCTTTACATGTTCACAATTGCTTTACTGCCAGATTGCGAATGGGAAACGTTTGGCCAGAGGTGTAGGACTAACACAGGATACTGAACGTACACAAAAGAAACTAAACAAATGGTAACAGGATTATTTGACTCATGGGGGGGGGGGGGGAGGCTCATGGGAGTACTTAAACCAGAACTGACAGACGCTAGAACTATCCGCCGATAGTCAACTTACAAAAGTATCAAGAACCAGACAGTATGAAGAGAAGACTAAGGATATTATCCATTCGCTGCCGAAACAGGATTAATTACAACGCACACAAAGTCTTTCTTCCTGCGTGCCAAATGGGCGACTGGAATGGAAAGAAACACAAACATACACTGCAATATTAAGTATCTTTTGACACGTACGTCACACTGGTTTGTAGACAACCTGATCTGGACACCCCTATGGAATCCGATACTATTCACCAGATAACACGAGAGGCCGACCCACGAATACAAAAATAGGCGGGAAATAATTTGTAGGGGGACAGTAACGCCGTGCGGGTATAGCGACGTGCACTAAGGCATCATGCTACGGACTGGGCGGTCGCTCCCGCCGGAAATTCGAGTCCTCCCTCAATCTCGTGTGTGTGTGTGTGTGTGTGTGTGTGTGTGTGTGTGTGTGTGTGTGTGTGTGTGTGTGTGTGTTTAGTCCTTAGTGTAAGTTAGATTAAGTAGTTTGTAAGTTTGGGGACTGATGACTATAGCAGTTTTGTCCAAAAGGTTTACAAACACTTGAATGTTTGAAAGCAGTAACAGTAAACTGGTCGGTCAGAAAAGCTCAGTGATATCGAACGACATATGAGTAACAAATCGGCCAGGCATATATAAAGCTTTTTAAAGCTGCGCAAGTCGCCTGTTGGATGTTACAGAGACGTGGAGGAACAACCACAGCTAACCCAAGACGAGGCAGACGTCATGACGTTGACGGTCAAGGGCCATCCAATATTGTGAAGGGTAGTTATAAAAATTGTATGAAATTGGCGGGCGAAATCACTCGTGATTTCCAAACTACTTCTAGCAGTCCAAATGACACAACGAGTTCAAATACTGGCGTACAATGGCGAGCAGCTACTCATAAGCCACACATTTTGTAGCCAATTCCAAACGATGCCTGAGGTGGTGTAAACAGCGACGCCCCTGGACAATGCAAACGAATGATTTAGAGTGATAAATAACTGTGGAAATCAGATGTGCGGGTTTCGATTTAGTGAATGGCTGTTGAAAGTTACTGACTATCATATGTAGTGCCATATGATGGTATGGGAGCACTTTTCGGATGAGTAAGAACGTGTACTTCGCTCTTTAACCTTCTCTGATTTCTGCTCATGAGGACGAATGGGCTGCCTTTTCTTCACAGGAGTTTAGAAATCTCAATGGAAGTGTGCCCAACGGTGTTCAAAGGGTCGCAAGTACCTTATCTCTATGATGACAGGAAGGTATGCGGTAGCAATCCATACGGCAGAATGATAATTGACGTAGGCAATCCACGTGGGCGAAGGGCATATTTAAACTGTCATCATTCCGACCAATTTAAAGGGCGCCTGAAACTTTGTAAATGTTTCCAACGGACAGCAGATTGAATGTGAAAACAGACAGCGTGTTTGTATCCAACGGTTTGCTTTGTCGTATGGTATCATTCACCAAACGTTTTAATCTCTATTGTATAATTACGATAGTTTAAATTAAACACGAAGCCCGAGCTTTGTATGTAATCGTCGATTTTTAAAACCTTTTGTTCAGTTTGGATGTCTTTCGTATTTATTCCAGCTGTGGAATCCATTTATTTGCTGTGCGAAGGCATTTTATAGTCTTTGTAGTATGCGTACTAGGCCTGACAAACCACTATTCCTTCTACTGTTGCTAACAGGAAAATTGTTACTATTACCGCATTTATCGCTAAATGACTGCCGCGCGGTTTGGGGCACAATGTCGCGTGCTGTGCGACCGCTCCTGTCGGAGGTTCGAGTCCTCCCGCGGGCATGGAGGTGTTTGTTGTCCTTAGCATTCGTTGATTTGATTTTTTCCAGGGAAGCCAAAACAGTCTTGGTCCAACCCGCCACTGCCCGCACCGAAACTAAGTTTATTGTGCGGTATCGCTCCCTGTATATCTAGTAAAGCCAACCAATGCCCTTGAACAGTGCAAGGAGTCCCTTTACCAGTTCTTTATTAGACAATTTCTTCGGGCCTGGTTGTCCCAAATGTTCTGTGCCTTTTACTCTCCAATGCAATGCATTCTAAGATTAGATGTGATGCAGTTTCATCACCGTCATCACAGATCCTACATTTAGGGTCCTCTTCTGTTATTCCCATTGTATGTAGGTGTTTTTTGAAATTCCCATGGCCTGTCAGCAATCCAACCATGAGTCTAATCTATCTCCTGTTCAGGCCCAGGATTGCAGAGCTTCTTTCAAAACATTCGTTAGTTTAAGTAGTTTTTAAATCTAGGATCCGATAACTCAGCAGTTTGGTCCCTAAGGTCTACAAACATTTTTCGTGAGCGCCCAAAGATTAACCTGGATGCGACGTACCTGCATAACCTTGTGGTCTCATTTTCTAATCGAATTCAAGCAGTGGTCCAAACCAGAGGCGGAATTACGTGGTGTTAAATGGTGCCTGTAACGATTTCTAATATTTTGCACGTTTAGTTTCTGATGAGTGAGTTTGCGTGTATCAAAAAGAGTGACATAAATGACAATGTATTATGTCTGTATTGACTTAGAAGCTTAGAGATTTTCATCGACAGAGTATTTCATCCCGTCTCCATCAAAAGTATCCTGTATGCACAGCACATAACAGATGTGGAGCATACAGCGTTGCCACCACTGCGATTTTAACGTGCGTGTGCGCAATGCAGCATGAATAGAAATGCGCCGAGGCACGTGGAAACCATATCCAGCAGACGTAACTGTGGTTACGTGGTACAGCGCGTATTACACCGCAATCTCTGCTCGAAAGTATGGTTGAATAAATGGTCTCTAGCATGGAACCATGCATATTTCATTATAATTATAAATTTACAAACCCTGAGACTTGCGTCTCGCCGCGTCGGAGCAGCCGAGCTCATTGAGGCGCTATGCTGCGATGAGCGAGGCTGCTCCCCGTCGGGCATGGATGTTAGTGCTGTCTTTACTGTAAGGTAGGTCATAAGTAGTTTGTAAGTTTAGGGACTGATGACCCCGCAGTTAATTCCCATAAACTTTATAAACATCTGAACATTGTTTCGCGTCTCGAAAATGTCAGACATTAAAGTTAAACGTGAAGAATTGAATTAAAATTTGTGATACGACCGGGAATTGAACCAGGA
Source organism: Locusta migratoria (assembly GCA_026315105.1). NCBI lineage: Eukaryota > Metazoa > Arthropoda > Insecta > Orthoptera > Acrididae > Locusta > Locusta migratoria. Next base: position 660,721,067 of record CM048755.1, on the reverse strand, counting down.
CCTCCATGCTCAGAAGGCAGTCTTCTTAATCACTAGACCACCGCACCACTAGCGATTAAGGCTCCTCGGAATATGTTGATATGTCCATTGCCGAGGTGGTATACCAATGCATGGAGAGCCTTGGCAGCTGCGGCAATATTTGTGATGTGGAGGGAAGTCTAACTATTCCGAGGCGTCTTAATCGCTATTGGTGCGGTGGTCTAGTGTATGGCTCAGCGCGCCCGCTCAGAAGGCTGAACGCCCTCTGTAATAAAAGAAGCTGATCCAAGAACACAACGAACAACAACGAATAGGGAGAAACTAGCGACCGCAATGAACAGAACTATCCATAAAAGAAAAAAAAGTGGTTAAGATGTCTGCCTAGTGAGCATGGAGGCCTGGGTTCGATTCCCGGTCGCATCACAAATGTTAATTCAATGTTTCACCTTTAATGTCATGCATAGCTCATTAGCCCTATTTTGTTTCGTATTTTCTCTTCTATCAATTCATGGAATTTGTATACGGTGGAAAAAAATCACCCTGTATAGTGGGTGATTGAAGGTATTTGATACCAGTAATATTCTTCCTCTCTAGTTCCACATTTACCATTTCATTCCCACATTATGAATTTTAGTATGGAAGAATTCAAATTCAGTGTTTTCAGCATTCATGCAATGCACTAAACATAAAAAAATGTTCTTTAATATTTTTGACCGAACAACTATTATTTTTACAATAATTTTTTCACGTGTCGAGGTATCTTATTAATTAGAACGTTATTTTGTTGATTTTTAGGACTGTTAAATCAAACATCCACCACAGCAAAGACACCAAAGACATAGCAATTCGCTGCTGAAATTAAATAATACGAGCCTCACACCCACATACAGACAGCAACGTTACACGACCTCCAAGTCTGAGTGGTTAATGCTTCAGAATTTGGTATATCCAAGCGGCAAAATGATGCTTCTAAACGACTTGTTCCTCAACAACAGTGCGAGGTTAATGACTGATACACATAATGCTGTGTAAAGCAGCCTTTAATACGGTGTTATCTAGGAACAACATTCGGAATGAAAGGGTTGATGGGGGTAAAAAAGGGAAATGGAAAGTTAGACAATAAAGCGATGCTGAAGAACTAAGGTAATGACACAATAAAAGTAGTACATGAGTTTTGTTATTTGGGTTTCAGAATAATTTCTGATGGCAGAAGTAAAGGTGATATAAAATTCAGAATGGCTATGGGAAGGAAGAATTTCTGAAGAAGCAAACTTTGTTGACATACAATATTAATTTAAGTGTTAGAAAATATGTCCTGAAAGCATTTGCCTTGGGTGCAGCATTGTAGGAGAGTGAAAAGTGGACACAAAGAGTTCAGATAGAAAGATGATAGAAGATTTTGGAATGTGGCGCTACAGACGAATGCTGAAGATTAGATGGGTAGATCACGTAACTAATGAGGCAGTACTGAACATAATTGGAAAGGGTTAACTTGACTAACACAAGGGATAGTTTGGTAGGACACATTCTGAGACATCAAGCAATTGTCAATTTAGCATTAGAGGTAAGTGTGTGGGTTAAAAAACGTAGAGGGAGACAGAGACGAATGCAGTAAGCAGGTTCAAGTGGATGTAGGTTGCCGTTCTTATTCGGAGATGCTGAGGCTTGCGCACGACAGGGTAGCATGGAGAGCTGCATCAAATGAGTCTGCGGACTGATGACCACTACTAAACAACTAGTTACACTCGCGAATGCAGCGATAGAAATGATGTCAAGCAAGAAGTTCTGGAAACTAACACGTACATTCCAGTTACAAAATCCCGAAACCTAACTGTCAAAATCTCCTTATATAACCACAGTTTAGAATTTGTGTAGTGTCTTAGAATCTTCCAAGAGATGACGATACATAACTAGGAAAAATTCAAGTGTCGTCCATGGAGAAGGGATGGATGATGAGGGAGACCGTAAAATTGAATCAGTGACAACATGACTAATTAGAGGGCACCTAAATATTTCAAAGTTTATTACTGTGATTTACGTCTACCCATTTTGTCCTTATAACGACAGATTAACATTTTAAAAGGTTAATTTAAACTTTCTCTATATGTTTATGCCAGGACTATAAATCGTCCTAGTTATGTAGAACACACAAAATTCTTCAGAAATGAACGAAGAGCCTGAGAAGGAATAAGAAAGTGTCGAAACAGTTTTTACACTCTTCAAGATGAGAATTATTTGCGGTTTTACTTGACCTGAGACAGTGTTTCTTTAATTCTTACTGTTTTATATAAGTAATAAACAGTACACCCTCTGTAATTGTACGGATAAATTTCAAAACGGAAATATCTGCATGTTCGCGTGTATCTTATGGTGATTGTATGCCTCTGTACACTATGCGACCTGTTGTTTCTCGTCTTTGACTATTTTACTTATCTGAGATAAAAGAGACCACAAAAGCTTATGATTGCTTTAGTATAGGATTAAATACGTTTCTTAGCTATTTTATGCAATACAATAGGCACTCAAGCAGTTCATACATCCAAACTGACTTTTTAAGACTGATCTGTCACTGGATGTTTCCGCCTACATGACGCGAAAACTCTTGTTATAGGTAGCAAACCTATTAAAAAAGTAGACAAATATACCGTTGAAGGGATCTGTTCCTTCATCTGTAACACTAAGCAAAGAATGTAACGAAACCAACTAAAAATAAATAAAATAGAGAGAGAGAGAGAGAGAGAGAGAGAGAGAGAGAGAGAGAGAGAGAGAGAGAGAGAGAGAGAGAGGATTCTGCAGACCACGGTCAACATAGATGTGCACAAACTGCTGGAGACAACAGGATACAGAAACTGCACTTTAAACTTTCATACGAACAGATTATCTGCATTGATTACGAATTGTTGCGTGTACTCTCGTCGGCGAAGTCTACAGCGAAGAGTCGACACGGGAGCGGACGGAGACAGTATTCATATGTAAAGAGCGCGATCGCGCGTTGTTCTGAGATTATTGATTGTTTGTTCTGTTTCCAGTAAGAGCTATTACAGAGAAACTCGTTCTGCTTTGATAATAACCGCCAAAACCCAGGGTTGTTAATAAGAGATTTGTCAGCGGCACACACACTATCCAAGCCAAACGACGACAGAACAGCAGTAGCTGCTGAGTTCTTCCTCGATTGCAGCGACGCCTTTAACAACGCCACTGACAACAATTTAATCAGTAGAATGCTCAATATCAGGCAGTTTCACAAGTTTCACGATATGATTACTTAATTATTGACGACCATTGCAAAGAGTGGCTCACCAGGGCAGAAAGTGTTGTTGAGTGCAGTAAAGAGTGTAAATCAATTACTTAAATAAATTGCAGTAGTAAATGAAAAGTGAATAATACGTGTAGTAAAAATGAAAACTTATTCAGTTCAGAATAGTCAGGCATAGGCGAGTACAACAGTCCCGCGACTGCATTCCGACAGTGTATCGACCAGATAACGCAGCTGATTGATCAGGCCATTGTCTCACCGAGTATTCACGCGTGGCAAGGACTCCATGCAGAAGCCAATGGTTCAGCGATCAGGCCATCAAGCGACCACCTCACGTGAAACCACAAACTGTTAAACGTTAACTGCTCTTACGTATCCAAGTAATGATACCAGAAACTAGTGTACTGACCTCCCGAGCAACGGGATGATAGATCTTTCTAGAAACTGTACAACGTGATAGAAGAGACAACGACCCTGAAGTCGTTCAGCTCCAACCGGGTACATCAAATAAATACTACGGCCAAGAAGACGCCATTGTCAGTAGCTGCATTAGTAGCAGTAGCAGTACCTGGAGTTTCAGTCATGATCAGCCACCGGTAGTGACACTTTGAGTCAAAGAAAGAAGACTGAAGAATCTGGTCGTCAGTAACAGCGTTCGGAAAGGAAATCAAGAATAACAGAGGTACTTACCCAGGATGACTGACCAGCATGATAGTATGCGGTATGGTCGTGAAAGTCACTTGTGATCTCCATCAAAGGTTCTGCCTTTCGAAGTCGTGCAGCCTGGAGACCGATGGTTCGATCCCAGGACAAGGACGCGCTGTCTGCAGGCCACACTGCTACCTCTGGTCGAAGCACAACAACACGTGTGGACGAAGAGAAGGAAAAATCACATGGCGCCGCCACGAGGTAATTCCGCAGGATTTACAGCCTTTTAAAGCACGATCGTTAGAGTACTAGTTTCGACAGCTAGCGCTGTGCAACTGACAAGCGAGAGGCAGACATACTGCTTGCATAATCGGAGTACACGGCCCACGCAGCGGAATGCACTTTGCAGCCAACGTCTCACCCCCACCGCCGACGACACTAACCAAATCACTTTATTTGCAGTAAGAATACTATTTGATTTTCTTGTCTAATAAATGTATTTTGTGTAAATGCTGTTTCATTTACGCCTCATACCCGACCCAAGGAAAAGTGCCCACATAACCCACATGCTTGTGAGATTCCTTGTAAATGTGCTATCCTGACAATAAAATGTTACTGTATATTACAGCTTTCCATCCTGAAAACAGGGCACAGCATTTATAGTAAAGTCACAGTGGCTTCTTCAGCCCTTTCTTCTAATGTCAGCAGTAGTACAGTGGTTGTTGTGTTCATTCTTTAACAAAGCGGTAACAGAACTCTTTCGTATTCCTCTACAGTACAGAGTGAGTAGCGACAACGACTAGTTGAACTGTAATTTTCCAAACAAGGCCCAAGAGTTTGTATACATAGCACAAAGACCTGATAGCGAATCCTGCATCAAAACAATCTTATCAGTCATTCAAAGATGCAGTAACCAAATGGTTAATAGCAGAAGGCACAGCGTGTTTTGTTCGAAGAAGCTATTGGCAATTATTAATTCCGCCAGAGTTGTGATATCTGAACAACTTATCAGGGAAAAAATCTGTTTTTAGGTGATGCGTTCCGGACTGTTGGACTCAAGCGACTTTCGTCAAATATTTCTTCGCTACTGGCAGCATATGACATACAAGAACCTACTGTTGTCGCAATCTGAAGAGACGGCTGTTACAATTTTTTAATTTCGACCACCAGTGCAGAGTAGTGCTGTACGGTAAACGCAACATCGGAAGCTGCTTCCAACGGGAACAGTTCTGACAGTAGCACATCAGAATTGATGCTAGAGACCATTCGCGAAGAACCAAGGAAACAAATAATGCAAGATTCACAGCGCAGTTTCACCATATTAAAAGAGGGCATCATCATCAACTGACTCCATAAAGATACGTCACTTCAGTAATATAACCATGGATTTCAATTCCGGTCTACAGAGACCGCAGTTTCATACCCCAATTTAGGGGTAGATTTCCTAGGTCGTTTCAAAGTGTTGGCTGATGTCCACAAAACGAGCAATTTTTCAAAATTCAAATGTTTGGTATGCTTATGGGACTTAACTACGGGGTCATCAGTCCCTAAACTTACAAACTACTTATGAACTAGGACGGCACAAATATCCATGCCCGAGGGGGGATTCGAACCCCCGACCGTAGTGGCCGTGCTGACTGACTGGAGCGCCTCAGTCACCTCGGCCACCGCGGCCGGCAGCAATTTTTCACAGACGAGTTCTGGAACAGAAGTGGTACAAGTTCAGGGTACTAATGCCGTGGGTAAGGAAGATAGGTCATTTCAGCCAATCTATATCCAAAGCTGATCACTCCTTGGAAGAAGGTGCACCACTTGACAAGACTTTAGATTAACACGACACTGGGAATATCTGTCAACATCCCTCAGGGGGCTCAGCATTAATTTGCTGAGTACGGGCTTGGTGAACCCGGGGTCCCTGAGCCGGTGACTGCGACGCGCCAACAGACCTCCATACGTACTCTCTGTGTGTGCCTCAGCAACCACCGTATGGCGCGACGGTGGATCGTTGTACGTTACGCTGCCTAGGGATCTTTGCTTAATCGCCCGGGTCGCGAGGATGGTAAAAACCTCTCTCTCATATAAAACTCAATCTCAAGGTGTGCTACCTGCCGACGAGATGCAAGGTTGTTGAGGTTGAACAGTCGCTAGCGAGCAACCTCTGGGGAACCTGCCGCAATTAAGTTGTATAAGGCTTACCCACGCAAGCGGGGCTCTGTCTGGGTGGACTTTTATTTCACTAACTGCTCGTGGTAACACCATGAAAAGAGCGGGAAATGTTGCCGAACGCACAGGAGCCGTCTCTAAGAGAGGCAGGGGTGATTTCAATGCTGCACAATTTGACCCCCAATCGTTCCCTTCCTTGACCACGCCATGGGAGGAACGTCGAGCCAGAAATTAAGGTGAGGCATATGCCCCTCGATACTTAGCCTGCTATCGAACTGATGGGGAATCCTTTACGTCATTTAAACCTTTGTCTTGTCCCACTTTAACTTACGGTAGTAACACTAAAAGTGGACCTTTGCGATCGCCATTTTACAATTTTAATGAAAATAACGGCTTAACTGTTCACCTGACACGAAAATGAAATAACAGAATTTGTAGAGGAGGAAATTCTCTACAACTTGACACACACACACACACTATATATATATATATATATATATATTAGTGTGTGTGTGTGTGTGTGTGTGTGTGTGTGTGTGTGTGTGTGTGTGTGTGTGTGTGTGTTTCATATCTAGTATCGTTTCAGAGATATTTGCAAAGATAACGACGATTTGACACCATCAATTGATTTTACGTATACCAAGCGTTCGGAGATGTCACGTGATAGTCCTCGCCCAGAACTCTCTCTGGCATACGCCATCTTGCTTTCTGTATTTATGATTTTCTTCTTATAACTTACGCGTTGTCATTTCAAAGCAATGGCGCACTGAAGATAAATTACAATCTGGTGTCTAAAATGCCATATTAGTAGATATCAACTGCCATCAATAGTACGAGAATTAAGGAACAGTTTCTTAATTGCCCGCCGTAGTTTACGAGTGTTAGTAGCGTAGTGGACAAGCGCCTGGATTGCAATTTTCAGTCAGATTTAGGCTGTGGTGGGTCGAGGACGTCTGCTGCGTCCCGCCTGTTGTGCTGCGAGCGAGCGCCCGTTTGTTTACTTCCGGGAAGCGGCTTGCCTTAGCGTCCGCAGTCAACGACCAACATGGCGTTTTCCGACATGGCGTGTTCCGATACTCTGGCGGCCATATTGGGTCCGTCGAGATTGATCTTGCAGGTTTTGGCCTCTAACTTCCGTTCGAAGTGGTGGCCGCCTTTGAACCCTACGGCAACGTAGTCAGTCACATTGCAGAAACATGGAAGACTTTTGAAACGTTCCGAGTCATCAACGGCGTCTGACAGATAAAAATTGAACTTCGAAAGCTTGTGCCTTCGTATGTCGTTATAGTCGGCTGTAGGACTGTCGTAATGTACGATGGCCAGCCGCGCACTTGCTCCGGTAGTGGACAAGAAGGCCACGTCCGTTCTGAATGCCTTCGACGCAGACTGACACAGACGTCAATTAGACGTTCGCCCAGCGACGCCCACTACGCTACCTCTGACTTACGCGCATGCGGCTAGGCGGCCTGTTACGCCCACGCTGAACCAGTCCGCACCAGTGTCGACTCAACTCGAAGGCGAGACAGAAGTTGGATCTGTCTCCCACACACCAACGCTGGACACAGTACTAACAGATGATGCCCAAAATCACCTAGCAGCACCACGAGACGTTTGTTACGATCACATGGAAGTTGATACTGGAACTGTATCGCCACCTGATATTATGCAATCCAGCTAGATGTCAGACGACATTCGTACACCATCCTACGCGGAGCAGCATGTACGGAAGTAACGATCACTGAAGAAACGGAAGAGACAGCGCCGTACCTCATCAGACGGCAGCCTCAAACAGTCGAGTGTCCAGAATGGCGACTCTACAGCTGATAACGCGCAGTCCGCCAATGCCATGGTACCTGACTAAGCGTCACCTGTATCTGTCACCAGTCAACAGCCAACTAAAGGTTTTACACCGTTACTGTCTGATACAGTTGTATCTCTTCCAGGGTCTGATGATACTTCCGTGTCCACCACTGAACATGTTTTCTTGACCATTCCCGGAGAGGCACCCGTCTACTGAGGAGACACTGCTCTTGAAGAAGATGGCTGTTCTGGTAGTGTAGAGGGAGAAGGAACACACTAAATGACATCGACCCCCAGTTTTGAAGATGTGCTTCCCGGTGGTGCATCACCCATTCTCCTGACGATGGCAGTGTTTTAAACTCATTGCATAGCTACGATCAACATCAATAACATTCGTGCGCGCCATAAACTGACATTACATGACGACATAATGTACGCAGAGGATGTTGACATTGTCCTGCTTCAGGAGGTACATGTTGCCGCCTTTTACGCTCCCCATGGCTTTACAGCACACGTCTCCCACGCCTCCCCTACAGACAGTGGTGTGGCGATACTCTTACGTGACGGCATTGGCACTAATGAAATTGTATACCCCCGAATGCCAGAGATATGGCTCTCACGTATGGTGGCGTCAGGATCATCAACATCAACGTCTATGCGCCATCTGGTTCAAGTTGGCGCCGTGAACGTTCTACTTTATTCTCTGAGAGAGTAACGCCTTTCTTCGTGGGTCGGCAACATTCCTCGATCATAGAAGGCGACTTTAAATCCACCCAAGCGCCAAAAGACCAACTGCCACGCCACTCTCCGTGTGCGGCATTAGCCACAATTATTCAGAACCTCCATATCGTGGACTCGTGGGAGCATGTCCATGATAATCGTCATTCATCCAGTCGCCTTGATCGTGTTTACATCTCTCGCGATATTGTCGGTGGAACTCAGGCCACTGAAATCTGGCCAGCTGCTTTCTCCAACCATGATGCATATATTTGTGCCGTCAGTATCTGCCATCAAAAGGTTTGGAGCAGCAACGGACTGCGGAAACTGAACGCACACCCAGGAGTTCTACTTCACTATACTCCTAGAATGTACGACAATGCCGTATTCGCCAGAATGTCAGGTGATAAAGAATCGAGCAAAGGCTCAGCTCACTGCCCTCTCCCGTCGACACCTTGAAGGAACTATGGTCAGGGCGCGCACACAAGATTTAACACAGGAATTCCAAGTATGTATCACGTGATAGCTTAACGGCGCCATCGACAGAGGAATTTGATTTCTGTTCTTACAGCCGGTGATGGATGACGCGTCGATACCAAAGCTGAAAGAGGGTATTCCCTTCACAAGCATTACACTACGCTGTACTCTGCACACCGTCGTCACCCTGATAACATTGCGGAGGTATCCCGACTTACATTTGGATCTGTTCCTAAGGATGGAAAAATTGATATTATTGCTGACGTCACAGAGGAAGAAGTTCATGATACTATCAAAGCAGGATCTACCAACAAGTCACCTAGCCCTGACGGCATGCCACTTGAATTTTATCCAACATTTCGTCACCTACTAGCTCCGATGCGGATAGAAATTTGTCGGGACCTTATGTCATCCAAGAAGCAGATTCCTGAAGGTTTCCTCGACGGTATCGTCATTCCCACACATAAACCTCGTGGTACATCAAGGATAAGCGATTATCGCCCATTGACGTTGCTCAATAGCGATACAAAGATCTTCACTCGACTTCTGGCTGCACGGCTCAAATCCACGGCACGATATGTGGTTTCTCCTGTCCAAACCTCCTTGGGTGGTGTTAACATCACCCACACTGCCATTTCTCGCTATAGGGAAATACTTCAGCCCATACTCGACTATGCCTGGGTTTTTGGCCACTCTTGACTTTAGCCAAGCTTTCGATAGAGTCGATCACGAGTACTTGGAAGCGGTACTCCGTTATATGAGATACCATGATACTACCGTCAACGTCATAATGCGACTTCTTCGAGGAGCGATGTCCCGTCTAGTCTACAATAGTCGTCTCACTACACCAATATTGATACGCCGTTCGGTGCGGCAAGACTGTCTCTCTCTGCACTGTTGTATGCTTATGCAATGGAACCGTTGCTTTCTGGAGTAGGTCAGCGGCTGTCAGGGATCTCACTCAAGGGCCATGTACCTTGCTGCACTGCTTATGCGGACGATCTCGTCCTCGTTCTGCGCAGCGACGCAGGAGTAAGGGCGTCCTTGGCGTGGGTGACCACATATATTGAAGCATCTGGTAGCTGTCTTAATGTCCAAAAATCGTGTGCCATGGCTATAGATGTGGGGCCTCCTGCAGACAGCGCTGCTCCTTTGCGAGTAACTACAACTATCCGATACTTAGAACTCGACTTCACAGGGGACATGTGGCGTACAATCGTCCGCAACTGCCGACTTCTACTAACCCAGTTACGCGCTGGTCTTTTCGATCATCGCCTTAGGGCCCTCGACCTTCTACAGCAGAAACTATGTTAATATTTGGCGTCACGTATCCTTCACGTGGCACAAACCTTACACTTTCCGCCATCCATGGTATTACGCGTGTTAGCTGCACTTGGTTCATATGTTTGCCATGGCTTGCTGTTCAAAATAAGATACGAGACAGACACTCACTCTCCCAAGAAACAGAGGCGGACTAGGCCTGTACCATGTGCCTAACAGAGGTACAGCCCTCTTCCTCAGCTCTCACATGATGCTGTGGCGCCGTAATCCCACATGCCTTACCAGGCCCTAGCACCGCACTCTCTCTTGGCTCCTATCATGCTTTCAGATGTTCCGGCACCATTATTTTACTTCCACCGCTTTTTCCTCGAACTGAGATATGTCCACAATGCGTTACTGCTGACACGCTTTACGTCTACGAAGGCGATCTACGGCTTTCTTCAGAAGAACAGACCACCAAATGTGACCGAAGGTAAGCACCCCAGTGTCAACTGAAGTGTCGTCCTCATATTTCCACTGATATCCAGTCTACATGGTATCTTACGGTCAATGGGAAACAAGTATGCCAGTCACGACTTCACAGAATTCACCTCGCAGACACACCAATGTGAGTCGCCTGTGATGTAATGGACACGGACGAGCATAGACTAGTATGCGGATCGGCGGAAGGCATCTGGGTCTTGGTGCGTTAGATGCTGGCTTTCATTACCCGTACGGCCCCTCATCACATAATTCCCCATTAGCTCCTCTTACCAGACTCGGGACATTACCCACAAACGAAGACGAACGCTGTGAAATGGATTTCTGGACATGCAGTTCAGTATTTGTTTATAAATGGAGAGAAAAACGAGCTTGATTTTTGGAATTTTCAGAACGAACGACACTGAACAGTATCCGCAATCCAAAATAGGGCAATATTTCTCAAACTTACTTTATAGTGTTTTTCGTAACCCACCCCGGAGTTGGGGTGTTCCTGTAGAGAAGTAGTTGATCCTTATATTTTCTTTTGAACGTAAAAAATAACAAAATAAATAAACAAATGAAATAATAATAAATTAATATACTTCATTATTATAGCTCCACTAAATGCCCTTCCATTTTTACCTTCTCCTGCCCCACAATTGGAAATAGGTTAGTTACACTGGGTCTAGGACAAGATAGGGCCAACACCTGAAGTAGTGTAGTTCCTCATTTCTTTTATTTTCAAGGGTAAAAGTGGCGGTGGCAAGTATTTTTTTTTAAGTTAAAAAATTAGTTAGCTGGCAGTGAGCCGAAGGTTTCGAGTTCGAATCATCAACCTGCTTTTTTTCATAATTACGATTAAAAAAATAGTGTTGTGTAGAGCGCATTAGGTTGTGATGCACATGGTCGGTAGTTAGAAACCCGCCGATACCATTTTTTTCGCCTTGGCTCCTAAAAGGCTTCCGGACACTCTTATTAATTAAGATAGAGCTGTGTTCTGCAATGTTTAGAGTTGTGCATATGTAAGAGTGCTCCTAAAATGTGCGATTGTTCTATTTCGTGAACATGCCATAAAATACGTAACAACGAAATGAAATATGGTCTTCTGAAGCATATGCACATAAACTGGGAGTATACTGTAATAATGAATAATCTAAACAACGTGCAGATACTGGTAGTTTAATATATAAATGGAATCCTAGATTTCTGTGGCAACTGTCGTTTCTTAATGAGACGGGAGGGAAGGGTGTACATCGCAATAAATTATCTTCCTTCTTTTTTCTCTAAGCAGTTATTCACTACTTATGGAATATATAGAAATTCATCTGGGTCAGTCCTAATAACGATGTAATTACCTTCACAGTCAAGCGCTCGACTGTGACAAACTGGGCGATGTTCCTGTTTCAACATCACCTCACAAGAGCTTAAATATGATCCACGTATTTTCCTTGGAGATCTGCTGTTGCAATCTGGCGAACTTCGGAAGAACCTGGAGCGGCGAGATGTGCATCTCTTTCGGTGCATCTATACGGGGTCCGAAGGACAAGAGGTTTGCTTTCGGTGCCTTCATCTTCGCCTTTGAGGGCGTTTCCTTGCCTGAAAAAGTCAAGGTGGTGAGCCACCGGTGTGATGTGAAACCCTATGATCCTCCCCCTAAGCGCTGCTTTAAGTACTGGAGATTTGGGCACATGTCCTCCCGGTGTGATGCCAACCCCACCTGTCGGCATTGTGGACGTGAGTTACACCCAGACGTCCATTGTGCCCCTCCTCCGGTCTGTGTTAACTGCGGCCAGCACCAATCCTCATGTTCACCAGATTGCACAGTTCTGCACCAAGAACGGAAAATAAGGAAATAAAGAACCCTGGAGATGCTGACCTACTCAGAGACAAAACATACGCACGCTCCACCCTGAGAGCATCGTACACCACAGCTGCATCCCCGGCGACAAAACAATTTTGAATAAATGTCACTAGCCCGCCGCAGCGGAGTGGCCTAGCGCATTGAGGCTCTATGCTCCAATGCGCGAAGCCGTTCCCCGTCGGAAGTTCGAATCCTCCCTCTGGCATGGCCGTTTGTATTGTCTTTAGTATAAGTTAGTTTATAAGTAGTTTGTAGGTTTAGTGACTGATGACCCCGCAGTTAAGTCCCATAAGCTCAACAAACATTTGAATTTCCTAATTGTTGGGCCTCCATCATATATGTCGTAGAATATCAGGAACTTTATTACAAACATTTGAATATTTTCACCGGGCCCCCTGGCCCGATAGTCTTCAGCTGCCCCCTTGATGATTGGGGGAACCTCTTCTGTTGCTTCCAAACCCACTACTTAGAGAGCAATACCCCCACCCCCAAACTCCGGGGGGGGGGGGGGAGGCATCGGTCCATACCCCCGAGCCAGAAAAGCAACAGCTTCCTCTAGCTCCTCTCGCAAGGAAGGGATCGCTTGGATCCCTTCCTTCCTAGGTTTCCTTAGCAGGAACAGTGGATACCAGCGAGTTACCTGTGACGGCTTGTTGTAGGGCTTCGAAGTCATCCTCAAGTCCAAGAAACTGAGTCACCAAAGCCCTCTGAATATGAGAAACCGAAGGAACAGCGAGAGCCAGCAAAGAAAAAGAAGAAAAATGGCAAACAGAAAGACCATGGTGGTTCCCACACCACAACCCCATACCTCTGCATCCGAGGACGGGCGGAGATTCTAGCGTCCCCCGAGGACCTAGCTCTCGAAGGACCCTCGGAAACGATGGATATAGATCTGACAGCCTCGTAAGGAGTGACAGCAAGTGATCCTGAGATATAAAAACCCTCCTTAGTGTCATGTCTTCCCAGGCCATCGATAGCGTAATCCTCCAGTGCAATTGCAGTGGATTTTTCCAACACCTGACTGAATTATGACAATTAAATAATTCTCAGTCTCTGTTGCAGTATACCTTTATTACTCCAATTACGCGTTTCGCGCTGTTAGCGCATCATCATATTGGGCGGAGATGGAACCTCAGAACTATCTAAAGCTGTGGTAGAGGTAGCTTAACAATTTGTGTTCTGTCATTGGGCCGCGGGTGATTTTAGCGGCCATAATCCCTTGTAGGGTGGTGCCATAGTCACTGGCCGTGGCAGAAGTGTCGAGAACTTAATATTCCAGCTCGGCCTGTGTGTTTTAGACGCTGCTGCTCTCGCGCATTTCTGTGTGGCACACTATTAACTTGTCGGTTTGCAGCCCTGGCCTCCATGTAGAATTCACCCCTGTTGCCATTGTTGGACCTCTCCCACACGACACAATCGACGTACTGGTTGAGCGTGTCACTAGGAGGATTGTATCTGTTGCAGAGTGTACCATTCCTCGTTCATCAGAGTGCCCCCGGCGAAAGACTCTGCTTTGGTGGTCGTCGGAAATCGCGGAAAATATTAACGAGCGTAGGCGTGCTCTACAGCATCATAAGCGACACCCATCACTATAGAAACTTATCGCCTTCAAACGACTCCGTCCTCGTCCTCGCCAGCTAACACAAAGACAGAAACAGAAATGTTGGGAGAAGTATTTCTCCACTATTGGATCACGTACTTCTCCTTTACAATTCTGGGCGAAGACCCGACGCCGACAGCAATACCTAGATCTCTGTAGATGCAGCTGTCTGTACGGAAAAAAAAGGTCATCGTTGCGACTGTTGCAGAGCACTACGCTCGCGCATCTGCATTCCAAAATTATCCTCCCGAATTCCGTACATTAAATCAGCTGGTTGAATGCAAACACCACTTATTTACCACACACCAAGGTATATAACGCTCTATTTAGTGAGGGGGCGTTCAAAAAGTAACGAGCCCGAGTCTGAAATTCGCAAACCGGCTACATGAGGGTAATATCGTGGCGTGTGTAACGAAGTGTGGTCCCCACCAGACGGCACACTTTCACGTCACATGGCTATACAAAACTAGCAGCAGCAGGCATCAATCGTCCAAAGCAGCCAGTCCCATTTCAAACAGTGACATGGAGGCGTCAAAAGAGGAGCAAAGAGATGATGTTAGTTTTCTGACATCGGAAGGATTGGGGGGGGGGGGGGGGGCAGTGTTTCATCGACGAATGTCACATGTGTACGGCGAACACTGAATGTCGCTAGGAGGGTCAACGCGTGACACAAGCACTTCATGGAAGGAATGGTGTCGTTAGCCGATGATGCACGGTCTGGAGCACCACACTGCACTACCGATCACTGATGCACTCATTACCCAGGACCGCCGAGTGACAGAGAAAGCCACAGCCGCCATGGTCGGACGACGACGTCCAGCTATACGTGCTGAAATGGTCGGTGATGGAGTTCCTATTCAAGACCGGCGATGACTCTGCTACATCGATACACAGGAAGTTGCTCCCTATTTATGGGGACACAGTGAATTGCAGCAGTATACCGAGGTGGTTGCAGATGTTTACAGAGGATTATTCCTCTGTGCTGGAAAATCCACGATGCGGTACGCCATCGACGGCAGAGAGTGATGTGTATAAGAAAGCCATTGATCAAATCATCCAAAATGTCAGATGCGTGACGACACGACAGCTTGCTGAAATGACTCGTTTGTCGTTATATAGTGTGGTATCACTGGTACAGTCACTGAGGTACAGAAAAATCTGTGCACATTGGGTGCCTCGATTATTGACAAGAGTAATGAAAACGACGCGGGAAAATGTGTGTGAGGGTCTCATAAAAGACCTTTACTGAAGAGTGGAAACTGTTTTGACGACGTCAGTACCCAGGATGAAACAGTTGTTTTTGTCCGAACCTGAGAGCAAAATCCAATCCATGGAGTGGCGTCATCCGGGTCCCTTGGAAGAAGAAACCAAGACTTTCACGAACAGCGGGCCGAAAGGTAACGGCCTCCTAGATTAGATTAATACTTGTTCCACAGATCATATATACAACTTTCCGTAATGATGTGGAACGTGTCAGTCTAGTAAATGTTGTGTATACTTGGCAATAAATATTTTAAGGGTTTTTTATTACATTTGTTGTTTATTATTATTATTATTATTATTATTATTATTATTATTATTATTATTTTTGAAGTTTTACCTAAAATTTCATCTACATTGTAGAAGGAGTTGCCATTCAGAAATTTCTTTTTAAATACTAGTTGGCCATCTGCCAGACTTTTGATGCTACTTGGTAAGTGACCAAAGACTCTTTTTGGCGGCATAATTCACCCATTTCTGAGCGAAAGTTAGATTTAACCGTCAATAGTGAATATCATTCTTTCTTCTAGTGTTGTAGCTAAACACTGCTATTACTTTTGAATTGGGTCAGATTGTTAATAACAAATTTCATGAGTGAATATATGTACTGTGAAGCTACAGTGAAGATCCCTAGATCCCAAAATAAATGTCTGCAGGATACTCTTGGGTGAGCTCCAGCAATTATTCTTATTACACGCTTCTGTGCAATGAATACTTTTTTGCTCAATCTTGAATTGCACCAGAAAATGATGCCATACGAAAAAAAATGGCAATGGCCTCCTTCTTCTGGCATCAGCGTGATGTCATTTTCATTGACGTTTTGGAACCGTTAATGTTTGTCATTGGACAAGCTGCGATGTGCCCTCAAGACCCAAAGAGCACAGCTTCAGGGTCATGTCATCTGACTACACCATGACAATGGCAAACCCCATACAGCCCTTATGACGCAGAAGAGAATCAGGAAAATGGGATGGAAAATTCTTCCTCATCCTCCCTACAGTTTGTGAACATACTTGCAACATTTAGCTACAAGTTGGTACATAAAAGTATTTTATTTACAGGTGAGTCATAATGGACCGTGAAATAGCTGTCAGGTTGCGTACAGAAAAATCTGTGCACATTGGGTGCCTCGATTATTGACAAGAGAAATGAAAACGACGCGGGAAAATGTGTGTGAGGGTCTCATAAAAGACCTTCACTGAAGAGTGGAAACAGTGTCTTGACGACGTCAGTACCCAGGATGAAACAGTTGTTTTTGTCCGAACATGAGAGCAAAATCCAATCCATGGCGTGGCGTCATTCGGGTTCCCTCGGAAGAAGAAAGCAAGACGTTCACCAACAGCGAGCCGAAAGGTAATGGCCTCCTTCTTCTGGCATCAGAGTGGTGTCATTTCCATCGACTTTTTGGAACCTGGCACCACCATTAACCGGAACCGTTAATGTTTGTCATTGGACAAGCTGCGACGTGCCATCAAGACCAACAGACCACAGCTTCAGAGTCATGTCATCACACTACACCATGACAACCACAAACTCCATACAGCCCTTATGACGCAGGAGAAAATCAGAAAAATGTGATGAAAAATTGTTCTTGATTCTCCCTACAGATTGTGAACATACTTGTAACATTTAGCTACAAGTTGGTACATAAAAGTATTTTCTTTTATTTACAGGTGAGTCATAATGGACCGTGAAACAGATGTCAGGTTGGGACAAAGGTCGGTGATGGAGTTCCTATTCAAGACCGGCGATGACGCTGCCACATGGATGCACAAGAAGTTACTCCCTCTATATGGGGAGGACACAGCGAATTACAGCAGTATCCCGAGGTGGTTGCAGATGTTTAAAGAAGGTGATTTCTTTCTGCTGGAAAATCCATGATGCGGTAGGCCATCGACGGCAGAGAGTGATGTATATAAGGAAACCATTGATCAAATCATCCAAAATGACAGATGTATGATGACACGACAGCTTGCTGAAATGACTCGTTTGTCGTTAGGTAGTGTGTTATCACTGGTACAGTGACTGGCAGGTTGCGTGCCTAGATTACTGACGAGAGAAATGAAAATGACGCGGGAAAATTTGTGCGAGGGTCTAATGAAGACTCTTACTGAAGTGTGGAAACAGTGTTTTGACGACTGCAGTACCCAGGATGAAACACGGTTGTTTTTCTCCGAACCTGAGAGCAAATTCCAATCCATGGAATAGCGTCATCCGGGTTCCCTTGGAAGAGGAAACCAAGACACTTTCGAACAGCGGACCGAAAGGTAACGGCCTCCTCCTTCTAGATTAGATTAATACTTGTTCCACAGATCATATATACATTTCGTAATGATGTGGAACGTGTCGGTCTAGTAAATATTGTGTACACACGACAAATATTTTAAGTCTTTTTATTACATTTTTTGTTGTATTTTATTATTATTTTTAAGTTTTATTTAAAAATTATTCTACATTTTAGAAGGAGTTGCCATTCAGAAATTCCTTTAATTTCTTTTTAAATACTAGTTGGCTATTTGTCAGACTTTTAATGCTACTTGGTAAGTGACGAAAGACTTTTTGGGCAGCATAACTCACCCCTTTGAGCCAAAGTTAGATTTAACCTTCAATAGTGAATATCATCCTTTCTCCTAGTGTTGTAGTTATGCACACTGCTATTACTTTTGAATTGGGTCAGATTGTTAATAACAAATTTCATGAGTGAATATATGTATTGTGAAGCTACAGTGAAGACCCCTAGATCCCTGAATAAATGTCTGCAGGATACTCTTGGGTGGGCTCCAGCAATTATTCTGATTACACGCTTTTGTGCAATGAGTACTTTTTTACTCAGTGTTGAATTGCCCCAGAAAATGATGCCATACGAAAGCAGAGACTTAAAATAGGCATAGTAAGCTAATGTACTGAGATGTATATCACCAAATTTTGTAATGACTGGTAGCATAAGTAGCTGAACTCAAACGTTTCAGAAGATCTTCAATATGTTTCTTCCAATTCAGTCCCCCGTGAATATAAACGCCTAAAAATTTTGAATATTCTACCTTAGCTACAGATTTATGTTCAAAGCCTAAATTTATTAATGGTGTCATGCTTTTACTGTATGAAACTGTATATACTGGGTTTATCAAAGTTTAATGAGTGTCCATTTGTAGAGAAACACTTAACATTCTGAAAGATATCATTTACAATTTCATCAGTTAATTCCTGTTTGTCAGGTGTGATAGCTATACTTCTACCATCAGCAAAAAGGACTAGCTTAGCATCTTTGTGAATGTAGAATGGCAAGTCAATAATATATATTAAGAACAGCAAGGGACCGAAGACAGAACGTTGTGGGACCCCATTTTCGATAACTCCCCAGTTAGAGGAATTAATTGTTTAATCTATATCATGTGCACTGCTTATTTCAACTTTCTGCAAATATGATTTAAGCCATTTGTGCACTGTCCCACTGATACCACAATACTTTAGCTTATCTAGAAGAACCCCATGATTTACACAACCAAAAGCCTTTGAGAGATAACAAAAAAAATCCCAACTGGTGATGTCCGGTTATTCAAAGCATTTAATATTTCATAAGTGAAGGTATATATAGCATTTTCAGTTGAAAAGGTTTTTTGAAAACCAAACTGACATTTTGATAGAACTTTATTTTTACTAATATGTGAAGCAACTCGAGAATACATAACCTTTTCAAAAAATTGTGATAAGGCTGGCAGAAGTGAGATGGGGTGGTAGTTGTTGACATCGGACGTATCCCCCGTTTTATGCAAAGGTTTAACGATAGCATATTTCATTCTATCCGTGAAAACACTCTGCTTTAAAGAGCTATTACAAATATGACTGAGAATCCAACTTATCTCCTGGGAACAAGTTTTTAATACCCTGCTGGAAATGTCATCAATTCCATATGACCATTTACTCTTGAGAGAGAGTATTATTTTCCTAATTTATGAAGGACAGGTGGGTGGAATTTCAATTGTATCAAATTGTGTGGGTATGGCCTCTTCCATTGTCTTGCTCCTTCTAATGAACATTTAGATCCTTTTTTCTCTACAACATATAAAAAATAATCATTAAAAATGTTTTCAACTTTCAGCTGGCATCAGCGTGGTGTCATTTTCATTGACTTTTTGGAACCTGGCACCACTATTAACCGGAACCATTAATGTTTGTTATTGGACAAGCTGCCACGTGCCATCAAGACCCACAGACCACAGCTTCAGGGTCATCTCATCAGACTACACCATGACAATTACAGCCCTTATGACGCAGGAGAAAATCAGGAAAATGGGATGGAAAATTTCTCATCCTCCCTACAGTTTGTGAACATACTTCCAACAATTAGCTGTAAGTTGGTACATAAAAGTATTTTCTTTTATTTACAGGTGAGTCATAATAGACCGTAAATAGATGTCAGGTTGCGACAAATGTCGGTGATGGTGTTCCTATTCAAGACCGGCCTTGATTGCCACATTGACTCACACGAAGTTGCTCCCTGTTTATGAGGAGGACACAGTGAATTGCAGCCGTACCCCGCGGTGGTTGCAGATGTTTAAAGAAGCTTATTTCTCTCTGCTGGAAAATCTACGATGCGGTAGGCCATCGACGGTGGAGAGTGGTGTGTATAAAGAAGATCGAATCATCCAAAATGACAGATGTGTGACGACACGACAGCTTGCTGAAATGACTCGTTTGTCGTTAGGTAGTGTGGTATCACTGGTACAGTCACTGGCGTACAGAAAAATCTGTGCACGTTGGGTGCCTCGATTATTGACAAGAGAAATGAGATCGACGAGGAAAAGTGTGTGCGAGGGTCTCATAACGACCTTTACTGAAGAATGGAAACAGTGTTCTGACGACGTCAGTACCCAGGATGAAATATGTTTTTGTCCGTCTGATTTTTAGCTGTTTGGTCATCTGAAGGCCCCCTGCGTGGTAAAACATTTGATAGTGAGAAAGACATTTCCTGTTGTAAGCGATGGTGTAAAAGTCAATTCCCAGAATTTTACCAAAGTGAATTTACACCATGGACAGAACTTTGGGCCAGATGCATCCTAGCTGATGTAGTTTACATTGAATTGGCTTAATGTATAGCCAACTATTCCAAGTATGCTCAGAAAAATGTCATTCTCCTCCTGCAAAAAATAAACTGGGAGACCACTGTGCAAAACGTTTTGAACGCCCTTTGTATATTAGCGCTCGAAGTGCAGATCCGAGATTTCTATGAAGTGGTTCAAACAAAATGGTAGCGATGCATAATCGTTAT
This sequence comes from Locusta migratoria, assembly GCA_026315105.1. Classification (NCBI taxonomy): domain Eukaryota; kingdom Metazoa; phylum Arthropoda; class Insecta; order Orthoptera; family Acrididae; genus Locusta; species Locusta migratoria. The sequence goes on along the minus strand of CM048755.1, from coordinate 660,700,294 downwards.
TTCATTTTGGAACTGCCCTCTGTGGTTTACAATCTATTTTTTGCACCAAAATATAAGCGTACTTTGAAGTATCCTTGGTAGAAAGCATAATTTGAAAATATAATTAGCGGGAATTTTTATATTGGACTGCTTGAGTTTGAAAGTGATTTTGAATGTAAAAAACGTGGTTATAGAGGGGTTTACACAGTGTTGTCTTCAAAGTTGGACTACTTCGAAATCCCGTGTTGATTAAAACCGTAACGATACTTTGACTCCATTGAATTACGTATAATTTCCCTTCGATGGAATACGTACCTTGTTACTTGTCATTTTCGTATAATGCAACATTTTGCAATGAAACGACACTGACCACTATATTTCCATGATCAAGTTAATCTAATAATAAATGCCTGCGGTTCTATTAATAGCGTCATGACGGGAAAGCGAGTGAATCACGCTACCGCATATGAAACGGAAACAGAACTCCACCGACGAACTTTCAGTTTGTTCAGGAATACCCGGCAGCTCGACACAGTTATTTTATTTTGCTTGGTTTTTGCCCCAGTTTGGCATCTGAAATGTGCTGAAAAACAGTGCACGGCAGTGCAAGTGTAGACTTTTTCCATTGATTCGCGGTAGCCGATCTTGACAACATCAGTCTTCATTTTACCCCTCACCTTTAAGCTCACATTCAGTACTGGTTGAGTCTGTCTCTGGTCTGTTCAGTTGTACGTTTACACTAGTTCAAAGCAGGTTCATCGGTACGTTTACTGATTAAGAGTTGGCCGATATGCAACTCGTGTAAACGTTAAATGAAGGCAGTAGAAGACCGACACAGCAACCTTATGCCGAGTTGTTCCCGTGCCGATGGCAATCACATCATAGTGCAGGCTCTTTGTCTGAAGTTCTTTCATCTGTGTCGTGTAACGTACGTTCGATTATTTAACAGAACCGAGGGGTGATTACGGTAACAAATTGAATAAATCATAATTTATTACTCTGTAACGAGCTACCACAGACTGCGGGTCCTTTGTATCAAAATACTCTTAAGTTATACCTTAACCATCGGTGAAAATTTGTCGGTAGTATTCTGGTACAACCTATTAGAAGATTAGATACAAGAAATTTCAGCTGTTCATCGATTAATGAAGCAAACAGTCGTATTCCTGGTGACAGAACGCTGTCGGTATTTACACAGAGACAGAGTGAGTAATGAATATGAAGTATCGCCTATACGAGCATGGCCGTACCGGAACTTGCAATTAGCTGATATCGAATATGGATCCACTCTGTCCATTGCTCTCGTTGTGTTGCAGCATTCTAACTTTATCGTTCTCCTAGGCACTGATGATATAATAATGAAGCGTCTAATGATATAGTCCGAAGTTAGACGGCGAAGTTACTGAAGCTGAAACTTCCACGAACCCCCCCCCCCCCCCCTTTTCCCACTATCTCCCTTAAAATTAACACCGAGAGAAGAGGCTCAGTGGTTCAGGGTATTCTGAAAGTTTCAAATCTCTTTCATGTCATCTAATTTCGAAGTTTCCTATCACAGTGTTATGAAATACAGTTCTTCGCCTTCTTTCAATAATGGCCCCGTTCTAAATGAAACACTACACAAAATTCAAAATTAACAGTTTTTTTAGAATACTAGCTGAAAATCCGGCGTCTCCCGGTACTTATTTATGAAAGTCTTAAGTTAGTCCAGCTTGCAAGGAAAACTTCCCATCGCATCCACCCCGTCAGATTTAGTGAAAGTTTGCACAGTGGACAGTGCGCGCGAAAACTGCAAGAAGCTGTATGGAACTGAAGTAAAAAAGGAAAATTAACGGTCCACATACTAGATATGCAAAATCGAGCATATTGCTAAAGCCGTGGTGTAGTGGTTTTGTGGTGATGGACACCATGCTGGAGGTTCGTGTTCTAATTTTTTAACTATTTGTTTTTAACAAAATTGTCAAGTGACATTTACGTTTTCTTTTTCTAGCTTTGGAAATTGTCATATTATTAAAACGAATGTTTGTAAACCTATTGGACCAAACTGCTACGGTCATCAGTCCCTAGACATACAAACTACTTTAACTTACGGGCGCCCAGTCCGTATCATGACGCCTTAGACCACGCTGCCTCTCCTGCGTTAAAAGTTAAAAAGGAAAAGTATATGTTTATCAAAGTTAAAATCTGAAATATAATTTTGGCGGTGTGTTTAAATACGGTGAAAGAGAATCTTCACATCTTTGTGCTGCGGTGGAATGGTCGAGCGCCCTAAGACGCCTTGCTGTAGAGCGCGCGGTAACTCGCCGTCGGAGGTTCGAATCCTCCCTCGGGCATCGGCGCGCGCGTGCGCGTGCGAGAGAGAGAGAGAGAGAGAGAGAGAGAGAGTTGTCCTTAGGTTAGTTTAAGTAGTTTGTAAGGCTAGAGACTGATAACCAAAGTAGTTAAAGTGCCATAGATTTACAAATGCCGCGGCGGAGCGACCGAAAAGAATACGTGTCGGGGTGGAATGAAGAGAGTGAGCGTCTTTATAAACAGTTCCTAGAGCGTGGGGATAGGGAGACTGCACATGACTTATTGCACAGTCTGGACGTTGCCAGGCGCACTAAATGGATAGAGACTTTTGAGTAAATGACTTCACAAAATCAAGCAGAAAGGCGTGGTCGCTACTTCTGAGGCTTGGTGGCAGTAGCATGAACCATCGACCAACAAGCTCTATTTCTCCAAACACAGTTGCGGCGCACATCAGTAAAACCTCGAGCTCCAAGGGATCGAGCTCATACAATAAAAGTTAAAAAGGAACTTAAAAAGTTGAAATCTTTAGTAGGAAACAATTCACTACACTCGCAGAGATAACACTGGCTCTGAGAGACATTAACCCACGGATATCCCCAGGTTTTGATGGAATTCACCCAGAGTTTCTGATTCACTGCGGTAAATTTGCAAAATTATGGCTTGGACAGTTCTTCTCCAGCATGGCGGAAACTGGAAGAATACCAAATACCCTTAAGAAAGAAAAATCATAGCGATACGGAAACCAGATAAACCGAGTAACCAACCAAACAGCTACCGCACAATTGCCCTTCTTAGCATGATCTACAAACTACTGGAGAGTCTTATGTATAACAGAATGAGTCCAGATATCCTAAAGTGTATTCCTGTGGAACAAGCAGGCTTCTGGCCAAACAGGAGGTGCGCAGGTCAAGTCCTCTCACTAACTTCCTATATCGAGGCAGGCTACCAAAGACAAGAAAAATCATCCGTGGTATTTATAGACCTAACAGCGGCATATGACACTGTATGGAGGCAAAGCCTGATTTACAAACTACTCCGCATCGTGCCATGTTGGAAAATGGCTAACCTTACCAACGAGATGCTTTGCAACAGACCATTCCAGGTGATACTTGAAAATAGGAGCAAAACGATGAAGCTCAATAATGGCTTGCCCCAAGGATCAGTCCTGGCACCGCTACTTTTCAGCATGTCTATAGCCGATATGCCTAATATTAAATCCAAAAAGTTTGGATATGCAGATGACTGGGCCATAGCTACACAACATCGAGATATGGAGCATACTGAGACTGTCCTGACAAGCGACTTGTCCTTACTCGGAACGTACTTTCGTGAATGGAGACTACAACCAAGTCCAACTAAAACTGAAGCTATGTGTTTCCACCTGAATAATAAATTAGCCAACAGACGCCTTAAGATATATTTTGATAACAATATTCTGCCTCATAATAAAAATCCAAAATACCTGGGAGTGACATTAGATGAAACCCTGAGCTACAAACAACACCTCATCAACACTGCTGCAAAAATACACACTAGGAACAATATCATTCAGAAACTATGTGGTAACAGCTGCGGCTTCACCGCCTCTGCCCTGCGCTGTTCTGCTTTGGGACTTGTCTACTCTGCGGCAGAGTACTGTTCCCCTGTTTGGCTAAAGAGCGCTCACACCAATGTGGTGGACACAGTACTGAACCAAACTATGAGGATTATTTCAGGTACAATAAAATCAACCCCCCATTCACTGGCTACCTGTACTGAGCCACATACCGCCACCTCACTTACGAAGAGAACATGCGTTTCTCAGCGAATATATAAAAAAAGACAACCCGCAACTTCCGATTCACGCTTTGAGCAATGGCATTGACAAAGATTCCGCTCTAGACGTCCACCTCTTATAATTGCCAAAGATCTGGAGGAAAATGGTTTCTGTCTTGAAGAACGCTGGAAAGTGGAATGGGAAGAATCAGCACCACCACAGCTAAACACCTCACTGAAACCGTCGAATAGACCTCCAGGCTTCAACTTACCCCGTAAAACCTGGACCACCCTCAACAGGACCAGGACGGGCCACGGCCGATGTGCGGACTCTCTACACAAATGGGGAAGAGCGCCATCTCCAGAGTGCGACTGCGGCGCTGAGAAGCAGACGGTCCGGCACATCATTGCAGAATGCCCTCAGAGCCTCCTCTGGTCAAACAACGGACTTCCTGGATGCGACTCAAAGTGCAGTGGAATATATTAAAAGTCTAAATGTTAATTTGTAATTGTATATATGTTATTGATAGAGCTGAAGCATTGAATTAAAATTTGTGGTGCAGCCGGGAATCGAACCCGGACCTCCATGCTTACTAGGCAGACGTCTTAACCGTTAGACTACCACACCACTAACGATTAAGGCGCCTCGGAATAGTCTATGTACGATTTCCCTCCACAACACAAACTTTTAATTCAGCTTCTTTGTTCCAAAGATAATTGCCACTACTGCCAAGGCTCTCCATGCAGCGGAATAGCACCTCAGCAATGGACATGGTGGAACAATCCTGTTATGGTGATATAAATATCAATTAAATACAATGAAAGAATCCCTGATTCTGAATCAATAATGTCTTTGACATATTTGAGACGTAAATCCGTCTCAGGGATTCTTTCATTGTATGTATATATGTTGTTCATGACAATTAGATTTAATTCTTTATGTCTTGTATTTAAGTGCGAAAGTTATAAAGTTATTGTAGCAGTATATTTTTCCATAAATGTGATTTGTACTTGCCATACGCTAAATAAATAAATAATACTATGGGCGTGATCACATTCCTACGAACGCATAAATCGGACAAGGAGACAATTCTTCCTCACTCACGCGGCGTAAAAGAGCCCCGATAAGCCATTCCTACCCTGTAATACACATACTGTCACAAATGTTGTGCAGTGGAGGGTTCGGCTGTCGTCTTGTAATCAAACGTTCGAGGCTTCATTTCACAAGCCACTGCCTTATCACTGTTAATAGAACACCACAACAGAGACACAAAATTGAAGAGACCAGTGCCAGCTGCTGCCACTGCCACAACGTAAACAGCGCTAAGTATCTTAATTTAATTTGTGTCAAATTTAATTTGCCAGTCTAGTTCTTCATTTTCGTTAGTACTTCTGTTTGAAGAGGTTTATTCCCGCGTACTTGGCAGATTAGCATTCAGTCAGTTCACTGCCAGCTGTTGTCGCTGCCTCATCACCCAGAGCGCTAAATATCATAATTTAATTGCGTGAGATTTCGTTATTTTCTTAATTCTCGTTAGTGTTTCTGTTTTTAAGAGGTTTCTTCTCACCTACTTGACAGCTTGACAGATTTAGTTTGTGCTACTGCTTTAAGAGTATTCTCGCGTATTTTGATAAATACCGTTTGTATAGTTTTCGTCTGCTGCAAGCTACGTGTCATATTGTCACTTCCTTAATTCGTGCTCTGCTTTGAGAAAGCTTATATTCCCGCGCGTTTGATAACGGTGTATTCCACAGATATTCTTGTTTATTATGAAAACTGCCGGACTCAGTTTCGTTGTTTTGACTGTAATTACCACTGACCACAGTTCAGTCAGCTTCCCAGTCGCCTTTCTTAAAGTACTAGGCTACTTAAAAGTTGATTATTTAGTTTCCTACTTTCTACAGTTAATTGTATCGATAGGATGTGTGCCTGCTGTGTGCGGACGCAGGAGGAGTTGGCCGCAGTTCGAGAACAGCTGAGCGTGCTGTTGGCTACGGTCAGCCGTCTTCAGGCTGCTGTCTCGGGATGCAGAGATGGTGGGGAGTCTGGTGCTTCGCTCTCTGTCCCTGCTACCGAGGCACCTTCAGGTGTACTGGACGTGGTCGAGCCACCCTCTCCGTAAGGGGAGTGGCGGGTTGAGCGGCATTCGCGTCGCCCGAGGCGGAAGGCCAATGTGGAGGGTGGACGTCCGGCCACGCCCGTTCGTCCTGTGAGTGGACGTGTGGCAACTCCTTCAGCAGGGTCCGAGCAGGTGCACGGGGGGAGGGGATTATTAGTTATTGGGAGCTCCAATGTTAGGCGCGTGATGGAGCCCCTTAGGCAGATAGCGTTGAGATCCGGAAAGAAGTCTAACGTGCACTCTGTGTGTCTGCCGGGGGGCCTCATCCGAGATGTGGAGGCGGCCTTGCCGGCGGCTATCGAGGGTGCGGGGTGCAGTCGACTGCAAGTCGTGGCTCACGTCGGCACCAATGACGCTTGTCGCTTGGGTTCTGAGGACATCCTCAGGTCCTACGGGCGGCTGGCGGAATTGGTGAAGGCTGCTGCCCTTACACGCGGGGTGCAAGCAGAGCTGTCGATTTGTAGCATTGTTCCCAGGGTTGATCGGGGTCCTTTGGTTTGGAGCCGAGTGGAGGGTATGAACCAGAGGCTTCGCCGACTGACAGTCATGGCAGCAGATTTCTGGATCTGCTTTATCGGGTGGGGAATTGTAGGATGCCCCTAGATAGATCAGGGGTGCACTACACTAAGGAAGCGGCTACTCGGGTAGCAGAGTACTTGTGGAGTGCATATGGGACTTTTTTAGGCTAGGCGCTAAGTCTGTGGAGCACTCGCCTGTCAACATTCAAACAGCGAATTCAGGCCACGTTCGGCTCAAAAATTCGAATATCAAAATATTAGCCGCGAACTTACAAAGTATTAGAAACAAAGTTCCCGAATATGCCGCACTGCATGGGAATTATTGTGCTCAGATAGTTTTAGGCACCGAAAGCTGACAATCATTATGTGGCAAGTTCAGAAATATTTAGCGAGGCGTGGAGTATATATCGGAAAGATAGATCGGATACAACTGGATGAGGAGTGTTCATCGCTGTGGATAAAGATATTGTTTCTAGTGAGATCGAGGTTGAAAGTAACTGAAGTTATCTGGGCCGTATAATAGGTCCAAAAGAAGTAAAGTTAATAGTTGGGTGTTTCTACCGGGCCCCCAGTGCTGCTGTAGCAGTTTTAGAAACATTTAAAGAAAGTCTACACCAGGTAGTGCGTAGGTATCCGGGCCTTGTAATATTAGTCGGGGGAGTCTTCAACCTAAAGAGTATAGATTGGGACCTCTCTAGTTACATTTCATAGACAAGCAGTCTTGCGACCTACTTTTGGACACATTCTCCGAAAACTGTCTTGAGCAGTTAAACCGGCAACTCACGCGCAATGGAAATATTTTAGACCTTATAGCCACGAACAGGCCTGACCTTATTAACGATGTCTGTGTAGAGTCAGGAATTAGTGATCACGATATCGTCATAGCGTCGATGGTGACCAAATTTCATAAACCAATCAAGAAGGCTAGGAGCGTCTTTTTGTTTGGAAGAGCCGATAAGCAAATGTTACGATCGCTCTTTGAAAATGAATGGGCATCGTTTAATTTCGGGACTATGGATGTAGAGGAATTATGGACCAAATTTAAGTTCATTGTAAATAAAGGGTTAAAGAAATATGTTCCAGTAAAGACGATTAAGGATGGAAAAGATCCACCGTGGTACAATAATGTTAGAAAGCTGCTGAGAAAGCAAAGACTCTCGCACTCTCGATTCAAAAAAGAACACGCAAATGATGATAGGCAAAAGTTAGTAGAGATTCGTGCGTCTATAAAAAGATCGATGCGCGAAGCATACAATAATTACCACAGCCATACCTTACCACAAGATCTTTCCGAGAACCCGAAAAAATTCTGGTCCTATGTAAAATCGATAAGCGGGTCAAAGCCCACTGTCCAGTCACTCGTTCATCATCCCGGGGCAGTAATAGAAGAAAGCAAACGGACAGCTGAAGTTCTAAATTTAACATTTAAGAATTCTTTCACGCAGGAGGACCTTACAAATGTACCATCATTTGATCAACGTACTAATTCCGAAATGGGGGACATAGAAATTGATATTTCCGTTGTAGAGAAGCAGCTGACAGAGCTAAATACGAAAAAGTTTGCAGGTCCGGATGGAATACCAGTTTGGTTTTACAAAGAGTATTCTGCGGCATTGGCCCCCTACTTAGCTTGCATTTATCGCGAATCTTTAATTCAGCGCAAAGTTCCTAGTGGTTGGAAAACAGCGCAGGTGACTCCCGTTTATAAGAAAGGAAAGAACTGACCCACATAATTACAGGCCAATATCGTTGACGTCAGTTTCATGTAGAATTTTGGAGCATATTCTCAGATCGAATATAGTAAATTTCCTTGAAACGGAAAAGTTTCTTTCTATGAATCAGCACGGGTTTAGGAAACATCGTTCATGTCAAACTCAGCTTGCCCTTTTCTCACATGACATCTTGCGAGCCATGGATGAAGGGCAACAGGCAGATTGTGTTTTTCTCGACTTCAAAAAGGCGTTCGACGCGGTGCCACATTGCAGACTTAACGAAGATACGAGCTTATGGAATAGGTTCATAGATTTGTGAGTGGCTGGAAGACTTCCTAAGTAATAGAACGCAGTACGTTGTTCTCGACGGCGAGTGTTCAGAGACGAGTATATCGTCAGGCTTGCCCCAGGGAAGTGTGATAGGACCGCTATTATTTTCTATCTATATAAATGATCTGATGGACAGAGTAAGTTGTAATTTGCGGCTGTTTGCTTATGATGCTGTGGTGTATGGGAGGGTGTCATCTTTGACTGTAATAGCATACAGGATGACTTAGACAAAATTTCTAGTTGGTGCGAAGAATGGAGGCTAGCTCTCAATGTAGAAAAAGGTAAGGTGATGCGCATGAGTAAGAAAAACAACCCCATAATATTCGAATACAGCATTAGTAGTGAGCTTCTTGATGCTGTCGCGTCGTTCAAATATCTAGGCATAACATTGCAGAGCGATATGAAATGGAACGAACGTGTAAGATCAGTTGTAAGGCGGACAGCCGACTTCGGTTTATTGGGAGAATTTTGGGAAAATGTGCGTCATCGGTAAAGGAGACCGCGTATAAATCGCTTGTATGACCACGTCTTGAGTATTGCTCAAGTGTTTGGGACCCGCAGCAGATTAGTTTAAAGGAAGACAGAGGCAGTTCAGAGGCGAGCAGCTAGGTTTGTTACTGGTACGTTCGACCAATGCACGAGTGTGACGGAAATGCTTCGGCAACTCAGTTGGGGATCGCTGGAGGAAAGACGGCGTTCTTTTCGTGAATTTCTGTTGAGGAAATTTAGAGGGCCGGAATTTGAAGCTGAGAGTAGTACGATCTTGCTGGCGCCTAATTACATTTCGCGTAGTGATCACAAAGATAAGAGATATTAGGGCTCGTACGGAGGCATATGAGCATATTTTTTCCTAGTTTTATTTGGGAGTGGAATAGGAAAGGAAATGCCTAGTACTGGTACAGTGTACCCTCCGCCACGCACCTGACGATGGATTGCGGAGTATGTATGTAGATGTAGATGTAAACCTGTCAAAGACAGGACGGACAGTTGATAATTTGTAAAAAACAAAAAAAAAAAAAAATATACAGCACGACGAAGTATTGAACACGGCTCTCGCTCGAACCTCGTAGTTCAACACCTCGACCACGCAGGCTAAATGACATGGCGTTTGACGCTTCCTAAATGTTGCAATCACGCGCCTGAACAGCTCAATGTTTACATTTTTGTTCGTTTTTGACAGTTCGTTACAACTCCTTACCGTTTTCATACTCTGCGTTCAGCTGTTGACGGGCTACTCATTGCTCCAACTTTCCGCTAAATCTGAGGGTGAGTTTCCCTTGACAATAGAGGACAGAGACGACGCGGTGTGGGGCGGCCGCCACTTCTGCTGTTGTGCTCTACAAAGCAGCTCTGTGTGTCTGAGGGCTGCTGCTGCTGCTGCTTCCCATACGCTGCATTCCCACGAGCTGACAGAACTACACTCGCATCAGTTTAGTTGTGTCATACGAATGTTCATGCGTAGTAGACAAAAATTAAAGAAATGGAATCGGTTGAAAATTTCAGAGATTACGTTAGTCGTCAATTAAAACCTTCACATCAGTCGTTTTCACATGCGATTTTTCGAAAAATAAATCAATTTGAAACATCTGAAAACTTCTGCAGGCATGGATTCAAGCAATGTAACCTGCAGGATGAAAGGAAGAAATGGAACGAAAGAAATACAATGAATTCGATCCGATCTGACAGAAATGAAATATTATAATCACTGACGTACAGTAAAATATTTCGTGTGTTATGATCGACGTTACATGCACTTAAAAAGCCAGAAAAAAGGCACAGAAAACCGTAAGCTGTTACGTGGATCTCTCTTCGTAACGTCTTAAAAATGGCTAAGAATTAATGTTTTTTCTGTGATATAAGGTAGTACTACGGTAAGCATATGATTTTCCACTGCAATCATTCGTCGCAGATGGAAAAATTCGTATGGACGTTAAAAGTCACACGAGGATCTTGCACTATAGTAATTCGTTTTACTCTATTACAATATTTGACACTGTAAGCTAAACTCGCACCAATTCCGTTGCCTTCCGGACGCGGCATTGACACTGTATAACACGTTTTTACTTACGAAAAAGTACAGATATCAGTGTCAGTGCCATTAACACTCTTTTGTAGATTTAGCTACATACGCTTGTAGTAATGTATAACCTAAATCGTAGCGATCAGCAAGTTACATGCTGTCACATTTTTTTCAATGCAAGATAAATGATAATCAACCTAACGTGCTGTAAAAATTGAATCATTGCTCGAAGACGGTTACGAATTATGGAAAGGAAGCTATTTTATTGCTAATCTAATATTTATCAATAAAATGAGCTTACTTTCTACAAAATCGACTGAGAAAAATCATGTGAAATAAAAACTACTAGTTTTCTTTGTCTCTAGGAAGTGAAACGTTTGGAAAAAAAAAAATACGTTCCTAAAATGAAGTATCGAACTTCGAATGTTTTTACAGCATTAAAATCTGAGGAGTAGATTTATCGCCTTTTCTGGAGTTGACGGTCTGGCATTTTAAAGCATGGCACGCCCGAATGAGCCTGACGAAAATCGAATGCAGCTGTTAGTAGCGTGCCAAGCGAATACATTGACTGCTACCGAACTGTCACGGAAGTACATTCCTATTCCTGTTCCAGCGAGCATAGACGCCACATGCAGAACTATAGATCACAGAAGTACATTAACTAGACTGGCAATGCTCTATGCAGTATAATTGGTGTCACCGAAGCAGTCGTCGCCATATTACTACCATACAGGGCTCGTAAACAACTAAAGTGTCGTATAGTCTTATGAAATAGGACTAAAGTGATAAAAGCACGTCACATTTACATGTTAACATCTACATAATGGTAATGAGAAGTCTCTTCAGTGGTTTTACTGTATTTATTAATCTGTCTCCAGTTTGAATCAACATCGTCTTTTTCTAAAATAGTAAGCTTGCTAGAAAAGCTATTTTGTATGCAGAGATGACTTTGTTGTTACTAACGGCTGTCCGTATTAATTGGACTGTTATTAAGAAAACTGCAGTTTGCTTATTATGTGGGCATATGTATCTTAATTTTCGTCTTCAATTTGTGTGTTAAACTAAGCGAGAACGGAAATATCAGTTCAACTTCAAAAGATTGGACCGCCATTTTAGAAGCTGCGTAAGTAGCATGCACATACTTTTTGACGTATGCATAGGTAAGATGACGGCTTCAGGTTTCCGTAAATCAAGCGACTGTGTTCTGGAGCATCTTTCTTTCCATTTTCTCGCGCCTTCTCTCCTACCCCCTCTCTGCCCATCTCCATCTTCATTTTTCTGCCCAACTCCTCCTCCAGGTCCTCAGTCCGCTGTGAAAAATTATGTAACTTCCATATTTTTCATGGCTGTCAGGGAAGTGGTTATTTCAAGTTACCCTCCGCAATGCACCGTATGGATCTTAGGTAGACGGTGTTATTAACTATGCAACATTTCATCATGATCGGAATAAAACCATAGATTTTGTCGAAGCTCGTAGGCAAAGTACCCTCTGCCATGTAGCACGCAACATTTTTCGAGGATTGGAACTTTGTGGAACACTGCTGTGGAGGTACTATGCAATGGAATCTACTATTGACGCTGATAGCACACGTAGTTGACATACCTACCTTACCTCCGAGCAAATGGCTCGCCTGTCTCACGTCACGGACGTGCGTATAATCGAGAGAAACACAGTCCCTTGTGAGCGAGCGGTCTAACGTAACCATGTCACTATGTTTACGAAACAGGAACACTGGAGTTGGATCAAGATTGAATGTGCCAGAGATCGTACATCACGACAGATTCATCAAGATCTTCAAGAGGCAACACTTTCTGCTCAACCCACCCATCATTTTGCACGACAATGCGCGGCCGCGCACAACGCAAGCTTTGGCTGCTCTGTTCGGTCGATGGGACTGGGAAGTACTGTGCCATCCACCATACTCCCCGGACATAAGTCCTTGTGACTTATTTGATTCCGAAGATAAAGGAACCACTTCGTAGCATTCGCTTCAGAACTGTTCCAGAGATTCGACAGGCAGTAGACCGCTCCATTTGCACCATCAACAGAATAGGCTCTGCTAACGGTATACTACGCCATCCACATCGCTGGCAAGGGTTTCTACACATCACTGGTGACTACATTGAAGGAGACTAACAGGTGCAAACATGTAACGCTTTTGTATCGGTTGTAAATAAATAGTTACCACTATGTATCAACCCTCGTATGTACACTGACTTTCCTCTTGTTTCGAAGTTCAAGTGTGCAAAGTTTCAGATGACTGGTACGGCAGCGCATAAAATACGAACAAACATGATGCGGCAGTTTGCCACGTGTCTCAGTGTTTATAAATGTCATATCTCCTAAACTGTAAGTCGTATAATGCAATACTTTTGTAGGTACATACACGGGCATAAATGGATACTATTTGCAAAATATGTTTCCAATACATTTAGTACCCAAGGAGTAATAAATTTAAACGTAATTCATAATGCGGCAGTTTTCGTCGCACCTCAACGTTTATGATGTCAAATCTCCTGAACTGCGTGTCGTAGAGTGATATAATTATGACTATAACGTTCCCAAAAGTGCGAGGAATATGTTGAGAAAGTTTCATCGCAAAAGGATGAACGGCCCGACAGCGCATAAAGAACAGTACATTAGATTAGTTGTGCCAACGTCATCTACGTCATGAAGATAATAAGAAACTTCCTCTGTAAGTAAGCATCAGAAAGAATGTGAAAATATAAAAGACGTAAATTATTCTTAGTTTCCGTAGTAAATAACGATCTTATTGGGCATATATCACTTGTACCATACACTGATTTAAAGTTTAAAAAATATCATAGATCGTGCCAAATATAATTCCAATGCTGCTCAGAGGAACGTTGTTCAGTGACGTTATAATAACAGAGGAATGCGGAAAGCTTTGGCACTTCTTTGCGATCCTCTTCGTGCAGCCAGTGTTCTTAGACCACAAGCTTTATTTCACCTATGAAAAATGGACTACAGCAGGCGAGCGTGATTGCGAGGGCAATAGCCTTCGCTTGTAAATTCTGAGTCCTCATTATCTTCTTCATGTACAGATATGGAATGCAGTAGGTACGGATTTTCATGAAGTAAGTTTCGAAAAATACACACCGTTGGGGTACTGGTCGTTTTTCCAGCCTTATGGCTGCACCGTATTGTCCATTAGAACGGGTCACAGGTATTACAACGGAATATGCCTAATCTTTGACAGCAGGACAGATAAGATACGCAGTATCCACGTAACTAATACAGGTGTCCTTCAGGCAGGTCTGAAGGAACAGACACTGTAGCGACTGCAGCTGACAACAATACAAGAAATGAATTCGCTTTTGTGAATATGAATCGGCAAGCGGATTTATTGGTGACATTTGATAATTTCTTCTTGGCCGGGATTCGAACTCGGATGAACGTTACAGCAGAATGAGGCGATCGGGTCAACACGCTGTATCGCGTTGCCTGGAGTATTGTCAGGAACTTTTTGCGGCGCAGACAACGCATTCCACTGCTGCACGTCGAACAAGAATTTGTCTGCGAGCCAGATGCAAAAGCCAGCCTCCTCGCCAATACTTCTGCAGAATATTTCACTCTCGTCACTAACAGTGTAGATGAAGATCACATCCGCAGAGTCGACGAGCAACAACCTATTTTTCTTTCAGCAATGGAAGGAGGAGACGCTATCCAGCCCATCACCGAGAAAGAATTCCTCAACACGAGAAGAGTCGACGGAGACTACGGCGTAATTAACGTCCTGGTGACAAACCCGCTACCTGGAGTACACCGGCAGTAGCAGATATCTTCAACTAGATATTACGCTCAGGTGTCTACAGTGTGGGAACACGCAGAAGTGATGGCCATCCCGATAACCGGCAAGGACACCAACAGACAACCATTTACCAACTCCCTTTTCTCTCTCAAAAGTGGCTACTACAGCACGTCAGTCAAGGAAACATCATCCCAGACGAACAGCTTGGATTCCGGAGCGGCTATTCGACATCACAACAGTTGCTCAGTCTGGTAAAACAGGCGATGAGGGCGCTGGAAGAAACGGAATGCCTTCACATCTGTAAGGGTTTCGACTCCGTTTGGCATGATAGTCTCCTGTTCAGAGTATTTGAATTCACAATACCAACGTCACACGTAGCTTTGCTACGGTCCTAGCTTGAAGGAACGACATTCCACGTGCGAGCAGACGACAGGAAGTCCACGGACCGGCCGATCGGTGCAGGGGTCGGAACTAAGCCCCCTGTTCTATTGCCGGTACACGTCGGAAATTCCACGACTGGAACAGGTACAGTTGCCGTTTTATGGCTGTTGTGGCGTGAAGTCAGCGCCACACGCCAGACGTAAGGGAACGATCGTGGAGAAGGCAGCGATCGACCGAAAGCCAATAGCAAGCAGGCGCCGCGCATCCTGGAGGGAGTAACCGAAGATGCGCGCCCTCTACAAGCGGCTACATCTAGGCCGACATACGTCTGGACACTCGTCAATTACTATTCAGAACTCTGATAGTTACTAGGCAGCTACGAAGACAGAACTGGGACAGTACTAAGTAAGAACGGGGCTACGAACTTAGTATTAACTAGATCACAGCGCAGTTAGCATCATACAGGTGACTCCGCAAAAAGCACGAAGAGAGAAGAAACAATTATGTTAAGTTGAGTATTATCAGTTTCAGTCAATAAAACTTGTATTATTAATCTGAATAGATGTTACAGTTTACTTCGATACCTGCACCAGTAACTTTATTGTCGACTAGAACTGAATGAGTACTAAACAAAAGGCGACGAGGTCACAACAATTCCGATCCGCCGCCGACAACTGCTTGCAGCCTATGCAGTGCTCGTGCACAGCTCGTCGAGCCACCCAAACCACCGTTTTCTTTTTTCCCGCATGGTCGTTCATGACCAACAACGACGACCCAGGTAGGGTCATACGATCACCTTCAGGGTCCAGTCTCTGCTGCAGGAACTTGAGGCTTACCCACTACCACCTCCATATCGGGTCCACACACGCACGCCTCCGTGGCGACTGCCAAGGCCGTGTATTTGCCTGGACTTGGTCTGTGGACCCAAAGACTCAGTTCCATCTGAAGCTCTCTGTCGCCAGTTTTTAGCGGTCGTAGCTCGATTCCCTGGACACAACCTGGTTTACACGGATGGTTCGCAAGTTTAGAGCCAGGTTGGTTTTGCGTTCTTTCATGACAACCATGTAGAACAACACTCTCTGCCGTCTGGCTGCAGTGTCTATACAGCAGAGCTGGTGGCAATTTGCCACGCTCTCGAGCTCATCCGGTCCTGCTCAGGTGAGTCCTTTCTCATCTGCAGTGACTCCCTGAGCAGCCTTAAAGCCCTCGACCAGTGCTATCCACGGTCTCCTCTCGTGTTAGGAATTCAAGAGACCCTATCTGCCATTGACAGATCCGGTCGATCAGTGGTGTTCCTCTGGTCCCCGGGTCATGTCGGTATTTCGGGCAACGAACGTGTTGATATGCTGGCCAAGCAGGCTGTTGAAGCGTCTGTTTTAGAGATCGGCCTCCCGGATGCTGATCTGCGGACAGTGCTGCGACATCGATTGC
Source organism: Locusta migratoria (assembly GCA_026315105.1). Taxonomy (NCBI): domain Eukaryota; kingdom Metazoa; phylum Arthropoda; class Insecta; order Orthoptera; family Acrididae; genus Locusta; species Locusta migratoria. The sequence goes on along the minus strand of CM048755.1, from coordinate 660,683,986 downwards.
GTGAGCTGTGAGCTACCGAGTGGCATAGCCTGGCAACAGCCAACAAACTCAGGGCTATAAAGGAGAAGACGGCTGTGTGGCGTTCTTCAATGCGAGCCTGCCGCCGGGACTCTGTAGTCCTGTGCTGGCTCCGCATTGGCCATACATGGCTGACTCACGGCCATCTCCTTCGTGACGATGAACCGCGTGTGTGTCGCTGTGGATTCTTAGTAGAATTCTTAGTAGAATGCCCTGTTTTAGCACCTCTGCGGCGGAGTTTTAATTTTCCTGCACTTTTATCCCAAGTTTTAAGTGACGATGCCAAAATGGCTGATACTGTTTTAAGTTTTATTCGGGACAGTGGTTTTTACCCCTCCATTTAAATCTTTTCTTCAGTGTCTGTCTATCCGTCCTGTCATGACCTCCGATTGGAGGTTTTCCCTTTGTTTCCGTGTGGCTGACTTTTCCTGTTTTTAGTCTCACGGTCGGTCAGCCACAGACGTCGGCTTTTACATTTTATTTCTTATCGTTGCTCGATTATACTGTGTGATTGTCATTGTTTTAGTTGTCTCTTGTCCACTTTGTTATCCTTTAACTGACTCGGGGGATATTCCTCCCCCTAGTCGTTCTCCACTCAGGCTCTTTTACGCGTTCACGCCTTTTGTTGTGATGCCTAACGATGGAATGGGGGACTGATGACCTCCGTAGTTTTTATCCCCATAGAACATCCAAACAACAACAACAACAAACCGCGAACAGAAATATTAACAATATAAACAGGCTTTCTGGCCACAAAGTAATTATCTATTGTTAAATTAGCATCCCTTCCAAAATAGTTGGCCAACGTAGTCTTGTAACGGCACATTATCTGAACTGGCCACAGCGCAGCTGGAATTTAAATGTTGTTTGTTAAGCTTATGGAACTTCTGATGGAATTTCTAAGTGATAAAACGCGAACAGAAACATTAACGAATTTGGTAGAATTTCCGTACGAACGACAATGAATGACACTGCAGGCACAATTTAGTCTACAAGTAAAATGGAAGTCGGTTTACGTTTTAGGAGGCGATCCACTTATAATATTGTAAAAAGATATAAAATAGCCAAGATCGCTTATCATCAATTTTTATTAACGACGACCGGTTTTCCTGAACTATGTCAGCATCATCAGGTCAAATAAAATATTTTACAAGGCCATAATCTTGTAATGTCAAACAGTTGTTATATAACAATTTACAGTGCATAGGTGCACTATGTCATTACAATAAAACATAATTATCACAGTGAGTGACAAAAGCAAACTCATTTATTATATTATTTCCGCTGGTGTCGGAAAAGTGTAATTCTTAATTTGGCTGCAATAACATGCAAAATGCATCGAAATTAAACAGTCCAAACTTTTGATCAGAGCTTTAAACTGAAATAAGAACGAAAGCTTAGGTATATAACGCTGGCTAATACTATAAGCTCTGCCGAATATTTTTCTACAATAACTAAATATAAGTAAGGAGATTTTCGGTGTAACATGTTGTAGCATTTTTCTCTTATGTAAGTATCAATACATGCGGAATCCATGTTAGTTTTTGGTGACAATGAATTTCTTGTTTCGTGTAAGATACGTGTTTTAATAACCATCCTATGATTTTTGCTTTTGCGAAACATAATTATAATTAATTCAGTTTCTTCCTTGCACGTACGGAAGACAGCTATTACGACTGCTCTGTCGTAATGTTTCCCCTTACTTTCGCACAGCCTCCAGAGAGCGCAGCACTGTCGACAACTTCTTGAGAGTACTCGAGAATTTCTCGAGAATTTGTCTTAGCGTCGCACGTTTCTCAAGAGCTCTCACAGCCCATCCCTAGAGTTTACCGTATTCCCCTAATCACCAAACTGACGGGATTTGAAGCCAGTCGAGAATCTGTTGGGCCACTTCGACTGGGCTGTTCGCTCAGTGGCTCCTCAACCCAGAAATCTAGCGCAGCTAGCTACGGGACTGGAGTTCGGAATGGTTCCCATCCGTATAGGTATCTTCCAAACCCTCACTCACAGTGCACGTCTTGCAGCGGTCCATGCTATCGAGGTTTAAGGACGTGGTCACGTTAATGTTACTGGACTATTTATGTAACTACACTCATCACACCGAGAACATTATGACGACCTACCCATTAGCAGGTAGGTTCACCTTAGGCATGAAAACAGAGGCGTCGTCTCTTGGCATGGAAGCAGTGAGCCGTCACAGGTCGCTGACATCACATCTGGACACTGAAGTTAACTCACTCCCTTAACCCTTTCAGGACCTGTACCCACAATTATACGGTTCTGGTTTTGGTCGCTTGATTTATTTATGATTCACGCTAGGATGTTCGGACCTGCATCATAAATCGTGGATGGACTGTGGTAACGTGCACAACGTGTTTTACTTCCATGTTTCTACAATGGGTGACATCAGCAGTCGGCAAACTTCCCGTGCACTTAGAGTGCAAGAAAGACTTGTTGGCATGGTGTTGATATCCGTGTTTTGACATGTGGACCTATCATATCTGACAGCCAGTTGATTTTAAATGACCACGTGATATTATGTCATTTATTTCAAAGGCATGTTACTGTAAGATGGCGCAGATCATAAAAATATATTAATGTCACATCATCTACAACCTTGGGTCTGAAAGGGTTAAACTGCAGGGAAGATGGGCGATGAGCTGTGACACCACGCCAATCACATCCCAGATATGTTCGACCGGCTTCACATGTGGCGACTTGGGGCCAGAACATCAACTGCAACTCGCCACTGGGTTCCTCGAACTACTGCATCACCCTCCTCACCTTGTGACATGGCGCATTATCGTACTGCATAATACCACTACCGTCGGTAAACATGAACGTTATGTAGGGTTGTACTTTGAAAGCAGTGTACGATACTTCTTAGCCGCATGGTGCCTCACACGAGCTCCACATGTCACATGGATCACCACCGCCTAGAGAGAAGGCCGCGGCGCTCTCGTGTGACGTCAGGCAGAGTAGGTTGCGCGCGCATAGCTGACTGGCTCGCGGCTTCGGCATAGTGGGCCGTGCCCCATCGGCTACCCAGTCAGCAATGCGCGCGCAACCTACTATGCCTGACGTCACACGAGAGCGCCGCGGCCTTCTCTCTAGGTGGTGTTGCATGGATGCATACTTTAATGAACCCCTGAAAAACGACAGATTCAGGACTTCCCATCGACACGATGAGGGTATCTGGATTGATCAGACCATTAACGCTCTGACACTGCGCCAGAGTCAGAGACGGTGGTCAGGTGCTGATTTTAATGGTAGTTGCCGATCTCGTGGCTTTAACATTGGGATCTGAATGAGTCGTCGGCAACGGGAGCCCATTCTTAGGAATGTTGGGTGGACTGTTTTCAAACACACTTGTACCTCTGCCCAGTATTAAGGTCTGAAATTTGTGTAGCCGCGGTGGAGTAGCCGAGCGGTCTAAAGCGTCTCGCTTCGGAGCGCGCGGTTGCTCGCCGTGGAGGTTCGAGTCCTCCCTGGGGCATGGATGTGTGTGTTTGTCCTTAGGTTAGTTTACCTAGGTTTAAGTAGTTTGTAAGCGACGGACTGATGACCACGCCGTTTGGTCCGATAGATTTACGAACATTTGAACATTTCAAATTTGTGCCACAGATCACCGCCTTTCTATTTTAACTGTCGCCCCATCCTGCGAAGTCCAAAATCTGTAATAAGGAATGGCCGCCAAACACCTACACATTTGAACGTGGTTCTACCTCGGTTTCTCCGCTTGTTGAAGACACTCACAATAGCAGTCCTACAACACCGCCAATTCGCGCAGTTCCCGAAAATCTCGTGCCGAGCCTCTGGGCCATGGCAGTCTGCCCTCTGTATAAGTCAGTGATCGACCGCCTTTCCCACTATACACACGGACAGCAAGCTCGCTGGAACTACATGCAGTGTCTGTCTAACCATCATTCCAAGTCACATGACACTGCGACCACCTGGACGGGTTTATATCGACAATAGAAGGTTGGTCATAATGTTCTGGCTGATTTGTATACCTCCAATGAATGCGTGGGAACGTATGAGTGACTATTGTGCCGGCCGCGGTGGCCGAGGGGACTGAGGCGCTCCAGTCATGGTCTGCACGGCCACTACGGTCGGGGGTTCGAATCCCCCCTCGGGCATGGATATTTGTGCCGTCCTTAGTATTAGCTAGTTCGTAAGTAGTTTGTAAGTATAGGCTCAGATGACCCAGTAGTTAAGTCCCATAAGCTCTACAAACATTTGAACATTTTGATTAGCCATGCTGCAGTTTCAGGCAATCTTATTTTTAACCCTTTTCAGGCTTACACAATGCGGAAATGAGTATTATTCTACTACATACTTTAATCTTCAGTTCTCGTAGGCGTGGTATCGGTCTAACAGATGAGGAAATAGACTTCTTTGGACAATTAATGAAGATCTTAGTGTTTTTTGTCTAGATTTCTTACCAGATCATGAACAAGATACTATTGTTCAAATGTAAATCCTAGTTCCGTTCCCGAACAAGATTTCAGACGCAATGAATCTGATATTGAAGACGGTACCACTCTACCGAGTAAAACACTATAAAAGCAGCACCCAAAAAACTGAAAAAGAATATCATAAAAATCTTCCCTGCTTCAAAGGGGAACGCAAGGGGCGTGAGGATAGAGGTGCAAGCTCTCTCATTCATTATAGATGATAATGACTGATGAGGTAATTATGTGTACTAAGCTCCACATAACACAGAATAAAGCTGACACTAATTGCACAAGAGACAGCAACTACAGGGAAGTAACGAAAGAGGACATGTTAGTATCGATGGGTCTATTATACTTGATTGTTGTCCACTTTCGGAATAATGTTACTTTTGTTACATTTATACACTGAAGGCAATTGATATACTAATTCAGATATTAACATATGTGATATTTCTACCTGTACATTAAACTATTTCTGTCATTACGATCACTTAGTAGCCATATACTAGGATTGTAACAAGGAATACTCCGTGGTAGCAAATCTGCACCGCGCTGCTGCTGAAGTTATAATAATTGGCGTTGCCGTCGGAGGGCTAATTTACGAACATCTATCTCACAGGGCTCTCAAACGTGCGAATCAGAGATAAACGGAGGAGGGGGGGGATAGCTTGTCACTATTCCAAATAACGTTTGTAGATTTCAGCGTGCGCAGTAATTTTTATGAGAACGCGATGATTTAGAGTTACGTACTGGCCAGGATAAAATATTTTTGCCGCACAGGAAATTACCTGCCACGCCGAAATCCACGCGCGGTCTGAGTTGCCATGTCACGGATTGTGCACAGCTCGCGTCGGAGGTTGGAGTCCTGCGCGCGCGCGTGTTCAAAAATGTTCAAATGTTTGGTAAGCTTATGGGTCTTAACTACGGGGTCATCAGCCCCTAAACTTACAAACTACTTATGAACTACTTACGAACTAGGGCGACACAAATATCCATCCCCGAGGGGGGATTCGAACCCCCGACCGTAGTGGCCGTGCTGGCCGTGACTGGAGCGCCTCAGTCACCGCGGCCGGCGCGCGCGTGTCTTATCTTTTAGTTAGTTAAAATAGTTTGTAAGTCTAGGGACCAATGACCTCAGCAGTTTGGTCCCTTAGGATAACAAACATTTGAACATTTGAAGATTACATGTAACGGTTGTGGTGAGAGCGTACTTTCATTGCACCAATATCGTGCCGTTTGATTGATGTAAACCGTCATTCTCTCGTCCATTGTGGCTAATGAAGGGGCAGCACGTTTCACGTCATGTGAAAGAGTATTTGTTCACTGTCATCCGCGAGGCTTTGTGGTTACTCAGTAATGGGGGAACGGATATCGCAGCCGCTATCTCGTTATGAGGAAAGCGAGCGAGGAAGGTGGGGAACTGGCGTTTCGTCGGTGACGAGTTCGTTAAACCATTGAAATGAGTAATTTTTAAAGAACGGTGTAGGAAATCCCTCTGTTTTATGTACTTTATAAAGGCTTTATGCTGAATATTGATGGAAAAATTTACTCGCCTGGTTAGTCGCTTTACAGGACGGGACTGTATGGCGAGCACAGGTGTAATCCGCCCAGGGATTAACCCTTCAATGCGAATGACGGATATATCTCTCCGCCGCGTTCTGCGGCGAATAGCTCGTGGTAATTACCCCATTTCACTCTGATATTACAACTGTGTAGTTAGATGAGTTTCGTCCACTACATGGCAGTTCTGTTCAGGAAACAGAATTCTGGGCTAATTATAACAGTTTGTTCTAGGCCACGCGTCAACAGTTTGCGTCAAGTAAAGCAGCTGCGTTATTGAGTGGTATTTTGGAATGGAGAAAGTAAGACCTTTATCAGATCGAGAGATGGAGCAACTTCTTTGGGAAAGTGGTGATAATTTCAGTGACAGTTATGTAAGTTTGCAAGAAACGGATGTTGAGGCTAGTGAAAGTGACTTCGATTCAGAAACAACTGACGAGACACTACTGCATGCTAGTTCAATTCGTAATCAACATTTGTTCAGTGGTAGTACTGGTACAGTTATGCCTCTGAAACAATATGACACGCTGACTTGCTTTCAGTGTATTGTGGGTGATGCTTTGTCCAAAATAATAGCTGAACAGACTATCTTACATGCACAACAGTTCACAGTTTCTTATTCAAATCTAGCACTTCACTACAAGGTTCGCAGGCAGCAGGATATTACAAGTAATGAGGTGAAAATCCTTACTGGAATTCTCGTGCTCCAAGGAAATGTTCACATACCAGTACACAAGATGTACTTTTCAGAGGAAAATTAGAAAACTGAAACATGAAGGAAAACTTTTATGTGTGGGAAAAGTACGCAGCAAAATGTTCTATCTACATCCACATAGATACTCTGCAAATCACATTTAAGTGCCTGGCAGAGGGTTCATTAATCACTTTCATAACTTTTCTCTACCGTTCTATTCTCTAATAGCGCGCGGGAAGGAAGAACACCTAAATCGTTTTGTTTTCGATCTGATTTCTGTTATTTTATTGGGATGGTCATGTCTCCTTAAGTAGGTGGGTGCTAGCGAAATATTTTCACATTCAGAACTAAAAGTCGGTGATTTAAATTTCGCAAGCAGATCACGCCGCAATGAATAACGTCTTTCTTTTAATGATTTCCACCACAATTCGTGCAACATTTCCATGACACTTTTCCCCCCCCGTAACGTGATAAAACAAAACGAGCTGCCCTTCTCTGAACGTTCTCAATGTCTTCCGTCAGTCCCACCTGGTGAGGGTCCCACAAGGGGCAACAGTACTCCAGGAGAGGACGCACAAGTGTGATGTAAGCAGTCTCTTTGGTGGAGCTGGTGCATCTTCGAAGCGTTCTGCCAATGAAACGTAACCTTTGGTTCGCCTTCCCCACAATATTTTGTATGTGTTCTCTCCAGTAAAAGTTGTTCGTAATTGTAACTCCTAGGTATTTGCTAGAATTTACGACCTTAAGGTTTGACTTATTTATCGCGTAATTGAAGTTCAGCGGATTTCTTTTAGTGGTCATGTGTATTACTTCCCACTTTTCTTTATTTAGTGTCAATTGCCAATTTTCGCACCGTGTAGAAATTTTATCTAAATCGCTTTGCAGTTGCTTTTGATCCTCTGTTGACTTCACTAACCGATAAACGACAACATCATCTGCGAAGAGTCTAAGGGAGCTATTCAGATTGTCTCTTAAATCTTTTATAAGCACGAGGAAGAGTAGGGGACGTATAACGCTTCCCTGTGGAACGCCAGATATCACTTCTGTTTTACTCGATGACTTACCGTCAATTACAACGAACTGTGTCCTTTCTGATAGGAAATGTTTGTAGAGCTTATGGGACTTAACTATGGGGTTATCAGTCCCTAAACTTTCCAACTACTTATGAACTAGCTTATACTAAAGACGGCACAAACATCCATGCCCAAGGGGGGATTCGAACTCCCAACCGCAGCGGCCGTGCAGGCCGTGACTGGCGCGCCGCAGACCGCTCGGCCACTGCGGTCGGATGTACGCAGCACCGCAGCATATTGTTGGCTGACGCTGGGGTACGCACCCTAACGTCGCACTTGAATGGGTAACGACGGGGTGGGGGGTACTGTGCGGACCAACCTGGATGTGGCTTTTAGGCGGTTTTCCTTATCACACTGCGGGGATCCGCGCTGGTACCCGAGTTCCGTCTCGATTACACAGTTCGCTAACTGTATGGAGACAATTGTGGTACATAAATGTCCTTCAGACGACCCTAGAAGTAGGAGGGTGTTAATAGGGTGGCGACAAGATAGATATCCTAAACATAACTCCGTCCAACACAGGCCTCTAGAGCCCAACGGATACTGACCGGCCGCCGTGTCATCCTCCGGCCGAAGGCGTCACCTGATGCGGCATGAGGGGGACGTGGTCAGCGCCGTTTGCCAGACCTGAGCCGCTACTTCTCAGTCAAGTAGCTCCTCACTAGGGCTGGCTGCACCCCGCTTGCTAACAGCGCTAGGCAGACCTAGACGGTTACCCATCCAGGTGCTAGCAAAGCCCGACAGTGCTTAACTTCGGCGATCTAAAGGCTGGGTTACACGACGACAGTAGGTTTCATGAAACTGCGTTACTGGCCAGTGCGCATGCGCGGCAGGCGTTCGCGCAACTCGTTGGCGAAACTAAACAGTTTCGGCACCTTCCAACTTTGACGAAACTGATTGCGCGTGTTTTTAGGTTATGTTATAACCAATGCAGAACAAAACAACATAAAGAAGGGAACGAAAGAAATAATTCTATTTTTGAACATACATTCGATGCATAGGTGTTTGTGCAATTTTAACGATGATAATTTCAGGAATAAGCAGCGGCGTGTTAGTGGTCTTGAAGCAATTATTCGTGAATTAAATATTGATTTGTTAACCATTAATGAACTGCAGACTAAAATACATTCAATTCCAAACACCTATACAAACTAACTACGGACTCTGTTTAAAATGAACGTAAACTGCTCTGGTGACATTCTATGTTGATTAAAATAGCTTCTAGGGTCTTCAATCACAATTTCTTTCAGCAAGGTCGCTAAGCAACCGAGATTTTTTTTAATCCAGTCACAAACCCAAACACGTTTCTTATTCTTTTTATGTTTAGTCTTATGCAATGACTTCACACAGAAGCAATAGCTCCGCCACGACTCTTACAGCTACCAAAACTTTCAATCTACGGCGACTACGGCACTCACAAAACAACGAAACTGAAGTGTATAATATTGGCGCTGTGTCTACAGATACACACGAAACCAGTTGCGCGCAATTCATTTCATGAAACGAGTGTCGCAACCTAGTGTCGTCGCGTAGACTAGCCTTAACGGGAACCAGTATATCCACTGCGGCAAGAAGGATATCCAATTCCCCTTAAATTGTATCAAAGGAGGAAACAGCGTTAGAAAAATTAGTAATGACACCTTTTATGACTGCTGTGAATGTCTCATCTAATCGGCGACCATTCATTACTGCTTACTCTTGCTCTGTAACCGTATATTCGATGCATCTACTTGGAATCGCTGTTGCATCGGTTATTGTTACACAATACTCAGGCTTCCTCAAACTCTCATATCCAAGAATGCACTAATTTTTCGTATCCTTGTCACAACGATAGGGTCTTACTTCATGAAATAGTGCATGTTACCCTACGCAAGAGGAGGAAGCAGCTCTTTACTACTCTTCTAGTACAATGAAGTTCCCATCTTATGTGTTTATAACACTTTCATTATGCTTGTACCATTTACGGCAAACAAACAAAGACCGTCTGTGCATTTTAGTTTAAAAGTAACTCCTGTCGGCACAAAACAAAATAAAGGACGCTATTGATCTTCAACGGCCCATGTATTTAAGTTTCATAACACTGAGTGAAACGATTCATATTGATTAACAATCTAAAGTTTTAACCAACGTAGAATCTAAGGTGTCAGTCCAAAAATTACTCAAAGTTACACGGCTACTTTATGAATGCAAACATAAGAGAAAAATTTTCAAGTGCTACGACAAGCAAACTCGCAGTAACAACTCATTTACGCTTGTCATAGCTACGAAGCTTTGTTGGAAAATATTGGATAATTTTGTTGTCACATACGATAAAATGGAAAGTTTGTTGAGGGGTTTAATACGCGAGGCTGAGGGCTCTGCTGTATATAATAGAGAAACTACTGTTAATTTTAGCCATGAATTGGTAAATACTAAGATCAATATTTTACTTGTACCACGTTTTCTAAGGGAATCTCAATGGTTCAAAACTGTTTCGATTGTCCATCCACCAGAAACTGTACTTTGTTTTTATGTTTTCTTCCGTCTAAAACTTAGACATAGTATCTTGGGATTATATATTCATAGTTCGATTGCCCTTCTTAAATCGCACTGAACTTGATAATCGGAAAGTAACAGAAAATTAAAAAAAAAAAAAAAATTAAAATAAAAACGTCTTCCTCGTAACATGATTACATAGATTTTTTTTTAACAATGCAAGAAACCACTGTCAAAAGACTTACTTTTTTCACAAGTGTTTCATGCTTCAATTGAGTCACTATACAGGTTAGCTCCAACTTTACCGACAAACGTTGAGAGATATTTTATCACTAATTAAGGCATCGGTCTCCTGTTGGAAACATTACATTTCATTTCATTTGATTTGTTACTTGCAATTCCAAAGAAAGGTTACTAGTTCATATTTGCATAATACTAATATAGTTTATACACACATGAATGGAAAACTGTTAGAAGCGACCTTGGGGAATATCATTTTGGATCCTGGGCAAATGTATGAATACGCGAGGCAATCCTAACCCTGCGACTTGTTAGAAGACAGTTTAAGGAGAGTTAAACCTACGTTTGTAGCTTTTATAGATGTAAAGAAAGCTTTTGAAAATATTGGTTCGAACATACACTTTGAAAATTTGCACATTTGTAATGATATTTTGAAAAAAAAAAAAAAAAACGTCGAATTGATTAAACAGTGTAGAACGTAAAGACATTGTGACTGTCTGAACGCTCCTCCTATTCGCTGCCTTGCCTTTCCATTATTCATCGCACCGCTTCCAACATCTACACATCAGACAGACACCGCTGTCACGTAAACTGTATTTCAACCCAAAAATGTGTCATTATCTTACATTATTAAACAGTAATTTCTCGTTTATCCGTGCATTGAAGTTTGGTGGCGAAACTGGCGTGACTGTAGTGCAAACACATAATTGTAAGTATGAAATATGCATTGCCTAAGACAGTAATTTACATATCCTTATTGTAGCTTTAACTGCAAATAGGGGTGCAAGTATGAGGGTGAATTACTTTAATACTCAGCTACATCAGAAGAGCACTGCTTTCCGGGACAAATTGGTATATTCACTTACATATAACATTTTGGGAAAAGTCTCCATCAGCGGCATGGCCTACGTGGTGCGGCAGTGTTGGCAACAGTCGCTGTGTATGCTGGGATGAATGGCTTAAATTCCTGCCTAACCACATCTTTTAATATGACATATTCGTAAAAACCATAACATTCGCCTGTTCACTCGCAACAATTTAAGCTATACTCTTAGGTTCCTGCCTAACCATACCCTTTAAAATCATGATATGTCCCTAAAATCAAAGTTACTCGCCATTGGCTACTCGAAATGTACTACATTGCCAACCTAATGCTGGTACGGACGCACCGTGACACTCCACATGCCGCTGATCGAGACTTTAGCCTAACATTTTTAACCATTCGTGTATTAACAAAAATTTAGGTGATAGTTGAGGTGTTAGAGGTTGTGGTCATCATACAGCGTTATTTACATGACTATCATTCATGTACGTCTAAATACAAATCTACGTACAATTTTACTCCTGTCGTCGATAACAGCCATTGTCTATTACCATGAAGAGTGAAACAGCTCTACAGGCACGTTGTTATTTTAAACCCACTTTTCTGTCCTAATGACACATTAGCTGAAATTTCAGTAACACAAAGAGTTGCAGTCAAAATCTAAAATTCGAGGAATTTGAAGAGGGTGTGGTCCCGTGTTACCAGAAGTTAATGGCCAGTACTTTGCTGGGTACCGTGACACACATATACTCTGCTACCATTTAGATTGGGACAGTCATAAAGCGAATATAAAGGTTTCCGCCTCACAGAGGCAGAGACATAAAAATTCAGCGAGTATTTGTAACAGTAAATTCGAGTGTGACTTACATAAGTCCATTGACGTAGAACTTTTCCGTAATGTAGTCTTTACAATTCGAGTTCTCGAAAGCCAAGTAGAACTTGTAGTCCCTGTCGAGCATTTCGAGGCATTTGTTGGCGTTGGAGCGCGGGCACTTCTTGGTGCCGCAGGCGCCGTAGATGTCGACCTGGATGTGCTTCTGCAGCTGGTGCGCGTACTGCAGGCGCTTGTTGCGCGCGCCGCAGTTGGACACGAACCACGCCACCTTCTTCGTCTTGTTGGCCGCGTAGTTCATGTCCGCCTGCGGCTTCTGGCGCACGCGCTCGTCGTAGTACGCCCAGCGCTCGTACGGCGCCACGATGTCGCTGTCGCGCCGGTACGTCGCCGTCCAGTTGAAAACGTCGTTGTACTTCACGTGCTGCGTGTGGTACGGGCACTCCAGGAAGTACAGGATCCACACCTGCAACACGCGCCGCTCGCTACAGCACCACACCTTTCCGTAATTTCGTACACGTGGCACACAGCACGGCTGCCGCATCCAAACGATATACAGTCGGTCAGGGTAACTTTTTACCAGTCAGGGTATTTTGTACCATTTAGTCCGCCCCCGTAGCTCAGTGCCAGCGTCGCTGACTACCACGCAGGGGCCCGGGTTCGATTCCCGGCAGCGGACTGGGTGTTGTGTGTTGTACTAATCATCATCATCATCATCATCATCATCATCATCGGCACGTAAGTCACCCACGCGGCGTCAACTAAAGAGACTTTCACTAAGCAAGGAATTTTCCGCCAAGAAAGCCATACGCTCATTTCCATTTTGTACCATTTAATATTTGGCTGTCATATGGCTGTTGTTCCACCTACTGAGGAATTATTTAAAACACAGGTATTAAAAAATTACCTTTAGAAAAAATATTGCAGGTGTAACATGGGCCATTTAAAACCCAAATATTAAGTGGTACAAAGATACCCTGACTGGTACAAAGTTACCCTGATTGACCATGAAGGGTGTCTGTCCCATTCATCGTTACCACCCAAAATTTCTCTGGAGGAACAGCTTTGTAAAACGACTTCCACTGGTATCAATATAATCAGGGGCCCATGAATATAAATATTTTGAAACATTCTAAAACGAAAGCATAGGTGTTTTTTAGCACAAACTTAGTTGTTTTTAATTGGACACCCTATATTATTTCAACGGCAATCTGCAGCATGGCAAATCACATAAAGAATGGCGTTGAATGCATCGCAATACGCCAATTACATCCCGAGATATTGCGGAGCGAATTTGACGCTTGAAATACGCGAAACGCGCGGCTAGCGCACGTCCTGAGACTCAGGCGAGAGTCCCATGCAGCTCAGGACGTGCGCATTTCGCGTATTTCAAGCGTCAAATACGCTCCGCAATATCTCGGGATGTAATTGGCGTATTGCGATGCAATCAACGCCATTGTTTATGTGATTCGTCACGCTACAGATTGCCGTTGAAATAATATAGGGTGTCCAATTAAAAACACGTAAGATTGTGTTAAAACACACACAATTTCATTTTAGAATGTTTAAATTATTTACCTTCATGAGCCCCTGACTTACATTAATACCGGTGACAGTCGATCTACAATAGCTGTTGTTCCAGCGATATCTTGGGTGGTCAAGATAAATGGGACAACCTGTATATCAAAGTGGTTCATAACGATACGATAGGTTCAAACAAACGAATGTTAAGATTTTTACGATTATGTCAACTTCAATAGATGTGTTTAGGCAGGAACCTATGAGTTCTGCTTAAATTGTTGCGAGTGAACAAACAACGATGACAATGTAATAATAGTTCGCTTGCAACACTTTAAACTGTACGCTTAGGTTCCTGTCTAGACACATCCTTGAAAATCTTGGCTTATTATTTGTAACTAGGCTACTAAATTCGCTTATTCGATATCTGTAGTGTCGACATGTATCGCTTAGATATATATCGTTTGGATGCCGCAGCCATGCTACGTAACACATCTACAACATTACCCACCTTTCATAGCTGTACACAAATAAATATAGAAAAATAATTTAAAAAATCGCACTGGCGTGTTTTACGGCCCACTTTAGGTTCTCCAATAACTTTATGTTCAAATGTTTGTAAAGCTTATGGGACTCAACTGCGGGGTCATCAGTCCCTAAAGTTACAAACTACTTATGAACTACCTTATACTAAAGACAGCACAAACATCCATGCCCGAGGGAGGATTCGAACCTCCGACGCGGGAGGCCGCGCGATCCGCAACGTGGGGCTCCAGACCGCTCTGCTACTCCCGCTCGGCTGTAATTTTATGGTTTCTTTGCAAATATTTCGGTCAAAAATTATAAATGGGTTTGTTTATAAACATCAATTCTGTTCCCAGTTACGATGTTTTATATTTTACTAGGTGTAAACCCGGCGTTCCCTGATGTTTATTTATCCTACACTCTCGTAGTCCGCCTTCCCTTCTCCTCTCTCTCTGCATCCACCTCTCTCCCATCTCTGTTCGTTTCCACGTTTCCCTCTCTCGGCAAAGTTTTCTGCAAAGATTTATGTACCCAGTGATCTTCCTCATGGTTTAAAGGTCATGTGTGCAAAAATTCATAAAGATTGGAGTCAAACCTCTGCATTTTGTAAAAGTCCATGTGCTAAGTATCCTCTACCATGTAACGAACGAAATTTTATACAGGCAGTGACATTCCTCTTGTTTTTAAGGTGGAGTGTCCAATATTTCATCAATATCTGAACAAAACTATAGATTTCTATGCAATAGAAATGCAGGGTCACATTGATAAACGCACTTTCTTGATCTCAAATATTCCAAATGTTCAAATGTCTGTAAATCTATCGGACCAAACTGCGTGGTCATCAGTCCGTAGCTTACAAACTACTTAAACCTAGGTAAACTAACCTAAGGACAACACACACACCCATGCCCCAGGGAGGACTCGAACCTCCACGGGGAGCAACCGCGCGCTCCGCAGCGAGACGCTTTAGACCGCTCGGCTACTCCACCGCGGCTCAAATATTCCAGTTTTACTTCATAAAACCCTTGTTCTGAGAATAAGGAAAACAACACAAAAGGATCTGTGAAAT
Source organism: Locusta migratoria (assembly GCA_026315105.1). Classification (NCBI taxonomy): domain Eukaryota; kingdom Metazoa; phylum Arthropoda; class Insecta; order Orthoptera; family Acrididae; genus Locusta; species Locusta migratoria. The sequence continues at coordinate 660,668,702 of CM048755.1, read as the reverse complement.
CGGTCGAGCTATTCTCAAGTTATGGCACGACCAAGGTATTTAGGGATCCATTTTTATGTTACAAAGTACCCTCCCTAATGCACCGTATGAAACTTAAGGTAGACGTTTACCTTCCTCCTGTTTTGAAGGTCAAGCGTGCGAAATTTCGTGAAGATCGCAATGAAACTGTACATTTCGTGAGTCTGTAGGAGAAGTATGCTCCGCCATCCACCTATCACAAAATACTTTTTTAGCTGCCGTTTTCTACCTATAAACTACATTCCTGCCAAGTTTCAGGTTCATAGGTGAAGTAGTTTTCGAGATTTCGTGTTTAGTCACTAAGTGATATAGATCGAGATTAAGAAAACTGATTGCTTAATTTTGGATGCAAGAGAATTAAGGGAGACTTGCACAGAAAAATAAATAGTAACATGCAAATCCGTAATGCTAACCTTATTTGATAGAAGGTCATGCCTGTGCGACAGTTTTACGGCATCTACAGCGAAACGTATGAGAGGTAGACTTCGTTTCATCATTTTGTGGGAGGGGGGGGGCGGCGGTCAGTTACAAAACGCTTCATAAACGTCCGAAGTTACATGCAGACTTTGTTGCAGATCTGTAACTACTTCCATTTTCCAATAACGCATAAATCTAGGTACTCTCACGCGGTGCCCTCTCATTATTTGTGACGTCTTATCTCCTGAGTCGAGGCCAACGAGAAAGACAGGCCCCAGCGCGTCGCCATGCCACGTAAGCAAGGTAGTTCCAAGCCGGCGCGATCGCTAGCTCAGTGGCTGCACGCTATGAGGCAGTGGGGTGTGCCCTAGCGGCCGGCCAATCGGCTAGCGATCGCGCCGGCTCGGAACTACCTTGCTTACGTGGCATGACGCCTGCGTTGGGGCCTGTCTTTCTCGTAGGCCTCGCTGGTGGCCGGAGTGACGTCACGCGCGTCGTTCTCCTGCTAGATCCAATGTGGCTGGCGGGGTCGCGAGCTGCTACTGGTTCTACTCAGCAAGCGCAGTCGTTTCACGCTCCGTGCTTGTGGATGTAATTTACGCCACGAGAGACTTATCAAGCACGCGGAATTCCGCCGTATTGCGTGGCGAGAGATTCTGCTTCGGCCATGGAAAATGACACTAATCAAACATTGAGCTCCCTTTGAACTTCAAATTTCGGCGGTCTTGCTGTTATTGCTACCAGTGCCAACGTACTCTAGCTGTTCCGATTCACCATATTGAATGACTTAGGGTGTTACTAATCTTCATAGTTTTCGTCTGGTGAATAATGCCTACAGCCTCTTCTAACTGTTATAAGAATCACAGCCAGTTTTTATGGACTAGTTAACAAGTTTAACTATTCTTGAACGTTTGAGTGGGTGTGTAAAATTGACTGCTTGTTTACAAGGCCACAAGCGTGTTGCGTGTTGATCTAGTGGACACGAACTACAAGCTTTCATTAAGTGTATGTAACAATTTTATTAAATACTGTATTCAAAGACAGTTAATCAGCTCAGGTATCCGTATCACCGCCGTATCCTGCTTCATGTCAGTGAGAGCTAAAACAATGGAAAGCTCACATTTTTTGTATTTTTCCCCTTGATTGTTTCGTATTATCAATGTTTATAAATTTCTTTTGGAGTAGACGTTGTGGAGTGTATGATAACCCTTTTATACCCAAGGTTGTAGGTGATGAAACATTAAGATACAAAATACATACAGTAATTCATTACAAAAAAGAAAAATTTATTTTCAAAATTTTTGTACCAACACAATTGTCTGTTTTGGGCCTTCACTATAAATTTTTATGATCTGCACCATCTTAAAGTAACATGCCTTTAAAAGAAATGACATAATATCACAGGAGCATATAAAATCAACTGGCTGTCAGATATGATAGCTTCACATGTCAAAACAAGGATAACACAATGACAACACGTATTTCTTGCCGCCATTGTAAGTGTACTGTAATTCTGCCACATTATGAATTCAGCTTTGGAAAAATTAAAATTCAGTTTTTTCTCTATTAATACAGTGCAGTAAACACCAAAATATGTATTTCAAAATTTTTGATCGAAGTATGTCATGTATTTCATGCACAACAAAAACGTTTGTATCGAGGTATTTTATTACTTGGGACGTTATTTTGTTGATAGATAACATTATTGGATCAATGATGCTAGCATAATCTTCGCCACAGCCCCAAAGACAAGACAATTTACTGCTGAAATAAAATAACATGTGCCACACTCACGCTCACACTCACAGCCACGTACAGACGGCAGCGCAACACAACCTCCAAGATGGGTAGATTAATGCCTCAGAAGTGGCCACACGCCGTACCAAATTGTCGTACTAGAAGCATCTTGTTCATCAACAACAATGCGACTTTCAGGAATGATACACAAAATACGGTATAATTCAGCTTTTAATTCGTTGTTGTCGAGGAACAACACATGGAATGAAAGGGTTAATAATTCAATGATATTGTAAATTTAAAGGGTCATTATGCCAGAAATCACCTTGTGGCAGGTTTTTGTACACAGCTGTCGTGTATGCTCCTTGTCTAATCACTTGTGTGACTGATTCCTATCAGGCGTAAGTCTTGCGAATTTAACAAAGTTGTTGTTTTTAAATCTATTCGTAAGGAGGAACCGGACAGCCTAGTTATTTGTCTTAAAGATTTTAACCAGTTGTTTGTTGAATTCTTAAATATTTATGTATTTTAATACGTAAGCATTTAATTAAGATCTGACTCACAATTAAGCTCCTTTGAAACACGAATCATTAAAAATCAGTGTGATTTATTTAAGGTCAATCAATGTATTACAAGGATATGAAGTATGCTTTTAGTTCCATATAACGAATCATGTGCAAGGTTTATAGGTCTACCCTTCATCCTGCAGTCGCCTAAAGTTCTGATTCTGACCGCACCAAATAATGTTATATCGCCATATTATTGCTTGGTAAAGAGAGACCACCTTTCATCGGATAATTACTGTTGAAAACAGATTACTGAGAGTCAGACTGAGTACTGAGAGTCTAGACTGTGATGCGCATCGGAACTGCAGGTGACAGGTTCCATTTCGGATGTGTTCAAAGGAATTTGTAATTCTCTCTGCCCTCCTGCCACCTCTTATTCGTGTAAATTAATTAATTCGGCAATTACTTTACAGCGGACATACCTTTCAAAAGCCCTGATAGCTCCGTAAATCTCGGCGTGGAACATATTACGCAAGGACATAGAAATTTAACAACAGCATGTATGAGCTGCAAAATTATTTATTTCCCTTTGTTAGGCGATCACTCAGATGTAATTACACTACCGTTTAAGTAACTTGCATCCACACGAACGACAGTTCCGGCCAAATGCGTAATTTAGAACTACTTGGAACCAGCCATTTGTAAACTGTGTAAGTTAGTAGCAAAAGGCCATAGTTTCTTTATTGGGAGAGGGAAATTAACTTTCGTTTTTAATTAATGTTAAGTTCTGTCAACAAGGAAAGTATGAAAGATATTTGGAAATGAATTTGTTTTATGTGCTTCAGAAAAATTACGAATAGCGTGGCTCAGGATAATTAAATTGGCGTTAGATCTGTGCCGTTAATTCTAATAAGAATCTGTAATGTAATAATGTCAGAGCTCTTTCAGCAGAAGGTAAGGGAACACGGAGACAAGTATATTGCGTGGGTTCGACGTCGGTTTCATTACATACAAGGTGCTAGCGAAGATGGTCCTAGATGGAGGAATTAATCGATTGCACCGTTGTTAAAGAAGCTATCCGGCTTTCGCTTAAAATAATTCAGGTAAATAGTGGACATTCTAAAGTAGCACGACTTGACTGATTTGAAACTTATTCTGTTCCTAATAAAGTTGAGTGTTTTGTGAGATTACCGTCCAATAGAAATATTGGTAATTAATAGCATTTGATAATTAAACAGTATGAAGTTCACTGCAAACATTGACCATGCCAATGCACTAAATGTTACACAATTTTAATCTTATTAATTATGGTAGCAATGTATGTACACAGTTGGGTGACAACATTTGTAGTTAGGCCATAGGTAGAAATTCTCCACGTTGAGATTTGCTGTGTGCTTGTAGCTGACGGGAGGCCAGCGAGCAGGCCGCCGTTGGTGGCTTGTTCCAGCTTAGGATTTTACAGTTCGTTTCCGGTGAGGGGAGAGAGGGACAATGGCGAGTGCCAGGCACAGTGCAGTGCACAGCGTGAAACAAAATATTTTAATACTACTTGCATTTGAAGACATACGATGCAGTTAGGAGCCTTTAAGTCCCTCATTACAAAATAGCCTGTTGATAAATAAGCAAAACATTAGCTGATATAGTCACATCTAACGTAATATGTTTCATTGACAATGAAAAGTAATAAATTACCAACGAAGACAAGACAGTTACACAACTAGCATGGCAATGTTTGTTTATAAAAATAATATATTAACTATTTCTCATTTTATTTTCAATTAATCTTTTGTATTTTATCTTGAAGTATTCAGTTAAATCACTTATCTGTGGTTTAAGAAATTGCACGATTATGATAAACAGTACAAAGGATGTTTATACTAATATAAAAACGCAAGAAAATATTTGTTTAATGTGCAGTGTAATTATTTTGATTTTAAGTAAAGTTTTAGAAATGTATTGGCTGAGCGCTGTACGTTGGCAAATCGGTTAGAACAGTTCACATGGGGAAGTTGATGACGTCGGGGGAAAAAACCCCGGCAGTTGAGCTTTTGGCGCGCGCGCGAGGGCAGAAAGTGACGAGGTCGGGAGCACGTGGAGAACTGGCCGGGCGGCGTCGCTCTGCATCTGTCGGCATGTGGACCTCGAGGTGGAGGTTATAGATTGGTGTGTGGCAATCGCCACGTGTGGTTGCTCGTCGTAGACTGCACCAAGTTGAATCGAGTGCTACTGTGTGTTGGTGAATATTTAGCCAGTAGAAGAAGGTGTGCATCGAATTGAATTAAAGTGACTGTGTTTTATTAATGTAACACGTGTCGTCGCATAGGCATGAACATAAACGGTGGTTGAGAGCCACGTGGTGTGAAAACAATTCGCGACAAATATTCATTTTGTCTGGGGGCTCATGAGCTATAACTTTATTTGGTAAATGTGTCGACGTACAGACGTATCAGCCACAGGGTTCTGGGATTGTGAAATAAACAACATAAAGTGAACTTTCACGTGTTTTCAAAAATAGTAGTTAGTACACCCTTTTCTCTCATGAACTTTATTTTATTATGAATTTGTTTTGTTAATCATATGCAGGGAAGGAAAGCTGCGAACGTGTGATATCATCCCCTAGAAAACGAGTCAAACAGTCGCAATCTCAGTTCCAGTGTTTTTGCATGTTTATGAATTTGGTTCGCAGCTGGTGGCTGTGAGTTTTAAAAATTAAACTTTCCATATTTTAAACTCTCACCCCGACCTTCACGCTCGCAGTTTCCAGCACTGCATCTCCCTACACAATATATATACAGGATAAACCGTATCTTATAGATACGATGGACAGGCTATTTTGGCACACGGCAGTTAGGTCTTTCAAAAGGAAAACGTCAAGATCGCAGTATGATTGATTAATTTATTGACGATCGGTTTCGATCGGCTATACAATCATCATCTGGTCGTATAAATTCTACAATGTGGTCCTTTTTCTTCTTTATGGATGTTAAACAGAAAGTGCAACACTGCACCCAGTCTAAATACATTATGAACTGCTTATAAAAGACCATACAGTATAATTTATACGACTAGATAATGGTGCCATCGTCTAGAAATCAGTTTATCACTGGCATTTTCCTTTTAAAGATAATTAACCAATGCAGACCGCCTCCAGCCTGCGATGTCACGTAACGTCAATTAGATCTTTAGCGCCATCGTACATATGGCATCATTACCGTACTGTGTTTGAAATTAGAAGTGAAAGTTCGACGAATTTTTTAATTAAATCACGTGACAGGCGCCACTGTATGCAGAGGAAAGGTAAACAGTTGGATAATCATATAGCATTTGTTTCAGTTTTTATTCCATGGAAGCACCGTTACGTATGTAGATTCTAAATGACAGTTTATTAAGTGATAATAATAAAGTTCTAATAATGATGTATAAAATATGAATTCAAATCTCTAATAAAGAGCACGGAATGGCGATTGGTGTTCAAAAGCAAGTAGGAGAAATGAATCTTCGGAAAAGTTGTGATTGGTGGATTAACTGATACTAGTGATCTGAATATTTACCGACGGTAAAACTCAATGGTAAGAGAACATCCATGTCAGAATACTTAGCGAAGTTTGAACTAAACTTTTACTAAAGCAAGACAAAGATTTTAGAGCACGCAGGAAATGTTTGAATAATAATCTACAGACATCAATTGTTGATACACGAAAAATAAAGAAACTGATCAATTCCTTTAATCAAGAAGCAAATATTTACGACGTTTGAAGAAAGCTGAAGATAAATAATAAATATTTTAGTGACATGAAAGAGACGTTTTATCAACATACACATTTTTCAAGTGTTTTGGAAATCTTAAGATATTCTTTATTGTCGCCTTTTTTTATGGTTTTAGAAATTCTTCATGTTGCAATGACATCATTTACTACTTCAGAGAATACACGGAACGAACATGTATCACAGCAGAGGAGCAAAAAAACAGTGATCGTGAAATTTTCGAAATGTGGAACAGGTGTGCAGTATTTTTAAAATGTTGGATGAAGTTAATATCTGGTAAGTGAGCAGGTAATTCCCGCATTATAGCTTATTTTTACAAACCGTGGAACAACGGCCTTTTGGCAAACACTGAGCAGCTTATACAGCCGAAAAGGTGGAGCACCCATAAGGAATAGTCGGATGTCACCCATACACAATCGGCGGGTATGTAAATGGTTATAGCGTGCAATTCTTTGACAACTACAATGCCAACTATATTTGTTCGTGTTTACCGTTGTTACCAGCCCTGGTAGAGTATATAAGGGGCACGAACAGCGTCACTAGATCAAATGTTCAAATGTTTGTATAGTCTATGGGACTTAACTACGGGGTCATCAGTCCCTAAACTTACAAACTACTTATGAACTACTTACGAACTAAGACGGCACAAATATCTATGCCCGAGGGGGGATTCGAACCCCCGACCGTAGTGGCCGTGCAGACCGTGACTGTAGCGCCTTAGTCCCCTCGGCCACCGCGGCCGGTGCGTCACTAGAGAAGCGACGATAAACACAGGCAAATGTGCCGGCAGCAGAGTAGATCCCGATACATCAGAAGTGACGTCATAGTGACTTGTACCCGCTGTATCGATGACGAAATTGGCCGTGTATCGACTAATTTCAGTGTAAATACTGTTCTCCTCTGTATAAGGGCTCTTTTGTCTTTCATACAACATACGTGACGTCATGTCTGACACTATCAGGATGTTCTCTGCCGACGGCACATTCGCCCGCGCTCAGGCCTGTATTTATCGTTGGCCATGTGGAGTGATCACAGTGTAAGAGGCTGACGTGACACGTAGTACCGAGCGAGGTGGCGCAGTGGTAACGCACTGGACTGGCATTCCGGAGGATGGTGGTTCAAATCCACCTCCGGCCATCCAGATTTAGGTTTTCCGTGATCTCCGTAAATCACTATTGGCAAATGCCGGGATGGTTCCTTCCAAAGGGCACGGCCTATTTCCTTCCCCAAAACTCCGAGTGTTAGCTCCTTCTCTAATGACCAAGCTGTCGACGGGACGTTAAACCCTAAGCTTCCTTTCTACATGACACGTACTTCTATGGTACAGTGTTGTGAGCAGAGTTTGAAAAGGGTCTCACTGCATGTCTCCATTTGGCCGGCTATGTCAGTGAGACATTCAGTGGCCCAGTGATGGGCTGCGTGGCAATGTGAGCACTGTTGTACTCTTCAAGCTTCCGTGTGTGTGTGTGTGTGTGTGTGTGTGTGTGTGTGTGTGTGTGTGTGTGTGTGTGTGTGTGTGTGTGTGTGTACGCCCTATCTCCGGCCTAACAGACCTTTGGTACCGACCCGCCTCCGTGTCATTGTCAGACATGAGATGTCAATGGATTCCGTGAACACCACAAGACGAATGACTGGTGCCGGGTATTAGGCTAGCTCCAAATGTTCAAATGTTTGTGAAGCTTTGGGGCCGAACTGCAGTGGTCAGATTTACAAACTACTTTAACTTATGCTGAAACAACACACATACCCATGTCCGAGGGAGGGTTGGAGCCTCCGACGGAGAAGAGACGCACACTCCGCAGCAAGGCGCCTCAGAGCGCACGTACACTCCCGCTCGGCTAGGTTAGCTCCGTCCTATTGTCAGTGTCCAGGATATCCAGCATCATACGCAACTGCTGCGGAAGAGGGGATACAAGGGCTTCCCAACCCAATCGGAGCATGCAACCACGCCGGAAGGGTGCAACACCTTGTACTGATAAGTGCGCTCATACAACCAAGTTCTTTCTACATCTGGCTCACGTGTATCGGCTCTGAATACGTTACAGTGTGGAGCAATATAAGACATCTCTTAGTGTCCATACGACCATTAAGACGGTGAAACACCCTCCGGCCGCGGTGGAGTGGCCGAGTGTTCTAAGGCGCCTTGCTGAGGAGCGCGCGGTTGCTCGCCGTCGGAGGTTCAAGTCCTCCCTCGGGCATGGATGTGTGTGTGTGTGTGTGTGTGTGTGTGTGTGTGTGTGTGTGTGTGTGTGTGTGTGTGTGTGTTGTCCTTAGGTTAGTTTAAGTTAGTTCGTAAGCCTAGGGACTGATGACCATAGAAGTCCCATAAATTTACAATGATTTGAACGTTTTGAAAAACCATCCTAAAAAAAAAAAAAGAATTTAACGTTTCTAAATGATTACCGTTGAAGCAGTAACAGATATAAAAAAATTGTTCATATAAAAGTTTTATGGTTTTTAATTTACGCAACAAGAGTGCTCTCCCCTCCCCCGGCGCAACTATTTCTATGTTTGACTACGAGCAAAATATATCGTCATACGAAATTCGCTCATTTATGATGAAGTGGTATTTCTAAGACACTTGTTAAAAACAAGCTAGTAATAGCTGCTTTACGCACGCCTGATGAGTGTCTCCTTCAATTTCATATACAGTCGCGCGTACTGTTGTAAACAGATATTGCTAGCTTATTCCTGACAAACGCGTCTTTAGAACATCACTTCATCATATACGACCGAATTGGGTATTAACGATGCGATAAAGCCTGATATTAGAATGTCCAAATGAATACCAAGAAGTGGGAACAGAGAACTTAAAAAAATCTTTTTAGGCAGATCTGGGTGCACCGTTCTAAACTACTTAAAACAATGCAATTATTATTTGACATTTTTTATTTCTCATTGCTTGAACGTATTCATTTAGAAACAAAAGAAATATTTTTAAAGAGTGTTTTTCACTCCCTTAACGGCTGTGTGCGCGCGTGGATAATATGCCACATTTTGCTCTACAGTATAACGTAGTCAAAGCCGATCAAAATCGAGGTGTACCTCTGGTATACGTGTACGTGTCAGTTTTGTTCAAATGTTTGTTAAGCTTATGGGACTTAACTACGGGGTCATCAGTCCCTAAACTTACAAACTACTTACGAACTAGGACGGCACAAATATCCATGCCCGAGGGGGGATTCGAACCCCCGACCGTAGTGGCCGTGCTGACCGTAACTGGAGCGCCTCAGTCACCTCGGCCACCGCGGCCGGCCAGTTTTGTAATCACTGAAATAACATTACACACCCTCTCAATGCGTGAAGTTTGATTTGGTTTTCTCCCCTTCTACAAAAACAGACCAGACCATGTCTCTACCACTTACGTACATATCATTCACCGCCACATTGACACTTGATCCTCTGAGTGTCATATCACGTCTCGTGTCTTACGGGAAACCTCACATTGCTTTACTGATCAATGGTAATTTTGTGTAGGACATCACTAAACGACACCATTGCTCGCACCATTCTAAATGCGACGGTTTAATTATTATAATGATTGGCCCTTTGACCGCGACACATCCAAGAAAACTGTGCTTTCGCTTGTCAGCTGGATCTCTTACTGATCAGTGTAACTGAGCTGAAACAAAAGTCCCAAAGAAAGACTGGTTTCTTCAATACGGTTAAGATTTTCTCACGAACAATCAGTAATTTTGTTAAGTTTACGACAGCTATGGTTCACGACAGTGTAAAATCGGAAACATACTGTCTCTAGGGATCACTATGTTGATGTCACGGTAACAAAAAGAGGTTTGTAAAGCTCATGGGATTTAACTGCAGGGTTATCAGTCCCTAAACTTACAAGTTATTTATAAACTAACTTATACTAAAGACGGCACAAACATCCATGCGGGAGGGGGATTCGAACCCCCGACGGGAAACGGCCTCGCGCATCGTAGCATAGCGCCTCAATGCGCTCGGCCGCTCCGCCGCGGCAACGTTAAACTCCAATGTTCTTATCTTCCCTCGGATACATAGTATGACGTCATAAATACCAAGTTTAGTGGAGTGTCTGGAGGCTGTTGGCCACGCATTTTTTTCATACGGGTGGTTAACGTGACTGTTACAGAGAAGTTGTTTGAACTAATTTCGTTATTGTTTTATGTTTGTAAACCTGTTGGACCAAAGTGCTATGATCATCAGTCCCTAGACTTACAAACTTCTTAAAAACGCACACGCACACGACGTTCGAGGGAGGACTCGAACCTCCGACGGGAGTGGCCGCCCAGTCGGTAGCATGATGCCTTAGGCCACGTGGCTACTTCCGCGAGGATCGTTAATGTTCCAATTCCACACAGTGAACTGATCTGAAAATGCGCTAGCAAGTCAAGAATAATAATGGTATGCGCGAAAATCATGAGAGATTACAGATTCATTACTTCACTGAATGAATGATTTACTGCTGTTGACATACGAGTAAGCCGTATGTATGACAACAGGGGTTTGAGATTTTGATTCACGATATACTTAATAGGCGCATTCTTCTTGATCTCAGCAGTTTTGAAGGCACTATAATAAATTAGATGCATTTTAACTGCGAAATTATTCGTCCTTGCCTCACCCTTAGAACGCTGGTATGAATGTTGAAATGTTCAAATGTTTGTATAGCTTATGGGACTTAACTACGATGTCATCAGTCCCTAAACTTACGAACTACTTACGAACTGGCTAATACTAAGGACGGCATAAATATCCATGCCCGAGGGGGGATTCGAACCCCCGACCGTAGTGACCGTGCAGAGCGCCTCAGTCCCTTCGGCCACCGCGGCCGGCAGGTATGAATGTATGACCCTTCTTGGGTACAGTATCGTTAATGAAGCACGCGATATTCGGTAGTTTAACGGACTAGGCACTATGTTCAATGTTCAAATGTTTGTAGAGTCTATGGGGCGTAACTATAGGCACTATGTGGGAACTCTGTATAATGAACGAGCGTGTGCAGCAGGAGACAATACGCACTGTTCACAATGGACTAAGTCCGCACAAGCAGTATATTCAGGTACAGGATTACGCACCACAGAGAGGTGGTGAGGTATTGTGCGATCCTATGACCACATTCTGCCAATAAGAAGGCAGTTAGTAGTTTTAAGTTTGACTACTATTTTGGTAGCAACGTGTTGAAACATCCCTTACGTTTTCATCATTTTTTGTTTTGTTTTAACATTTCCAGTCAAAATTCTTTAAGGCAAATACTTCGTGCCTACAACAACATTCACCAAAAACATGAAATAAAATCATTGTAGTTTTTTCTTACTATACATTAGCCCGCCCTGTCGTGTTACTCATAGTTATTTCTTTATTTAAAAAATGTTTCTCTACAAGTATGCGCCATCAGGAAACTTATGTTGGAACACTTGTAACAAGAAAACCGTGTGACGTCGAAGAAAATGAAAAAATGGGAATGGCTCACACAACTTACGTCGATCGCAACACGCCCATTTACTACACGTGAAACATTTTTAAGCGACTGAGTAGCGATATAAAAAATTTGCCGTGAAAGGAAACAATTTCACAGCTGTTAGTGGCTCTGTCCACATCATCCTGCCCCCCCCCCCCCCCAATCCCCTATATAATTACGCCTCCACATCCCCTGTTCAAACGGTGGCATGTAGAGTCACCGTAACATTCCATTTGACCAATTCCTGATTCCCCGTCTCCTGCTGCCCCTCTCTCTGTCCTACCCTCTCACTTTACATCTCTTTCACCCGTACAAAACTACTTCTCCCATGCCTCTATCAATCGCCTCCCATCCCTTTCCCCTGTCAGACTCTTCCTCCCTCATTCTCGGCCGATCTCATTCATGGTGATGGGCCAAACGGTGTCGAGGTCTATTTAAAGGTACCCTTAGTCGTGCATTATCTGGTGGCCTGAACAGTATAAATACGTTCTCTCTGAAAACGTATATACAGTTGCCAAGATTCAGACGTCTATTGTAAGGCACCATATGGTGGTTTACAGAAAGTACCATATCTAAATTTCATCAAAATCCGTTTAACAGTTTCAGCGTGAAGGAGTAACACACGCAAATTTCTACATCTACGTATATATTCCCAAATCCACCGTAAGGTGCGTGGCGGAGGGTCCACTGTACCACTACTAGGCATTTCCTTTCCTATTCCACTCCCAAATAAAACGAATTAAAAAAGAATGTTTATATGCCTCCGTACGAGCCCTAATTTCTCTTATCATTACGCGAAATTTAAGGAGGCGGCAGCAAGATCGTTCTACACTCAGCTTCAAATTCCGGCCCTCTAAAATACCTCAACTGAAATTAACGAAAAGGACGTCGTCTTTCATCCAACGATCCGCAATTGTATTCCCGGAGCATTTCCGTGACACTTGCGCAGTGGTCGAACCTAACAGTAACAAACCTAGCTGCTCGCCCCTGAACTGCTTCTATGTCTTCCTTTAAAATGATCTGCTGCGGGTCCCAAACACTTGTGCAATACTCAAGACGTGGTCGTACAAGCGTTTTATACGAGGCTCCTTACAGATGAAGTACATCTTCCCACGATTCTCCAAATAAAATGAAGTCGGCTGCCCGCCTCACTCACAACTGTCCTTAGATGTCCATTCCATTTCATATCGCTCTGCAGTGTTACGCCTAGATATTTGAACGACGCGACTACATCAAGAATGAATGAATGTTTGTTAAGCTTATGGGACTTAACTACGGGGTCATCAGTCCCTAAACTTACAAACTACTTATCAACTACCTTATATTACAGACGGCACAAATATCCATGCCCGAGGAAGGATTCGAACCCCCGACCGTAGTGGCCGTGCCTACATCAAGACGCTCACTACTAATGCTGTATTCGATCATTATGGGATTGTTTTTCCTACTCATGGGAATCACCTTACATTTTTCTGCATTTAGAACTAGCTGTATTTCTTCACACCAACTACAAATTTTGTCTAAGTCATCCTGTATGCTATTACAGTCAATTAAAGACGAAACCCTTCCATACACCACAGCATCATCAGCGAACAGCCGCAAATTACAAGTTACTCTGTCCATCAGATCATTTATATAGATACAAAATATTAGTAGTCTTATCACACTGCCGGCCGCGGTGGCCGAGGGGACTGAGGCGCTCCAGTCACGGTCTGCACGGCCATCCCCCCTCGCATCCCCCCCTCGGGCATGGATATTTGTGCCGTTCTTAGAATAAGGTAGCTGATAAGTAGTTTGTAAGTTTAGGGACTGATGACCCCGTAGTTAAGTCCCATAAGCTTAACAAACATTTGAACAACATCTTATCACACTCCCCTGGAGCACACTTGACTATACACTCGTCTTTGATGAACACTAGCCGTCGAGAACAACGTACTGCGTTCTGTTAATTAGGAAGCCTTCCAGCCAGTCAAATATGTTAACCTATTCCCTACGCTCGTATCTTCGTTAGCAGTCTGCAATGTGGCACCGCTTCAAATGCCTCTTTGTAATTGAGAAAAACACAATCTGCCTGTTGCACTTCATCCATGGCTTGCAAGATGTCGTGTGAGAAAAGGGCAAGCTGAGTTTCACTTGAACGATGTTTCCTAAACCCGAGCTGATTCTTAGAAAGAAGCTTTCCAGTCTCTAGGAAATTTACTATATCCTGACTGAGAATATGCTCAAAAATTCTACAGGAAACTGATATGAACGACATTGGCCTTTAATTTTGTGGGTCAGTTCTTTTACCTTTCTTATAAACGGGAGTCACCTGCGCTCTTTTCCAGTCACTAGGAACTTTGGGCTGAATTAAAGATTCGCGATACATGAAAGCTAAGTAAGGGGCCAATGCCGCAGAATACTCTTTGTAAGACCGAACTGGTGTTCCATTTTGTATCTATCTCTCTCAGCTGCTTCTCTTCACTGGAAGTACCTATTACTATGTCCTCCATTTCGGAGTTGATCAAATGATGGTACACATGTGCGGTCCTCCTGTGTGAAATATTTCTTAAAGGTTAAGTTTACAACTTCAGCTTTCCGTCTGATTTCTTCTATTACTGTCCAGAATGATCAATGAGTAACTGGATAGTGGCCTTTGACCCGCTTATCGATTTTGCATAGGACCAGAAGTTTCTCGGCTCCTTGGAAAGATCTTTTGCTTAGGTATGGCTGTTATTGTATGCTTCGCGCATCAATCTTTTTACAGACGCATGAATCTCTAATAACGTTTGCGTGTCATCATTTGCGTGTTCTTTTTTCAACCGAGAGTGCAACAATCTATGCTTTGTCAGTAACTTTCTAACATTATTATTATACCACGGTGGACCTTTTCCATCCTTAATCGACTTTACAGGCACATGTCTCTAACCCTTAATTAAAATTGATTTAAATTTAGTCCACAATTCCTCTACATTCATTGTACCGGAACTAAAATATGTCCATTCATTTTCTAAGTGCGATCCTAACAGTATTTTTTTTTCCACGGCAATGAAAACTCCCCCTCCAGTTGTGTCCGATCTGTCTTTCCGATATACTTTCCACACCTCGCTAAATATTTCTGAACTTACCGCATCATGATGTAGCCAGCTTTCGGTGCCTAAAACAATTTCCATACAGCGCGGCAAATTCGGAAACTTTGTTTTTAATGCTTTGAAAGTTTCCGGCTAATTTTTTAATTGTCGAATGCGTCCTCAATTCGCTGTCTGAATGTTGACAGACGAGTGCACTCCACAAGTACTCTGCTATCCGAATAGCCGCTTCCTCAGTGTAGTGCATCCCTGATCTATCTAGGGGCATCCTACAATTCCCCACCCGATAACGCAGATCCAGAAATCTGCAACCATGACTGTCACCGAGTCGGGAAGCCTATGGTTCAGGCCTCCACTCGGCTCCAAACCAAAGGACCCCGATCAATCCTGGGAACAGTGCTACAAATCGACGCTCTACTTGCGCCTCGCTTGCGAGGCATCAGCCTTCACCAATTCCGCCAGCCGCCTATAGGAACTGAGTATGTCCTCAGAACCCAAGCGACAAGCGCCATTGGTACCGACGTGAGCCAGGTCTTGCAGTCGACCGCACCCGCACCTTCGATAGCCGCCGGCAAGGCCGCCTCCACAACTCGGATGAGGCCTCCCATCAGACACAGCGAGTGCACATTGGACTTCTTTCCGGATCTCGACGCTATCTGCCTAAGGGGCTCCATCACGCGCCTAACATTGGAGCTCCTAATATTTATTTATTAATAAACAACATAAAAATACGCAGACAACACAATACACGTTATCTTGGTGTCCAATTGGACGAACGCTTGACCTTTAATGTACATATACGACTGACGACCGACAGGACCACCAAGATGACTGAAAAACTTGCCAGGCTAAACACCACGACGTACAGACTACCTACCCAAACACTACATACATACCACATAGCCCTCTTCGAGTCAGTAATTAGCTTCGCGGCCAGTTCATGGGCACAGCGTCTGGCACTACAGACCAATATTGCCACTGTTAGGAAAGGTCAAAGAACAGCCCTATTAAGGCTTACTGGAGCCTTCAACACTACTTCAGACGAAGCACTCTGCGTGGTACTGGGGATACCACCAATAGACCTTACCATACGACTAAGAGCTGCTATGTACTGGCTGAAGGCGGGGAAATGCGACAAGGTCCACGAACTTGTTGGACAAGAGATAACAGAACGGAGGCAACTAATTAAAAGGAGAATGGACACGTGGCAAAGGGAACGGGAAAACTGCGAGAAAGGAAGACGTGTCTTTGACTTTTTCCCGAATATAAGGTAACGTCTTCGAATGGGTCATATCTATCCCAGCCGGGATATGATCCACTCATACGTGTGGGTCTCGGTGACAATCCATGCTGTACGTGTGGAGAAATTGGAACCCCAGAACACACTGTCATACATTGTCAGCTCTACAAAACACACACTATATTTGACACGACTAAAGACCTAAACGAACTAATACGAGATAAGAGCGGATGGGACATAATGAACAGGCTGACGGACGGTCTCACTACGAAAAAAAGACGAGTACACACAGAACGTAAGACGTAATGCAACACGAAACGCCTACAACTGAAGACAAAACACTTATGATGAATCTGACACTGAAAGCAAATCAGTACAAATTACACCACAGATGACAGCCCCGACACAGAGGACGATATAAACACAGGCGAAATGTAACCTACAGATAAATCTCTTCATAGGAGTCTCCAAATGAGAAAACTCCAGGATGACAGGTCTCTAAGTAAATTCCGAGGCCTCCCACCCTGGACTTTCCACTCTTATTCTTCAGACTGTCACTCAAACCAATCTTTCCTATCTTCTATTAGTCTCTTCTTAAAATAGTTGATGTTTTTAAGTTGCCTTTCCATTTTCCTTGTGATACGTTTTTACGCTTTTCTTTGTATTTTTTATCAAATTACTGTAAATGTATAAAGAAAATAATGTATCACAGTCGCATAAATGTATCACAGTTTTTGTAATCACGACCAGCTATATACCCAAAGGCAGCTGGTCCGCAACAAGGGTAAATAAATAAAAGCTTCCAATAACTAATAATCCCCCCCCCCCGTGCACCTGCTCGGACCCTGCTGAAGGAGTGGTCACACGTCCACTCACATGACGAACGGGCGTGGCCGGACGTCCAGCCTCCACATTGGCCTTCTGCCTCGGGCGACGCGAATGCCGCTCAACCCGCCACTCCCCTTGCGGAGAGGGCGGCTCGACCACGTCCGGTACACCTGAAGGTGCCTCGGTAGCAGGGTCAGAGGGCGAAGTATGAGACACCTGAGGTGTTCCACTCGACGCACCAGACTCCTCACCGCCGCTGCTACCCGAGACAGCAGCCTGAAGACGGCTGACCGTAGCCAACATTACGCTTAGCTGTTCGCAAAATGCGGCCAACTCCTCCTGCGTCCGCACACAGCAGACTCACATCCTATGCATCTTATCGATACAATTGACTGTAGAGAGTAGGAAACTAATTAACTTTTAACTAGTCGGGTACTTTTATTAAAGTGGCTGGCAGCTGACGTAACTGTGGTCAGTGGTAACGATACTGTCAAAACAACGAAACTGTCTCTTGCTATTTTCAAAATAAACAAGAAAATCTATTGAATACATTATTATCAAACCCGTGGGAATAAAAGCTTTTTGAAAGCGGATCACGAAATAAAGAAATCACAAGTTGATAAATTATGTAGCTTGCAGCACAAATAAAATCCTCAAAGTAAGTGAGAATAAACCTCTTAAAAATGCATAGAACTAACGAAAATTAAGAAATTGACTGGCTACGAAATTTCACACAATTTAAATATGATACTTAGCGCTCTGAACAATGTGACATCATAGACTGATCAGCAAGAATATTTGTCACAGGTAACAGCGGCGACGCCACTTACCATTAAAGCAATTATGCCACCTGATACCTTTAAATTCCGGGGAGGAGGACAATGAGCTCTGACGCCACGTTTAATCACATCCGAAATGTGTTCGATCGGGTTCACATCTGGCGAGTTGGTAGGGTCAGCGCATTAATGGAAACTCGCCACTGGGTTCCTCGAACCACGCCTTCCCAGTGTTGGCCTTGTGAAATGGTGCATTATCTTGTTGAAAAATGCCACCGTCGTTAGGAAACATGATCGTCGTACTTCTTGGCAGTCATTGTTCTTTGCAAGAGCACTGCTGGATCCTTAGAAAATAATTACGCCTTTGCCAGCTCTTTTCTGTTCCGCAATACAGATGTCAAGCAGATGTTCCTTTGGACGACGACGGATCGTACGCGCCCATAGGCATGATGAAGCCATCGGGATTTATCACACCATGTAACGCTCTGACACTGAGGAAACGCCCAGTCACGAGGGTCACATGCCTAATTCTGTCGCAGTTACTTACGTCGCGCTGTTAACATTGACACATGCACATTGTTACGAGTGTTCATCACATACATTTGTACTCTGCCCAACATTTACGACCGAGCGAGGTGGCGCAGTGGTAACGCACTGGACTCGCATTCGGGAGGACGGTGGTTCAAATCCACCTCTGGCCATCCAGATTTAGGTTTTCCTTGATTTCCCTAAATCACTCCAGGCAAGTGCTGAGAGGCGTCCTTTCGAAGGGCCTTACCCAAAACTCCGAGCGTTAGCTCCGTCTCTAATGACCAAGCTGTCGACGAGACGTTAAATCCTAAGCCTACTTCCTTCCAACATTTACGTATGAAGTTAGTTCGGCCTGCCCTGTTTTATCGGTTTGCCTGGGTTAAACATTTATGAGAGATGGCCGCCCAACTCCTCGACGTTCGGACCAGGTTTCCACTTGGTTTCGCTATTTCTTTAATACACTCACACAAGACGTCTTTAATACCTGACAAATCGTGCAGTTTCCGGTAAGCTCGTGCCGCGCCTCCAGGCCGGTGGTTCCCAGTCTTTTTGGTATTGGGACCCATAGTATATACAGGGTGAATCACCTAAGACTTGCATCGCAAATATTGCGGAAACGGAAAGTGCGATTGATGTGCGGTTTTCACAGAATGGATTGGTAGTTAAGGACTCGTATTGTTAGCCAATAAACAGATTATAAAAATAACTAGAAAGTGTATTTTTATGCAAACAAATTTTTTCAAATGGAACAATGGGTGTTTCCATCATGCACTGGAATTGTTGAAGCATTCAAAGTTTTGGAGAGCGGAGGCTACGACAGCGTAGCTCAGTGGCTGTTGGTCATGAGACAGTGGGCCGTGCACCAGGGTCTAGCCATTCGGCCAGTCAGCTACGCTATCGCAGCCTCCGCCCCCGAAAATAGTGGGCTGCAACACACAGTTTGGGAACCACTGCTCCGGGCCATCACCATCTTCCCTCGGTAAAAGCCAGATAGATGGCGCGCCTTCACATTCGACATACGGACAGCACGATCACTAATACTGCATGCTCTGTACGTATGTCTGACTAGCAGTCATCCCTCCTCAGGCGATGCTGTCATTAAACATTCGCACAAAGATCGGAGCATCGGATAAACTTAGGGCATTGGACATGCAGGAGGAAGGAAGTTGAGAGTTTAACGTTACGTCGACAGCTTGGTCATTGGAGACGGAGCTAACGCTCGCAGTTTTGGGTAAGGATGGGTAACGAAATCGGCCGCGCCCTTTCAAAGGAACCATCCAGGCATTTGCCTTTAGTGGTTTAGGAAAATCACAGGAACCTAAATCTGGATGGCCGGAGGTAGATTTGAACCACCGTCCTCCCGAATGCGAGTACATTGCGTTACCACTGGGCCACCTCGCTCGGTCGACATTGGACATGAAGGTTCAGATAAGAGATTCATTTGATAAAAAAAAATCGAGAAAAGTGAGCAAATATAGAGAGCACATGTGGGACAAAATCTTTGCGATAACAGTGTATGCTATGGCGCGGCCACCGAACAACAGCCTGTCCGCGACCTGCAGCTGTCGAGGGTCCGCGGAGCAGTCGAGCAGCACACGCCGTCTGCTGTCTCCGGCAAGTCGATAGAGGATAACGCGCAAATCTATAACCGTAAAGCCGTCGGCAGACAAAGCGTGTGTGTGTACGTGTGCGGTCAAAGTGCAGAGAACTCCGCTCGGAAACTGCCTGCCTATGCACACGAGGCGTGTTCCTCAACGCGATACACGCGATTCCAGGGCGCTCCAGCGGCTGATGTGGGCAGCATCAGGTTCCGGAATCACAGTGTTTACGAAATGGACAGTGAAATTCATGCTTTACCTCTATTAAAACGCACATTTCCGCTATAGTGTGTACGCTCCCTGTGGTGTAGGCGTACATAAGTAACACCTTCAATATCTACGAACAGAAGGATTTTTAGAAAAATTGCATTTTCATTCAATAAGGGCAGCGACATGTGATATGAAATTATAAATAGGACTTCACTTAAGGCAACATTATTCCATGGGACTCGTTTTATGGTGAAGCTCAAAGGTCGTTATTCCTTGATAACTGTTACTATTCAGTAGTAGTCTTTAGAACGTGTAAAATACAAGACTTCGAACAATACAGTTCATATTTCATTCCAAGTAAAGTGTAAACTTTTCAAGTTCATAAAACAAATCCAACAAAATCACTCCGAGGACGCGCACTAGCCGGCCGCAGTGGCCGAGCGGTCTGCGGCGCGCCAGTCAGTCTGCACGGCCGCTACGGTTGGGGGTTCGAATCCCCCTCGGGCATGGATGTTTGTGTCGTCTTTAGTATAAGGTACTGCTTAAGTAGTTTGTAAGTTTAGGGACTGATGACCTCGCAGTTAAGTCCGTTAAGCTTAAACATTTGAACCTATTTTTTGGACGCGTACTTTTATTTTAGAAAGCATCGAATATTATACAGTATACCGCTATCAAATTAAGCCGCGGTGGAGTAGCCGAGCGGTCTAAAGCGTCTCGCTGCGGAGTGCGCGGTTGCTCGCCGTGGAGGTTCGAGTCCTCCCTGGGGCATGGGTGTGTGTGTGTTGTCCTTAGGTTAGTTTACCTAGGTTTAAGTAGTTTGTAAGCTACGGACTGATGACCACGCAATTTGGTCCGATAGATTTACAAACATTACAAACATTATCAAATTAATAAGTGTGTCTTCGAAACTATCAGGAAACGCGAATATGTGAAAAAGATATTTACACCCTTGGAGGCTCAAACCAGTGTTACGTAGCATATTTAATTTTATAGTCCGGGAATGTACTACCTGTGCTACGCCAACCGCTAGAGAAATAGTTTTTTAAAATCTATGGAACTTAACTACGCTCGTCAACTGTCCCTAGGCTTAAAATCTAATTAAACTGACTTATTCTAAGGACAACAAATAGACCCATGTCCGAGGGAGGACTCGAACCTCTCGTGGCGAACAGCGGCGCGCTCCGCAGCTAGGCGCCTTGGAATGCTCGGCCACTCCTCCGCGCATGCTAGAGAGATAGGGCTACATGTTACATCTCATAAGTTGTAGAATAAGTCTACATATATTCGTAGATATGTTGTTTACCCACATGTAATTATAACAAATCGTATGGGGAACACTTGGTTTTTACGGATCTTCAGTTCGCCGTTGCCTTGAATGGCAAATTTTCATAAGACGAAAATTCTTCAACCGCATATACGAGGATCCCAGTCATTTTATTACCACAAATAGTACCTATAACGACCTATTTTCGAGTGATCCTCAGTTTACTCTGTTACTTTCACTTGCTTTGAAATGACACATATTCGTGAGACCTAATCTGTAAATACAAAACGCACCATATACGTACTTATACTGACAACCAATATGGCGACTTTGTACCGAAAAGAGCTGCTCCCCCTCCACCGGATAGACTAGTGTGACATAGGCGTCGTTCTCCCATCTCACTGGTGAACGATTAGACGCAAGTTGAGAATTTTTGACAAGCTTGATATTGGCCTACACGTTGGGAAAGCCTCCCCAATGTACGGCTCGCACGTTGTGACGTCAGAAACTCGGCACGTTGACCCCACACGTTCGGATATACGCTCCGTGTGACGACTGCTTAACTGCGCTCGGATAATGCTCTGTGTTATGCTCGGCCAATGGAGATCTAGTAAAGGTCGACGAGGAAAATGCACCTGCCTGTGATAGAACCACTGACTACAGATCCAGCCGCCCAGAAGCCATCGGCATGCCATCCGACAGCTCCACGACGACCCTGTACAGGGTTCCGACGTGGCTCCCTACTCCGACTGGGAGTCTTAACTGCGGTATATCTTCTCCAAAGACATACACTCTGGGTGATCGGGTAGACCATACAATTTATTTCAAACTAGTTGATACTTTTAATTTACCATAGAACGTATAGGGTCACATGATTTTTTCTTTGTTATTTTCAAGTCCCTGGTGGGGCAGGCTGGCATAGAAAAAATAGAATAAAATAAAAAAGTACAGAATATGTGGAAAAGTATGAAAGATTTATTTCAAATATGTCAAAAACTGTAGAAGTAGTGAATGTGTGTCATTCAGCATACCAGATGCCTTTCGTACGCAGGAGTCTTGCCCTGCAGTAGCGCTACAGCGAAGGAACATGCCTTATAAACGCTCGTCTGGCCGTATACAAGCTAACTGGCGTGGGTTTCTATTCCCGCAGCGTGAGCGAGGCGCCTGGGTGGCCAGTGCTCACTAGGTTTATATGCAACGCATCTTCCGGAAGACGAAAACCGAATCTCGTAAACAAGTTTTCGCTCTTTATCTTACACGTTAAAGTCTGTAGTGGATTTCCTAACCCACTCAAATATGGCGAGTGAAAAACAGCTGATCCAGTTCTTGATTTGGTCAGCACAGTCGCTATTTTCCTTTGCTTAAATACATACGTTCAAGCTCACTAATATGTATACTTCTCTTTCACAGCGTAAAATGTCGTTCTGTCAATATTAGCCAAAAATTCTTAAGTAGAAAACGCAAACTGACAAGCCAAACATGATTTAAAAAACGATTGAGTTTACATGGGCACGAAGATTAATTATGAAAGTGGAAAAGCGCTGTATAAAAGTGGATTTCCAGAATTGAATTTGTAGTGTTTTCATTACTGACCAAAAGAAATCTGTTTACGAAATCCAGTTTTGGGAGCCCAGTAAACGGGGTGACTGTTGCTGCCGCTCGTGTTGCGTTCGAAATCCGACAAAATCGAGCGTGTAAAAAATAGTCGAGAGGCTACTGTATCACTAACCTTGACCGCGATAAATAGTTTTGTGTAGTATTTACCCATATTTTAGATCTAAGGGACGTTTTAATTAATATAGCCCAGTTATGTCGCTGTTTTAGACAGATACTTGCGGAAAAAAGTTACGTGAAATTAGTTGAGACGCCCCCCTCTTCCCCACGTGTGATTTGGTGAGATTTGGGGCGACCCCCTCCCCTTGAACACCTCACGTAGTTAACCCCATAACTGCGAATGATGGATATATCCGTCTGCTGATTTCTGTGGCTAATAGCTTGTGGGAATGACATTTCCCCCTGGCATTGCAACTGTGGTGTTAGACGAGCTTCGTCCACTATATGGCAGCTCTCTTCAGGCAAAACAGCGTATTCTGGGCAAATTATAACAGTTCGCTCTAGGCCACGAGTCGACAGTTTGGGTCCAGTAAAGTAACCGAGTTAATTGAGTGAACTTTTGCAGTGGTGAAAATAAGACGCTTATCAGATGGAGACGTCCCGTGAATTATTGGTAAACCCTGCAGTCATCAAAGCGTCGTGGCTCGACAGGTGGCAAGCCTCAGTAAGGCTCGAGCACCCGTTCCCACCATCTGTTGTCCTCTGCCTTAGTTTAAGTGCAGTTTGAAGACATTCTTTTTTTTACCGTTTTCAAGTAGTAATAATTATGGAGTGATATCCAGGAAAGTGATTATGGAGTTTTTAGATACATGTTAGGGAGAAACGTCCATGCGGAACCCGAAATAAGCTGACGATAAAGACAGAAACAAGGTGTATGATGCTTCGAAGCGAACTGAAGTTATCATCAGCGTCCACTATTCTTTAATATTCTTTAATATTCTTTAAGTAAGCTACAACGGAAAGGAAATATTTTATGGCGAGTTACAAGAATCTGGCGTTAAAGGTGAAGAACAATAAATATGGGCCTGGTACTAATTAAGTGTAAAATCAGAGATGCTTTGCATACGAAAAAATGACATTTTACGCAGTATCCACACAGGAAGAAAAACGGAAACATCTGATAACGCAAACACTTTTATGGACAGTTTTGCTCATTTGTAGGTCCTACTCCTCTTCAACAATGAAATAAATCTACGTAATGAAGGTCAGTAGGATGTGCAAGTAAATATAGTTTGCGTAAATGATCAATTTATTTTTCTGACAGCAAATAATTTAACAGTAATTATCTTGCCGAGGTAATTTGCCACTTGTGAAATACGCAGCGAAGGAGCCGTTATCACCCCTTAGTTCTACTCCTGGTTATCTGACTAAATTTTTTAAGGAAGTCGTTTATTTTGGTCATATTTCCAAGTTGCTGGAATTTTTTTTACCATATATTTCAGTCTCAAACATACCCAGAGGAGTATAAATTTTTGCCGATGATGGGCTTCTCCTCACGAAATTATGCAAAAGGATACATGGTAGGGTAACATTGCTCACTTTCTCGAGCTCTAAAACCATTGGTTTTGTGAAAACTCGGAAAATAGGTGCAATTATCCCGAAAACATTTCCAACAGCGTGCCGCGCACTTCCTTTCTCATCAAAACCAAGATGTGGTTCGATCACGAGGCTCGAGGTCGGAATCCCACAGTCCGCGACGGACGATAACAGACCACGATTCTGTGAGCACCCTTGTCAAACCACAGGCCGTGGAAAAAGGATATAACTTCTCATCAAAATGTAGCACAACACTCCGGAGTTCCCAGTTGGTAGGATATTAAAGGTGATTAAGTAAAAACGCTTATTTGAATTCCAGGAAATGCATTGTACACTTTGCTGTCATGTAAAATTTAATTTATTGTGCTACCGGTTTCGGGAGTGTCCCATCTTCCAGGCATATCTATAATAGTACAAAAATTAGTTAAGCTTCAATATGACACAAATATAAAATATAAAGATCTTCATCCATGGTGAAAGTACTTACAAAATTACATGAGCAGTTCAGTTTTATACATTTTCTGAATAAGTTGACAGTGTCATATCTATAAAATCATTTAAAATACAAGTTAAAAGTGATACTGATAACTACAACATCAAGGGGTTCCTGCACTTAACGTAAATAAAAACAGTACTATTTCGTAACACAATAAGTCAAAGATAAAATGTAACAGACTCAGAACAGAGTATGTCAAAGATGTAACAAATTGCCAATGTGCTCGCTTCTTTTATCGTTACCACATGTGTAACGAAATTTACACAGTAACAGTAATAGTTTTTTTTACAATAATATATATATAAACGATTACAACAAATGAAAGCAATCACATTCCAAAAGGTACAGGTAGGTATGTCGTACCTCTGTTACAACACCTATGCTATTATGTGAATTACATAATGGTGAACAGTGTCGTGAATGAATATGTTACAAGTTACCAAAATTCTTTATGTTAACAGGATTCATATGTTGGGAAGTTGCACAAGAGGCATTCGCCGTCTCTGGTCATTACTACTACAGTATAATATAAGCGTCTAGGATACTGTAGTAGTAATGACCAGAGACGGCGAATGCCTCTTGTGCAACTTCCCAACATATGAATCCTGTTAACATATAGAATTTTGGTAACTTTTAACATCTTCATTGACGACACTGTTCATCATGTAATTCACATAATAGCATAGGTATTGTAACAGAGCTACGACATACCTACCTGTACCTTTTGGAATGTGATTGCTTTCATTTGTTGTAATCGTTTATATATGTATTATTGTAGAACATATTAAAATATATAAAAACTATTACTGTTACTGTGTAAATTTCGAGAGACGTGTGTTAACGATACAAGAAGCGAGCACATTGGCAATTTGTTACATCTTTGACATACCCTGTTCTCTGAGTCTGTTACATTTTATCTTTGACTTGTATTACGAAATAGTACTGTTTTTATTTACGTTAAGTGCAGGAACCCCTTGATGTTGTCGTTATCACTATCACTTTTAACTTTTATTTTAAATGATTTTATAGTTATGACTATATTGTCAACTTATTCAGAGAATGTATAAAACTAAACTGCTCATGTAATTTTGTAAGTACTTCTACCATGGATGAATATATTTTATATTTGTGTCATAATGAAGTTTAATTTTTGTTCTATTATAGAAATGCCTGGAAGATGGAACACTCCCGAAACCGGTAGTACAGTAAATTAATTTTTACATGACAGCAAAGTGTACAATGCATTTCCTGAAATATAACACTGTCGACGATCGCCATAAACAAATGTATGACTTATTAGAATTCTCGAGCTACAAGGAAATGTTCACAACCCAGAACAAATTATGTACTTTTCAAAGAGAAATTCGAAAACGAAATAATGAAGGAAAACTGAAGTGTGGAAAAGTACGTGGCACCGACGCGGCAGGAGGCGCCGGCACATATTATTCGCCGAGGACGGGGCGTGCGCTCTAACCTCGCACTTAAATGGTTAATGGAGTCCCTCTTAAGTGCTAGCTCACTCAACCGCATTAAAGTCTTTTGCCGGTGTCTTGAAATTAAGAGGAGTAAACTGGCAGCTACAGCGGCACCCGGCGGAGGCAATACTGCGTTTCATTGAGGTTTCCAGTGAGGCAACATGAGTCTAGCAGGTTTATAAGACCACAGCAAGTCGGCGAGTGCAGCAGTCGGCGTATAGACACGCACCTGCCTGGCGGGCCGGTGCACGCCCGGGTTGACGAAGTGGTCCTTGAAGAGGATGGCGTCGGCGTCGGTGGCCTCTGCCTTGTTGGTGGTGATGGAGCAGCTGCTAACGGGGCAGTGCTGGAAGGCGTCGCGGCCAGCGCGAAGAGGCGCCCACGAGCTCAGCCCGTTGTACACCAGCACCTGACAAGCACAAAAATGTTCATAATTCTATGCGACCAAACTACGTTGGTCATCAGTCGCTAGTCTTACAAACTACTTAACCCATTTCTTTCCAAAAATAGAAATTATGAAAAAGTGTTATATTTAGTCATCAGGTTCTCTTTAAAATAATTGAAATAACATTACAAATATTACAAACTAGCAGTATGCGTTGTAATTTGCACCATCTATAATGTTGCGCTGTTTCCAAGTAAACAAATAGAAAAATTTAGTTTTTGTGATCGCATTCTTCTATTTGTTCAAACTGTGCAATTGTCTATTATATGATAACTCTGACGTACATTGATGGTATCACTCATGAAATATTGAAAAACACTGAAGCTGAACTTGACATTTCTTGTGTATGTAGATCGTCTGACGTTTGTAAATCTTTCATCTCTTTACGAAGGTAATTGTGAAACTTTAACACATGTACAGAGAGCTCGTGAATGCCTTTTAACACGTGTGTGGTGAGTTTTGTATAGTAAGTCCATTTCGACAACATTTTGTATGGCTAAATTTTGTGTTGCGTGTACGCAACACTGG
Source organism: Locusta migratoria (assembly GCA_026315105.1). NCBI lineage: Eukaryota > Metazoa > Arthropoda > Insecta > Orthoptera > Acrididae > Locusta > Locusta migratoria. Next base: position 660,641,210 of record CM048755.1, on the reverse strand, counting down.
GAAGAAATGGGTTAAACGAAGGTAAACTAACCTAAGGACAACACACATCCGTGCCCGAGGGAGGATTCGAACCTCCGACGCGGGAGGCCGCGCGATCCGTAACGTGGCGCTCCAGACCGCTCGACTACTCCCTGGCGGCCCACACAGCACACCCACTGTCACAATACACGCACTTACTATCTACAATAGACCACACAAATTACACGAAGGCCAACCAAGTTGCAAAACCCCTAGCTTAACAAATCGAAAACGTTCATTTTCTCACAAACTATTAGATAAAAATTTGAAATAAAAAATCGAACTGGCATGTTTTACGGCCCACTTATGATTTTCCTGTAGTTTCATGAATTTTTGCAAACATTTCGGACAAAAGTGATAAAAATATAATTGAAACTTCCTGGCAGATTAAAATTTTGTGCCGGAACCGGGATTCGAACCTGGGACCTTTGCCTTCCGCAGCAAGCGTTCTACCGTTTGGCTTTGTTTCCATCCCTTAGTAGGCGGCTAAGCCATGTCTCCATCATATTTTTTCAGGAGTGATGGTCCTGAAAGGTTCGCAGGAGAACTTCTGTGAAGTTTGGAAAGTAGGAGGCGAGGTACTGGCGGAAGTGAAGTTTTGAGACGGCATCGTGAGTCGTGTCGGGATAGCTCGTTCGGTAGAACGCTTTCCCGCGAAAGACAAAAGGTCCCAGGTTCAAGTCCCGGTTCCGGCACACAATTTTAATGTGCCAGGAAGTTTTATATTTTTTTTCGCTATGATCTCAAAGAAAAAAGGTGACTGTCAGAACATCAACAAGAGGCTAAAAACGAAAGATAAAAGACAATTAAAAGGGTTAAATATCCTTGGATACGTTGGCCAAGTTGATAAAACGCAAAACTCGAGCAGCTGCTCGAGTGTCATCAGCTAAATTTCCTCCAGAGTAGACGGCAAGTGAAGGGCTACACGGAGATGATTAAAATTTACACAAGTCAGTAAAACATGTCGCACTGTCAGCAGTTCACCGCAGGAGCACAGCGGTGCAGGGTCGGCAGAGAGCAAGTGACGGTGGCTGAAACGGCAGTGACCGATCCGCAACCGGGCCAGGATGACCACCTCTCGCCGAGAGGGGCGTGAGGAGGTCCTCCAAGCGGTCGGGATCGGTTTGACAGTTCGCAATTTATTGTTGTACATTGAAAACCACGCACTGTGCCATTGCGACACGACACTCCGGCGAAGAGCCCGTTGAACATCGTCCGATGGGACGCAAAAGGTAGCCATGCGAGGCAAAATAGCTGCGGCCTTGGCTGCTATGTCGGCGGTCTCATTCCCGGGCACTCCCACGTGGCCAGGGACCCACAGGAAAGAAACGTGACAGCTGTCATCAGCTAGCAACTGGAGGGAGCGTTGGATCCGATACACGAGAGGATGGTTCGAGAAACGGTCCTTTAGACTCTGCAGGGCACTAAGGGAGTCTGAACATATGGCATAGAAAGGTTGGCGGTGGCGGCAGGTATACAAAACTGTTCGTTGATTCAAACTTCATGTCAGATGAACGGTTCAGCCGTTATTTTCATTTAAATTTCGAGCTGTCAAAAGGCGATCGCAAAGGACCACTTTTTGTGTTACTACCGTAACTTAAAGTGGGCCAAATAGAGATGTATTACAGGCTACTTTTCGTGTTAAGCTTCACAGAAAATTATACTTTTCAGACATTTAATGCATTACATTTCATTTGAAGCTACTAAAGTTACCCTAATTACTTTATAATGATTACATATACTGAAAAAATCCATAACATTACTAACAACTAACCGTATCTTATCAGCCAGAGACGAGTGCTTTCACGACTGAATAGATGTATGTCACTAATGCGCTTCTAGTTTTTTTAGACAGTCCCTCGTAATGCAACTGTTGAATGTGGCTGTTTGATTCAGTATTTCGTCTTTCCCATGTAAAAGTAGTTAAACACACAATTTGGCAGCAACTACACTGTCGAACCGCCAATGATACTCGCTAAAACACACTACTACTATATACAGCACTATTACGAGGGGTGTTCAAAAGAAAAGGTACGAAAAGATACTGTCGGTATAATTGAAGTCTATTAAGAGGTAATCACCAAAGGTCTGAGCACAACTATCCCATTGCTTAACGACCCGAAAGATTCTCTATTCTCAGAACTGTGGCTGTGCCGAGAGCCAGTCCTTCATTGTGTCCAATTCGTCGTCCGAGTTGAAGCGCTTCCCTTTGAGATGTTTCTTTAGCGGACCAAACAGATGGAAGTCACAGGGCGACATATCCGGGCTGTAGGGCAGATTCTCAAGCTGCTTCCACTTTAACTTGGCCAGTAACTCTGCGTGACCCTGGAGACGCGTGGACGCGCGTCATCATGGAGCAGAATCACTCCAGCTGTGAGCAGCCCAGGCTGATTGCTCTTGATGGCCTTGCGTAGGCTACGGAGTGTCTCAGTACACGCCACTGTTAATGGCTTTTCGGTGCTCCAGAAATTCGATAAGTATCGGACTTCGGACGTCGAAACAGACAGTGAGCATCACGTTGCCTGCTGATGGCACAGCTTTGAATTTTTTAGGAGAAGGTGACACTACATTCGCGTCTCTAGATGTCGCACTACGTCATACCAAAGCTGCAAATTAAAATTTCAAACGGTTTCTTCGTTAAGACGTTTCGTACCTTTTCATTTGAACAACCCTTTCATACAAGTTACTATACCGAATTTATGGTAAAATGTTGATCAGTTTCATAGCTATCGAAAAAATAAGTACGTTGCTCATCAGCTGCACAATTCATCAAATGCTTAAAGAGCAGAATACGACATCATGACAATTTTTAAAATTGGTCGACAATTACGAGAATTTTTGAAAATGAGTATCTTCGTCCTGGAAGCCGTTTGTTGGTGGCGTGTACAATGTGGCTACCGTGTCCCGGGATAACGCTTCAGTAATATACCGGCCGATCAAAAGGTCAGTATAAATTTGAAAACTTAATAAATCACGGAATAATGTAGATAGAGAGGTAAAAATTGACACACATGCTTAGAATGACATGGGGTTTTGTTAGAACAAAGGAAAAAAGTTTAAAAAATGACGGAGTAAAAACAATGAGAGTCGTAGCAGATGACAAGCTCTCACTACCAAAGTCCTTCTAGGTCATAGGTTTTACCCTCGATTAATCTGGTTTCGGTAACAGTGTATGAAATGGTACTGTATTACAGTTGTTTAAACAAGACTGGCATTCAAGTGAATCTTCCGATCAGAACTGATAACCATAACTCCGGACATGCTTTACAGTGTTGTTCACAACATTATTACTTGACTACAGCTATTGTTGAATGATGCTGAACATATTGAGCATTTTATGTGAAAAACATCTTTGCTTTGTCTTAATTTGCTATGCTAATTATTGCTTTTCTAATCAGATGAAGTGTCATCTGTCGGACATTTTTGGAACTTTTGTTTTATTTTGTTCTAATAAAACGTATCATTCCAAACATGTGAGCCGGCCTCGGTGGCCGAGCGTTCTGCGGCGCGCCAGACAGTCTGCACGGCCACTACGGTCGTGGGTTCGAATCCCCCTCGGGCATGGATATTTGTGCCGTCCTTAGTATTAGGTAGTTCATAAGTAGTTTGCAAGTTTGGGGACTGATGACCCGGTAGTTAAGTCCCATAAGCTATACAAACATTGGAACATTTGCAAGCATGTATGTCAGTTTTACCTCTCTATCTACATTATTCCGTTATTTATTAAGTTTTCAAGTTGTATTGACTTTTTAATCACCCGGTAGATTGCAGTGCTGTAACTGTGGGTTGCAGTGATATCAAATTGTCAGGTAGACTGATTTATACGAGAAAGAGGAAGATAAATTTATTGACATCCACTGTTAATTTAAATGTTATGAAGTCCTTTCTGAAAGCATTTGTGTGGAGTGAAGCATTGTATGGGAGTGAAACGTGGTCGAGAAAGTTCAGATAAAAAGATGATAGAAGCTTTTGAAATGCGGTGTTACAGATGAACGATGAAGATTATATGGGTATATCACGTAACTAATGAGGTGCTTATCAGGATTGGGAAAAAAAGAATTTCTGATATATCTTGAGTAAGAGAAGGGACAGGTTGGTGGGTTACATTCTGAGATATCAAGGAATCGTCAATTTAGCATAGAAGGAAGTGCGTGGGGTAAACATCATAGAGGCAGACCAAGAGACGAATACAGTAAGCAGTTTCAAAAGGATGTAGGTTACCATTCTTATTCGGAGATACAGAAGTTTGCACAGGACAGGGCAGCGTGAGAAGCTGCATCAAACCGGTCTGAGGACTGAAGACTACACATTTGTAACCCTTAAAAACAGGGCTATCTAAAACTATTGACTAGTTTTAACATAATGTTTATTTTTCTTTTTCAAAAAATGGACACAAAAAATAAAATTAATAAAAACTATTTTTCTATGTTAGTATGATTACAGCTCCTACATAATTATATTAAGTGTATGTTATTTCCTGGTATGAAAATGAGATTTAAAAGTGTGCTTGTGCTGCATAGCGGTGTTTCGGACAGCAGAATCCTTACAATTATGTTTCAATAACAGTGAAAAATGATCGCGACCTCATTGCATATATTGTCCTGTAATTACAACCAGTTATGCCTAAGGCCGGTATTACACTATCAAATTTTCTTTGACAAAGATTTTTTGTCAAAGAAAATTTGACAGTGTAATGCGGAACTTTGGTCAAAGTTGCCTTTCGTCAAAAATTCTTTGATCAAATCTACCAGCTCACCGTAGATTTGATCAAAGAAAGCGTTCGTCTTATGTTAACAGCGGTGAGAAATATGACCGCTTTAAGCGCTAGCCTCGCTGTAGCAGTTTTTGACGTACTGTTTGAAAACATGACCGCGTAATTCGTATTGCGAGTCGTCGCAACAACTCAATTTATGCAGTTGTATAAGTTTGATTATAAAAATCGGATGCATCGAGCCGAAAGCTAGATAATTGCGGAATTCATTAGCGATCAAGTGAGTACTGTTTGCACGGCAGACGACGTAAAAATGAAAATTAATTGTCTCTGCACCAGTTTTGCAGCGAAGAAAGCAAAAGTACATAATGACACTGTTTAATACCCTACATATATTTAGTCAGACAAATGCTATTTACACGATATATAGTACGCAAAATATAGATGTTTCAAAAGTTTTTGTTTACTGTAAGCGCGACCGAGTACTAGCAAAACCGGAAACAGGGCACAGGCTTCTTTCAGCGACAAATGTACTGCAATATTTAGAGCAGAACACCACTGCAGACGCAAGCGTCACCATTGTCAGTCTTCCAAACGACGAGAAGAACCGTTTTCGAGTGGCACAGCGGCTCTCGCCTCAGGTGTATCGTGTAATGCAGCCTAATATTACACATTTGTAGCAAACGACGAAGTACTTTGATAAGCTACACTGTAGATGTCTATTATGATTAACAAAAGAAATTCACATTTTTTTAATTTTCTTTTTTCGAATATGTTTTAAGAGTACAGCTTAAATTGTTGTGAGTGAACAAGGAGCGGTGACATCTACAGTCTAGCTAGTCAAAAGTGCTTCGCCCTTTTTTACAAATATCTGTTAGGCCTTATTATACGATACATCTGAGGCGAGGGCCGCGGTACAAGTAGAAAAGGGTTCTGTAAATAAAGGCACGCTTCCAGATGCCAATTGTTGCAATTGTTGTAGGCGTACATGCAGTCTAAGTGTATAAATAGATATTTGTAATCTATGTAATCATCAACTAAGGTTAATAACAAATATTCATCCGCCATTTTCGACGCACTGTGACAGATTCTTTGTCAAAGAAAATATGATAGTGTAATGTCACCATTTCACAACGTCAAAGATTCTTTGTCAAAGAATATTGGACAAAGATTCTTTGTCAAAGAAAATTTGATAGTGTAATACCGGCCTAAGAGTTGAACGTATCTGTTATTGTATAGATTTTGTCATTCGGAGCACAGACACACGGGAACTGCTTGTGAGGTACCCAGAAGAAAAAATCGCCACAATCAAGGCATGACAGCAAAGAAATGCTTGTGAACTTTGATATTGGTAACTTTTCAAATAATTTTTACATTAAGCTATGACATTAAAAATATGAACAGGTTTTTACTTGTAATTTACGAGTCTTGCGACAACGAGTCAATATTTCGGCGATATTTTTAAGTAATTCGCAAGGTTTACTTAAGGCATAGTCGAATAGACTCTAGCTGGGGCATTAGATCGGCGACAATAGTTACTGGAAACGGACTATTGTCAATTTGGCCACAGCATCTACATCTATACTTGTGTGTCTAGTTTCCGCCGGTAGTCCTGGTGTCGGTGGCCGAGTAGAAAGAGACCGACACAGGAATAAAGGATGCACGCTTGTGCAGGTACAAAGGTGAGCAGCCAGTGGGACAGCAGAAACTAGAAACACCTGAGTAAATTAGAACGAGATATATATTTCATAGATACTTTGTAATACTTAACTTTTACATAGTTCTTGACTGAAGAATGCTGATACATAGATTAGATAGAGGCCTGCCTACTGATGATTCCTAGTGCCTATCCGATAGCCAAGTCTTAACTGGTTCCTATCTCAGTCCCACGTGGCCGATGCTGCAGTCGTGGCCACGAGCGGACTTGCAGCAGAGGGCGCTCGTGGCTGAGGTCGTAAGAACGCCGCGCCGTGCATGCATGACGGCGGGCGGCGAAAGTAGGTGGCGCGCACTTTAGACTTGTGCGACACCACATATACTCAGGGTTCGTTCAAAGAGCTGCAGGACTGCAGCTTCCTGCAGCCGCAAAGCGGGCACTACCGCGCATGCGCGGTACCGGTGACGTCAGTCAGGCTGCAGGAGGAAATTTTCCCTGCAGCTCATGCAGCCAGCAAGCTACAGGATGCTGCAGCCGGGAGCTTCCTTGAACAGCCGGTAGGCTGCAGCAAGCTGCAGGATTGCTCTTTGAACACGAATCTCCGTACTGCGCATGCGCGGTTGCAGCCCTGCAGCTCTTTGAACGAACCCTCAGTAAGCCAAATTACGGTGTGTGGCGAAAGGCACTGTCTGTACCACTGTCACTTGCTCTTTTCCTGTTAGTCGTGTATGGGAGATCGATTTCTGCTAAGAATCCGCGTGGGCTCGAATTACTCTACTTTTATCTTCGTGATGGTTTTGCGAGATACACATACGTGGAAACAATATACTCACTGGATGTTCTAGAAACGTACGCTCTCGTAACTTCGACAGTAGAGTAGCTCATTCCGTGACTCAGAATCTCTCTCTTGCAGCGACTGACACTGGAATTCGATAATCATCTCCGCTCCATGATACTTTTGCGCTTACTAGTTGAAACTGTAACGATACATGCAGCTCGTTTCTTGATCGTATTTCCTCTAGCAATCCTATCTGGCACAGATACCTCATTGACGAGAAATATTGACGTAATTTTCTAACACTCCGACAGTATACTTTCAGGGTTTTAGTGGTTTGGCTCGTATGCCGGAGGTTTTCCTGTTACACCATGAAATTTTTCTAACCGTCATAGTGGTGGCAGATCTTGCCAGGGACCAGCATCCTACAGAGGGTTGCAATTAGTGGAAGAGGGAATACACGAATGGGTATACTTGTAGCAGAGCAAACTGTCAATAAAGCGCTGATTGGCTGAAAGATCGGAAGTTTAAACATTTTCTAGGAATCTTTCTGGACTGAAATATGTGAAATATGAGAGGAACGTCCTGCGTGTTTCCAGAACGTGAAGATGAAAATTGATCTACTGTCTTCTTGGGGGAGGAACTAGACTGAATATGTCTGGACGTTTTTTACATTAATCAAGGGGCTAGTGACTTCATGCTCTAATTTAAGGAGGTTTGGAGTCGAAGGTACGGTTTAGTGAGTTAAAGGGAAACAGTTCACTCACTTGGAGACACTGTAATGTGTACTGCTAGTTATTAAAGTCGGAACACCTATTTTGCTTATCAGAACAGTAGGAACAATACATGACAATGCGCAACCAACGATCTTTAAACGTCACAACTGTAACCGTTGCTGTCCTAATAACCAGTTATACGAAAAAGAGGAGATCATGTCTTGTTGGTTGGTTGGGTTGGGGTTTGAAAGGGACCAAGCTACTATGGTCATCAGTCCCTTTTTCCAATAACAGATCATGTCTGTATTGTATGGCACCCCACACCTTTATGCCATATGATGGACCCTTCCGACATGACGAACGCCTTCTGACAACGTTAATTCTCAAAATGTTCAAATGTTTGTTAAGCTTATGGGACTTAACTACGGGATCATCAGTCCCTAAACTTACAAACTACTTATGAACTACTTACGAACTACTTACGAACTAGGACGGCACAAATATCCATGCCCGAGGGGGGATTCGAACCCCCGACCGTAGTGACCGTGCTGACCGTGACTGGTGCGCCTCAGTCACCTCGGCCACCGCGGCCGGCAACGTTAATTCTCTTCGAAGCAATCACATATGGCTACATCCTTCATGAGGTTACACACAGTACCAATGCCACCTAGAGTAACAAGGCCCGTGCGCTGCCTGCCAACAGTAGTGAAAACATCAGCAAACAAGTACTGTGCAGGGCTTGTGAATACGTGAATTTGCACCGTGGGTTTTAGAACGTTTGCAATACTATTTACGATATTCACAGTTAATGTCACTTTCGGTTGCAATACACAGGGTGTATCAAAAAGGACAGCACAAACTTACACGTTTGAAAGTACGCGATAAAAGAAGCAAAAATGTCCCAGTAAACATCTATTAAGATTTACATCGCATTTAGTGCACATTTCACGCATAGGTTACCTGTTAAAGAAGATTTTCGAAGTGTCTTGCCTGCACCTGGATGCAATGCTGTGCTCGTCTCTGCAACGGTCCTTGTCTTTACGGAAACAAACCTATTCCGCGATTTAAGGTACGCGACGTCGCTGTAAGATCCTGCACGTTCGAACCAACGAAATGCCAGTTCTCTCGAGCACGTGTCGAATGGGATCACTGAGATCCTTCACGACGTCGACTACTGTTCTCTTCAACTTATGAATTAAATATCTGCGCAATAGTCTCGGTGTACATACCAACGCGATTAGGAATGTCCGGGACTGATGCAGTGCATAGCGCAGAATCCTGCTGATTCCGTATTCCGACGTGTGTTGGTAGATATTTTTCCTTCTTTCACGATCTTCTCACAAACAACCAAATTTAAAGTATGATAAACATACTGCGTAGTTCTTATATTCCGAATGTAGATGGCCTTACTCCTATCTGTTTTATGCAGCTGTGCTGAATTGCTTATCATTTACGTAATCGAACATATATTACAACTCAGGCCAAACTGGCAAGTGGTGTGATTTCAAGAAACAGTTTTTAAGTATGCCAAAGAGAACTAACTTTTTCAAGAAGATACTTCCCATGATTAGCCATAGAAGACGACGATCAAAACGAAGAGCTACGATTGTTGAGTAAATCAACTGGGGCCTACATTCTCTAGATGCATTACCGAGAGAATCCATTTTCTCTTTATTGTTAGGTCGACATACCCAGTGTGAGTGGTATATTTTTTTCACATATCGTCGTTTTCATCTTTATTTCTTTTTGGGGAGAAGTAATGCTTCCGATATTTTTGTTCCATCATGGTATACGTCATTCATTCTTCTAAAGATTGAAATTGGAGCCACGTTTTCTGCAGCTAGATATTCCATTACAGCATCTGTTTCTTATTAAATCTGAATCAGTCAATGACCGCGTCATTTCTCATAAACTGAAGAGCCAAATAAAATTGGTGCACCAACCAAATATCGATAAGGGCCCCCGCGAGCACGCCAAAGTGCCATAACACGACTTGGCATGGACTCCACTAACGTCTGACGCAGTGCTGGAGGGAACTGACAACATGCATCCTGCAGGGCTGTTCATAAATCAGTAAGATTACGAGGAGGTTGGGATGTCTTCTGAACAGCACGTTGCAAGGCATCCCAGATAAGCTCAATAATAATCGTGTCTGGGGCTTCGGTGGCCAGCGGAGGTGTTCAAACTCACAAGAGTATTGCTGAAGCCACTATGTAGCAATAACGGATGTGTGGGGTGTCGAATTGTCTTGCTGTAATTGCCCACGTCTGTCGTATTGCACAATGGACATGAATGGATGCAGGTGACCAGCCAGGATGCGTACGTACGTGTCACCTGTCATAGTCATATGTAGACGTATCAGGAGTTCCATATCCCTCCAACTGCACACATACCACACCATTATAGAGATTCTACCAGACTGAACAGTCCTCTGCTGCAATTGAGGGTCCATGGATTCATGAGGTTGTCTCCGTACTAGTACACGACCATCTGGTTAATAAAATTAAAAACGAGACTCGTCAGATTAGTTATCAGCAGTCCAATGTCGGTGTTGACGAGCCCAGGGGAAGTGTAAAGCTTTGTGTCGTGCAGTCAGCAAAGGTACACGAGGGGGCCTACTACTCCGAAAGCCAATGTCGATGATGTTTCGTTGAATGGTTCGCACGCTCACGCTTGTTGATGGCCCAGCACTGAAATCCGCAGCTATTTAAGGAAGAGTTGCACTTATGTCACGTCGTACGATTCTCTTCAGTCGCCTTTGATGCCGTTCTTGATGGATCTTTTATCGGCAACAACGATGTCAGAGATTGGTTGTTTTACCGCATACCCGAAGTTCACGGAGCACTCTTGTAATGGTCGTACGGAAAAATACCCACTTCATCGCTGCCTCGGAGATGCTGTGTCGCATCTCGTGCTCCGAGTATAATACCGCGTTCCAACTCAAATCATGATAAGCTGTCACTGTAGCAGGAGTAACGCCTGCGCCACACACCTGTTGTCTCATATAGGCCCCGTCCTTTAAGTGGTTACATCTCTCTTTGCATACGCACGTCTATACAAGCTTCTCTAGCTCTTCAGTGCATTTCTGAATCAAATGTGTTAAATATAAGAAGCATTGAATTAAAATCTGTGCTGTGGCCAAGATTCGAACTTGAGACTTTCTGCTCACTAAGCAGGCGCTGATAGACCGATCAGCTAACATAGCGTTACAGAGAAAGCGACTACACGGACTGTTTTCAATCTCGTCTCCCTCCACAGCACGTACTTCAATTCTACATCTACATCTACATACATACTCCGCAATTCACCGTAAGGTGCGTGGCGGAGGGTACATTGTACCACTACTAGGCATTTCCTTTCCTATTCCACTCCCAAATTGAACGAGGAAAAAAAGAATGCCTATATGCTTCCGTACGAGCCCTAATTTCTCTTATCTTGTCTTTGTGATCTTTACGCGAAATGTAAGTAGGCGGCAGCAAGATCGTACTACACTCAGCTTCAAATTCCGGCCCTCTAAATTTACTTAACAGAAATTCACGAAAAGAACGTCGTCTTTCTTCCAGCGATCCCCAATTGAGCTGCCGGAGCATTTCCGTGACACTCGCGCATTGGTCGAACCTACCGGTAACAAATCTAGCTGCTCGCCTCTGAACCGCCTCTATGTCTTCCTTCAAACCGATCTGCTGCGGGTCCCAAATACTTGAGCAATACTCAAGACGTGGTAGTACAAGCGTTTTATACGCGGTCTCCTTTACAGGTGAAGTACATCTTCCCAAAATTCTCCCAATAAACCGAAGTCGGCTGTCTGCCTTACTCACAACTGTCCTCACATGCTCGTTCCATTTCATATCGCTCTGCAATGTTACGCCTAGATATTTGAACGACGCTCACTACTGATGCTGTATTCGAACATTATAGGATTGTTTTTTCTACTCATGCGCATCACCTTACATTTTTCTACATTGAGAGCTAGCTGCCATTATTCGCACCAACTAGAAATTTTGTCTAAGTCATCCTGTATGCTATTACAGTCACTTACAGACGACACCCTCCCATACACCACAGCATCATCAGCAAACAGCCGCAAATTACAACTTACTCTGTCCATCAGATCATTTATATAGATAGAAAATAATAGCGGTCCTATCACACTCCCCTGGGGCACGCCTGACGATACACTCGTCTCTGATGAACACTCGCCGTCGAGAACAACGTACTGCGTTCTATTACTTAGGAAGTCTTCCAGCCAGTCACAAATCTGTGAACCTATTCCATAATCTCGTATCTTCGTTAGCAGTCTGCAGTGTGGCACCGTGTCGAACGCCTTTTTGAAGTCGAGAAAAACACAATCCGCCTGTTGCCCTTCGTCCATGGCTCGCAAGATGTCATGTGAGAAAAGGGCAAGCTGAGTTTCACATGAACGATGTTTCCTAAACCCGTGCTGATTCATGGAAAGAAGCTTTTCCGTTTCAAGGAAATTTACTATATTCGAACTGAGAATATACTCCAAAATTCTACATGAAACCGATGTCAACGATATTGGCCTGTAATTGTATGGGTCAGTTCTCTTTCCTTTCTTATAAACGGGAGTCACCTGCGCTTTTTTCCAATCACAAGGAACTTTGCGCTGAATTAAAGATTCGCGATAAATGCAAGCTAAGTAGGGGGCCAACGCCACAGAATAGTCTTTGTAAAACCGAACTGGTATTCCATCCGGACCAGCAGATTTTTTCGTATTTAGCTCTCTCAGTTGCTTCTCTGCACCGGAAATACCTATTGCTATGTCCCCCATTTCGGAATTAGTACGTTGATCAAATGATGGTATATGTGTGCGGTCCTCCTGCGTGAAAGATTTCTTAAAGGTTAAATTTAGAACTTCAGCTTTCCGTTTGCTTTCTTCTATTACTGCCCCGGAATGATCAACTAGTGACTGGACAGTGGGCTTTGACCCGCTTATCGATTTTACATAGGACCAGAATTTTTTCGGGTTCTCGGAAAGATCTTTTGCTAAGGTATGGCTGTGATAATTATTGTATGCTTCACGCATCGATCTTTTTATAGACGCACGAATCTCTACTAACTTTTGCCTGTCATCATTTGCGTGTTCTTTTTTGAATCGAGAGTGCAACAGCCTTTGCTTTCTCAGCAGCTTTCTAACATTATTATTATACCACGGTGGATCTTTTCCATCCTTAATCGTCTTTACTGGCACATATTTCTCTAACCCTTTATTAACAATGCACTTAAATTTAGTCCACAATTCCTCTACATCCATAGTCCCAGAATTAAACGATGCCCATTCATTTTCTAAGTGCGATCGTAACATTTGCTTGTCGGCTTTTCCCAACAAAAACACGCTCCTAGCCTTCTTGACTGGTTTATGAACTTTGGTCACCATCGACGCTATGACGATATCATGATCACTAATTCCTGTCTCTACACAGACATCGTTAATAAGGTCAGGCCTGTTTGTGGCTATAAGGTCTAAAATATTTCCATTGCGCGTGGGTTGCCGGTTTAACTGCTCAAGACAGTTTTCGGAGAATGTGTCCAAAAGTAGCTCGCAAGACTGCTTGTCTGTACCGCCTGAAATGTAACTAGCGAGGTCCCAATTTATACTCTTAAGGTTGAAGTCACCTCCGACTAATAGTACATGGCCCGGATACCTATGCACTACCTGGTGTAGACTTTCCTTGAATGATTCTAAATCTGCTACAGCAGCACTGGGGGGCCGGTAAAAACACCCAACTATTAACTTTACTTCTTCTAGACCTGTTATGCGTGCCCAGATAACTTCACAGTTACTTTCAATCTCGATCTCAGTAGAAACAATATCTTTGTCCACAGCGATGAACACTCCTCCTCCAGCCAGCCGCTCGTAGGACCTGAGGATGTCCTCAGAACCCAAGCGACAAGCGTCATTGGTGCCGACGTGAGCCACGACTTGCAGTCGACTGCACCCCGCACCGTCGATAGCCGCCGGCAAGGCCGCCTCCACATCTCGGATGAGGCTCCCCGGCAAACACACCGAGTGCACGTTGGAATTCCTTCCAGATCTGGACGCTATCTGCCTAAGGTGCTCCATCACGCGCCTGACATTGGAGCTCCCAATAACTAATAATCCCCTCCCCCCGTGCACCTGCTACCTCGGTGTTCCCTGTGAAATACGTATCAAAGCGACGAAACTGACTTCTTCAAGCACGTCTCCCTCCACACCATAGACTCTAATTCTGCCTCAAGGTTCCCAGTGAAAAACATATGAAATTGCCAAGGCTATTGGAATAGCACCCCAGGAAATAACATGAATGGGAAGGAAGGAAACTTAGGGTTTAACGTCCGGTCGACAGCTTGCTCATTAGAGACGGAACTAACGCTCGGAGTTTTGGATAAGGATGGGGAAGGAAATCGGCCGTGCCCTTTGAAAGGAACCATACAGACATTTGCCTGGAGTGATTTAGGATGATCACGGAAAACATAAATCTGGATGGCCAGAGGTGGATTTGAACCACCATCCTCCCGAATGCAAGTCCAGTGAATGGGAACAATCCCACCTTGTTCCTCAGGCAGAGGTGAAGTATATATCAACAACAGTAATTCAGTTCCTTGAGAGAAACATTGTCTCTTTTTACCAAAGTTATTAAATATAAGAAGAAGCACTGAATTAAAATATGTGCTTGTTTCTGAGGAACGAGGCGGGAGTGTCCCCATCCACGTTCTTTGCTGGGGTGCTATTCCAATACCCTTGGCAATTTCATATGTCTTTCACTGGGAACCTTGAGGCAGAATTAAAGTATGTGGTGTGGAGGGAGACGTGCTTGAAGACGTCCGATTCGTCGCTTTGTTGTAACGCTGTGTTACCTAAGCAGTCTAAAGTGCTGGCCTAGTAATCACGAGGTCCCCGGTTCGAATCCCGGCTACCGCACAAATTTTAATTAAATGCCTCTATTTATATTTAATACCTATGGTATACGAGATAATGTTTGTCTCAAGGAACTTAATTATTACTGAAATATTCAAACGTTTGTTAACCCTCGCACTAAAGTTTCCGCTCCAGTTGTCATAATGCAAAAATGTCAGAACGACATGTTTCGGGCCTACATTAGCCCATTCTCAAGTTCTAAAAGGAGGAAGCCAATGAAAACGTAAATTAAAACGAAAGCACTAAAAAATTAAATACGTTCCATATCAATATGACCAAGTGTGTTCATCAAAGACAGGCTTACCTTAAATTCTAAAACATATCTGCCCTAAGGCAACGTCAATCGTAAAATGTTTGTGGCATATGCGCAATGTCAACACATAAACATTCCTCACCGTAAAACATGTTTCTAGTTGGAGGCACAGTTGTGGACTGCTAACTATCTGCTCTGCTATGTCAGAGATAGTCCAATAAACCTACCGTATTGCTACTATCGAAAATAAACCCGTCTAGTGGGTAGTGGGTAGCGTTTGGACTATCTCTGACATAGCAGAGCAGACGGCACAAATATCCATGCCCGAGGAGGTATTCGAACCCCCGACCGAAGTGGCCGTGCAGACCGTGACTGGAGCGCCGCAGTCCCCTCGGCCACCGCGGCCGGCAGTGCATTTCTGAACCGGTTTTCTGCGTATTAGTGGGCTATCTTCAACCGCAATGTGGCTTCGGCTTGAACCCCACGCAACAGTCGGATAGGTCTACATCTACACGGGATACTGTGCAAATCACATTGAAGTGCCTGGCAGAGGGTACATCGAGCCACCATTATACTATTTATCTGCCACTCCATTCTCGAATAGCGCCCGGGAAGAAAGAACACCTGAATCTCTCAATTTGAGCTCTGATTTCTCGTATTTTATTCTGGTGATCATATCTACCTATGTAAGTGGGAGTCGACAATATATTTTCGCATTTGGAGGAGAATGTTGGCGATTGGGATTTCGCAAGTAGCCCACGCCGCAGCGATAAGCGCCGTTGTTGTAATGATTCCCATCCCAGATCCTGTATCATTTCCGCAACGCTGTTTCCCCTGAATCGTGATAATACGAAACGAGCTGCCCTTCTTTGGACTCTTTCTTTTGTGTCCCAGCCTCGTCGCCGCTTTTGTGTCTCGTTTCCGTCGTAGGTGTCGGTGGCCGAGTAGGAAGACCGACACAGGAATAAAGGTAGCACGCTTGTGCAGGTACGAAGATGAGCAGCCAATGGGACAGCAGAAACTAGAAACACTAGAGTAAATTAGAACGAGATATATATTGCACAGAATTTATACAATACTTAACTTTTACATAGTTCAGTACGGCAGAATGCTGATACATAGTTGCGGTCTGCCTAGTGCCTGTCCGATAGCCAAGTATTCACTGGTGCCTATCTGATTCCGAAGTGTTAACTGGTTCCTATCTCAGTCCCAAGTGAACGATGTCGTTCAGTGGTGGCCACGAGCGGAGTTCTAGCAGAGGGCGCTCGTGGCTGACGTCGTAAGAACGCCGCGCCGTGCGTGCATGGCGGCGCGCGGCGAAAGTAGGTGACGCGCACTTTGGACTTGTGCGACACCACACTTTCGATGACCTCCGTCAAAGCCACCTGATAAGGATCCCACAATGGGCAACAATACTCCAAAAATGGACGGACAAGCGTAGTGTATGCAGTTTCTTTTCTAGTTCTGTTGCATCTTTTAAGGGTCCTGCCAATAAAAGGCAGTCTCTGTTTCGCCTTTCCCACGACATTATCTACGTGTTCTTTCCAGTTTAAGTCTGAAGTAATAGTAATTCCTAGGTGTTTGGAGAGGTTACGGCCTTCACTTTTGATTGATGTATCTTGTAAACAAAGTTTAACGGATTTCTTTTCGTACTCATGTGGATGACATCACACTTCTCATTATTTAGAGTCAATTGCCAATTTTTACACCGTACTGATATCTTATTCAGATGGTTGTGCAGTTGGTTTTGATCTCGAGATGATGTTACTAGACGGTAAATGACGGCGTCGTGTTTGGTAGGTGGTATCTTTGCAGCGGCGCGTTACCTTGCGTATCCTGGGCGGCTGGTCGGCGGGCGCGGGCGCGGGCACGAACATGAGCTGGTCGGTGATGCGGTCGGAGGCGGGCGCCTGGTGCGGCCAGAGGCGCAGCCCGGCGTTGGGGTCGAAGACGGGCCAGCGCGTGCCGCCCGCCATGAACCAGGGCCGCGCCCACGGCTGCTCGCCCAGCGCCGCCACCGCCGCCGCCTCCTCCGACCACGGCGTGCCGGCCCCCGCCGTCACCTCGTCCGCCACCTGCGCACACTTCTGCGTCAGTCAACGGCCATCCAGCGTAGTAATAATCACAATTTATGCTTCTGCTGAGTTAAGGTAAAGCAGTTTGAACACCACAGTGCTTTACTAGGCATGGTCCTGTTTGGAGGTGGTATGCCGTTGCCTTCCTCCGACCTTCGAACTGACTTACCCAGCCACTTATAGGGGTACCTACAGTTTAACGTGGGTTCCGAACCACGGTGCTACTCGGTATTTTTCACATGAGCGATACTGCCAGAGGTGAAAGAAGTGGAAAGTGACAGATAAAAATCCTAGGACCTAGCGGGGATTGAACCCGCGACCTTTGGACTTGCAGTCTGGCACTCTACCACTGTGCAAACGAGGCGCACTCTGCTGAGTTAAAGCTGATAATAAAAACTATACAGGATGGTAATAATCGTACTTGTATTGCATTTGCTAAGTGAGAGGCGCCAGTTAAAAAATCTTAAAAGCTTGGTAAATAATAATGAAAATTATTTACAAAATCAATTAGTAAATAACTGTATTTACAGAATGTTCCGTCGGTCCTTGGCAGAATATTTGATTCATTTTGAGTGAAACACACGAGATAATTGTGTAATATTCTGCAAATTTTATTTGTTAAACGTTCAAACGTTTGTTAAGCTTAAGGGACTTAACTACGGTGTCATCAGTCCCTAAACTTACAAACTACTTATGAACTAGCTACAACTAAGGACGGCACAAATATCCATGCCCGAGGGGGGCTTCGAACCCCCGACCGTAGTGGCCGTGCAGACCGTGACTGAAGCGCCTCAGTCCCTTCGGCCACCGCGGCCGGCTTTTATTTGTTACTAACCGGTTTTCTACGCCATCGTCAGGCAAACACTACAGAGATATAGTTATGCAGCTTAGAAGTTCACAGGTCAAAGATCTTAAGTTGTTGTACAGATAGTATTTATACAGAAAATTCTTAAAGAAGACTAGTGTAATAGGTATAATTACATCATTGAACTTGCAGAACTTTGATAAAATATGGCCGGCCGCGGTGGCCGAGGGGACTGAGGCGCTTCAGTCACGGTCTGCACGGCCACTACGGTCGGGGGTTCGAATCCCCCCTCGGGCATGGATATTTGTGCCGTCTGTAGTCTTAGCTAGTTCATAAGTAGTTTGTAAGTTTAGGGACTGATGACCCCGTAGTTAAGTCCCATAACTTCTACAAACATTTGAACTTTTTTTTTTTTTTTTTTTTTTTTTTTTTTTTTTTTTTTTTTTTTTTTTTTTTTTTTTTTTTGATAATATATGTGACACAAAATGTAACTTGCAACACAAAGAAATAATTACTAACATTTAAAATTGAACAAAATGGTTTATTGATTAACTGCACAAATATTCAGAATATAAGAACGGTAAGAATGAGATGAATGAAACATCTGTGAATATATAGATTCCATTTTATGAGCTATTACTGGCATAAATGTCCATTAATAACAGAACTAATTTATATCAGGCAAGTAGGCTATGGACCTGTGGTAAGGATGAGAGGCAAGTGAATAGGAGTCAGTGGTTTATGTGGGTCCATTAGATTCCGCAGACAGAAGTGGTGAGTAGGGAAACTGAGTTCGATCATTCAGCACAAGGTGTGGAGAAGTTAACATATGTTTATTAATTACCAGTATTTCTAAAAGGTTCATTTTCTTTCCTTTTTGGATATGATGTAGGGCATCATGTTTAACACGATAGCTATGGTTTTCATTTAGTAGATGATCTGCAAATGTTGAATTCCCTTTCCTGAGTTTTCAACTTCTGTGATGTTCTTTCAGTCTAGTGCTTATTGCTCTGCCTGACTGTCCAATGTAGAATTTGCCACAGTTGCAAGTGATCTTGTATATCCCACTCTCTTCCAAAGCTGGAATTTTGTCTTTGCCATTGGGTAGAAAGTGACCAATGGTATTGTGCACATAAAAGGAAGTTTTGAAATAATTAGTGCTACAATTGCGGATTGTTAATAATATGTTGTCTGTCTCGGCTCTGGTAACTTCACAAACAAGTTTTGACATGCGTTGTGGAATGTGATTGATTGATTGATTGTGTGTGTGTGTGTGTGTGTGTGTGTGTGTGTGTGTGTGTGTATACTAGACTTGCGCATAATAGTTCGCGATCGGGAGCGCTCACTTTAATCCTCGGCTCTGCCGCAAACTAGTTCGCTCTTTTAGTTCGTCCGCTCCCAGTGACGGCTGAGCGGCGTGGTCTGCGCGTGCAGGTGGAGGGGGAAGTTCCCCCACCAAGCTGCTTCATGCGCTTGCTGCTTGAGCCGCTAACGATATCACGCAAACCAAAAGAAACAGTTTGTGGATAATTTCTCGCGTTTAAGTCTAGAGTTATCTCTATATCTTGGCTTAATGGAATTTATTAGTCAGATATTGCAGAGTGCAGAACACTTCAAAACAAATTTTGTAGCACTGAAGTATGTAATCTAGCAGGCAGACGCTAACCTCGAAATGACTTATCAGCAGAAGGCAAACACGTGATTTTTAATTCTGCTACGCGCCCTATCGCTATTGCCCGTCGGTCTTCGGAAAAGAATCCAACGAACTATGAAGCGACATTGGCATAATCGCCCGCTCCTTCTAGTTCGCCCGCTGCTCCTAGATCGCTCGCTCCTTCTAGTTCGCCCGCTCCTTCTAGTTCGTCCGCTCTTTCTAGTTCGTCCGCTCTTTCTAGTTCGTCCGCTCTTTTTGGCTTTTGCTACCGCTACTAAAATAGCTCTTTTTATGACAGCTTTTTAATATAATGAATCAGTGTTGTCAAAGCGTGTGCTATTACCCAAATTTTTGGGCAATTTGACATCAAATACTTAGGCAATAATCCAGTTATTTACACGAATGGGTGATACAATGGTATTCAACTACTTTGCATACAGAGTACTCCTGGTACTTTATTTTTAAAACGGATTTCTTGTGGCAGTGAACTATGAAACTACAACTGAGCTGCATCTCAGCTCGAAATGAAGGTAACTGGCAGAAGGGGATCACGCGATTCTGCGCGCTCTCGCCGTTCCCCGTCAGTCTTCGGAAAAGGAGGGGACGAGCTAAGAGGCGAGGGATCTGCGAACTAGTTCGCGTAGTTCGCCTGTGGGAGCGCTCTTCCGAACTAGTTCGTTCGCGAACTGCACAAGACTAGTATATACACGTCTGAACTGATTCTGTACTTCAACTACAACTCGTCAATCTAACTGTTATGATGTTGGCTGAAGTATACTTTGAAAAGCAAAGAAGGGGGGGGGGGGTATGCAATAAAGCAAATTCAGATCTTGTAACTGTGTTCATGAAATATGCATCTTGACCTCTGGTAATAACTGTTAAACATGACTTAAACAATATGATAAAGAATAGTTTCAGAAATGACTGGTTTACAAGAACATGAAGTTACGACACTGTTAACTATTAACATTGTCCCTTTTTTATGGCCTATCTGTGCGCAAGGATAAGCTGTCTGTGTACCTGCTCTACAAATACCTGTAAGATATTACTAACTACAGAATTCGCGGAGGTGCCATGCGAATTCACTAATTACCACAGAAATAAAGTCCATGTTTGTTGTCTTCAAAGAAAAAATAAATTAATGTTTTTTTAGGTGAATGACCAAGTTGACAAAATATAAAGTAAATTAAAGCATAATCCTTTGTATTGTTGTTGTTTATAGGGGACTAAACTACAAGGTCATCAGTCCCTCCTTTATATTACTAAAATATCTTCTCAAATAAGGGAAACATAAGTTAGACAGTATGTTAAAATATTTTCAATTAATTTCTTACAAGTCTGTTCATTATATCTTTTCATAAAAATCACAATTGTAAAACATAACAATCGTTACTTTCTGGATATTGATATTCCAGCATTACGCTTTTGCTGAGTTCAACGACAAACATGGATCACAACTATGCAAAGAGTACAATGATCTTTCTTACCTCTAATTTTCACCATGTCCAAAAACAGATCAGTTCAATTGTGTAAAAAGAAAACACACAAGGCAAAGAGCTAAGGTCGCCCAACAAATTTAACTTCATTCCATTAGAACTTGTGCACTCTATACATCACAGGAAGCTGGCTATGTTCAGTAATAGGCCCGCTGGCAAATAATGATTAATAATTTGTTCCACTTTCTGCCACCAGGCGAAAATATGGCGCTGTAAGCAGTCACAATGCGGTGTGATTGCAGGAATAGGGCAGAAGCGATCAAACACATAATAACGGTCGTTCTGGCACATTTATTACGATATTTTAGATGTTTATTCCATTCAATGCTGCACTATTTTTATTTTATTCATGAAGTGTTATTTAAATACGACGACCGTTTCGACTTTTCGCCATTCTCAAGTCAACCACATTACATACGACATACAAACACCCTCCTGGAAGATGGAAAAAATAAAACAACATGAATTCTTCGACCCAGCAGAGGAAAATTTTGCAGACACAATATTGAGGACGCATAAAACACACGATATCATACAGCCATAAGCACGTGAGTACACTCACCAGAGCGTGCTGTGTCGACGTTAGTACGGGGCATACATTACTTTTGTGGCAATACAAGCTGGAATTTTCCCATGAAGACGATCGTAGAGGTGCGGAATAGAGAATTGTGGAATGGCCTGCCGTGTAATATCCACCTGGAGCCTCCGTTGGGCCAAATTTCGTGACGGTCGAACAGACCGCTCAAGATGACTTTTCATCCGGTCCCAAACATGCTCGGTGGAGGACAGATGTGGGGCTCGTGCTGGCTGGGGTAGTTCTCGTACACCTCGAAGAGCACGTTGGGTCGTACGGGGTACAGGTGGACGTGCATTGTCCAGTTGGAAAAGAATATCGCCTTGTTGGTGCATGAACGGTAGGCAGACTGGTCGAATGATGGTCTCAGTGTACCGAACACTGTTTAATGTTCACTCGACGATCACCTGAGGAGAACGGCCCAGTATACGATTCGGACGCGGCGGAGCGGCCGAGCGCATTGAGGCGCTACGCTACAATGCGCGAGGTCGTTCGCGCTCGGGAGTTGGAATTCCCCTCGGGCATGGATGTTTGTGCTGTCTTTAGTATAAAGTAGTTCATAAGTAGTTTGTAAGTTTAGGGTCTGATGAGCACGCAGTTAAGTCCCATAAGCTTTACAAACATTTGAACGTTTGTACGATATGTTTCTTCTAAAACCACATTGATAGCTCCCACAGAGTCCTGTATAACTGTATCATTCTCCTGTAAAAATGGTTGATGCTTCTTCTAACGTCTTGTATAATAAATAAAAGGTTGAGAATAATGGTGACTAGTTTCTAAATTCTTTTATCTAACGGCCTAATTCAGTTCGAAGCGTGGCGACGCAGAATTAGCCCACTGGACTAACATTCTGGAAGACGGTTCTTCAAACCCGTCTCCCATTATCGAGATTTAGGTTTCTCCAGGCAAATGCTGGGGTGATTCCTTTCAAGGGCACGGCCGATTTCTTTCCACATCCTTATCAAAACGATCCGAGCTTGTGTTTTATCTCATGACCACGCTGTCTAAGAGACGATAAACCCCAAACTTCCTTCCATTCTTTTTCCTAATTCAATAAAAACATATTAAATGACGCATGAGCATCCGTGGTGCTAAATTATTCTTGGTACAGACAATAAAGTGACCAAAACAGAATTTATGTGAAGCTTTGTTCTGTACATAATTATACTAGTTTCGCTGATAACAAAATACATCAATCAAAAAGTATTTGCATTATTTACGAGAACATAAGCCGAATACATATTATAGAATTTCTGCCAGTTCCTAAGGAGCAGTCACATACGTCGGCTTTCTTTATGCTGCGGCACGGACTGTGACATCAAGTAAAACTTTCATATCATAAACAAGTGACGCTGATTCAATTAACACAATGCTAGCAGAATTCTCCACCCCGCACGGGTGCAAGACAAACTAACAAGAAACTACATTCAGAGCGTGAGGTCACGGTATACGTATTCAGTGAGGCAGAGACCGACGTGAGACGGAGAAGTCGGGCCGTCACCGACAAAGGGACAATTCCATTGTGCGGCAACTTGTTCCACAAGTTCCGGAAGATTAGATTAGATTAGATTATTTATTTGTTCCGTAGATCCAAATTGAGGGGATCCTCGTGGATGTGGAACATGTCAAGAAACAAAATTTACAAGTTGAATAACAAATAATACTAATAATATAAATACATACACTTATAATATAAATACAGATACATAATTTTTTAAGGTTTTTTTAAGGTTTTTTTTTTTTTTTTTTTTTTTTTTTGTGATAATATAATAATACTAATATAGTATGAGTGCATGCATCATTTGGTACAATTTAGAAATTCACTAATGGAGTAGAAGGAGTTGGCCACTAGAAAGTCTTTTAGGTTCCTCTTAAACTGATCTTTATTTGTAGCTAAATTTTTTATACTTGATGGTAAATTATTGAAAATGTGTGTTCCTGAGTAGTGGACCCCTTTTTGAACTAAAGTAAGTCCTTTTAAATCCTTGTGTAGATCATTTTTATTTCTAGTATTGTATGTATGAACTGAGCTGTTTGTTGGGAAAAGGGATATATTATTTATGACAAATTTCATTAAGGAATAAATATACTAAGAGGCAGTAGTTAATATACCCAGTTCTTTGAAGAGGCTTCTACAAGACGTCCGTGAATTTACTCCACAAATAATACGTATTACACGTTTTTGGACTCTGAAGACTTTTGACTGACTTGAAGAGTTACCCCAAAATATTATACCATATGACATTAAGGAATGAAAGTAAGCAAAGTATGCAAGCTTTGTTATTTTTATGTCTCCTATGTCTGATAACACTCGTATTGAAAATACAGATTTGTTGAGTCGTTTCTGCAGTTCTGTGGTGTGCTCCTCCCAACTAAATTTATTATCAAGCTGTAATCCCAGGAATTTAATTCTGTCAACCTCTTCTATCTGCTCTTCTTCATATTTAATGCATATGCTGTCAGGAAATCTCTTACATGTTCTGAACTGCATGTAGTGCGTCTTTTCAAAGTTTAATGACAATGAGTTGGCTTTAAACCATTTATTAATGTTCATGAAAATATCATTAGCAGACTTTTCTATCACTATACTTGACGTACTCTTTATTGCAATACTTGTATCATCTGCAAACAAAACGAACTCTGCTTCTGGTAGTGTAACTGATGAGAGATCATTAATGTACACAAGAAAAAGCAATGGCCCTAAGATGGATCCTTGTGGGACACCACATGTAATTTCTTCCCAACCCGATGATGACTGTTGGCCTAATTCACTAGTCACTTGCACTGACACCCTTTGTTTCCTGTTAGTGAGGTACGACTTGAACCATTTTGCAGCATTTCCCGTGACCCCATAGAATTCTAATTTACTTAAAAGGATGTTATGGTTCACACAATCAAATGCCTTTGACAAATCACAGAAAATACCTGCTGCTTGCAATTTATTATCTAATGAATTAAGTACATTCTCACTGAAAGTGTAAATAGCCTTCTCAATATCGGAACCTTTCAGAAATCCAAACTGTGTTCTAGACAATATGCCATTTGTGGTTAAGTGGTTGAGAAGCCGCTTGTACATTACCTTTTCTATAATTTTTGAGAATGCTGGCAAAAGTGAAATGGGTCTGTAGTTTGATGGTATCTCTTTATCCCCCTTCTTGAAGAGAGGTTTAATATCTGCATATTTTAGCCAATCAGGAAATGTTCCCGTTATAACAGACTGGTTACACAAATAACTTAAGATTGTGCTAAGTTCACAAGAACACGCTTTAATTAACTTTGTTGATATTTCATCGTATCCACTGGAATTCTTTGTTTTTAAAGATTTTATTATGGAAGATATTTCTTGTGGTGAAGTGACTGACATATTCATGTGTGTGAAGTTATTTGTAAATGCTAGTTTCAAATATTCAAGCGCATTATTTACTGACCCAGACAATCCCATACTATCAGTAACGGATATAAAGTACTTGTTAAATAGATTTGCCACACTATGCCCATCAGTTACTAATGTCTCAGCTACTCTTAACCGTACCTGCTCTTGTTCCTTTCTGGTTCTACCAGTCTCTTCTTTCACTATATCCCATATTGTATTTATTTGGTTTCCTGATGTTGCTATCTTCTTTTCATAGTGCATTTGTTTAGATACCTGAATAACTTTTTTTAATATTTTACAGTATTCCTTATATTTAGTTAAATCATCATCATTGCAACTACTCTTGGCTGATAGATACATACTCCTTTTTGTCTTACATGAAATCTTTATTCCTTGTGTAATCCAAGGTTTTATTATAGACTTCTGTTTAATTCGCGTTACTTTTAGAGGAAAACAGTTTTCAAACATGATACTAATATTATTAATGAATACATTATATTTTTCATTCATGCCATTAGCACTATATACATCTCTCCAGTTCATGTCTTTGAGGAGTTTTCTAAAATTTTCAATTTTTGGTGTGTTCACTACTCTCCTGTATGTACATTTTGCAGTCTTCATAATCTGTTTAGAATCTATACCTAAAACAAGGAGCTGCATATCATGATCTGACAGGCCATTTATTATTGGTTTTATGATATGATTTTGTTCCTTTGATTTGTCTATAAAAATATTATCAATTGCCGTCCTAGAGGTTTTAGTTACCCTAGTTGGAAAGTTTACAGCTACGCCAATTGGGACGACAGGTGTGAATCAACTGTTTGGCACATGAACTTCCAGAACAGTACGGGACAGTTTCTGTTGCACTTGCTGTTTAACCGCTAAGATTTCAGTCTACGCTAATTGGCAAAGTCGCAGGTGCACGTCCCGTTTAGCAACAACAGATCTGAAAATAATTGTTGAGACGTCACAATATGTGTCAGCATTTCGATTACCGTCAGGGGTCGTAATTTCCACATTCAGTAGATGATCATATGTATTATTATCTCACTAAAGGGAAGCGGTTAATAACAGGTAATCACACTATTGTCGTTCAAATACAAGTCGGTGATCGATGTAAATCTGTCGTTCAACTATCTCATATGGACTCGTGTTCTTAAGAATGTATTTGTTAGCATAAAAACTATGAAATGGGGAGTCCTGGTATCATCCCCTTCAGAGGTCTTCGGCTTATGGACAACATGCGAGTAAGGAAGGCTCAGTATACAGGACATTTTAATTCAAAAGAAGCAAGGGCAGTAAGAGAACAAAGCTTCTAGGTGAAGACGAAGATCTAGAAAATGCTGGACACTTTTCATAAAAGAATAAGAGGTATTTGTAAATTTTCATAATAAATTACTTTAATAGCATTTTCTGGCATTTGTCATTTTTAGTGTTACATGTACCAGTATCTCACAAACCACCGAATCAATAGCATTCAAATTTTCGGAAATGCTATATAACAGTCAAAAGAGGCCATTGAACTAGAATCAAGACAAAATATGGCTTATTCTCTGATGCAGTGAAATTTAAGTTAATTCTTTTTTCAATTTTCTCCCTATTATGCTCGCACATACAGAGAAGCCATTGAAATTTACAAACATCGTAATAATTTCAATAGAAAGGAGGAAGGTATTAAATTAGACAAGATATAGAATTCAACGTTGCACAAGCACGTTGACAATCGATGTTCTTCTAGTAATAAGGTTGGAATTGCCAGAGATAGTTGCTGTGGCGCCCCCTACACTGCCTATATATGTGACGCTCCCTCGAGGCCCCATCGCAGTTGCCACTCAGCCTCCGAAGATGTCTTCCGCAGCTGAAGACGAAACGTTAGGGGAAAGTTTTATCCATCGACCACGGCCTACCAGCCGGGAAATTTTAAGTGAAATTTCTCCAATGTTATTCAATTTGTACATTGAGCAAGCTATAAAGGAAAGCACGGAGAAATTTGGAGAAGAAATTAAAGTTCTGGGTGAAGAAATAAAAACATTGCGTTTTCCCGATGACATTTTAATTATGTCAGAGACATCAAAAGAACAGTTGAACGGAATGGACAGTGTGTTGAAAGATGCGTATAAAATGAACATTAACAAGAGCAAAACGAGGGTAATGGAGTGCAGTCTAAGAAAATCGGGCGATTCTGAATCAATTAGAGTAGGTAACGAAACAATAAAGTTGGCAGATGAGTTTTGTTACTTGGGCAGTAAAATAACATGCGATGGTCGCAGTACAGAGGATATAAAATGCATAATGGCAATGGGAAGAAAAGCGGTTTTGAAAAAAAGAAATTTGTTAACATAGGATATTAATTTAAGTGTAACGAAGTCCTTTCTGAAGGCAGTTGCGTTGAGTATGGGAATGAAACATGGACGATAGACAGTGTGGACAGGAAAAGGATAGAGACTAATGAAATGTGCTGCTATAGAAGAATGCTATAGTTTAGGTGTATGGATCGCGTAACTAATGAAGAGGTATTGAACAGAATTGGGGAGAAAAGGAATTTCTGGCATACCTTGACTAAAAGAAGGGATCGACTGATAGGACACATTCTTGGACATAAAGCAATCGTGAATTTAGCATTGGAGGGAAGTGTGTGGGGTAAAAATCGCAGAGAGAAACCAAGAGACGAATACAGTAAGCAGATTCAAATGGTTTTAGGGTGCCTTTCTTATGAGGAGATGAAGAGACTTTCTCAGGATAGAGTAGGACGGAGACCTGCATCAAACCTGACTCCGGGCTGAAGACCACAACAACAATATATTTCTTATCAGGCGATAATTAAAACTTTAACACTACCTCTCATAATCGATGCCATCTTTGGTCTAGATATGGGGCGAAATTAGCCAGCGTTAGATAATCATAACAGATTGTTGCTTTAGCGTTTATTTGATACCGAGATAATAAACATAGTGCAGCCATCGAAACCAAAATGCTGCTTACGAATCTTCCCGTTGGTGCATTCGCGGCTGCGGAATCTACGCCCTTCTAATGCCTTGTAGTGCGCGAGGCAAGTCATGCCACTTAGGCAAGCAGTTCACTGTATGCGTAAATATGCGGCACACGGTCGCTCGTTGTCAGTGGTCACATTATTGCAAAACAACATCTCGTCATTTCTAGAATAGCTTATTCTCCGTTTAAAACAATTTCTCATCATAATTTACCTTTTGAATCTTATTTTTCCATAGTCGTTTGAAACTTTTGGCTTGCATTGTAGAAGTTGCCTGTGTTTCATGTCTCTACGTAAATGACCTCGATTATTGGTGCTACGGTCTTCACTACGACTCATCGAGAAAACATTATTTTTTATCATTCGTCATCAGGAGCTGCGCATCGCGTTTCATCCTTAATTCAGCTTTGAGTGTTATTTGGAATTATTATGTTCGTCAGGAAGGTCACTAGAGTGAAGAAAAGCCAACGTTTTGATGTATTCGTCATTTTTTCCAGGTGTATTACTGTTACAGTTTCTCTTTTCTTTCAAAAAACAATCCCTCAGACTTTATTACGTTCTCGTCTCTTCAATAACTGCAATAACTGATAATGCCGTTATGAAGCCTGTCACCTTAGTTCTAGATACAGATAATGACTTCTTCTACAGGTTCAAATGTTTGTTAAGCTTATGGGACTTAACTACGGGGTCATCAGTGCCTAAACTTACAAACTACTTATCAACTACGACGGCACAAAAATCCATGCCCGAGAGAGGATTCGAGCCCCCGACCTTAGGGGCCGTGCAGACCGTGAGTGGAGCGCCTCAGTCCCCTCGGCCACCGCGGCCGGCCTTCTACAGGTATCTAGCAGTCTATTCCTCACTGAAAATCCTGAGTGATCCGCAACGTCCAACAGTCTATTAAAGTGTCATAAGTTTTTGGAAGTATGTAACACAACTACAAGAATTTTTCTCATTTACATTACATGCAGACGTGGTAGAGAACTGAAAGTTCAGCTATGTAGTGACAGTGTAGTTTTCGGAAATTCATAGTTATGCAAAGTGCTCAAATGCAGTGCTATGCAATTTGGCGGTGAGAAAAACTTTCCCGGAAGAGTCGAAAAATTATAAAATGTTCAAGAAAACAATGAGAATTTGTAATGCAAAACTTATTGAACTCAAAATTTCGCCAATAAGATTAGAAAGAGGAAAAAAAGTGTGCCGGCCGCGGTGGCGGAGGAGACTGAGGCGCTCCAGTCACGGTCTGCACGGCCACTACTGTCGGGGATCGAATCCCCCCTCGAGCATGGATAATTGTGCTGTCCTTAGTCTTTGGTAGTTTATAAGTAATTTGTAAGCTTAGGGACTGATGACCCCGTAGTTAAGTCCCTTAAGTTCTACAAACATTTGAATTGAGGAAAAAAAGATCGAAATAAACTCTGCATTTGCAGATGGTTTTGCAATACTTTCCGAAAATGTGACATCTGCTATAATACAAATAAATCTCCTAGAAGAAATAGCCTGCAGAATTGGCTTAATAATTTATGCAGTGTAACAACATTTTTAACAGATGTTAGGGATATTCGGAAATTCCTGAAAACAAGAACTAGCACAGAAAAAAGTTTATACTCGGAGATTACTCCTCGAAGTAGGATAGTTTATAGAACTGAGGACGACAGTTCGTCCTACTACATCTTATATCAGCAAGAACTACTGTCTTAATAATGTCCTAAATATGAAACGCTTTTAATAATTTTTTTTGGGGGGCGGGCGGCAGAGTAGGTTTAATTACAGTTATAATACCGTCTTGGTTAGTCATTAAACAAATAAGGACGACGAAATTTAGCTACAACTATTGCTACATTCTCAGAAATCGCGTAGTAACGTTCCACAAGTGATCCTGAGTCGTATTCTGGTACCAAAAGCACCGCTGTGCTTTTAGCGGGCTGATTGGCTTCTCGGAATCCATCAGAAGGACAGAAAATTCAAACTGATTTGAAGCTAGTGCACGATCGCGCAATAACGCACGAGCGGCTCGCTGGCAGTAGTAGAGCCTCCATCCTCTGCACACATTACTTTTACCCGCTCACTGTCACGCGTTATTGTACGACGCTTTGTCCCAAGTTTACGCACTCAGAGGCATTAGACTTTATTGCTTCCCCCAAAGCTTTTGGCGGCGGACTAGTTTGATGTTTGCCCTCTGCTTTTCATGTATAAGGGACGATGAAACAAATTACGTTTCAAGTCTGAACAGTCCAGTTTCTGAATGGCAATCAGACAAAATGGTACTCAGCATTGAGGCCGTCATTCCATAAACGATTTAGGTGGAAGAATGTTCAAATGTTTGTAAAGCTTAAGGGACTTAACTGCGGGGTCATCAGTCCCTAAACTTACAAACTACTTATGAACTACATTATACTAAAGACGGCACAAATATCCATGCCCGAGGGGGGATTCGAATCCCCGACGGGGAACGGCCTCGCACATCGTAGCATAGCGCCTCAATGCGCTCGGCCGCTCCGCCGCGGCTAGGTGCGTGAAAAATCTCGTAAATGTCCGCTGCACATCTTGGTCCGGCAAGAATCACCGAAGCTTTGAGAGTCTCCCAGCCGGAGTGGTCAAGCACATTGAGTCGCTATGCTCCGATGTGTGAGGCCGCTCCCCGTCGGGGGTTCGAATCCCCCCTCGGTTATGGATGTTTGTGTTGTCTTTCGTATAAGGTAGTTTATAAGTAGTTTTTAAGTTTAGGAACTGATGACCCTGCAGTTAAGTCACATAAGCTTAAAAAACTACAACAGAGTCTTCCATTTGAGTTCTCTGTAATGCAGGGGGCTGGCCTCTCAGATCGGATTGCGAGCAGCACACAAATACCACTTATCTGCATGTCGATGCTTATGCACGGTGGTCAGAAACACTCATAAGGGTGTTACAGGGTAGAGTGTGCTGAGAAACGATTCTCATGGAAAAAATGATACATTTCTGGTTTCATTAGCATTGAAGTTGAGAAATCAGGCCGCGAGAGAACGGACGCGTGGTCTAAGGCGCCATGCTACAGATTGCGCGGCCACTCCCGCTGGAGGTTCGAGTCCTCCCTCGGACATGGGAGTGTGTGTGTTGTCCTTAGTTTAAGTAAAAGTAGTTTGTCAGTCTAGTGACCGATGGCGCAAGCAGGTTCCTCCCTTAAACTCACCAGCATTTCATTTATAACTAATCGGGCCGATGCTCGCGCAAATTCAAGCAGCCTGCCAGCGTCGGTGTTTCAACGCGTGTTCTTCGTTGGGTTCTCTCAAACCGAAAAAGGGACTGATACGAAATTTGAATATAATAATGGTAGGAATTTTCGAATGCGAGCTAACGGCTCAGTAGTTTCGTGTGTAATCAATTTCTTTCAAAAAATGTTTGTTAAGCTTATGGGACTTAACTACGGGGTCATCAGTCCCTAAACTTACAAACTACTTATGAACTACTTACAAACTATGACGGCACAAATATCCATGCCCGAGGGGGGATTCGAACCCCCGGCCGTTGTGGCCGTGCTGACCGTGACTGGAGCGCCTCAGTCACCTCGGCCACCGCGGCCGGCTCAATTTCTTTCTTCGTTCAGTTTCAGCGAACCAAATGAAGAACTCGTTTATCAACACCGCCTCTGACAGGCTGCCTGATTTTGCTTTTCGTTGAGCCTGGGCATCGCATGAAATAAGCAATGACTCGGAATGACCTCAGCAACAAATTGCAAAAATCTGCAGATACTTCAGAAAAAGTACAGCTGGGATTCTTAGGAAAGATACCTACCAGCCAATGACAATGACGTGGCTACATCGGTTCCTGACAGACCACCGATGTTAAGCACTGTCAGGCTTGGCTAGCAGTATGATGGGTGAGCAGCTACCGGTGTGCACTCAACTCTTACAAGGCAAAATGAGTAGCTACTTGACTAAGAGGTAACGGCTCCTGTGACGAAACCTGACGACTGGAAGAGCGTTGTGCTCACCTCAGCACCCTCCATACTGCATACCTAAGGGCTGAGGATGACATGGCGGTCGGTCGGTACTGTCGGGATTTCCGAAGCCAAATATCAAGCGGTTTACATATAGAGTGGTAGAGGAGGAAATGTCAGATAATGTGTGAGGCGATTCTGAATGTGAAAATAAACCGAAAAAGTAGTATGAACATGTAACAGATTTTCAATCGTTACGGAAGTGGTGCGGGTTGGAGACTATACACATCCATGAAGGACAAATGAGGATGTTACATCCAGAAATACTGTTACGCGCTGTAGAGGACAGAATAGTAAAGGGGCAGATGAATCCTACAAGAGATGTTCAAAAAGTCCCCGAAACCATTACAATGCACTAGTCAAAGCATTGAAGCGTGTGTTGTGTGCCACATCAAACATCATCTCAGAGGGCCACAGTATCGACAATGCAAGTGACAAGTTCTTCACGAGTATCCACCTTCGTAGCGTACACGTTCTCTTTTCACCCGCCTCGACGTAAGTCTAATGGTGTTAGGTCAGGTGATGGGGCAGACCAGTGAATGGGTCTGTGACTGCCAATCCACCGTTGAGGAAATTCAGATGCTGGAATACTTGTCTGGTACAGTGATCCGTATGAAATATTGCCCCAGTTAGTAAAAATGTGTTGGAAATATTAACCTCTTGATGAACTGCGGGTGTGAATAGAATAGTTTACCCATGGTTTACCTTACCAAGAAGTAACATATTACTTCAGCATATTACAGAACTTTTGCTTTACTGTAAGGGTGATGTTTAATGTGTTGCTCTCGCTTTCTGATGAAACCCTATACTCATATCTGCACTATCTGGCAAATTCCTCCAAAACGTCACCGAATCATATAGTAAATGTTCACTACACCGTACAGTTCGTTGTTTCTGGTTCTCTGTAGTATCAAGGGGAGTGGTGTGAATTTTATTTTTGATGTAACTCTAAACAGAAAACTGAATGGTTCAATCTGGACGATTCGCTGGGTAAACATAGGAGCCCCTCGTTCAGCAGTGTGCGCGGAACACTGTGTGCAGCAGCATTAACCACGTCGTCAGGTGTGTCATGGTCCGGGCCTATCCTGCTCCAAGCAATGGGCACGTCTCAGAATGCAGTGAAACGTGAACGTCCACCACATTCCGCCTGCTCTTGATTTCGTCGCCCTCCAACCATTTTCCATAGATTTTCACAACAGTAGCCCCAGAAAGGCTGTTAAACTTCGCCGTTTATAAGAACGTCGTGAGCAAGGGCTGGGCCGTAAGAATCTACCCCTTGTCAGAGTCACTTACGTTAGTGGATTACCCTATTCGCGGCCGTTTCATGATTACCATTCGTCTCTGCTCGCCTAATGCACAGAGATGAGAAAACTCCTAGGATACCTCCTAATATCACGTCGTAGCTGTTTTAGCCAAGCAAAGTGCAACAGCTGGACGTGGCACCAGTTCAACGTATCACTGGAAGTCCCCTGCAAAAGTATGAAGCCATGTTGCCTCTATAGCCGCCCATAGTGGCGGAAACCTTTCCGCTGCTTGCTCAAGTTAATTTCATTAAACCTGTGAGCTGCATAGATTGTAAATATATTCATGATTTATCGTACCAAACGTCTTTGCATACTCCATGAAGGGGAAGCTTCGATTTGCTGCTGACGCAGTATTTGCAGTATTCGCATATTGTCTGAAATATGATACAGTTCAGTGACACCAAATTACATTTTATAAAATCTGAGTTCTTATGAGCTGTCAGCAGTTCATCCAACATTAATAGGGACTTAATACGAATGGGATGCTATAATAACATGTATTTTCTACGACACAAAAAACATGGCATTTTCAATAATTGTCATATTCAACGGTAATTGTATGGATTTTTATCTATATACACCCCTCTTCTTTTTGATTGAGTGAATAAGAAATTTAATGCAGTCTGCAAAATTTATTGTAATGTACAAGTAACTTCAATTTCATTAAGTTACCAAAGTTACTTGTACAGAATACCTTATGATCCTGCAGGTGAAGTTTTATCTGTGATAAATATTGGTAACAAGGGAGTGAGAAATGTAAGTAGTTACTCGGTGCGGGGACTCAGTAATGCTATGACGGACGGGTGAGGACGTGTCGTTTAATCGATATATGTAAAGGTCAGAAGGTTGTATGTGGTGGAGCCGGAGAGCCAGTCTGCATACGCAGAAATGAGTGGAATGCGGACGTTTCCAGTACACTATCACAGCTGTATCGGTGCAATAAATGACGAACTTTCTAGAAATAGCAAGACTTTAATAAATTAGACGGAGAAGAAAATTTACAGGAAGGGAAAACTGAAAGGAAAGATTTCGAGACCGTAGAATTTGTTGGAGGTTCAACACAGAAGGTCAGAAGATTAGAGAGAAATCGAATGTACAAAAAGAGCAATCTTTTTCTAGAAACACAAATGTATGGTCCTTCGCTCAGACAGTGCAGTGAACAGTTATAAGCTTCTGTTTTGTTGTGGAGTCACCGTGAAGTTATTTGGTAAGAAGGATGGTTGAAAGACAGCTGCGAACAGATTTGTTTGATGTGGGGGACAAACCGTAAATTAAGTTTGACAGTGAAAATATTAATAAAAGAGACGTCACTGTGCTAATACACCTTGTTACGTGGACGTCTATAGCTGTTCATAAAAGAGTGTTGATTCGTATGCCGAGGCAGATCCTAGTCCCACATACCTTGCCAATAAGAATTCGAAAGGTTTTAACAGTGACGGTTCTACGTCGACACGGAGCAGTGGTTGCCGACAGAAATCATATTGTATTTTTTCAATTTCATTATTCAATTGACAATGTAGCAGTCGCCATTTTGTTGTGGATTGACGAACATCCGTCGCACGACAACGCCAGTGTACCTCATCTACACAATCCAGGCGAGACAAGCAAAAAGCGGACCAGACATTGTTTTCTGCTTCCTCGTAAACATTTACCTCGCAGCAGACATTCGACGTGAACATTATCGTAAGTCGTCTGAATGAAATGAAAAGCAAATATTATAGACATGTATCCTCAAGAATAATTGGTATGATAAGTATATTCTCTGTTTCATTCATTAGCAGACAATCGATCAGTATCAAAAAATCAAATTATTCTTACAGAATTTTAATCGTTTTACTTGAAATCGATAATGACAGAGATGCAAGTGATCAGTTTGACGAGTCTGTGGCATTTCGCCGGCCGCGGTGGCCGAGCTGTCTGCGGCGCGCCAGTCACGTTCAGCACGGCCACTACGTTCGGGGGTTCGAATTCCCCCCCCCCTCGGGCATGGATATTTGTGCCGTCCTTAGTATTAGATAGTTCATAAGTAGTTTGTAAGTATAGGGACTGATGACCCCGTAGTTAAGTCCTATAAGCTCTACAACCATTTTTTGTGGCATTTCATCGTAATTTATCCATCGTTACTTAGGCAGGCATAAAGTTTCTAGTAATTATGTTATTTATTAATTTTTAACAATTCTTGTACAATGATCAAGCAACTCCCCCTAAACGACGCATGAGTTAGTGTAATCACAGGCGATAGCGTCCGTAGGGTTAGGGGGGACATGTCGTCCCCGATATTTTTTGTAAAACAATGACTATTTTTCCAGACTCGGAGGGAAAAAATGACACCGTTATGGAATCTATCCAAACTGGACTAATCACAAATATTAAATACTCTTGTGTTGTAGGAATTAATAGATTTCAGGGTTTATTAAGGTGATACTAATCAAATCGTTTTATATTATTTATTAAAAGATAACATGCTAAGTTTTAATTAACTGTGTTGGTATGACTGCGAGTGATAATGGATGAGGAAGGGGGGGGGGCAGATATGCAAGAAACTACTTGGTTTTGCTGAGGGTCAAATCCAACACTTTACCGACTCATGATAAAATTTCAAGGGTCTTTCAGACAGTCAACATTTTCCACAATGTTATTTTTTCATGACACCTTATTTTCACATTTTACACTTTTTCATACGCCAAAACTGTTGCTCCAGCGTAAAAATAAAAGTCTGATAATTTTTTCTATAATCTTAATATCCATTGATTATGGCTTCAACACCGAGAAATACGAGGGAATTATGGAAAACTCAAAAGCAGCTGCAGACTTAAAAGCAGTTACAGAGAGTTGCAGAATGTCACGTACCTTTCGACATGTAAACTCAGCTTAACCCTACAAGTGCAACGTTAGCGAGCGCGTGCCCCTTTCTCAGCGAACAAACTGCGGCGCTGCGTTGTTTTCCTACACATAAAAGTTTTCCTTCATGTTTTCGTTTTCAAATTTCTCTTTGAAAAGTACATCTGTGTTCTGCTTTGTCAACAATCGGTTGAACGGCTCGACCTAAAAAGTGGGAACACGTTACGGTCAGACAGACAGACATCCCAAAATCGCCGTTAGTTTTGCAAATATCTCTGAAACGATAGGAGATATGAAAAAAAAAACAACATAAGAGTGTAAAGTTGTATAGAATTTTCTCCTCTAAAAATTCAGTTATTCAATTTTCGTGTCAGATGAACGGTTCGTTTGCAATTACAATTACATTACAAACGACTTTTTTTGGTGTTACTAACGTATTTTTTGTCCGAAAAATTTGAAAAAGGGAGGTTCTGGTCTCTGGTGGCCTACAATTATGTCTGTAAAATTGCTGATGCTGATCGGTAACACTAAAAGTGGGCCTTTGCGATCGTCTTTTGACAGCTCCCAAATGGAAGCCCAGTCATGGCTTTGAGAGATCTGTGCCACACTCGAGCCAACTCTTACGAACTGAAATCGGAACTCTTCCGACCTAGCCACGGTTCTCCAGTCGCCTAGAGTCCAACCGATATGCTCAGGAGAGGCGAAGCAGGCGATGTCGTGCTGTTAGCAACGACAGTCCAGTTGCTCTTCTGCTGTCGTAGCGCTTTAAAGTACAACTAAGCCACACTATCCTAACGGATACGTCCCACGTTGGTTTCTGCTGTTATACCGCGCAGTGTACTTGTTGGTTAGTTCTGACACCTCTACACAGAAGACATTGCTCTGAGTCATTAACTGCAGGCCGTCGGCCACTGCGTTGTTTGTGATCACAGGTGATGTCGAAAATTTGGCACTGTCAGCGCTGCTGACACTATCGCGCTCTGAATATCGAATTCCACAACGATTTCTGAAAAGGAATGTTCCACGTGTCTAGGTCCAGCTATAATTCCCAGCTCAAAGCCTGTTAATTCCCGCCGTATGGCGCATACTTCGACATTTCGCCACAACATAGAGTGTATGACACTGAAACGTTATAGTTCATCAACAGTGCTACCCGGCTGGAAAACCAAGAGATTTTTATCAGTAGCACACTCAAGAGAAGTCTACATACACTTAGAGGGCATGTAATCATAATAAAAAAATATTTACAATAAAAGTATTATTAAAGTAATGTACTGTTTTGGTCTTCAGTTCGGAGATTGTTTTGATGCAGCTCTCCACCCTACTCTATCCTGAGCAAGCCTCTTCATCTCCTTATAAGAACGGCAACCCACATCTATTTGAAACTGATCTCTGTATTCGTCTCGTGCTCTCCCTCTGCGATTTCTACCACACACACTTCCCTCCAACCCTAAATTCACGATTACTTGACGTCTCAGAATGTGTCCTACCAATCGATCCCTTAGTCATGGTATCCCAAAATTACCTCTTCTCCGCGTAAGTCATGCGATCTACCCATCTAATTTCCAGCATTCGTCTGTAACACCATATTCCAAAAACTTCTATTCTCTTCTTGTTTGGACTATTTCTGGTCCATGTCTCAGTACCGTACAAGCCAACATTTCACACAAATACCTTTGGAAGAGACTTCCTGACACTTGAATTAATATTCGATGCTAATAAATTTCTCTTTTTCGAAAGGCTTTTCCTCCTATTACCATTCTGCATATTATATCATCTGTACTGCGATCAACATATGTTTTTACCTGCTAAGTAAGAAAACTCATCTACCACCTTTATTGGCTCATTCCCTAATTTAATTCCTTCGGCATCGCATGATTTTCTTAGACTACATTCCATTATTTTGTTTTTCTCTTGTTAATGTTCATCTTTCATGCTCCTTTCAAGACAGTATTCATTCCGTTTAGTTGCTGTTCCCCGCCGTTTGATGTCTCTGACAGAATTACAATGTCCTCGTCAAACCGCAAAGTTTTAATTTCTTCGTTCTGTACTGAAATTCCTTCTTCAAATTTCTTCTTGCATTCCAAAAATGTTCAAATGTTTGTAAATCTAAGGGACTTAACTGCTGCGGTAGTCAGAACCTAGGCCTACAAACTACTTAAACTAAATGATGCTAAGTACAACACCCACACTCATGCCCGAGGGAGGACTCTGATCTCCGACGGCGTCCAACCGTGCGCTCCGCAGCAAGGCGCCTTAGAGCGCTCGGCCACTCCACCGCGGCCCTTCCTTTCCTAAACAGCTTGCTCAACGTACAGATTGAATAACATTGGGAAAGGCTACAACCATGTCTTAATCCCTTCCTAACCAATGCTTCCCTCTCATGGCCTTCCACTCTTATAATTGCTGTCTAGTTTCTGTACAAGTTGTAAATAACTTCCCGTTCCCATATTTTACCCCTGATGATTTCAGAATTTTAAAGAGCGTTTTCCAATCAGCATCGTCAAAAGATTTCTCCAAATCTACAAAAGCTAGAAATATGTTTGTCTTTCTTTAATCCAAAATCAGTCCTAATGTACTTCCTAGCGTGTTCCTACATTTCTCGTAAATCCAAACTGATCTTCCCCGAGGTCGTATTACCACAAAGTATTGTAACCATATAGCCTCTACGTAAGTGAATATGTAATAATGTACACTAAAACAGACAAACTAGAAATATTATGAAAGAAATTGATATCCAGTAAGAGACAAAGAAGTCTATAAATTAGGAAGAAATGATGAAATACGTCTCTCATAATATAGAATAAAACAGTAACAAGAAGGTATTGACGACAGAATTTTTATTTTTTACATCTATACAACTTGAATGAGAAAACATGATAAACTAGAATATCAAGTATCTCTAGGAGAATGCAGGGTGAATCAACTAACACTTGCACCACAAATATTGCGGAAACGGAAAGTGCGATTGATGAGTGGCTGAGTGGCTAGCCCCTGGGGCACGACCCACTTCTCATGACCATCAGCCAGTGAGCTACGTTATCGTAGCCTCCGCCCCCAAAACTGACTGACTGGTGGTCATGAGATCGTGGGCTGTGCCCCAGGAGCTAGCCCCTCGGCCAGTCAGCTACGCAATCGCAGCCTCCACCCCCGAAACTCTGAAAGGTTGTAGCTGATAAACGTGATAAATATGTCATTCAAAATTCTTTGTACACAGCTGATGTCAAAAATTCCAGTGCATGATAGAAACAACCATTGTTCTATTTAAAAAACTGTATGTTTGCATAAAAATACACTTTCTAAGTAAATATTACAATCTGTTTGTTGGCTGAAAATACGAGCCCCTGACTACCATCCCAGTCTGTGAAAACCGCACATCAATCGTACTTTCCGTTTCCGCAATATTTGCGGTGCAAGTGTTAGGTGATTCACCCTGTATATTAATACCAAACCATAACCAAAACAATGATTGAAAATACTCAACACCGAAGAAGAAGAAGAAGCAGCCGAGGGGCAACAAGATATTTTCAGACTAAAAGTGTTAAATTACGAGGGATTTTAAGGCAGAATCAGTAAATGAACACTTATGAAGTTATTCGAGGAAACAAAAGAGACACAATTAAAAGGTTAAAGAACTCTAAAAAGAAAAGAAGAGAAGGCAAGGAACTTTAAGTGGAGACATAGAACACTTCAATAAAGAAATAAAAAATAAAAAAATAAATAAATGATTGCAAATAACTCCTTCCCATTCCTATGTTTTCCTCCTATCACTTAGTGTATCTAGGTTAGTTTGATTTGGGATAGGTATAGACAGGAGCCAACGCCTGAAGAGGTACAGTTAATTTTTTTTTCTTAGGGCAAAAGTGGCGGTGGCACATAGGCCCCTTTATTTATTTTTCCTTTTTTGTAGTAAAAAAGTGGCATTTAGTCCACCTCTGGCCATAAAAGAGTGAAACCAAAGAAGTAGCATCAACTTCATGTATATGGCACTTTCATGACTGATTCCACCAAATTCTCTACAACACTGCAGACTCATCAATTCGCCTTTTGCACCCCTTCTGGTCTGGACGCATGCACTAGATCGGATGTGAAATCCGATGCATCCTCTCCTCCTGTAATCTGGCCCGCAGCTGGTGTAAGTTGTCGTTAATACCTTGGTTTTGTCATAAGCAACACGTGAAGACACAACACGTCTGTGACGTACCGCTTTGCCATCAGGGTTGCTGATTGTGACGCGATGTCATACTGGACGGCTCTCCACATCATACCGACAGGAGAACGCCGCTATAGCTCTTCGAAACATTGGAAGTATGGGTCCTCTGCCCATCACCACATTCACTCAGAGATGGAGTGCAGATAGGTGAGTCATCGCTGAACAAAGG
The DNA here is from genome assembly GCA_026315105.1 of Locusta migratoria. Lineage (NCBI taxonomy): Eukaryota > Metazoa > Arthropoda > Insecta > Orthoptera > Acrididae > Locusta > Locusta migratoria. The sequence goes on along the minus strand of CM048755.1, from coordinate 660,600,692 downwards.
CCCCATTCAACAGTCATGCTTTCAGGTTGAGACACCCATCATAACGCAGCGATCTGAGTAGTGGTATCAATGGCTGGATACGGATGGGCCCGTAATTCCCTTATCGGGCTGGTCGTAGCCACGACAATGGCGCGGGATGATGGAGAACGCCGCAGGGAGTCCATTACTTGCCCTCCGATGGCAGACGCCGATGTGAAGCGGTTACGTAGATTTAGCCCAACAACGGACACTGTCATATCTGAATTCCCAAAGACCTATATATCACGTGATTCGACCATCCGCCCAAATTTTCGACCACAATGAAGCCATTTTCCAACTCTTATAGTTGATTCTAATGCTGTTATACAGGGCATTGCGGCATATCCGTGTTATTCACAGAGATCAATCAATACCTTACGCTGTTCACACCCTTTATATGCTCTACCAGGCCTGGGCACAAATTTAAAGACGAACAATACCAATGTACTTTTCTGGCCTTACTATCAGCCACAGTCTTGCAATTCGAATGATTTTCGGCAATTGTGTGTGTCTGTGTGTGCCTGTGCCTGTGTGTGTGTGTGTGTGTGTGTGTGTGTGTGTGTGTGTTTACGAAGTTAATTTGACATCCAGTGACTTGCTCGGGGTATTTAATTATTTTTTCAGCATTTGCTTCGTATTCTTTCGTGAAGAAATGTCGGAAAACTGTGTTCAGCAATTGCGCTTTAGTAGAGCTATCATCTGTAGCATGACCATTACTATCGCGTGTTGAAGATATTGATTGTCTTTGTCCGTTAGTATACTTTACTCACGACAACAATTTTTTCGGATTTTTAACGAAGTTGCGTGACAGGATTTCGTTGTGGAAACTTTTATAAGCTTCTCGCATTGACGTTCGACCTAAATTTCGAGTTTCAGTAAAAGACTGCCAGTTTTTTCTTTTTTGGCATTCTCTTTTCTTTGCTTTTGCGAGAATGATCTAACGTGTTTTGTGTACGACGGTGGGTTTTTAATTGTAAGTCACATCTGATCTTCACTCACATTGTCAGTTTCGAAAGACTGAGGAACGCGTTAATCGAATTTTATTTGCTTTTTTGAATAAATATATTATTTGTGTAATTTAGGTGGATTTGGGAATTTCGATATTTAGTCTCGCGACGACAACTGTGTTATCAATAAACGCTGTGTCTGTTTTGATGTTCTTTATTAGCTCCGGATTATTTGTTGCTTCGAGGTCAAGTATGTTTTTCCAACCATTTACTGTTCTGGTGAGTAAATACGTAATGAGAAATAAAATATGTGCTTTTGACGAGATGAGCTGGAATATCCTTGCACAGCCATTGTTTGTACGCCACTGGCCATTCAAAATGTAGCGCCAAGAATGACCAGAGACAACACACCCTAATTTATTCGCTAGGTACTAAGTTGTACAGAGGTCACACGACAGAAAACACGACTCTGGTTTCCCTTCAAAACGAATAAATCTTTTTTTTTTTTTTTTTTTTTTTTTTTTTTTTTTTTTTTTTTTTTTTTTTTTTTTTTTGGAGAAAACACGACTCCATGTCAAGTGAGGAAGATAATAAAACCAGTATTTAGTGTTGCGGCTTTCTGGCTATAACCGCAGCTATATATACCTTTACATTGAATTAAAGAGGGTTTGGATGTGCTATTCGGTTGTAGCAGTCTTTCTGCTTCCATATACTGCCGGAGGTGACATGGTGAGGCAGCGGGAGGTATGTCTAAAATGTTCAAATGTTTGTTAAGCTAATGGGACTTAAATGCGTGGTCATCAGTCGCTAAACTTACAAACTACTTATGAACTAACTTATACTAAATACAGCACAAACATCCATGCCCGAGAGGGGATTCGAACCCCCCGACGGGGAACGGCCTCGCGCACTTGAGCATACCGCCTCAATGAGCTCGGCCACTCCGTCGCGGCCGAAGTGTGTCTCACGCCGGTCTTTCCGGAATAATCGACCAGACGTTCTCGATACGCGAGAGATCTGTAGGACAGGGAGGACACGGTATCAATGTAGTTCGGTGGTTAACGAACAAGTCGTGAACACTGCGCGCATTGTTCTCTTGCAACGTTGTCGTCGACAAGTAGAGGTCTGCATTATGTCCGATTTTTACCGGCGAGTCCCGCTCGCCCCTCTGGCTCTCGGGAGTGTGCGGCCGAGCGTCTTCTTTAACCGGTTGCGGGCAACCGATCGCCAGCGCTCGGCCGAGCGCGCCGAACGCTCGGTCGGTCGCCAGTAACCGGCGCACTCAGCAGCAAGCGAGGTGCACTTCGTCAGACTGGTTAGATTAATACTTCTTCCATAGGTCATGAATACGACACTTCGTAATGATGTGTAACTTGTCAGTGTAATAAAAGGTGTCTTTTCAAGATATTATATTACACAAATTGGTATGACACAAATATATTTTGTATTATTTTTCTTTTTCTTTTTATTATATTTTTTATTTTTAGTTTTACTAATTTATATCTAAAAATTCATCCATTGAGCACAAGGAGTTGTCATTCAGTTATTCTTTTAATAAATTTTTAAATACTAGTTAGCTATCTGTCAGGTTTTGATGCTGTATGGTAGGTGACCGAAGACTTTTGTGGCAGCATAATTCACCCCTTTCTGTGCCAAAGTGAGATTTAACCCTGCATAGTAATGTCATCCTTTCTCCTGGTGTTATACCTATGCACACTGCTATTACTTTTGAACTGGGTCTGCCGCAGCGGATTAGCCATGCGGGATGCGCACGGTCGTTCACCATCTGGGGCTCGGGTTACGTCTCAGGCATGGGTGTCTGTGTTGTCCTTGGGTTAGTTTACCTTGGTTTAAACTTTTTGCAAGCTACGGACTAATAACCAAGCAGTTGAGTCCGATAGATTTACAAACATGTGAACACGTGTGTGAACTGAGTTGGATAATTAACAATAAATTTCTTAAGTGAATATATATATACTCTGAAGTAACTGTGAGGATACCTAAATCCTTAAATGGATGTCTCCAAAACGATCTTGGGCGCGCTCCAGTAATTATTCTGATTACACGATTTTGTGCAGTGAATACTTTTTTACTGAGTAGTGAATTACCTCAGAATATGATGCCATACGAAATCAGTAAATGAAAATAGGCGTAGTAAACTGCTTTACTGAGATTCTTATCTCCAAAATTTGCTAAAACCGTAATAGCATACGTAGCTGAACCCAAACGTTTTAGTAGACAATCAATGTGTTGCTTCAAGTTTAATCTCTCATTAATTCACACATCTAAAAATTTTGAAAAACTCTGGTTTCCCTTCAAAACGAACGAATAATTTGGAAAAACCTTAGCTACAGACTTCTGTTCAAAGTCTATATTTATTACTGGAGTTGTGCCATTTACTGTACGGAACTGTATATGCTGTGTTTTATCAAAAGTTAATGAGAGTTCTCGTTTTTTGGATGTGATTACTATACTTGTATCATCAGCAAAAAGAACTAATCTTCATCAATGTAGAATGGCAAGTCAGTAATGTATATCAGAGATGAGAGACCACCGCTTCATATTAACAACTTACTTATTTCTTACAAAAATGTCTTTCGTTGTTTACTGTCAGTTCTATAACCCAAATACTACAACTGTATATGTCACATTTGATGTTGTAAGTTTAGGGAATTATGATACCGCAGTTAAGTCCCATGAGCTGTACAAACATTTAAACATTTTTAAATATTTCGCAAACTACTAGAGTTTTTTCCATTGAGGTAATCATGTCTTCCAGTAACTGCAACGTTAAAAACTGTAATTTCTGTATATAGTATTTCGTTCCGTTTGGTAGACAAACGTTAATGCAGTAGTCTAATCGTGTGTTATGTGCAGCGTATCTCCTTGTAGTTATCAGACCACAGATCAGCGTTTAAAGAGCACATTTTGTTCTTTAAAGCACATATTAGCTTGGGCACCATTGTCACCCGTATTTTGTCGGCCTTTTCTTTAATATGCCGCGATACTGTGGTAGGGTGCGGAAGAACATCTTCTATATTGACTTTGCCATACGTGGCGCGAACATTGATGAGCTCCTGCGAATAATTCTTGAAGCCAATCTTACTAAAAGTATTTAATGGTAGCAAATCTATCAACATCAACTTTCTTTATCCTACTTGGTACTGCAATTGATTGGTGTAGTTCTGCTCCGCATTTACTTTTGCAGTGCCGAATCATACCTGTTGAGCTTGACTGGTACGAAAGTGTAGTATCGCATATGGTACATTGCACGAAACCAGCAGAAACCTGTGTGACAGGATCCACTACAAGTGCAAAAGATTTCCAAGCTTCACTTTTCGACTCCTCTTCCGACATGTCTTTCTTCTTCAGGACTAACGAGCCGCTCATAATTCTCTCCACAATACTTCTTTTTGTTTCATGAATGGAGCCTTTATGACCTGTAGTTCGTTGATCCATAACGCTATCTGCGTTGCTCAAAGCCAGGTCGGTTTCTAATGCAATTCCGCATTGTTGAGCGCGCGGCGGTCGCACTGTCATCGGCCGAGACTGTGAGAGCGCTCGAGCGGCCGGCAGTGCTCGACACTCCCGCCGGTAACCGCGAGGCGGACGGCGACCGGCCACATGGGGCATTAGACGGCCGCAGCCGTGCCGCAGCGTGGGCCTACCCCAGCCGTCGAGCAGCGGCACGAAACGGGAAAGGCTCGAGCGGTTGTTTTCATCGAAATGCAGAGCTCTATCGGCAAGCTCGGAAGGATGGGAGTGGAATCCAGTAGCACTCCAAAACATAATACCGAACAGTTCAACAGCCTCTCACCATAACGTCTCTACACTCTAATACCAACATCGTAGTGGGGCAGGCAGAATTGGTATTCCATTACTTTCCATTCTGTTGTCCAAGCCTGTTACTTCAACACCACCTAGAGACAAGGCCTCAGGACAGCCCGTGCTACGTCATACTGACCAGGCCGCTTATTGGCTGCCCGCTACGAGGCAGTGTACCGTGCCCCAGCGGCCGCGGCCTGGTCAGTATGACGTAGCACGGGCTGTCCTGAGGCCTTGTCTCTAGGTGGTGTTGGTTACTCACGGCATCATTGTCGGCACACACGTCTGTGGCATTGGCTCAGGGCAAACGTAGCACTGGACGCCTTTCGGACAGTCCACTGAGCTGGAAACGACGTTACGAGGTACGCACAGACACTGCTTGCAGCCCAACAGACCGAGTTTGTTTTGATATTGTTGCATAGTGATTGACTGCCATACTCACAATTCGTGTGTTATCACGTGTAGTGTTGCAAAGAGTTGGGTGCAATATGCCGCCTCACCTCATCCTACACTCCTGCTGCTGCCAGCGATTACACATCCGTATCACTGTCGCTTGGTTAGGTCCGGCGACGTCGCCGACTTAACTGAAGGATAATTCCTAATTCGTATAGGCAACTGTTCGTCGTCTGTCGAAGTCTGAAATGTGTGAAATAGACGTTCGCTGACCTCTACGAGGCATACTGGAGCTTCTTACGCAAGACAACCACAGAAGGAACAATTCTAGCACGTCCACACGGCCGCCTGTACCCCCTGATACAGCGCTTGCTGGCGCCCGTGATGTGCGGCTGTGCTGACAGGCTAATAGTGTGCATCTTTCGAAGCCGCCAACAAATTTGGTTCAAAAGTGCTCAAACGTTTGTTAAGCTTATGGGACTTAACTGCGGGGTCATCAGTCCCTAAAGTTACAAACTACTTTCGTACTAACTTATACAAAAGGCAACATAAACATCCACGCCCGAAGGAGGATTCGAATCCCCGATGGGCAACGGCCTCGCGCATCGGAGAATAGCGCCTCAATGCGCTTGGCCACACCGCCGCGGCACTCGATTTGGGTACTTCCTTCAGTGTGTCTCATTTTGGTGGCTAACATTGTATTTTCACACTTTAACGATACGAATAAAAAAGTGAATTGCAATGTATGAATGGGTCATTCAAGCGAGCGTAAAGTTGACCAATATCCCATTGTGGTCTATCCAGAGGTCTTGTAGTGGAGCGTCTGCTGAATGCGAATGGAATAATCGAGTTGTTACGAGAACAGGAATTCCATTTGCGACGTCCGCGAGTACATTGACCGCACGGGGAATTCTGGATAAAACAGCGGGTGCAGGCAGCGGCGTACAGAGATCGATCCTGTCGTAGCGTTAACGAGCAGCGGAATCCTAAATGAAGGCGCTGACGTCACAGTGACGATTGCCTCGCGCACTGCCCCCCGCCGTCCACAGCAATTCGCTTCCCGGCCTCTCTCATTAGCGCTCAAGTTACTCGCGAGAAAAAAAGAAAAGCCATACTATTCCAGGATAATTTTTGTAGATAATGAACTTAAAGTATACGTTGTAATCTTTTAGCAACTGTTGTACACTTCGCGATAGCATAAGACATGGCAAGCCTTTTGTGAACGGCAGGGAGGCGAAAAAAAACAAAAAAAAAAAAAAAAACAACTTTAACAGAGATAAACAGGATGGCAGTACAAAAGGACGGAAATTATAATTAATTCAATGGCGTCACTATCATTACATTTTTTTTATTAACAGTGCCAAAAATCCTCTGTTTGAAGTAATTGCTGCGCGGGAACGGCCGCGTGGTCTGAGGCGTCATGTTATGGATTGCGCGGCCGTTCCCGCAGCAGGTCCGAGTCCTTCCTCGGGCATGTGTGTGTGTGTGTGTGTGTGTGTGTGTGTGTGTGCGTGTGTGTGTTGTCAAATGTTCAAATGTTTGTAATTCTATGGGACCAAACTACGTTGATCTGATGTCCCTAGTCTTACAAACTACTTAACTAAGGTAAACTAACCTAAGGAAAACACACAGATCCATGCCCGAGGGAGGATTCGAACCTCCGACGCAGGAGGCCGCGCGATCCGTAACGTGGTGCCCTAGACCGCTCGTCTACTCCCGCGCGGCGGTGTGTTGTCAATACGATAAGTTAGTTTAAGTAGTTTGTCAGTCTAGGGACCGATTACCTAAGCAGTATGGTTCCATATGTTTGCAAATATTAATATTTGAAGTAATTATAATAGTGCAAAATCCGACATGTTCTACACACGTCATAGTACTTACATTAGTGCTCAAAGTGCAAATATGGGATTTACTTGAACTGGTTGAAACGAAATGGAAAAGACAGAGGATCGTTACATCATCATCCAGTTTCACTCGGTGATTTACAATCAATTTTCTACGTCATAGTATGAGCCTACGTTGCGTGTTATGACAATAACATATCCAAATCGTCATTTGAAAAAGTAATTAGAGTGGCTTTTGATATTAGGCTGTTTGAATGTCAAAATACGTTTTATTGTAAACACTTGCTTTTAATAAGGTGTGTATGTTGTTCTCTTTCATTTTGCTTCAACCACATGTACTTCGATACATAAGCAACATCAGGTGTGTAAGATGTGTGTGTTTATGCGCTATCGTTGTTATCTCATTGTGAATCAGTCAATGTTCGCGTTCTTAATGGTATTTTGAGACCTGTTTCGGTCTACTAATAGGCCATCATGAAGACCAATTTGGTTTCTGCTGGGACCGCACGCACCTATTTGCTAACTGTTGAGCAGTTACCAAACCACGACCTGTCTATCTGCTGCGTGGGGTTCCAGCAGAAGCCGCATTGGACTTCAAGATGGCCTATTTGTAGGCCTAAACCGCCTAAGTACGTGATCACAGACTAATCCTAATTATATAGTAATAAAGATAGTTGATTTCCAGGCAATTTTGTCACAAATTTTCTATTATTATTACTTTAAGCTGAGGAGTTCTAGGACTGTTGGATGAAAGTAGTAAAACAATGTCATCATAGAATTACGTACAATGTTCCTCCTACGGGCTGATATCTTGTTGCTTTCTCTCAATGAAAATACAACCTGTAGTTGAATGCAAGAAAGATTTGCATAGAAATGAAAAAGATCACTTCTTTTATGATCGAGTGTTATTCTAAGCACGCTTTTGTGTAGTTCAAAGCGCTCGACATCAAAGACATCCCACGTGAGTGTAACACGAGACACTTTCGGTTAGAATCATTGTGTAGCGCATTTCGCTTCTTCCCTAGCCCAGAGATTTTCAACATACGACGACGAGGAATCCGTTCCGCTATAACCTGACGAAATTTTTCTTTTTTTTTCCGAGACACACTAGTAAGTGTGAACAAAGTTTTAAATTAACCTGCTTAGTCATGGACGCAAACAAACACGCATGTGGGGTGAGGCGGTGTTTTTCTACCATATAACTTAATAGTTCGTGCCCCGCGTTTCTGCTCCACTGAAGCCCACTCCACTTCACTCTTGTCCGGCAGCCGTCGGAACGCTGCTACGTATTCAGTATGCCACCGAGTCCAAACAACAGTCAAGTTTCTGGAGAATGAGCAATGGTTGAATGATCTCGGGTTTTTAGTTGACCTAATCTAAAACTACAAGGTAAATATCAGTGATGGGTAGAGACGTATGTGCATATTCAGGCCTAATTTTCTTCTGTCCGTGGCGGGAATTTGAACTCGGGACCGCAAGCACAGCGATCTGCGATGCAAACGAATGCACCATGCGTTTCCGTCGGAAGAGTCGCGGCCATATTTCAGACCTCATCAGTATCACAACCTATCCAAGTCCTCACTTCAACAGATGTCCTTATTCGGTGGCGCACATATCTGCGAGTAGTGTTTTTTTCTTCCCACGAATGAAAAATGTAAAATTTATAACGAGATATTCGCTAATAGGCAGCCATCTGAGCGGAATTCTCAGGATTTCGGGATTAAGCATCTCAAAATATCGAGGGGGAGATTAGAAGAAAATGTTATTTGTCTAAGTTCTGGTATTTTTTTATTTTACTTTTCATTAATTTTATGTTTCATTTTAAGTTTGCAATGTTATAATGTGGAAACAAATTACCAGTATACACAGAAAAACTCTGTCTGACTTCCATTATTGTAGTAATTAGTTTCTCTAAAAAATCTGTTTTTGTGTTGCCCGCCATAGTAGCATAAAACCCACTTCAAAATTTAGATGGACACTCCAGCCCTAGACAATTACAGCCTAACTGTTTTATACTTTATACTTCATGTTTCGCAGTGTAACGATCGAGGATCAAGTGACCAATTTATGTCTTTCCTTTTGACGGTCGACACGAAGTTAATACATTCGAACGCATAGATATGAAATTAAATCTGGGACACTTGCAGCAGTTTCAAACAACTGAAGTTGGACCTTAGTAGCTACTTCCTTCATTATTTGTCAGATTTAATTTGTTGTTATTCTGATGGAAACAATTGAAAAAAGAAACAAACAAGACGACGCGCGGGAGTGGCTGCGTGCTCTAAGGCATCATGCTACGGACGGAGCGGTCGCTCCCGCAGAAAGTTCCGAGCCCTACCTCGGGCATGGGTGTATGTGTTGTTCTTAGCGTAAGTTAAAGTAGTTTGTACGTCTAGGGACTGATGACCATAGCAGGTTGGTCGAATAGGTTTACAAACATTTGGACATTTGAAAGAAACTTGAGAGTAAAGAGGGTTATAGAACATCAGAGATGCTGCATCTGCTCTCGTAAAGGGTCCCAGTAATGCAGTCTGACGTGGCTTCTTATATAGTCCTGGAATTCGCCAGAGGCGATTTTAGGAATGTCATATAAGGTAGTTGAATCGTTAAAATAATCACGTTGTTTTCTAGAAAAATCGATAGAAATTCGGCGTCTCAACACAGTTAACCACATTAGTGCGTGTTCCATGAAAGGGCTATGAATCACAGTTTATCCATGGGAAAAATTAATGAAAACTGGCGAAGACATATACACCAATGATGTGTTCTCTCTCTTATCGACAATCAGTCTGACTGGGATGAAAGTAATAATGAGCAGAAAGAGTAAAAGTGTATAGAGGATGCAAGAAAATTTTGCTAGGTGTTTACTGTTTCTAGAAACGTTCCATTAAGGTGAAGTTTTTAGCACGCTTCTGCAGCATCGAGAGGTGCATAAGATTAACATTTGTACGCAGGCGCACAAGACGGAGGCCAGTAGCGTCACCTGCAAACTCTGTTAAAAGGGAGAACAGACTGAGTGGACGTCCTGGATCTGATCTTTTGTACAGTTGTTTTGCATTAGAAGCTTTAGTAAGCCTCGTAGATGACAGCGAGGGTCTTTCGAGCCCGTTTCCGAGTTAGGCCAAGCAAAAATAGTTGCCTATAAGATCTACGGATTATTCTTAACACATCGGTGATCATGTCGTCCGTAGCCAAGCAACTGTGATGCGGATCTGAAATCGCTGTATCAAGGAGGAAAAGACTGAAAGGCGGGACCGATTGCATCCACCACTTTCCACTGCTACATGTAATGACAGGCATATTTTGCGCATGGAAGTGATAAATCACTCTCCCACATCTCGAACCATATCAAACCAAATTTGGTCTGTGGCGCAGTAATCAATAACGGCGCGTAGCAGAATACGTTTTTTTCAGCAGAGCGAACCGTCCACAGGCGTGTTACTGAGTTTACGTCACAGGCGTGAGCGCCGGCAATGGTGCGATGAATGACGGACATGGACAACAGAATGCAAAGACAGTTTTTCTACCGACGAATCCCGAGTCTGCCTGCACCAGCACTATGGTCGGCTTGAGATCTAGAGTTACTATGGTAAGAGACTGTTTAAGTGTTGCTTCTTGCATCGTCACACTGGTCCTGAACCTGGTATTGTGGTATTGTATTCCACTAACGCACGAAATGTTGGAGCCTGTTGTAGTTCGAAAACTTAGGATTTTGCCGACGGCCACATTGCAAAAGGATAATGCGAGCAATGTCGTAGACCTCTTCGTCGACCATCGCATTGCATACCTTGGCCATCTTGCACTCCAGAACTCTCACCTATGGAAGATTGCGTTACGACATGCCTGGGGCACACCTCCCGCTGCTAAACCAGATCAAATTTAACAGTTTGTGCATGCAGAATGGACTTCTATACCTCAACAACACACCCAAAGCCTCTTTGATTGAAAGTCCAGGTTTGAAGCAGCAGTTATAGCTACCAGTGGCAACACTCATCTTCCTTACTTCACACTGGGCTGTATTTTCAATCTTGTGATCTCTATACAAAGTATTACCGACCGAATAAGTTTGGCTGTGATACTTTTGGTCCTTTTAGGTGTTGCATTTTAGATGGCCACCAGTATAATGAACACAGAATAGGAGTTGGGCACGAAACTGAATTTTTTTGAACGGAAGATAAAACAGAAAAGTAAAAATCTACTGATAATTTCTGGAATCATGTTAGCAGAAATCAAGAAAATTTACTGATTTGGAGTGCAGTTATGAATGAAAACATACAGAAGAAAACGTTAAAAATTGCTGTTGATAAAAATGTTGCACTTTTACAAAATATACAAGAACAGTAGCCTACTACATTAAACGAAAGAATATGTAATATCGCCGTGAAATTTGTCGTCGTTTACATACGTTAATCTGGGAAAGTTATAATACCGTTTTGTCAACAGTACCAAGTATTTCTATATGATTTCAGATGATGATTTGCGGAAATATACTCAGTAAATAGCAATCATTTTACAAAAATGAATAAGCTAAAACCCATGCTGAGAAATTGGATGATGGTATTTAGGAACCATTTACGGATTGTAGTGAAACAGACAGAAAGATATGGTTTGGGACGGGGAAATCTCCAGACGATCACAGAGATAAAGTGACTGCTTATATGATACTGCTACTACTGATAAAGATATTGCAGCTTCCGCTCTTCGCCCAGTAACGATTATAGATAAACTTTTTTGTCTCATGCAATAGAGAATAATATTTTGTATACGATGGTGACGTTCTTGGTTCTATAGTCGAAGATGTTAACTGTGATTGTAGGTCAGGAATTTAGGTAGGTATACGACTGAAGGAAATAATGTATACAAAGTAATTTGAATTTGGTGTGAACGAGAATCTAACAGGTTGGACATAAAGAAGCAGCGATACGTACGATGGGTTCTTGAACAGGTGATTTTTTTTCCTAGCAATAGGAGGTCGGAGGGTCGACGCTGATAGTGTTATTCTTATAGGATGTGAATTTGGTGCAGGGGATCGTTGTCTACGAAGAGATTAGGATTAAAACCTCATTGGAGATTGCGGAAAGTAAGATGTTCATTTATGAGTCTGGCGGGAATGGTCCCTGATAGACCCTCGGGGTAGAGTAATGGATAGGCAGGGAAGATTTATTACACTTTAAGAGAAAAATTATGTTCATTGTTAGACGAGGGGTGTTCAAATGAAAACGTACTATACGACACTGTGGGAATAATTGAAGTCTTTATTCAAAAGTAGTGCCCAGAGACCTGAGCACAGCTATCCCTCTGGGCTGCTGTGACAAGACCCAGTGCTCAACTGTGTCCTTGAATTCGTCAACAGAACTTAAGCGCTTCCCCTTTTTTAGGGGACCAAACAGATAGTAGCCACAGGGTGACATGTCCGGGCTGTAGGGCGGATGCTCAAGCTCTGTGTCACACTCTGTGTGACGCTGGAAACGTGTGGACGCGCTTTATCATTCCCTCCGTTAGCAGCCCAGGCCGTTTGCTCTCGATGGACTCGCGTAGACTACGGAGTGTTTCACAGTACACGTCACTGCTAATGGTTTTTCCGTGTTAGACGAATTCGATGAGTATCGGATCTCGGACGTCGAAAAAGGCGGTGAGCATCTCGTTGCCTACTGAGGCCACAGCCTTGAATTTTTTAGGGGAGGTGACGACGAATGCTTCGCGACCTTAAATTTCGCACTACGTTTCCCAAAGCGGCATATTCAAATTTCAATAAGTTTGGTTCTTAAGATGTTTCATGCCTTTTAATTGAACACTCGTCGTAAATGTGTTTTTATCGGTATTGTTCAAATGTTTGTAAATCTGTCGGACCAAACTGCGTGGTCATCAGTCCGTAGCTTACAAATTACTTAGCCGGCCGCGGTGGCCGCGGGGACTGAGGCGCTTCAGTCACGGTCTGCACGGCCACTACGGTCGGGGGTTCGAATCCCCCCTCGGGCATGGATATTTGTGCCGTCCTTAGAATAAGGTAGTTGATAAGTAGTTTGTAAGTTTAGGGACTGATGACCCCATAGTTAAGTCCCATAAGCTTAACAAACATTTGAACATTTTGAACAAACTACTTAAACTAAGATTAACTAACCTAAGGACAACACACACACACCCATGCCCTAGGGAGGACTCGAACCTCCACGGCGAGCAACCACGCACTCCGCAGCGAGACGCTTAAGACCGCTCGACTACTCCACCGCGGCATTATCGGTATTCACTGGCAGTACTATACATACTGAAGAACGTACTCTCAGGTTGCAGGACTGTAATTGATCCACAAGATTCCTATTGGAGTCTTATGTACCAACGTCATATTAACCCTTCAGTAGCCTGGATGTATGGGTGGGATGATTTTTATGCAAGACGGTCTTCATCTGCACATTTCGCAGCCAGTAAATAGGCCACTGCAGAGGGATTTCGTAAATTTTAGAATTATCAGCCGAGAGCCGGGCAGTCTACGTCACCTAATCTTAATCCGCGTGTATTCTTGCTGAAAAACATGTTCAGGTCTCTAACTACAAACGCAGCTAATTAGAAGGCATGTACTGCGTAACGAATAATCAGAAACTTCGATTCACTCCGATCTGTTGTGGAGCATACTGTCTGTTGCTTTCAACTTGCGGTAGGAAACAACGGACAACATACTGAACATGTCATGCGCCAATCTCACGCTCCCTGGTTCTCTTTGTATATCGATTTGAAGGTCACCATGAACGTAACAGCGAGTAACCGACGTGGTAAGGAAAACACGGTCAGAGGCACTTTGACAAAGACGTATAATATATCTTCTTGAAAACGGAGTACATTTAGCTATGTTGGCGTTTATACTTTCTGACAAACAAAAGGCTCCCAGAAATCAGTCATGCATAATTGCCTCACTCAGAATCAGTTATGTCACTGTTTCAAAGCCTTGAGTTAACAACTCCTGCTTTTTGGTGCTTCCTGGAAATGCACCAATATCCTCAGTAGCTATAAAATAAACGACCCTCCACGTCTATAGCAATGACAGCCTTTTGACACTCCTTTGTGCTTTCAGTTCATTATTCAAAGTTTCTGCCAGAGACCTGTAGCGCTTGCTATTACATAACTGTCAATACCAAACAATCAGAAACAGGAGCTGTGGAGTTTAACCTGCGTGGAGTATGTCAAACAGTGATGTGTAGTGAACACTCGAAGCGACTGATGCAGAAAATGTCAGAATAGAAAAATACAACAATACGCTGATTTTTTAAAATCTTTATCAATAATGTATTACATTTCTAGGATATCGAGTTACACGTAGAATTCTCATATGAGACTTATTTTTATTGTTGCTTAAAATAAGGTTAAATCTGTTTGAAATGATGACAGGAGCTGGTGAATTTGTTGCATTTATTTTCAGATGTTTCTTCAATGCAGAAATAGAACCACAACTGCGCTAACTTAAATGAATCTGAATAATTAGTAGGAAGCGATATTGAACCTGACGCTGCTAGTTCACTTCGAGCATTAATGGGAATATAATGATGGCAGATACGTCATTGAGAGTTTTTTCTTTCGACATGGGGACTGATCTAAAAATAAAGCTGAATGTTTGCTTCTGCACCTATTCGAGACCACCTAAAATTTTATATTGTTTAATGGGGGCTTATATTTAACCATGGTTATTAGGTACAGAGAAAAGTTTATGACAAATGCTGGGACCAAGTGAAATCCACAAACTGACGGTGTATCAAGCTTACTGGCATTGTAAATTCTGAGACATCGTTAATATGAGGCTAATACTTACATTACCGGTGGGGACGGTGATCCAACTCCATAAAAATGACATTGTTAATGCTATTCAGTGGTTCAGTGATTAAACTATGGAAACTAGAAGTATATATAGCTCTGGAGACTGATCTCTGCGACCTGAATCGCGGTGATACAAAGTGCGCATGTGTGTATGTATGTGAGTGGCGTTTTTAGATTATGTTGCTGTAATGTGCAATTAGCGAGTATGTATGTATCCGTGTGGATATCCTATAGTTAGAGGTACTTGGCTGTATGGTATTTACATCACCACCACTACACTGGTAGGCAGCAATTGTGTCGTTTTGCGGTAATGTTGAGATGGTGCCATGGAGGAATGGCCGAGCGCTCTACGGCGTGCGGTTCCTCCCCGTGGGAGGATCAAGTCCTCCCTCGGTCATAGGTGCGTATTGTCCTTAGATAAGTTTAAGCGGATTTTTAGCGTAGGGTCATATAACCACAGTAGTTAAGGCTCACAGATTTACAACATTTTTTTAAGTATCTTATACCAATATGGTCCATCCCCCTCAACATTGGATTCAATGTTAAAATTCAGGGACTGGATGATTTCATGATGTTGGTACTACTGTGACGATGCGATGATGTCACACTTGTTGGAATGCTGATGCTGGGCTACTGAAATTCTTGCCCAAACGAGCACTGCCGTTCTACTTGTATTTGCAGTTATTACTCCGAGCCGCGGTGGAGTAGCCGAGCGGTCTAAGGCGTCTGGCTGCGGAGCGCGCGGCTGCTCGCCGTGAAGGTTCGAGTCCTCCCTGGGGCATGGTTGTGTGTGTTTGTCCGTAGGTTAGTTTACCTAGGTTTAAGTAGTTTGTAAGCTACGGACTGATGACCACGCAGTTTGGTCCGATAGTTTTGCAAACATTTGAACATTTATTACTCCGACACATTCATTATGTTCCTGTTTTTATTGTTTAACAGTGTCAAATTTTCAAATGTTTGTAGAGCTTATGGGACATAACTAAGGGGTCATCAGTCCCTCAACTTACAAACTACTTATGAACTACCTAACACTAAGGACGGCACAAATATCCATGCCCGAGGGGGGATTCGAACCCCCGACCGTAGTGGCCGTGCAGACCGTGACTGACGTGCCGCAGTTCCCTCGGCCACCGCGGCCGGCCTTTAACAGTGTCATGTGCGTATATATTGCCTCCGGGATGCATTCTTCTGTTCTTGATTGAACCTGTCTTCTCTTTCCTCCTGTTTACGAGGGCGAGTCTGAAAGTAAGTTCCGATATTCTTTTTAGTAAACTACTTTATTATAGGGGCCTCTATTACGTTCCAGAACCAGCTATTTTTCAACTAAATTTCAGACATTTGGCACATCACTTCACAAATTTCAATTCGTACGAAGTCCTCATAGCGCTCAGAAATGGTGAAACGGTGGTTCTGTCTAACCACTTTTGTAACAAGGCGGTTGGCCACTTCTTCATTACGGAAGTTAGTGCGTCCGTTACCGAGTGCACGACACCAATGTCGAACAACACTGGCAGTCCCAATGCTCCCGTACACTTGAATATTCCCAGTACCAACTCCTGGTGTCATTTGTTTTGCAGATATAAATATCATCGCTCACACCTAGCGGGTTCCTCTATTGCCGCACACATTGTAAACACAACTGGCCGAATATCATCACACATTTGTACCACAGTCTAAAACAAACCGTCGAGAAATTCTATCGGAGAAAAAGTGCTATCTTTCGACAGCTGAAGCGATGCTAGCGCTCTAAGCGGCCAGTAGGTATAAGCAGAAGAATGGCGTGATACAGTCGGAGAAAACTTCGAATTTTTAATGCCGTTTCTTTCGTATTTCGCCTGGGAGATGGTCGCATGGTCTAAGTTGTCATGCAACGGACTGGGCTGCGGATCCCGCCGGAGGTTCTAGTCAATGTTCAAATTTTCAAATCTTTGTATAGTCTATGGGACTTAACTACGGGGTCATCAGTCCGTAAACTTACAAACTACTTTATGAACTACTTACGAACTAGGACGGCACAAATATCCATGCCCGAGGAGGGATTCAAACCCCCGACCGTAGTGGCCGTGCAGACCGTGACTGAAGCGCCATAGTCCCCTCGGCCACCGCGGCCGGCGAGGTTCTAGTCCTCCCTAGTGTGTGTGTGTGTGTGTGTGTGTGTGTGTGTGTGTGTGTGTGTTGTTCTTAGTGTAAGTTACTCAGTTTGTAAGTCTAGGAACTGATGATAATTGCAGTTTGGTCCAATAGGTTTATAAAAATCTGAACGTTTGATCTCGTATTTCCTAGTCAGTAAACGTGGTGGTGAATTATTTTATACAAATATGAAAGTTTACTAAAACTAATATCACCTCTCCTGTCAATGTCAGTCTATAATATCAAAATGTCAGCGCACTGAATACATACAAATGACAATAGCAAAGTAGTAATTTAACGTCCAAAAAACCTTAAGACCAGAATGAATTGCAATCTGATGTGTTAAAGTTCAAAAGAAAATGTTCAGATGTTAGTAAATCTATCGGACTCAACTGCGTGGTTATTAGCCGTAGCCTACAAACTACTTAAACTAAGGTAAACTACCCTAAGGACAACACACACAAGCCATGCACGAGGGACGATTTGAACCCCCGACGCGGGAGGCCGCGAGATCCGCAATGTGGACCTCTAGACCGATCGGCAAAGTTCAAAAGAAACTAATTATACTCGGCGTGTACTTTCACGTTCCATGGTTTGTTTTTAGTGAATTTAGGACATTTTTAGTTTTGCGTACTTTGATGCTAGGTGCTAAGTTTCTGGATTCTCGTTAACAGCCCAAATTCATTTTCTTCCATTCCTGAATGTATAACTTACCTCCGTAAATTCGCTCTTGTTATTCGTAACATTATTTTCTTCCTTCTCTGCGTTCTATACAAATCGAAAAAAGAGAGATTTTCGGATAATACGAGGCGCGTATTCATTTCAATAAATTACAAGTCCACATTGACAGAAGTCGTCTATGACATCAAACACGGTCATGAATTTATTTTGCCGGCCACGGTGGCCGAGAGGACTAAGGCGCTTCAGTCACGGTCTGCACGGCCACTACGGTCGGGGGTTCGAATCCCCCTTCGGGCATGGATATTTGTGCCGTCCTTAGTCTTAAGTAGTTCATAAGTAGTTTGTAGGCTTAGGGACTGATGACCCCGTAGTTAAGTCCCATAAGTTCTACAAACAGTTGAACAGTTGAAACATTTGAACATTTTTGAATTTATTTTCGCTGCTAACCACTTTTATCAGAATTTCATGTGGAAGAGTTAAACTGTCGGTATCAAGTTATTCAAAAAATGTTTATATCGTTAAAGACAGGTGTTCACCAGAGCAAACAAACTAACAAGGATGAGCAAAAGAAAATTCTATCTGGTGTACCCGGTAGGCCTCTTGCAGGTCTTTCAACTGGACGCCACTGCAGCTGCTTAGGTGTCCCTAACCTTTCCCAGTTACCTGATCGGAAAATAGAGACCTGCATTTTAACGTGTAATCCGAACTACATTTCTTTCGTAGGCACTCCACAATCTTTGAGCAGTGAATGCTCAGTTAAAAATCGTAGTGAAAAAATTTGTGGTCTGAACGGGATTTGATCCCGCGCTCTCCGGTTCACGAAGCGCGCACTTTGACACTAGACATTTTTTTCTTCTTTTTTCTGTATGCTTAGTTCTATTCGTTGCGGACGCTGATCGTGTTTGTTCGGTGAGTTGTTCGCTCAGCTTTTTTATGACAGAGGGCGTTCAGCCCTCTGAGCGGGCGCGCTGCGCCACGGCGCCCAGAGACCAGTAGACCTGATACGAGTAGTGTTAGCGCCAGCCGTGTCACCTCCTTAAATGATGCTCAACGTCGGTAATTATTGTTATCTTTATAAAAATATGCTCAATGCTAATGAGAAGCCATAGAAAAATACAAGCCGACATACAAGGAAAATTTTGGACTAGTGCTAAGGGGATATTGAGATAAATTCCGTGTAAAGTGCACGATCTCAATGAGTGTCTCGCTTCCATACAAATTGAGACACATAAATTCTTCCTTCCCTTCGCCACTTTGCATACTCCGTCAAAAACAGTGCTCTCGCATGCACAATAATCCTCACTGAATAACAAAGTTTCACGCTGTGGCTCTAACAGGGTATAGTTGTATGCTGTATGCCGAATATTACCTCCAAAAACTAAAAACCAATAACTCACCGTTCGCAGGCAATGTTTGCTACCTCGTGTTCTCTTCCGTTCCCTCTAGTATATGCGATTCAACCAACATACAAGGGAATGATAGTGAATTTTCTGCAAATGCTCATTCTTCATGTTCGCTTCCATTCACTACATTGTAAACCGGACTTTAGGTGCTTAATATTGGTGACTGTGAACTCTGCATAATTCCGCTACGTGGCGCTGCGTGAGTGATTCGCCGAGTTGCGCGCTAAGCGGGCAGGGCTGTACAGACCGCTGTTATATATATATATACTTGCAGCTAAAATTTTGGGAGTGCATTTGTTTCGTTGTCTTCTTTCTGTGCAAAAAATTTCAAGGTATGTTTCGACATGTATTATTGGACCGTTCCCTTGTTAGTTTCGGCTTGGGCCTGTTGTTATAAGGGGGCGGAGATTAATTACTTGAGGTGTTTTATGGATGGGAGGGGGTCGACCCTATTCTCGCCAAATGTCACGTTGGAAAGATGGGACGGGCGCTGATGACTTCGCTGTTGAGCGCCCTCAATCACCATCCATCATCATCATCATCTTTGGGAGAGGGGGTCTCGGCAAACCTCACGTAAAAACTTACCACAAGAGACGTGTAAAACAGACAGATATCTGCTAAATCCAAGAAAGTAATATTTACCGTGGTTATTCAAACATAGCATAGTACCACAGTAGCCCCTCGATTGTTTCTGTAACGACACACGACGTGTAACAGCAACAGTGCTGGCCATCCGGGCTCCTTTTTCATGTAGCTGCGTGAATGGAAGCCCAGGCTAGTCCGTGCTACGAGCATTCTTTTCACACGCGGTTAAGTAATGTCCTTTACTGTAGCACTACTTCGACTTTTTTGTGTGATCGTATACGTTCTGTGTTAAATACAAGCCTTAATTAGTCTGAAACTAAAAAGTAAATAAATAAATAAAATTGAAAAAAAAAAGAAGCAAACTGGTTGTTTTAAATACATTGATGGTAGTGTAGCAGAGATAACACTAAGATACGCATCTTGCAGTATTTTACGTGAGATTAGGAGAGGAGGGTTGTACTGACCGTGCGCGCCTGCGCGTGCGCGCTGTCCGGGTTGTCGGCGGGCCGCCAGGGCAGGTCCCGCTGCTGCAGACAGACGAGCGCCGCCAGCGACGCCGCAGCCACCAGCAGCAGGCCGCGCCGCGGCGACAGCCGCGCCATCGCCGCCCGCCCCGCCAAGCCTAGCCGAGGAACGAGCAAGGCAAATGTTTCTAAAGCTATGGTTCCTAGCTGCAGTGCATATCACTCCTTAGACTTACAAACTAATGCTAAGAACAACACACACACAAACACACCCGTGCCCGAGGAAAGACTCGAACCTCCGACGAGGAAAAGTCTCGCACTCTGCAGCAAGGTGCCTTAAAACGTTCGCTCCCATTCACGCTCTGGCGCGATGATGCTAGGTGCCACTTCACCCTCTGGCGCGTGATCGTATTTTGACAGTGTCTTTTCATAGTTTTGAGCTACTGAATGTTTTGGTTTTCAGTTTTTTATGTGGTTTTTTATTTGCATTTGTATTTTTGTGAAAACAACAAATGAATAATATAAACAGTACATACAAGGTATTTCATAAAACATATGCTTATTTCTATATCATCAGCAATATAAGTATGAATAATAGCAAAACTAAGAAGTATTTTTTTTATAAACTGGTAACTAATCGAAATAAAATTAAAATAATCAAAAGCGTGCTTGCTTGTTTACATAAGAATTCAATAAATCTATCACGACATCTTGAGAAGCGTGTGTGGCTCGTAGCCGATAATGCAAACGCGAAAATCTGGAACCACGTACATGTGCATATCACTTATACTCTTCCCTGAGTGGCTACCAGAGTATACAGCTTTATTAGACGATGCCAGTTTACAACAACCCATAATAGGATCCTAGGTCGCAGCACGCGCCACAGCGTGAGCGGCACGTGACTCAAGTAACGTTTACACGCGCCAGAGCGTGAACGACAGCGAACGTGTTAAGCTGGGTTTACACTAGCAAGTCGCTTGCAAATGTTCAAATGTCTTTAAACCTATCGGACCAAACTGCGTGGTCATCAGTCCGTAGCTTACAAACTACTTAAACCTAGGTAAACTAACCTAAGGACAAACACACACACCATGCCCCAGGGAGGACTCGAACCTCCACGGTGAGCAACCGCGCGCTCCGCAGCGAGACGCTTTAGACCGCTCGGCTACTCCACCGCGGCAAGTCGCTTGCAGAAGTTCATTTATTATTATTATTATTATCACTATTCTTTATTGTGGCTTTTGGTTACAGTGACCATACAGCCAGCGGTTATTACAGTGGCAACGTTAGAATAGAATTGAAATTCTTACAAAATATATCGCAATAGTAATAGGTATCTAACATCATACAGCCTTTACAATAAAAGCAAAAAAAAAAAAAAAAATTATATGTTCAGGATAAGATATAAAACAATACATATTTAACAGTACTAGTGACAGATGTAATACATCGAAAGTGCGAACAGCATAAAACAAAGTGACAGTTGCAAGGACATATAAAGGTCAAAATATAAAACAAAATTACTTATGCAGTTTCAAGCAGTGCATGTTCAAGGTAAACACACCAGCTCTTAAATTAGAGCTGTATGTCGGTGACTTTGAGGTAGTCCTTCAATAAACTGTACTTAAACTTTTCGAATCAATGAAGGAAGACAGTGACGCTTGTGGGGAGGGGGTAACCCCGCGCAACCAGCTTTCTGTAGAAGACACTTTGTGCGGCCGTGTACTTCGTGCATGCCAGTATGAGGTGGTTGAGATCCGCCACTGCCGTTGGATTGCAGAAGTTACTGCTGCAAGTCATTGCGATTCACTCGCAGAAAGTACGCAGGAAACTTCCGCAGCTATTTTGACAAGTAGAATGAAACTTTTACTCTGCAGTGGAGTGTGCGCTGATATGAAACTTCGTAGCAGATTGAAATTGTGTGCCGGAACCGGGACTCGAACCTCGGACCTTTGTCTTTCGCGGGCAAGCGCTGTACTTCACTTTGTACTTTTAGTGAGAGTAAGTAAAATGATGAGTAGCAACGGCCGTGCCGCAGTGGACACACCGGTTCCCGTTAGATCACCAAAGTTAAGCACTGCTGGGCGTGACTAGCACTTGGATGAGCAACCGTCCGGCTCTGCTGAGCACTGTTGGCCAGCAGGGTGCACTCAGCTGAGGCCAACTGAGGAGCTACTTGATGGAGAACTAGCGGCTTCGGTCACGAAAACTGACTTAACAAAATTCAAATGTTTGTAAATCTATCGGACCAAACTGCGTGGTCATCAGTCCGTAACTTACAAACTACTTAAACCTAGGTAAACTAACCTAGGGACAAACACACACACCCATACCCCAGGGAGGACTCGAACCTCCACGGCGAGCAACCGCGCGCTCCGCAGCGAGACGCTTTAGACCGCTCGGCTACTCCACCGCGGCAAAACTGACTTAACGGCCGGGAGTGAGGGCGCTGACCACGTCCCCCTCCATACCGCATCCGTTGACGCCTTCGAGCAGAGGATGACACGGCGGCCGGTTATCAGTGGGCCTCTCGAGGCCTGTCGGACGGAGTTTGGTTTTGGGGCAGGGCGTGCTGGCCACAGACTGCAGTTTAGTTGACATAAAAGAAAACACTCTTAAACTGAGGTAAACTAACCTAAGGACAACACACACACTGTTATGTACACAAGGTGGACGATGGTCGGCCAGGTCAACTCAAGGGCACGATTCATGTAATAGAAATTAGTAGGACCACTCTTAAACACATTTATTATGTATGAACACGACAATACAAAAGATAAATACAACTTAACTTTGTTTGCTCGTAGTTTCTGAGCAAGCAATGTCCAATGCCTCGAAGCAGTCTTCTGTAAATACCATACTGTCACCATTCCATAGTTCACAAACCTACGCCAATATATCTCTAGCATGTCTGCAGGTTAATGTGACATGCGTAAAGATATATCGACAGGAATACTGTTTCTGACGGCCACATACAGACTGTCACTTTTTAATACTGACTGTCCCATACAGACGTGGATAACGAACTAACGAGGACGTGCGAAGACTGGTTTACGGGCACGCTGAGACTCCCGACTTTCGACTGTAGACTGCTGGCGTGGAATTGCCGCCTGTCTATATCGCGGGCGGCGGAGGGATCTCACATCGATCGTTGGATGCGCGGAATCCAATTGTCCTCGTCTTGATAGGCTGCCTCGCGCGGAAACATAAAGCGGTGCGGCGGCAGTGGCAGCCTCCATCCTCTGTTGGTGGCCGCTGCACCCGCGTCGCTGCACTGGCCCGCGAGCGCTCTCTAGCGCGAACTGACACAACACACACCCATGCCCCAGGGAGGACTCGAATCTCCGACGGCGAGCAACAGCGCGCACCGCTGCGAGGCGCCTTAGACCGCTCGGCTACTCCACTGCGGCAGAGGTCATTTACGCTGTAGCTCTGATTTACTATGAATAACACGTAAAAGAGAACTAGGAGAATTGCCGGCCGCGGTGGCCGAAGGGACTGAGGCGCTCCAGTCACGGTCTGCACGGCCACTACGGTCGGGGGTTCGAATCCCCCCTCGGGCATGGATATTTGTGCCGTCCTAGTTCGTAAGTAGTTCATAAGTAGTTTGTAAGTTGAGGGACTGATGACCCCGTAGTTAAGTCCCATAAGCTTAACAAACATTTGAACATTTGAACTATGAGAATTATTTCGGTTTGAGAGGATAGGCCTACTTAGAAGGCCACAATACGTAACCTACAATAATTTGTTGCTAGAAGAGGGGTTTCGAGAACTTTAGCTTCGAAAACGTTTCTAGAATGCCCATAAATTATCTGCGTTGTTTATTAACATCAATTGGACATGTCATATAAAGACAGAACAAATTACATAGTTGTTTCAGCCGAGTAACGATTGTTACGCAACATTCTGTACAGTCACTTCTTAGTTTTTACCATTGTTCTCTCAGTTTGTGCGAAAATTGCGACTTTATGTTATGCCACTTCCTTAAAAAGTCCTTCACAGCGTTATCAAATTTAGAAGTAATTTGGTTAAATTTGTGGTGAGATTTATTCCAATAAATTAAATTTACTAAACATGTACACTTGTTTTCTATAATCTCAATTTAAAATCACTGTACACATTCCATATTTCAGGATAGTGCCCCACCGCTTCATTCAGTGTTTGGTATCTTATTTCTGTTATTTCTTAACATACAGTATGTGAGATGGTTGCATGAAATTAATCGTGACATTCAATAAAAGGTTAATTATGTGATGATGCAGACGACATACCTACAAAAACTTGCGATTTCAACTTGCAGAAAATAGTAATGAATTCGAAAATGCAACGAATATTCGCTTCACTGCAGTTGCTCGAGAAACGTCGCGATACAGAGCTTTTGATTAGTGCTGAATACAAAAACAGTCTGGAGCACAAAACTGACTTCAATTCCGACTAGTTTCCCCCCAGTGTGGGGTCATCTTCAGGGTGTCGCTGCGGGATCTACATCTACATCTACATGGGATGCTGTGGAGGGGAGCAGAAGCCGCGAGTCCCTCAGGAGCAGCACAGCGGCACCTCAACATCTCGCAGCTCCTGCCCCGCGCCACACCATCCCGAAGCAACACCCTGAAATTGGGCGGAAACTAGTCGGAAATAAAGTCAATTCTGCGCTATAGACTGTTTGTATACAGGGTGGTCCATTGATAGTGAACGGGCCAAATATCTCGCGAAATAAGCATCAAACGAAAAAACTACAAAGAACAAAACTTTTCTTGCTTGAAGGGGAAAAACAGATGGCGCTATGGTTGGCCCGCTAGATGGCATTGTTATAGGTCAAACGGAAGTCAACTGCATTTTTTAAAATAGGTACTCCCATTTTTATTACATATTCGTCTAGTACGTAAATAAATATGAATGTTTTATTTAGAACACTTTTTTCGCTTTGTGATAGATGGCGATGTAATAGTCACAGACGTATAAGTACGTTGTATCGCGTAACATTTCGCTAGGCCAGCCCGGTGGCCGAGGGGACTAAGGTGCTCCAGTCACGGTCTGCACGGCCACTACGGTCGGGGGTTCGAATCCCCCCTCGGGCATGGATATTTGTGCCGTCCTAGTTCGTAAGTAGTTCATAAGTAGTTTGTAAGTTTAGGGACTGATGGCCCCGTAGTTAAGTCCCATAGATTATACAAACATTTGAACATTTCGCTAGTGCGGGCGGTAATTGCTTCGTGATACATTACTCGTGTTAAAATGGACAGTTTACAAATTGCAGAAAAGGTCAATATGGTATTTATGTATGGCTATTGTGATCAAAATGCCCAATGGGCCTATGCTATGTATGTTCATCATAATCCTGGAAGACATCATCCAAGCCGGCCGCGGTGGCCGAGGGGACTGAGGCGCTCCAGTCACGGTCTGCACGGCCACTACGGTCGGGGGTTCGAATCCCCCCTCGGGCATGGATATTTGTGCCGTCCTAGTTCGTAAGTAGTTTGTAAGTTTAGGGACTGATGACCTCGTAGTTGGGTCCCATAGACTATACAAACATTTGAACATTTTTTGCGATGTCATCAGTCCCTCAACTTACAAATTCTCTCTCTCTCTCTTTCACACACACACACACACACACACACACACACACACACACACACACACACACACACACACGCCCAAGGGAGGATTCGAACCTCCGGCGGGAACGGCATTCCAGTCCGTGTGTACGAAGTTGCACTGCCGGCAGCGGTGGCCGAGGGTACATAGGCGCTCCAGTCACGGTCTGCACGGCCACTACGGTCGGGGGTTCGAATCCCCCCTCGGGCATGGATATTTGTGCCGTCCTAGATCGTAAGTAGTTCATAAGTAGTTTGTAAGTTTAGGGACTGATGACCCCGTAGTTAAGTCCCATAAACTATACAAACATTTGAACATTTGAAACATCATCCAAGCGTCCGGACCTTTGGGCGGATAGTTAAGTTATTTAGAGAGACAGGAAGTGTTCAGCCGCAAGTGAAACGTCAACCACGACCTGCAGCAAATGATGATGCCCAAGTAAGTGTTTTAGCTGCAGTTGCGCCTAATCAGCACATCAGTAGCAGACGAATTGAGCGAGAATCGGGAATCTCAAAAACGTGGGTGTTGAGAATTCTACATCAAGATAAATTTCACCCGTACCATATTTCTATGCACAAGGATTTGCAGGCCAAGACTTCGAACGTCACGTACAGTTTTATCACTGCACACAAAATAAATTACGGGACAATAACAGATTTTTTTTTCGCGTGTTCTGTTTAGTGACGAAGCGTCATTCACAAACAGAGGTAATGTAAACCGGCATAATGTGGTCTATTGGTCAAGGGAAAATCCACGATGGCTGCGGCAATTTAAACATCAGCGACCTTGGCGGGTTAATGTATGGTGCGGCGTTATGGGAGGAAGGATGGCAATCTAAATGGTGCAATGTATGCTGATTTCTTACGTAAATGTTCTACTGATTTTACTACAAGATGTTTTCTTTGCATGACAAAATGCCGCTGTACTTTCAACATGATGAATGTCCGGCATATGGCTCGCGTGCATTTGAAGCGGTCTTAAATGGAATATTTAATGACAGGTCGATTGGTCGTAGAAGCACAACATCATGGCCCGCACGTTCACTGGTTCTTACATCCCCGGATTTCTTGCTGTGGGGAAAATTGAAGGATATTTGTTATCGTGATTCACCGACAACGCCTGAAAACATGCGTCAGCGCATTGTCAATGCATGTGAGAACATTACTGAAGGCGAACTAGTTGCTGTTGAGAGGAATTTCGTTACGCGTATCATTTTGAGAATTTTTTGAATTCATGAGGTAATCACGCAGTAACAGCATGCATTCTCATAATGTATGATAATTTCACAAAAGTACATATATCACATTGGAACAACCGAAATAAACTTCAAACGTACCTACGTTCAGTGTTTAATTTAAAAAACCTACCTGTTACCCACTGTTCGTCTAAAATTGTGAGAAATATGTTTGTGAATATTACAGCACCATTTATCACAAAGCGACAAAAGTGTTCCAAATAAAACATTCATATTTATTTACGTACTAGATGAAATGTATTAAAATGGGGGTACCTATTTTTAAAAAATGCAGTTGATATCCGTTTGACCTATGGTAGCGCCATCTAGCGGGCCAACCATAGCGCCAGCTGTTTTTCCCCTTCAGGCTAGAAAAGTTTTGTTCTTTGTAGTTTATTCGTTTGATGCTTATTTCGTGAGATATTTGGCCCCGTCACTATCAATGGAGCACCCTGTATAATATTATCACAAGGGCGCTGTTATCCCCAAGGAAATAATTTTTTTCCAAAAATAAGTTTTAATTAGTAGTTCCGCTGCTTTTTTGGAATTATGATAAGTAAAAACAAGAAGAAACAGGGAAGACGATGGTGGTGGTTGCAGTAAGTGACAGTGCAGACAAATGCCTTTATAATATTCAAGAAACTCCAAAACAGTTACGTTAGACCACTCCAGAGCGATAAAGCATATAATATGAAATATGGTAAGCAAAATATTAATGACAAACTAATGCACGTTACCTGTAAAGAAATGATTATTCGTACATATAAAACTTCAATCACTCATAGTGTGTGTGTTGTCCGTAGGTTAGTTTACCTAGGTTTAAGTTTTGTAAGCTACGGACTGATGACCACGCAGTTTGGTCCGATAGAATTACAAACATATGAACATTTTTTTTCACTCATAGTGACGTAAACAAAAATACCAAGCCGCGGTGGAGTAGCCGAGTGGTCTAAGGCGCCTCGCTGCGGAGCACGCGGTTGCTCACCGTCGGAGGTTCGAGTCCTCCCTGGGGCATGGGTGTGTGTGTTGTCCATAGGTTAGTTTACCTAGGTTTAAGTAGTTTGTAAGCTACGGACTGATGACCACGCAGTTTGGTCCGATTGATTTACAAACATTTGAACATTTGAAAAATACCAAATCAAATGTCAGTAAAACTGTTGGACCAAACTTCTATGGTCATCAGTTCATAGGCTTAAAAACTACTTAAACTAACAAACACTAAGAGCAACAAACACACCCATGCCCGAGGGAGGACTCGAACCTCCTTGGAACAGCCGCCCAGTCCGTAGCTGCGTGCCTTAGACCGCACTGCCATTCCGCATAATAACAAAATTACATTGCACCTATTTGTAAATGCTGAACGTGCACTATGTACACGCAATTTAATTATAACGAACAACAATCCAATACATTTGTACTAAAAGTTTATATATACGTTGTTATAACTGTTTCTGTAACCACATGCTACATTCTTAACCCATAACCACAGACGTGAATTTATGTTACATAACCACAAAAATGTTCAAATGTTTGTAGAGCTTATGGGACTTAACTACGAGGTCATCAGTCCCTAAACTTACAAACTACTTATGAACTAGCTAATACTAAGGACGGCACAAATATCCATGCCCGAGGGGGGATTCGAACCCCCGACCGTAGTGGCCGTGCAGACCGTGACTGGAGCGCCTCAGTCCCCTCGGCCACCGCGGCCACATAACCACAGACATGGAGTCAAAGTGACTCCATATATTTTCTTTGTTATTTACTTATTTCTAACGAAATTTTTAATTACTTATTTAATGTGTAATTAAGGGGTTTTGAACTATTACAGAAGGCAATCACTACGTTTAATAAATCAGAATTATATTTAATACTGAAGACTTCAAAAAACATAAAACCTGTTAGGTGAATCATAAAATTAAACTGTTTTCAAGGAGTTACGTAAATTATTGACATATTCATTTCTTAGAAAGTAATAAGCAATGTTTTTTCACTATAATTTCAGCTAAAGATAATGTAAAATACGACTCTTTTAAAAATAAAGTTTTGCTACTTCATATAGAATTGTTACACACAACTGATGATCACTGTCCACAGACTGGAGGATTAAAACGTCTGCAAAATATGATGATTTTTCTTTTCAGTTTTTTAGGGCATATACAGCAATATTTTCCAGTTGCCAGCTTGCCTCCATTGCATGGTGTTTGCTCCTCTTCTTTACCAAGAACCTTACTGTTAACAGCAAGATTAGAAGGTATAATTAACTCTAGTTGCGTGTATATAAATAAAAACGAATCCCAAGTATATAATTTACAGGATGAAGCTTACCGACTTTGTCTCACACTAAAACAGATGTAGAGTCAAGCTGACTCCGTAATGCATTTCACTAAATTCATAAACAAATATGTGACAAAGAAATAGATGTGTGGTCTCGACACTGCACGTGCAGACCGAGGAAAGGTTAGTTTGAAGATACAGTGCAGTTAACGGAAGTACAAGAATGTGCAACCGAAGGGTATCAACCGATGAGGAATTTACACACACACATGCTTGTTAAGCTTAAGGGACTTAACTGTGGGGTCATCAGTCCCTAAACTTACAAACTACTTATGAACTACCTTATAATAACGACGACACAAACATCCATGCCCGTGGGGGGATTAGAACCCCCGACGGGGAACCGCCTCGCGCATCGTAGCATAGCGCCTCAATGCCGTTTCGCCGCGGCCTGATGAGGATTCAATCTGACTCCCGTTTGTTGTTATGGGTTAATAACAATTCCAGTCACTAGTTACAAAATGTTCAAATGTTTGTAAATCTATCGGAACAAACTGCGTGGTCATCAGTCCGTAGCTTACAAACTACTTAAACCTAGGTAAACTAACCTAAGGACAACACACACACCCATGCCCCAGGGAGGACTCGAACCTCCACGGCGAGCAACCGCGCGCTCCGCAGCGAGACGCTTTAGACCGCTCGGCTACTCCACCGCGGTCACTAGTTACAGAATTAATTATTTTATACATATAAACTAAACCCAATTGAACTATATCTGTTTTAATAAAAATGCAGACAGACACGCCCACATACGTGTTGCTGCAGGATCACTTCAAAGTGAATGAATGTCTGGATGCTGAACCAAAGCGGTGTTTGGCGAACGTTAGCCTTCTTTGATGTGTGTAGAAATACCGACAGGCGCCGGATATTGCGCAGTCCGTGTTAGGTGACACAGGGCAGCCGCTACGAGGCAGTGGGCTGTGCCCTAGCGGCCAGCCAGTCAGCTAGCGATCGCGCCCTACTCTGTGTCACGTGACACGTACTGCGCTGGGGCCTCGTGTCCAAACGGTGTTAGCACTGGTAGATTGGCGCTCTGCAAGCAGCGACCGATCCTACCGCACTACGCAGCCACAAGCGAGTAGTTGATCGGTACTCGTCAAATAACGAAGCCCCTTTCACGTGGTCGTCTTATTTGTCTCAGTTAACTACTCGAGACGAATGTGTCTGCTGCAGCACCCCTGCTTTGTCATTCCCGTACCGAGTCACGTCTCTCACAAGTGATCATTTTCTTTTAGACGTTAACACCAAAACTATACAGCTAGCTGTCTATGCCTACTGTGCAGTTTCGCACCAGAACAGTGAAGTGTGTTCATAAGGGAACTTTTCACTTAGGAGCAAGGATTGGCAATAGAGTTTATTAATTACCAAAGAAAAATAGTCGTATATAATAAATGCCCTTGTTAGGTATACTATGATAAACCCTCTACACTACTGAAAACTAGGAAAAGTGCCATCCACACATTTTAAAACATATACATTTATTTGATGGAGAAAATAAATACATGTAATCACATCAAACAATATCATAAATGATGTAAATATAGCTAATGTGCCGGCCGCGGTGGCCGAGGGGACTGAGGCGCACCAGTCACGGTCTGCACGGCTACTACGGTCGGGGGTTCGACTCCCCCCTCGGGCGTGGATAGTTGTGCCGTCCTTAGTGTAAGGTAGTTTATAAGTAGTTTGTAAGTTTAGGGACTGATGACCCCTTAGTTAAGTCCCATAAGCTATACAAACATTTGAATTTGAATTTTGCTACTGTACTTTATTCACACCTTGTTTCCTTGCTAATTGCAAAATAACATCGAAAATCAGTTTCTCGTCTATAATTCTGATTTTTTCACTTTTCAAACAATTTTCATGTTTAGGTATTTACGTCTGTATTTATGCATAGCGTACCCTTTTTCTGTTTAAAATGTAAATATCATTTTGCTTCCAGATATTTCGTCTCTTTTGTAGAACAATTCTCAAATATTCAAAGGTTAGTATATCTAAGGGACTTAACAACCGCGGTTATCCGTCCCTAGGTTTACAAACTATTTAAACTAACTTACGCTAATGACAACACACATACGCATGCAAAATACTAGGTCCTGCTGCTGCCTTTTGACCGTGATATAAAAATAAATAAAAATATAAAGAAAACCAAAGCAAATAGCAGAATGAACTTCAAGATGATGAAAGGCTTTTTGTAATAGGAAGAACCTTAGATTGTGCCGAGTGTAGAGTTCTAAATTTTCGAACATATTGCACACTACACATTCGCACATCAATGAAACCGTGGTGCCGCGGCGGAGCGGCCGAGCGCATTGAGGCGCTAAGCTACTATGCGGGAGGCCGTTCCCCATCGAGGGTTCGAATCCTCCCTCGAGAATCTATGTTGTGCTGTCTTTAGTATAAGGTAGTTCGTTAGTTTAGGGACTGATGACCCCGCAGTTAAGTCCCTTAAGCTTGACAAACATTTGAACATTTATTTTGAAACTGTGCTAGCACATGTAAACATCGGAAGTTAACTGATCCTGGCAGAGCTTAAAAATGTTCAAATGTTTGTATAGCTTATGGGACTTATCTACGGGGTCATAAGTCCCTAAACATACAAACTACTTATGAACTAACTAATTATAAGGACAGCACAAATATCCATGCCCGAGGGGGGATTCGAACCCCCGACCGTAGTGGCCGTGCAGACCGTGACTGGAGCGCCCCAGTCCGCCTCGGCAGAGCTTATTTCTGTTATAGAAATGACGTCACATCCTCCTAAACTTGATTTTGTTGTTTAGTTTGTTTTCTCGAGACATTCAAAAGGTTTCACCACGAACTTTGAAGGGTTGTAGCTTCCAAACTAACAGTGATAGGAATGTAGTTTAAATTGATTTGGACGCAGCTGGTTTCAACGAATCCAAGGCACGATAGAAAAAAAACTATTGTTCCATTTAAAAAATTATATCTTTGTGGTGTAACTCTTTGGAAAATGATACAATAAACTATGTTCATAACTCCGCAGAAAGTGAAACATTTCTTGTGTTGACCTACAGCATTAAAATTTCCCATCACCTATTATTTTATAAGTTACAGAGGCAAACACACTTAGTGAAACACTCTATCTATCTATCTATATATATCTATAAACTTTTATCATCCGATAATTTTGAATTTTTCTCTCTTCAAATAATTTACTTTAAAACACATTGACCCATTTACGTCTGTATTTATGCATGATGTAGACTTTATTACTGTAAAACGTAAAAACATATGTTTTGCTTTGAAATATTTCAAATAAAATGTTTGTAAATGTAAGTCTTGCGGGTATAGAGAGAAAATTTCAAAATTATCAGATGATAAAAGTTATTTTCCATGTTATTTGACACTTAGAAAGGAGGTAAAATATGAAAAATGCAGTAAAATGGCGTTATTTACTCTGTTCCAGACACTTTTTGATGTGTTTACAGAATTGTTTTTTTTTTCAAGAAAAAAAATATGTACGAAAATGTTCAGATGTTTGTGAAGTTATGGGACCTAACTGCTGTGATCATTGGTCCGTAAACTGACAAACTTTTTAGACTAACTTATCCTAAAAACAATATATACATCCATGCCCTAGGGAGGACTCGATCCTCCGACGCAGAACGACCGGGCGCATTGTAGCAAGGCGGTTTAGCGCGCTCGGCTATCCTGCCAGGCCTAATTACGTATGTTTTGAAAAGTTTGGACGACATTTCCCCGATATTTCAGTCGTCAAGAGTGTCGATAATTTGCCACATGGATTCTGACAAGAACATGTTACTTTTAGTCATTTTCGTGAGTACGTGTGTAGCGAGCATGAGGGCCCGAGCTAATGCAGTCTTTCTTCCTTCTTTCCAACCTGGACTGCATTTCCTTTCCCTTCCCCTCCTTTCCTGTCCTCACTTCTTCCCCTTCCCACCGCGGGACTGATGACCTTAGCAATTTTGTCCCCCTGTCCCAAACAAACAACCTACCAATCTTTAGTCATTAATAAACTCTGTTACCGCTACATGTTACTATATAAGAAGTGCCTAAAGAACTTCACTGTTTAGGTGCAAAACTACACAACAGGCAGATCTAAAATAAATTTTTGTGGTAATTTGTAAACGACAATAATCACTTGCTCGTTGGTGGTTGATTGTTTGGGAGATGGGGAATAAACTGCCTGGGTAATCAGTCCCCCTGTGCGGGGAGGAAGGAGTGGGGATAGGAAAGGAGGGTACGGAAATGTATTCTAGTGAGGAATGAAGGAAGAATGAGTGCATTGGCTCAGGGCCCCATGCTCGCCGTGCACATACTCACGAAAGACCTGTGAGCCACTCAGGAGGCGGGGAGGGAGGGGGGGGGGAGGTTCACTTCAGAGGGCTAGACCAACATCGTCTAGATACAAGGCTTTACAACAGTGTGTGTCACGTCACACCGATAGGCCGCGATTTCTAGCTGACTGACCGGCTGCTGGGAAACAGCCCACTGTCTCATAGCGGCCAACCAGTCGGCTAGCGATCGTGGCCTATTGGTGTGATGTGAGGCGAACTGTTACGAGACCTTGTATCTAGACGGTGTTGGCTAGACTCAGAACGTGAATAACACGCCACAGGCCTTGCAGAAGATCCATTAGTTTTGAGGACTTAATGAGACAAAAATATGGTGCAAAAGGGGCTTTAGACTCCCTTCACACGGAGCGAATGAGGAGCGTTTCTCAGTGGTGTTACGACTATCGAAGAATTGGTGTAAGGTTTTTTTTTTTTTTTTTTTTTTTTTTTTTTTTTTTTTAGGGGACTAAACAGCTAGGTCATCAGTCCCACTGGCTGACTCGCCGGCGGTAGCACACAGCCACTGAGCCACTGCTGAAGGAATCTTGCTTCACATGGCGGATTTGACACGTGGCGCTGCTGGCCGGCCAAGCAGTGAGGTTACCAATATGAAACGTCGGTGGGCGATGTCAGCCTAGTAGAAGCATTAGCACCACCAAAGAGCAACTGGCAGCAACAGTGGTGCCGTGTGAAGGCTCTGGCGCCGCAAAGTACCACTTCTCGGCAACTCCGTCTCAAAGTGCCATTTTAACTGCATAATCGCTGCTCATCCCATTGATCGCTACGACCCTCGCCGGCTTATCATATCAAGCAGGTTTGTGATTCGCACCTAGATCATAGCTGCCTATCATGAAACTTGATCTATGACTGACTTCTTGAAGTGTCATATTTGACTACAGCGAGTCCCAAAATTGTCTAACTGTATATTTTTTAAAGAAATATTCAAATTTTCCCCCCAACATTAGGAATTTTCCCTCCTGTCATTGGGAGGTCTACATCTATATATATACTCTGCAATCCACCGTAAGGTGTGTGGCGGAGGGTACACTGAATCACTACTAGGCATTTCCTTTCCTATTCCACTCCCCAATAGAACGACGGAAAAAATGAATGTCCATACGCCTCTGTACGAGCCCTAATTTCTCTTATCTTGTATTTGTGATCCTTACGCGAAATGTAAGTAGGCGGCAGGAATATCGTTCTACACTCAGCTGCAAATTACGGCCCTCTAAATTTCTTCAACAGAATTTCTCGAAAAGAACGTCGTCTTTTCTCCAGCAATTTCCATTTGAGTTCCTGGAGCATTTTTGTGACACTCGCGCAGTGGTTGAACCTACCAGCAATGAACCTAGCTGCTTGCCTCTGAACTGCTCCCATGTCTTCTTATAAACTGATCTGCTGCGAGTCCCAAATACTTGAACAATACTCAAGACGCGGTCGTACAAGCGTTTTATACGCGGTGTCCTTTACAGATGGCGTACATCTCCCCAAAATTCTCCCAATAAACCGAAGTTGGCTGTCCCCCTTATTCACAACTGTCCTTACATGTTCGTACCATTTCATATCGCTCTGCGATGTTACACGTAGATATTGAAGCATAAGGTATGACTGTTACCAGTCACTTTGTTTTACTGTATCCACAACGCGTTTCAAGGGGTTAAACCCCCATCATTAGATGGAATAACATTACGCTGTGTACATGTTGGTTAGGTTGACATTTTGCACTGTCTACAAGAGGAAATACAAAACACTACATCTGAATGTAAGTTTTTACAATTGTTCAGATGAAGTTAAATGTAAACAATTACAATATCATACCTACAGTGGTCACAGGTCCTTTGCATTGTCTTAACCTTACTTTAACGTCATTTGAATAATTGTACAAATTTACATTATGATGTAGTGTATTGTATTTTCTCTTATAGACAGTGCAACAGGCCAACCTAACCTACAAGTTCACAGCTTAATGTTATTCCAACTGATGATGGGGGTTTAAACCTTCGAAACGCGTTGTGGATACAATAAAAAAAAGTGACTGATAACAGTAATACCTTCTGTTTCAATCAATTTCAAACAACAGTGACGGTAAAGCCTATAACAAAATGTTACGCCCAGATATTTGAACGACTCGACTGCATCAAGAAGCTCACTACTAATGCTGTATTCGAACATTATGGGATTATTTTCCCTACTCATGTACATCACCTTACATATTTCTACATTTAGAGTTAGCTGTCATTCTTCACACCATAGAAATATTGTCTAAGTCATCCTGATCCTATTACAGTCAATTGAAGATGACACCCTCCCATACACCACAGAATCATCAGCAAACAGCCGCAAATTACAAGTTACTCTGTTCATCACATGATTTATACAGATAGAAAATAATAGATGTTCTACCATACTCCCCTGGGGCACTCCTGACGATAGACTCGTCTCTGATGAACACTCGCCGTCGAGAACAACGTACTGCGTTCTAATACTTTGTCTGTTCTCTGTATTTAATTTTGTGTCTATGCCGTTGTGTTATGTCCGTTTGCAAGAGCGAGGTGTAAGGAACGGATCTATAATTTGCCCTGCACAAGTACGACATGAATCTTGCTTTTCATTTTGAGGTTTGACTCATAAATTCCTGTGTTGTGATATGGTAGACATACCGTTTATTCCTTGTTTTCATTTCTATGAGAGATCTATACAGCTCCTGCCCCGCTCCAACTGTTCATGACATTTACTTGTGACGGAAAGATATTCTGACTGCATGACTCACATTTTAGAACCATTGTATAGTATGACAAGCACTAAGACATAAGGAAAAGATAAGTCAACAACTTGACGGACAATTCATAGCCGCGGCGGAATAGCCGAGCGCGTTGAGGCGCTATGCTCCGATGCGCGACGCTGTTGTCCGTAGGGGGTTCGAATCCTCCCTCGGACATGGATGTTTGGCTGTCTTTAGTATAAGGTAGTTTATAAGTAGTTTGTTAGTTTAGGGACTGATGACCCCGCAGTTAAGTCCCACAGGCTTAATAAACATTTGAACATTTTATTTTTGAATTTCATAATTTAGTAAGGGAGATTTGAACACACAAATCCGCCTCGCAGTCTGACACAGTGAACTGTTGGTGAAAAAGTGCGTATGGAGTAGCTACATGAAATGATTACATTTACAGATCGATAGCTAATACGGTTCTGGGGTACCAGGTGTCGCTGAAACAGCCATGTTAGTCCGTGGTGTAGCTTCCACGGGCGGCAGTGCATGTGCTGATTCTGGCATCCATTCGACCAACAAGACGGCAGATACTGACATGGGATAAATTACGCCACGCTTGCTCGAGCTGTTCACGTAGTTCTGCAAGAGATGTCGGCTGACGAGTCGCAGGTTAGTTGTCATAACCAGAACGTGACCGCCGCGGTGGAGTAGCCGAGCGGTCTCAGGCGCCTCTCTGCGGAGCGCACCGGTTGCTCGCCGTCGGAGGTTCGAGTGCTTCCTGGGGCATGGGTGTGTGTGTTGTCCTTAGGTTAGTTTACCTTAGTTTAAGTAGTTTGTAAGCTAGTGACTGATGACCACGCAGTTTGGTCTGATAGATTTACAAACATTTGAACATTTGAGCACGTGACCGATCGGAGACAAGTCTGGAGATCGGACTGGCCAGGGAATTGCTGCATGTCAGCACAGCATGTTGAGTTTCACGCGCAAAGTGAGGACGAGCATTGCCATGTTGGAACAACACATCCCCTTCCTGTTACAAGAATGGCAAAAGAAGGAGTTTTACAACATTCTGCACGTACTGAGCGCTGCTCAGCGCTGCCTCCACAAACACAAAAGGTGAGCCAGAGTTGTAGCTCATCGCACGACAGACCATGAGGCGAGGGGTGGGGCCAATGTTTTTCTGGCGAATGCACTCTACGAGGCAGTGCTCGTCAGGTACACGTTGCTCGCGAAATCTCTTGCGTGCAGACAGATTGTGCTTTCATCACTGAAGACTACAGTCCGTGCCGGCCGCGGTCGCCGAGGGGAGTGTAGCGCGCCAGTCACGGACTGCAAAGCCACTACGGTCGGAGGTTCCAATCCCCCCTCGGGCATGGATACTTGTGCCGTCCTTAGTGTTAGCTAGTTCATAAGTAGTTTGTGAGTTTCGGGACTGATGACCCCGTAGTTAAGTCCCATAAGCTATATGAACATTTGAACTACAGTCCGCCATTCCATCTTCCATGTGATCCTCTGACGGCGGCAGTCGACACGTGCAAGTCAATGCTGTAAAAGGGAGGAAGAAGAGTTCAACGTCCCGTCACATCGTGGTTGTTAGAAATGGTGTCAGTGGAAGACGGGCTAGAGGTCAGTGTGGCATTGCTGGCTACCAGTTGACAACAATTCGTGTTGACACTTGTGGGCTCACAAACCCTCTTATATCTGCTGTGGTAGCTGAATGTTCTGCCACTGATGCCCTTACAATACCACGATCATAACGGATATCTTTGCTGCGTGGACGTCCAGTACCCGGTCTACGGTTGTGAGAATGTTCTGTGACCCCTGAGGCCACCATTGTCCCACAACTGACGCAGGAAGTCCAGCATGTGTAGAATTTCTCCTAAAGGGCCATCCCTCTACTCGGAAGGCCGCAATGTGACCCCTTTCAAACTGGCTCAGTTGGCTGTAGGAAGCACCAGTGCGTCTCTGAGTCATGGCGCCTGTTTGCTTCACACATTGTCTTGTGGCAGTAAATATTCCCTGTTAAAGGGTACACACAGAAGGCAGTCTTGGAGTGTTGTGGCGTCTCTAATCGCCACAGCGCCGGCGGTCCGCGCAAGTAGACGACGAGCGATAAGTCGCCACACAATAATTCATCCGCCGGAGGCGCCCTAAGTCGGCATACCTCTCTGCATTTCTGCATTGCTTCTCGCGCCAGCCAATCAGAAGCAAAGGGCTCGGCTAGACAGGCCGGCGCACCGACCGCCACGACAGGAGTATAGCGGAGGACGACAGATCGGAGCAGTCTACCAGCAACGAATCCGTCTATAGCGAGCCAGCTCGAGCAAGAACCCTACTACTGACTGATGTATCGACACAACTGTACTACCACAAGCACCACATAAAAGTTGACTATTCTGTTCAATCGTAATAAAATTATATACGAACTAATAGCTTCTTTCAGTCCTTCGCCACAATCCCTGCTAGCCACGGCCCAAAATAAACGTCGGCTTTCCACTTGTACTAATGTTCCGGAAATATAAAGTCAAATGTTTGTAAATCTATCGGACTCAACTGCTGGGTTATTAGTACGTAGCTTACAAACTACTTAAACTAAGATAAACTAACCTAAGGACAACACAAACACCCATGCCCGAGGGAGGATTCGAACCCCCGAAGGCAAACGGCCTCGCGCACCGCAAATGTATATCAATAGCTAAAAGATCTTTTTGTTAATGGCGAAAAATTGGGAAAGTGCAATAGGTCGAAGATCTGAGAAATCAGCTAGAAATAGAATACGTGGTACAATACACCGAAACCACTCAATATCATCCCTTAGAGCCCGGATAGTGATACCTAAGTGTAAATTTTATAACTGCCGGAAGGGAACATCAGAAGAGAGAAATTTGTAATAAGAAAGCTTCTGCGACTGAAATCTTGCCCACATGACTACAACTGCAAAGGGAAACTACAGTAAATATTAATTTTTTAAACTACATTTTCAGGCTCATAAATATATATAAAGTGTGGACGAATACTTCATG
This sequence comes from Locusta migratoria, assembly GCA_026315105.1. Classification (NCBI taxonomy): domain Eukaryota; kingdom Metazoa; phylum Arthropoda; class Insecta; order Orthoptera; family Acrididae; genus Locusta; species Locusta migratoria. The sequence continues at coordinate 660,561,381 of CM048755.1, read as the reverse complement.
AAGAAGCTTTTATAAGAAGTATTTTACTTTGTTATCTCTGTTGTCGCTATAAATGTCTTTTTCCTTGTTTTCCAATAAAAATGATTTACCGAGGTACTTTCCAGAGATTTTATATTCGCTTCTTTTCGTGTGTCACACTTTAAAAAAAATACACAGCTAGACGAATACTTTTTGCACTCATTGTGCGTGAACAGCTGCAGGGAAATTACTCGCAGCGAGCAGTGAGGCTGCAGCGTAAATGTAACACGACTGCCCCCAGGCGAGCAGAGATGTGCGCTGTGCCAGCAGCGAACAGCGTGGCGAGGCTACAGCGTGGCCATGCTTATCTGGTCCAACTAATCGGTGATTTATTCCAAATCGACACAAATTTCCCATCTCTGTACAGCAAATATGACTGAATGAAGAACTGTTGTGTAGCTATGCAAAAATCTCTTTCATGTGAATTGCAAGTCCATCAGCAATAAAACAAACACGTTTGATATTGTGTAATAATACAGTTTTAAACCTAAACTAAGAGTCTAGACGTAACGTTGAATAATATCGTTCATGATTCAGAAGTGTTCAATGTCTCTGAACGTAAAATTTTGTCAGCTTATCTTACGAAAAACCCTAAGACGTTTTCTTCTTGCGTACAAACAATAACTGGTACGAAATCATCTGTTGGCACTTAGTGTCCATTCTGGAACCAAAACGCAAAATGACACCGAGTAGGTTGAAATACTGAATTGGTTTTCCGAAGTTGTTTCACCGAGAAAGATCTTAAATGGTCCCTCCTATCATATTAACGGAAAAATGTGAGTTACTGAGGTAAATGATTACGGAACAGGAAAGTTATTGAAGTCACTTAGTAGTGGAAAGACATCAGACCTCAATGACTTTCCGATGACCAACTGTGTGACTGGATTGAAGATACTAAGACAATAGAACACAGTCTTCTGATGTGAAAATAATTACCGGCGTGCCTCAAGGGAGACCGAGCGATGTGCCGCAGTGGTAACACACTGGCCTCGCATTCGGAAGGATGGTGGTTCAAATCCACCTCCGGCCATCCTGACTTACGGTTTCCGTGATTTCCCTAAATCACTCCAGGCAAATGCCGGGAGGGTTCCTTTCAAAGGGCACGGACGATTTACTTCTACATCCGTACCCAAACATTCCGAGCGTAAGCTCCGTCTCTAATGACCACGCTGTCGACGGGATGTTAAACTCCTAGCTTCCTTCCTTGCCTCAAGGGAGTGTTACAGGACCGTCACTTTTAACATTACATACACGAAAGAGCCAAATAAATTGGTACGCCTGCCTAATAACGTATGGGCCCCCGCGAGCTAGCAGAACTGTCGCAGCACCATGTGGCATGGATTCCACTAATGTCTGAAGTAGTGCTGGAGGGAAATGACACCACGCATCCTGTAGGGCTGTCCATTAATCCGTAAGAGTACGAGGGGTGGAGATCTCTTATGAACAGCTCATTGCAAGGCATCCCAGATATGCTCAATAATGTTCATGTGTGGCGAGTTTGGTGGCCAGTGGAGGTGTCTGAACTCAAAAGAGTGTTCCTGGAGCCACTTTGTAACAATTCTGGACGAGTGGTGTGTCGCATTGTTCTGTTAGAATTTCCCAAGTGTTTCGGAATGCACAGTGGACATGAATGGATGCAGGATATCACCCAGGATGCGTACGTACGTGTCAGCTGTCATAGTCGTATCTAGACGTATCAGGGATCTCATATCACTCCAACTGCACACGCTCCACAACATTACAGAGCCTCCATCAGCTTGAACAGTCCACAATATGTTGGCAAAGTTTCGCCACAATCAGTTGAACGATGCGGCCGCGCATAAAATACGAACACAGAAACATTCATTTTTATGTATTAGATATATATATTTCTCCGAGTGGGAGATTTGCGTGTCGATGATAAAGCAACACACAACACTCATTCCCCTGCAGGCAAATCGAACCGCCCCCCAGGTGGTAGGAATGACGAAGTTACCACAGGTACATGCATTATACGCCTGAAGAGAAGAAAGTGGAATTTTGGGTTACACTTACGTTAATGGTACTTTACAAAACGGTATTTATCAGACTTGGCGGTGGCCGAGTGGTCTGCGACGCGCCAGTCACAGTCTGCACGGCCGCTACGGTCGGGGTTTCGAATCCCCCTTCGGGCATGGATGTTTGTGTCGTCTTTAGTATAAGGTAGTTCATAAGTAGTTTGTACGTTTAGGGACTGATGACCCCGCAGTTAAGTCCCTTAAGCTTAACAAACATTTGAACATTAGACTTTTATTAGGAAATGATCAAATGTTTATTAAGCTTATGGGACTTAACTGCGGGGTCATCAGTCCCTAAACTTACAAACTACTTATGAACTACCTTATACTAAAGACGACACAAACATCCATGCCCGACCGGGGATTCGAATCCCCGATCGTTGCGACCGTGAGGACTGTGACTGGCGCGCCGCAGACCGCTCGACCGGTAGATTTTTATTAGGAGAGCAAGTAAATAACCGAATATAAATGTAGAGTGTTATTTAAAGAGAGGTGTACTACTGTTTAAATGTTCGCAATGAACAATGTTGCAAGAAGGAATTGATGCTTCTTAATCTCCGCGTTACAGGTAAACAACATTTGCTTTATATATTTTTCTTTATTTTGCTCCTGGACGAAAGTTATTTGGGCTGCTCAAGATAAATGTGACGCCCTGTACGTAGCACATCACGTTGTTTTGTCGTATGGATGAATTACAGCGGAAGATCGTGAAATACTCTGGCTCGTTCCATTTGGAGCTACTGTTTGAGAGCGAAAATTGCTCTTCGATCTGCGCACGAAACCGACTACATTCCGTGTGGTAGAGGCCAACGCCCGCCTCAGCTCGGGCGCTGCCAGAGGGAAAGCGGAGGTGGGAAGAGCGGCAGCTCAGCGTGAATAATTACTTCCACTGCCGCCGTCCTGCACTTTTACTGCAGTCGCGGACCCCATCGCTTGTTAATTAGCAGCTTGCAGCGGATTTCCTAGGCCTACGAACGTTCAACCAGTGTATAGTGAGAGGCAAAAAGATTGCTCGGTCGGAATAATTTAAGAGTTTAGAACAGAGCACTTCGATTGCCCCAGTTCATAAGTGCCAGTGTTTCCAACTCTATCGGTCACTGGACCTTCACCTTGATGTTTACATGGGCAAATATAAGCAATATAATAGCTAGGGTAGGGCATATGTCGATATTCACTGCAATTTAACTCATCGTATCATTTCTTTTGAAAACCATTATTCTAGCACGTAGAAACGGTTCCCTCCAGGGGGCTCACCTCTCTTTGGTGCATGGATAACACGGGGCCCCAGCCTTTGTAGTGCTACTTTCTTTCTGCGCTACATGACCACCCTCCCAATATTCTTTTCCCCTCCCCATGGGGAACAGAATACTGCACCTACTTCGAGAAACCGGACTTTATCAAGAATAAATGTTTTGCCTGCATCTTTACTTTCCTTGTCGATTCCTTCTTTCACTTTTCTACCTCCGCAATAGCGTTTGAGGTCTCTCTGCTTCTTTTATCCTCTCTTTGCGTTCCTGAAGGTCGCCCATGCACTCACTGTGCAAAATGTGACTCGGTATGCGTAAGCCCCAGCCCTGGGTCGACATGCAGGTCTCGCACTACTCCCTGGTAAAGGCCAGGCCAGGGAGGAGTGATTGCCTGAGCTGAAACCTTTCCAGAACGCCAATTGGCCCCTCTATCTGACGTTCTGGAGGTGTGACCTATCACCAACTGCCGGTGAGCCCCTTCGTGTGGGCGCCCAGTAGGAAGGATCGCGCAATCGGAGACGATGGCAAGCATGGCGGATTCCATCACGAAGGTTTCCTCATCTAAACGTACTACCATGCGCAAAAATATCCGAATGACCTGAATTGCGTTTCGCCTGATGTGCATGCAACCCAACTAACGTACGTGTCTTGCGGGTGCTCTGCTCGCTCCGCGGTATAGTCGTTCGACTATTCAAAATGGATCCACTACAGACAACTGCTCTTTATGGCAATCATTCCAGATGTAAATTAACACCACGATTTTGCAAATAAAAGGAAACACGTTTTAAGTTCTTAACGTATATTAAATCCAATTTATTACAATGACATATCTTAAGTATTATCACACTTATTACTGTATGGTATAACAAACTCCGTCACATAAAACATTAATTAATCCTTAAACAACATTTACTATTGTTACAAACAGATTTTACTATACTATCGGAAATCCTAAAGTCCTGTAGAAATTCGAAGAACTTTTGTTCTCTAAATCGTTTTCTCACAATTGCGAAACGTCGTTCCACTGGCGAGCGGATTTTTATTAACCGATTGTTGAACTAACCAGATAATAAAAACGCAATTATCAGCAGCAAACGCACTATGGAAACGTCAATATTAACTGCGTATCACCAACATTTTCTCCGTATTCATACCTGAACAAATATTTGTATACATCTTTGAACTTGAATTGATATGACAAACTACCTTGTTCTGGAATCAAACCAATCACCTGTAGCCGTAGCTAAACAAACAATGCATTCATGTCTTATAGATACTTGATTATGCCTAAGATTGTCACAGCTGACGAAGCATAAGAATGTGTGAAATATTGGAGATTTCCTCACAAATATCAGAACGCGCAAATCAAATCATACAAAATGCCAATTCTTAAAATATTTTTATTTATTAATTAATTAATTTATTTATTTACTGAACCAGGAACTTAATAATCACCGTTATGTCTCTAATCACAAGAGCCCATACTCAGTTCTGTGTGGGACTGACATACGAGGCTGCTCCTGTCGTAGGTTCGAGTCCTTCCTCAGTCAGGGGTGTGTGTTGTCCTTAGATTAGTTTAAGTAGTTCTAAGCCTAGGGACTGATGATCACAGTAGTTTGGTCCCATAGATTTACAAACATTTGATTTTGAGTTACATACCCGGTATCTAAATCGCAGATAACTAATTGAAGTCAGAAGTTAGCAGTCGAATTATTTCACCAGCAGCGGCATGTTTGAATCTGTAATCAGGATATAATTACGTTATGCGTCACCGGGAATCGAACCCCGAACCTACCGATGTCCTTTCTAAGCACGAATGGACGTTATATCTCAAATGTTAACTCAACACGAATGACGATGCGTGCGTGTCTGACAGGTAACTGCGGCACCTATCGTTGTAATAATAATAATAAAAATAATAATAATTTCATGTGGCTCAGTGTCCTGGTGCAACTCATTCAACTGTGCGCTGCTTCAGAGACTTGCATGTCCCTAACCTGCCCAATTATCTAACCGGGAAAGGCGACCTACAGTTTAACGTGGAATTCAAACCACGTGAATTTTATGACGGCTCCTCACATTGTTGAGACGTGAATGCTGGGTTAAAACACAGATTGAAAAAAATCGGTGATCTGACTAGGTTTCAAACCCACGACCCTTCAGTTATCATTCAAGTGCTTTACCCCAAGACCACCGCAAGACCCAGGTTCGCGTTGATAATGCACGAAGACACCTTCAAAATAATTTTTTACTAGTAGTCCAGTGTACTCTATCTAGGGCGTCAAATGAAATTATGAATATTTTGTGCTGGACCTGGATTCGAATCCATATACGTGCCTTTCGTGGAGACCTACAGGAGTCGGCAGTTTCGGAGAAAGCAACGAAATGATTCAACTATATGATTCCGAGAGGGTCGAGTGAGAAAAATAGGAGATCCGAATTAGAATCCCAGTCCAGCACCATGATTTTTAACGTCTCAAGTTAAATTCAATACGAGACATGTGACCTTAAACGACCATTGGTTTATAAAATAAAATAAAGTTTTGTAATATAAGAAAAGCTTTCTAGCGACAGAGCTACTGATTGCCGTGTATTCTGCCTGTTACTGGCAACGATAAATCGGCTCTGTCCGAGTTGATAGCGAAACAATTCGGTTTAATACGGATTGTTAACGACGGTGCAAAGTGACGTTCTTCACTTGGTGTTACCAAAGGCGAAGTACACATGATCGTGCCAGTTAAAAATATACACCTATAGGGCGCAATCGAACGCTCACATGACAGATACTACACTACAACCGATCCACCAGACCACTACGGCAATGTAGCGGAAACTGCGCTTAGCATATCGACTAGACGCAGTTAAGACAATTTGGAGCTCAATGAAATGATCAACTATAAGCAAGCATCTGACAGAAATTATACTAATCTCATGATAAGTCTTTTAACTAATTTTTGGAAGTAGTTGTCCAACCGTCAAGAAAATGTATTTCTGGACAAATCAACTTCAACATGTTTCGGCGACAGCTTTAACTCGAAAGAAATTGGTTTCTACACGCACGGAATCGGTAAAGCACCTGAGCATTGTAAGTCACTTTCAGAGTATATGAGACAATGCCGATTTTTTTAAATATTTTAATTTTGGCATGTAACTCAACATAGTTATCCTTTTAATTTCATTCTTCTTTAGCCTAACAAGTTCCGATTTAACTTGACAAGATGTTCAAATTCAAATGTTTGTAGAGTCTATGGGACTTAACTACGGGGTCATCAGTCCCTAAACTTACAAACTACTTATGAACTACTTACAACTAAGGACGGCACAAATATCCATGCCCGAGGGGGGATTCGAACCCCCGACCGTAGTGGCCGTGCGGACCGTGACTGGAGCGCCTCAATCCCCTCGGCCACCGCGGCCGGCGCCAAGATGTATACAAATATTTGTTCAGGTATGAACACGGAGAAAATGTTGGTGATACGCAGTTAATATTGAAGTTTCCATAGTGCGTTTGCTGCTGTTAATTAAGTTTTTATTATCTGGTTAGTTCAACAATCGGTTAATAAACATCCGATCGCCAGTGGAATGGCGTTTCGCAATTGTGAGAAAACGATTTAGAGAACAAAAGTACTTCGAATTTCTACAGGACTTTAGGATTTCCGATACCATCGTAAAATCTGTTTGTAACAATAGTAAATGTTGTTTAAGGATTAATGAATGTTTTATGTGACGGAGTTTGTTATATCAGACTGTAATAAGTGTGATAATATTTAAGATATGTCATTGTAATAAATTGGATTTAATAAACGTTAAGAACTTAATAACGTGTTTCCTTTTATTTGCAAAATCGTGGTGTTAATTTACATCTGGAATGATTGCCATAAAGAGCAGTTGTCTGTAGTGGATCCATTTTGAATAGTCGAACGACTATACCGCGGAGCGAGCAGAGCACCTGCAAGACACGTACGTTAGTTGGGTTGCATGCACATCAGGCGAAACGCAATTCAGGTCGTTCGGATATTTTTGCGCATGGTAGTACATAAAAGGATATAAAAGACTCGAAGGAAAACACCGTCTCGACTACTCTCCCTGCAGCATCTCGCTATGTTGTTGTGACACGGATTGAGGAAGGGAACAAAGTTTCCTCCGTGACTACGTTTGTGATCCAAGAAAGGAGTCGAAGTCAGCGCAGGCTCGGTGAAGTCACGCTCTCGTCTTCGGAATGGCACTCTTCTGTTAGAGACAACAGTGCCTTTCAGGGGCAACGACTGCTTAAAGCCACTGTGTTGCACAGCTGTCCTACACCGGTGGAGACTCATCGTACCATCAATTGTTGTCGTGCGTTGTTTCCAGCAACCTGTTAGATGGACTAAGTGAGGAAGAAATTCAAAATTATTTGTCTGCTCAGGAGCCACAGCAGTCGGCAGAGTCATGCAAAAGGTCGATAAGAATTTAGTGCCGAACCGTGCCTTATTTCTGACTTTTGATCGCATAGGCCTACCACCCAAGATCAAGGCTGGCTATGAGGTCTTTACTGTGCGACCATATCTCACTAATACAACACGTTGCTACCAATTCCAACGTTATAATCATACTCGGCAGTCCTGCAGAAATGCTGCGAAATGCTTCATCTGTTGCAAGGATGCTTATGAGGGTCATTCTCCACCTCCATCCCCTCGTTGCATGAACTGTATGGGTAATCATGCAGCCTCATATCACAAATTCCCTGTATCTCGACGAACGAATTATTCAGGAAATCAGAGGCAAGGAAAAAGTGCCGACATCTGTAGCTCGCAAAATGTAGGCTAGTCGCAAACCTAATGCACTACCTTCTGGTTCTTACAGCTCCGTTGTTGCCACAACTCAAGAAACGAGAGAAATGGCAACGCAGACTTGTGACGTTCAGCTCAGTTCTGGAGTCCTGTCTACACCTAGTCCATAACAGCGTCATCTTCATCCATGAAGGGCGTGCCCTGAACTAACAAACCTCCGAAATCACAGCCCCTGCAAAGGGAGAGCCGGAAATCGAAACGAGTTTACTCCCGTGACGAGTTTTTGCTCACACCCAACAACCTTCTGGGTCTTCATCAGCGACCCGTCATGGTTTCAAGAAGTCAAATAAAGGGAAAAGATGCTCCCTTTCTCCTTCTCGATGTTCGTCCTCAACAACGCTATCTAGCGACGCCCCGCCCCGACTTTATCCGTGTCACTGTGGCATTCTACCAATGACCAGTCAGGGCTCTCCACTCCCCTATCAATGAGGTGCACTCCTGTTGGATATCTTTAACCACCTTAATCTCATTTGTCTCAGTACCGGTGAACCACCATTACTTTCGGATTCCACGCATACTCTATTTCACTTGTATCTTGCAATCTGTAGCCCCCAGCTTGCCCGACGTTTAATGTGGTCTGTTCTCTGCGATATACGCTCGACCGACCATTTACCATGTGCCATTACTCTGCTAACGCCTAACTCATAAGAGCGTCCGGGCAAATGACAGCTTGCCAAATCTGACTGGCAGCTTTATTCCACATTGGCGACTTTCCATGGACAAGTTTCCAGTGATCAGGTAGAATTGCCTAACTGCTACAATCCTCACTGCTGCAGAACGTTCTATTCCTCGTACAACCGTATCGGCGCAAAGTATCCCCGTCCCCTGGTGGGCTTAGGAGGGCCTTAGAGCTCGGAGACGCTCCCTCCGCTTCTTTAAACTCCACCCCACATTGAAGAACTGTATCCAGTACAAAAGGCTGCGTGCACAGTACGGCTGCCTCTTTAGAGAGTGTAAACTAGCTAGTTGATTGGCACTTACTGGCTCTTTCAACAGTTCTACTCCCTCTTCGTTTATCTGGGGCAACCTCCGACGCCTTTCCGGGGCTTCGGCTCACTCACGGATTCCCGGTCTAACTGTGGCGAAGGAAGACATAGTGGACCCCGTAGACACCTTTAACATTCTGGGCCGTCATTTTGCTCAGATTTCCAGTTCCACACACTACCCTCCCGCTTTCCTCCGTCGCAAATGGGCGGTGGAAGGGAGGGCGATATCTTTCTCCTCTCTGAATAGTGAATGCTATAACTCCGAGTTTACTATGAGGGAGCTGCACCACGCACTCTCTTCATCTCGACCCTCCTCTCTGGGACTGGATGGTATCCACATACAAATGTTAAGGCACATTTTTCCCGAGGTGCCTACCTTTTCATATGTTCATATGTTTGTATAGCTTATGGGATTTAACTACGGGGTCATCAGTCCCTAAACTTACAAACTACTTACACACTAGCTAATACTAAGGACGGCACAAATATCTATGCCCGAGGGGGGATTCGAACCCCCGACCGTAGTGGCCGTGCAGACCGTGACTGGAGCGCATCAGTCCCCTCGGCCACCGCGGCCGGCTCTAGCTTTTCTTTTTCGAACCTGTAACCGCATGTGGACAGACGGCACGTTCCCTAGTCGCTGGCGTGAAGCCACAGTCATTCCCATACCTACGCCTGGAAAAGATAAACTTCTTCCTTCCAGCATTCGTCCAATTTCCCTAACCAGTTGCATCTGCAACGTGATGTAACGAATGATAAACGTCCCTTGGTGTGGTGGCTGGAAACTCGGAATCTCCTTGCTAACGCCCAATTCGGTTTTCGCGGGCACCGCTCCGCAGTTGACCACTTTTTCACCCTTTCAACCCATTTTAATCACCAATTCTTTGCAATACCGGTTGGAGAAAGGGTATCCTCCAAACATTACATGCTTGGGGATTCCAGGGTGGCCTGTCCATTTTTATTCAGGTATTTTTAGAAGATCGAGTTTTTAAAGTGCGTGTGGGTTCGGTCTTGTCCAAGACTTTCTCTGGAGAGAACGGTGTACCTCAGTGTTCAGTAGTAAACGTCGTTCTTTTTGCCATCGCAATTAACCCTATCATGGACTTTCTTGTGCCAGGCGTTTCAGCTTCTCTCTTCGTTGATGACTTAGCATTTTACTGCAGCTCTCAACGAACTTACTTCTTGAGCGGCGTCTTCAGCATTGTCTCGGCCGTCTCTTTTCATGGAGCATCAGTAATGGCTTCTGTTTTTCCTATGACAAGAAAGTATGTACGAATTTCTGGCAGCGTACTGAATTTCTTCCGCTATCCCTTCATCTCGGTCCAATCACCCTTTCGTTCATCGATTCAACTAAATTCCTGGGGCTAAAGTTTGACAGGAAACTCTTTTGCTCCGTCCACGTCTCTTATCTGGCAGCTCACTGTACCCGCTTTCTGTTCTACGTGCACTGTGTGGTACTTCTTGGGGAGGAGACTGGACTACCCTTCTCCGCTTGTACCGATCCCTTGTCCATTCAAAACTGGACTATGGGTGTGTTGTCTATTCATCTCCACGTTCGGACATTTTACGTCGTGTCAACACGATCCACCATCATGGGATTCGTCTAGCCGCAGGGGCATTTTATACCAGTCCTGTTAAGAGCCTATGTGTTATAGCTTCTGAATTTCCGCTGCCCTATCGATGGGAAATCCTCCTTAGTTGTTATGCATGCCGGTTGTCATCTACGCCGGGCCAGCCATTTCATGCTGTCTTTTTCGACGATTCCCTGGATCATCAGTATGCAGCTAGTTCGTCTTCCCTGTTACCTACTGGAGGTCATTTTCGGTTGCTGCTTCGGTAGCTTGACTATACACTCCCTGTCCATTCCCGATGGGCGTGGATCGCTTTCCTCCTTGGCTCCGTTCCGAGGTCTGTGGTAACCTTGCACTTCATTCACTTCCCAAAGACACTACTCCAGGTTCGATATATCGCAGCCAGTTTCTTGACCTTCAAACACAACTCGGGGAAAATTTCTTTTTCTACACCAATGGTTCCAAGACCGACCATGATGTTGGGTGTGCCTTTGTACTGGGCGACGATTGCTTCCAATATCGTCTTCTTGACCAGTAGTCAGTCTTTACTTCGGAACTTTTTGCCTTCTATCAGGCCACACAGTACATCAGGCGATGCGAGCTCTTTAATAACGTTGTCTGCTACGATTCTCTGAATGCTCTCCAGAGCCTTCGCGTGTTGTATTGCGGTACACCCCTTGGTTCACTCCCTCACTGACAGTTGAACCAGTGTGGAGTTCCTGTGGCTTCCTGGCCACGTCGGTGTGTCGGGGAATGAGATGGCAGATACTGTTGCAAAGGATGCAGCCCTCCTCCATCGGTTTGCTAACTATTCAGTTACCATGGATGTTCTTTGGGTCAGCGTTTCTGGGCGAGTGATATCGCTTTGGCGGTCTCATTTGTCTTCCCTTGAAGAGAACAAACTTTGGGACATTAAACCTCTCTCTACTGCTTGGTTGACCACCTCTCGGCCCAGTTAGTCGCGATGTCATTCTCGCCCGTTTACGAATATAACAGTAATTTCACTGTTCATTTACTAAGTGGCGAACATGCTGCAATATGTGGCCACTGTTCTTAACAACTGAATGTACGCCAACTTCTGGTCGAATGTCCATTTTAACTTCCTAGGTCACAGTCTGTGTTGCCGGCCGCGGTGGCTGAGGGGACTGAGGCACTCCAGTCACGGTCTGCACGGCCACTACGGTCGGGGGTTCGAATCCCCCCTCGGGCATGGATATTTGTGCCGCCCTTAGGATTAGCTAGTTCATAAGTAGTTTGTACGTTTAGGGACTGATGACCCCGTAGTTAAGTCCCATAAGCTATACAAACATTTGAACAGTCTGTGTTTCCCCTCTGAGTTGCCTGATATCGTAGCATAGGACTCACGGTCTGATGATCGTGTTTTACTTTTTATCCGCCGTAGCAATAGGACGAAGGATATTTAACACGTCCTAGCAGGGAAATCCAGCGAAGTTCCTACAACAATGAGAAACCTACGTAGGGATGGCCTTGTTTTTACGTGTTTCGTTTACAACGTTAACCGACTGCGAAGAGCCTTTTACCTTTCAATTCCCTTTGCCTTTGCATAGTCCATGCATTTAATTACGTTCTGACATGGACGCTTATGGCCTCAGTAGTTTTGCGCCCTAAAACCACAAAAAGGAAGAAAAACAACAACAACGTAGAAACCTAAGAAATGCACGTCGCTAGAATATTACTATAAAGACGAGTCTATCACGTTTGCTTCTGTGTCGGGGAGGGCAGTCGGCGGTTTGAGAATGTAAAAGACGATGCGTTCGAATCTAACTAGAACCAAACGCATTTTTTTTAATGTGCGCAGATAATATTATAAATCTTAATTCACTACTTACGAGATTTATTCTTTTCCAGGATCCACGTACTTTCAAAATGTTTGTTAATCTATCGGACTCAACTGCTGGGTCATTTGTCAGTAGCTTACAAACTACTTAAACTAAGCTAGACTAACCTAAGGACAACACAAACACCCATGCCCGAGAGGGGACTCGAACCCCCGATGGCGAATGGCCGCGCGCACCGCAGCACGGCGCCCCAGCGCGCACAGCTAATCCCCCGCGTCTCCACATACTTTCAACATGTTCCGTTTTATAGTAGTCTAATCTTTAATCACACAGAACAATACTCATGGTAAAAATGTTGAAAATAGATGTATATATTTTTAATTTCTCTGAGGACCACCCGTTGTTTCTATACTTTTCAGCCAGGAGAAACTTTTCAGCTGATTGACATATTTTTGTAAGACTTTGTGCGCTATTTACATGGGCTGATAAGTTTCTCCTGCCTGAAAACTGTAGAGACACCAGGTAGCAGTCGAAGTAATTAAAAATGAATACATACATCCATTTTCAATATTTCTACAAATTTTAACATCCTTTTAAAAGAATGTAGAAACTAGAAAAGCCTACAACTGGACAATTTGTTCCGAATTATGTATTACCTGCACAAGTGTAAATAAAAGGCAAAGTTGTGAACAATCAAAAGTTTGGTTTGATCACCACACTGCTGTACTAGGCATGGTCCTGTTTGTAGATGGTATGCCGTTGTCTTCCTCTGAACTTAGAACTGAAAAAGAGTTCAAATGTTTGTAATACTATGGGGCTAAACCACTACGGTCCTCGGTATTTATACTTAAAAACCAATTGCCGCAGTGGAGTGGCCGAGTGTTGTAAGGCGCATAGCTGCGGAGCGCGTCGCTGCTCGCCGTTGGAGGTGCGAGTCCTCCCTCAGGCATGGATGTATTTGTTGTCCTTAGCATAAGTAAGTTCAAGTAGATTGTAAGCCTAGGGACTGATGACTAGAGTAGTTAAGTCCCATAGATTTACAAACATTTGAACATCTTTGAATAACTACTTTAACTAACGCTAATCACTACATACACCCATGTCCAAGGGAGGACTCGAACCATCGAAGCGAGTGGCCGCGCGATCCACAACATGATGCCCCAGAACGCACGGCCATTCCTACGCGGCTCCGAACTGACTTACCCAGCCAGTTATATGGCGACGTATAGCTTAACGTGCATTTCGAAACACGGCGCAACTCAACATTTTTCACATCAACAACATACAAACAAATTATGCACTAACTTATACTAAAGACAACACAAATATCCATGCGCGAGGGAGGATTCGAACCTCCGACAGGGAACGGCCTCGCACATTAGAGCATAGTGCCTCAATACGCTCGGCCACTACGCCACGCCAAACTGGATTCGAACACTCGTCCTGTACGTTCGTAAACCGTCAGCCTAGCTACTCCGCCACTGAAGCATCCGAGAAACGCTCGTTGTTATAGCAATTCTATGGACGTGCAGTTCAAACATTTCAACCGTTTCTATGAGCTAGAATAATGATTTTCAAAAGAAATAATACGATGAGTTAAATTGCAATGAATATCGACAATACTGTTTCCTAACTATTATATTGCTTCTATTCGCCGATATAAATACCAGGCTGAAGCTCCATAGTCTAGTTAGGAATACTGGCACTTCTCAACTTGGGCATGCGCAGTGCTCTGTTTCTGGCCTCTCAATTATTCAGGCCGGCAAACTGTTTGCATCTCACTGTTGCAGTTGGCTCTGAAATACACAATGGCTAACTAAATCAGTCATGAACTCTTCTGAATACTTACATTTGAACAGCATTCTAGCAATTCTGTGCGTATCGAGTGCAGAGAATGAACGGAGTTCTCACTCTTTCTGATGTGTTTTGGCTATCTCTACATCATTCGCGCCTTTCTTCGTTTGTTGTTGTAGAGATACCTTGGTTCCGCCCTGATAGTGATCAGACTGCCTACCAGGAAATGTGGGTAGTAAGACGCTGCCGATAGTTCCATAAACTACGGCACACACACACTCCCAAAACTGGAAATGTCCATATGTCTGTAAATCCAAGGGACTTAAGTGCTACGGTTATCAAAACCTAGGCTTACAAACTACTTTAACTTATGATAAGGACAACACACACACACACACACACACACACACACACACACACACACACACACACACATGCCCGAGGGAGGACTCGAACCTCTGATGGTGAGCAACAGCGAGCTCGGCAGCAAGGCGCCTTAGGCAAATGCCACACTAGGCGATTTTCTCCTCTCGATAATAATCGCGGCTGAAATAGTCGCCTCTAAGTGCAACACTTCAAACGATTATAATCGCGGCGGATGAAGTCGCGCTTTACTCAACTGGATGCCACACTAGAGACAACAATCGGTGGCTTTTGCTGTTGTGTTGCAGCCAGCGACGAGAGGCACCATGCATGATGAACTGTCATTCAAAACTTAAATATTTACCTGCAGTGGCATTATATGTAGTTCGTCGTCGCAGAAGGCGTAACCGCCAACGGAAATGGTGGGTTCATCCAGTTATTATGAATCGTTGAAGTGAAGGGAAGTTTGTGTTCTCACACAAGAAACTTAGGAGTTATCCGGAGAAATTCTTTGATTAATACCGTAGGTCTGTAGCATCTTTCGACTTACTGCTCTCGAATATTGTCACTTAAAAAAGAAAGAAACTAAACTGAGTGTCTGTTAGTGCGGAGGAAAAACTTGCAGTAACACTGCGGTAAGTTTCTTTTAATTAAATAGAGTAAGTAATTGATGGATATGAAAATACAATTAAAATTAACATAAGATAGGTTGTAATAATACATTTTACGTTACAAGTCCATGTCATTGTCCTAAACACTTGTAATACTCTTCATTATTCTTCAACTGACAAAATCGTGTCTTCATCTGCCACTCCAGTAACTGGTGAAAAACGAGTGAGTAGACTCTGATCTGTAGTAAGATATTAGTAAGAAAAATGTATACCACTTCAGAGTAATTACTTTTCTGAGTTTTTGACAAATATTGAAAATAGTCTACAAATACCTCTAAATATCATTATACAAACTCGGGCAAAGTTTCAAAACAAATTATTATTATTTTAGTATTTGCCTAGGGGAGAGTTACGCCGATTGCCATGAAACTGCAGATGCTTTATATATATATATATATATATATATATATATATATATATATATATATTTTACCTATTGGAATTTGTGCATCCAGTAATAACGAGTTTCACTTCTCAGCCCCGACGTATTGAAACACCTTATTCCATGCTTCTGTCTTCAACAGACGATCTTTATAATATAAATCTCCTTGCGATTTTATGTTGTAGATACCAGGGATATTATTCTCCACCTCAATTATAATCAGTTCACTGTCCAAATGAGACACTGGAACGAAATTTGCAGAGTTTTCGGACATTGGTACACACCGACGAGACAGAACTAAGTACAGTAGCTCGCGACTGCTACGCGACTGCCGATAAAAACCGCCCAGTGTGGCAGGGACGACGACGATTATTGCCGCACCTGAAATGGGCCAGGCTCATTCGACACCGACAGTCGCGAGTGGAAACTTCACGGAGCGACAATTACAGCCCAGTGTGACACCCTCCGTTTGTCACAAGAGCCCAATTTCCAGCGCGATAAAAATCGTTGACTTTGAGCGGAGATAATCGTCTAGTGTGGCAGACCGCTCGGTCACTCCTCCGCGGTTTCGAAACTGGGACTGGGTACAATGCTGCACCATCGTCAGGGGTCAGCTACTGCAAAAACTTCCTTGGCCGCCACATATTCATCTACTTAATTGTCTTATTGGTTTAGCTAGTGATAATCTCTTACTGATTTATTTTATCATGACTGTGGGCTGATCCAGACAGTGCTTCAAAGGGAAGACCCTGCATCCCTTAATCTCCAAGTGGATCAGCCTGTTTGTTTATTGTTTAAATAATATGTGATAAATAGTTCAAAAAAGGTAATATGTGAAAGAAATACACATAAGAGTAGGAAAATCAAAGTACAGTTTTTGATATTTTTGATAATGCTATCATGTGACACCTCCGTCAATAGAATGAAACACAGACACTGATCATGCTCACAGTCTATCGTCAGACTGTTCGTTGCACTTCAATGATTCTGTCTGTACCCATCTCTACGTAATTGTTCCGCGATGTTAGCGATTGTGGAGAGAGTGGATATCATTTTCTCGTAGCTTGAGGCTCACAAAAATGCTGACGAACCTCGTCAAAAGTATGCTTATCTGTTCCTTGATACAAATGTTCCTTCTGCAACGACTTTTCGCACTACTGACCATCTGTTTGCAGAGACTGCAAGTATTCAGCCTAGAGAAAAATTCTGTCTATTTGTTAGAAATATTACCGTTTATATATAACGTTAGGACATCTAAGGGACTTAACTGTTGCGGTCATCAGTCCCTAGGCTTACAAACTACTTAAACTAACTTAAATTGACTTAAGCTAAGGACAACACACACATCCATGCCCGACGGATGACTCGAACGTCCGATGGCGTGCTACCGCATGTCCGTAGCAAGGCGCCTTAGAATGCTCGGCCACTCTACCTCGGCTCAACAATTCTCATTTCTATTTTTTACGATTACAGCACCATCTATCGTGAAACGAAGAAAAGTTCCGAACAAAAGTTGCATAGTTTTTCACGGAGAATCCAAATCTGCAATAAAAAATTGGGGGAACTATTTAAGATTTCGAAGTAACCCCCCCCCCCCACCTCCGCCCACACCCAGGAGTGGTATAGGGACGTCAAGCTTTGTGTTAATGGATTGCCCTATTCGAGGTGAATAACTTTTATCACGACTTTCTCGAAACCCGATTTCTATTTTCCCAAATATTTCGGAAAACAGTTGTAAATGCCTCATTCTGCACACTGTATTTATGGATGTGTTCTATCTTACAAGTACAAATTTCTGTCTAACGCAAGTTTGCACAATATCTGAAACAGTGCTGTTGCGATGAGAGCTTCGTGAGATACAGAGTTGTGAATGAGTTATTTCCAAGCGTAGAACGAAATGTGGGGAATAACAGAAGCCAGCACGCAAATACATTACTCTGGAAGTGTTAAATTCACTGCCAGAAAAAAATCAACATCCGCAAGGACATTATATTATCATTAAAATGTGGCCTCGAGTAAAAAAACTACACACTGATATTGCCAAAAGCCGAAACGCGATTCTTTGTGTTGTAAGTCTCAGGGGCACACTAGGATACGCTCTACGGGAGGCACCCCTGGGCATCTCTGTGAGCCTCAGCTCGTGATTTATGCATGCGCAGTACTGATGTCAGTCAGATAGGTACCAAACGTTGCATTTATAGTATCGACCAAAACTTCGATATAATGCGTGCTATGTGCTGCCGTCCAGGAGAACGAGCTTAAACGAGAAGTTAATGAGTTTTCTTTTTTTTTTTATGTTTGCTAAGCTTAAGGGATTTAACTGCGGGGTCATCAGTCCCTAACCTTACAAACCACTTATGAACTAGCTTATAGTAAAGACGGCACAAACATCCATGCTGGAGGGGGGATTCGAACCCCCGACGAAAACGGCCTCGTGCATCGCAGCATAGCGCCGCAATGCGCTCAGCCGTTCCGCCGCGGCCCGAGGGAGGATTCGTACCTCCGACCATGGGAGGCCGCGCGATCCGTTACGCGGCGCTCCAGACCGCTCGGCTACTCCCGCGCGGCAGGTAATCAGTATAGTCGTATCAAGGGTCCTGCTTTGGTGATACGAACGTTTTTGTGTACTACGTTGTTCTACATCTACATACACTGAATGTTATATATTTGGTGCAGGGTCTAAGGGGCTTAAGTCAAAAATATAACTAACGGCATAAGTCGGTATAAGACCTTAATACAAAACAAATATTAGCAAATATGACTTAAAGCACAGTGACCATTTGATTCAGTATGACTTCTATTGACCCTGAAATAAGCCCTTAATACCAAACTAAAGCTTGTGTTTTGCTTTTCAGTGTCGTTCAAGATGACCAAAACGTGGCTTTCGCCCTTGTGAGCCTGCACTAACATGTTTCTCACGTGTAAACGTGCTACCAGTCTAGTAGTTATTTACGCGTATTATTATTAATCTCACAGTTATTGTTATTACTTCCGGACGTATGGTGCAGCTGTTTTTTTTTTTTTTTCTGTTCCGGTTGCTTCTATTTATTCTCTGGAACTACGAACATACTCCAAGGGTTTGCAACTTTCAAATAAACGAAGCAAAAGCAAACTGGCGATAACACACTGCTATAAAATCTGATGAGTCCATTTACATGTCAGGTACATGTTGCCCCACATAACAACTCCAACGTACAACAGTAAAAAAAAAAAATGCTTAAAGTAGGGCTTGGACCCGGGACACTCAATTTAACAGACTAACGCTCTACCAATTTTTTTTCTATTTCTTTTTCCTTCTTTTTCTTTTGGGTAGTACGATCCGCTGCGAACGTGTGTTTGTTTTTGTTCGTTGTTTATCGTTCTGTTCTTGGACCACTTTTTTTATTTTTTATCAGAGAGAGAGCGTGAAGCCCTCTCGCCGAACGCGCTGAACCACCCCGCCGGCATACTGACTTATAGGGTCTCGACATGATATGCTGCCACAATTATGCTTTACCTCTGCTTCGCAAGTCAGGTTTTACTTATTATTAAATTTAATGCTCGTTCTCCTGGACGAAAGCACATAGCATAAATTATATCCGAGTTTTTTCTGATACTCAATCGAAATACAACGTTTGCTACCGATCTGACTGTCGGACATCTGGAGGTTTGGGTGTGAGCTGTACCTACGATGGGCGCCACCCGTTTCAAACGCGTGTTGCATTTCGCCTGCGGGCCTAGTTCATTTGTTACTGCCATCTACGATCCAATTCTACTCGGGCGGTCAGTCTGTGCACCAAACGCTGTGACACTACAGACAGTAGTTGTTCTTTGTTTAATGTCTGCATGTAATTCTTGTGTACAGCCATGTCCCACCAACGTTTACTTACTCCGCCACGAGGTCGCACCGTGGGTCGAGGGAGGCTGGTTGGACGTACTGACGAACTGCACATCTTGGGCACATTGTGTTCGTGGTGCAAACAAAGTTTTGTAGAACAATCTCAGATCTGTATATCAGATTCTGGACGTCCACGTAATACATACGCGCGTGAAGATCAATGCAGTGAGTGAGAAGTAGTAGCCGATCGAACGTTATCCAGACATGAAATTTGGGCACATGTTGCACCTGTTGTGTCATCCGGGACCTCCCGCGACCAGCATGTGACATGTGCCATCTGGCCGGGCTGTCACTGGCACCAAGACACCAACAGCCATGGCTACCCTGGTGCTGACAGGAAAAGGAAATTCCACTCTCTTCACGTGTAAATGTGTGGCGTAGCCTAGGGGAGCTGCCTAACACAGAGTGCATTCACCCACCACTCTCACATCACATCCCAGGCGTAATGGTTGTTCCAGTGCGGCTGGGCAGCATCTGTTGGAACTCGATGCCCCGTCAGAGTAACAAGTGATTGGTACATTGAACAGACTGGTTTCTTCTCGCTACAGCTTGAAGTGCTTATTTTTTATTTATATATTTTTTTATTTTATTTATTTATTTATTTATTTTTTTTTTTTAGCTGAACACAGCACATCCAAACACGGCTACTGCGGTTAACGTGCTCTTCGTAGTGTATAAAGAATGCACTGGCCAACAAGACGACCACCGACTGAACATGTGCGCGATATGATGAATAGACAACTTACAAGTTCTTGTAGGACCTACAAGAACCATCGCCCAAATGAATTAAAAGGCACAAGATTCTTGGGAAATCTATAGCAGGATGCCATTCAGTATCGTTATAAATGTTTGCATGTGAGAATATAAGCATGCGTTGCCGGAAGGGGGGAGAAGCGTTTAAATCTGATTTGGTACAACTGTATGACTTCCCTTTTACTGTGTCATGAGTTCACAGGAAATACAATTTTCAGTGACGAGTAACTTTCTACTTAATAGTCACCTCTAATATCGCACACGGAAAACCTTTATTTTCGCTTTTTGGTAGATACTGAAGCCAGAGTTCTTATAGTACCAGAACGTTCGCGGGACTTACACTAAGAACCTACACTTCAGCTGAAGAAGCTGCACTTTACATACTGTCGTAAGTTTAGCATATACAACCCCTGACAAAGTTCGGTGAACAGTCCTGTAACATTAACGTAGATGAACTATGAACTACAATTACCATACTGTCCTTCGAAAGTCACCTCCCATAACTATACACCGCTGAACTCTGCGATACATGTCCTAGAAACTTTGCACGAAATCTTCCATTGGGATGATGTCCTAAAGCCTTGTTACGTTTTGCTGGATGCCAGGAATATCGTAAAATCTCTTTCCTTTCAAAGCGAGTTTGAGCGAAGGGAACAGGAAGAAGTCTGCAGTCAGAAATCTACAGTTCATAAACAATGGGTTGTGGTCAGAATTTATATCAGCTCCTGGATATGTCTTACTGTTTAAAACCTAGTTCCGAAATCTATGTCTTAGCATTATAAATTCAGTCTCAAACCTTCGAGCGTCTCCTGGCCTATTCCACGTACAGAACCCGCTTTTATGATTCCCATACTAAGTGTATATGATAAATAAATTATGCTCTGTGCAAAATGCTACCAGGTCACTACCTTTTTCATTCCTTCTTTTATTTCGTCATACAATTTTTCAGTCTCCTCATGATCGACAAAGCTATTTGGCGTATAAACTAGTACTACAGTTCTGCGGGTTGGCTTTGTGTCTATCTTGGGTATGATAATTCGTTCCCTGAGCAGCTGTACTGTTAATAGTAGTTTAACCACATCAGTAGTTTCTTACTCGTTGTCATACCTACTCCTGTACTACCCCAAACTGATTTTGTATTTATAACGCTGTACTCACCAGACCAGAAAAACTGTTAATCCTGCCAGAGAGCTTCACTAATATTCACTACATTTCGATTTTAAAATTTGCTAACTTACATACCCTCTGAAGGGATAAAGCATTATACGCCCAAATCCGTAGAATTCTTGTTGTCTTTCTCTTGAGTGGTAGTATGCAGCATTGGATAGTAAGTCAACAACTCATCACTGAAAAAGCCTGAAAATATGAAGAAGTGTGTGGAAACATCAAAGACAGAAACAGTGAAAATCCAAAGTATAACATACATAAAAATTGTAATGTTTTCTTTTTCACAAACTTATTAACTGCCAGACCGTTTAGTGACGTGTGTTATTGCTGTAACTAGTTTGTGACTGTGTTGTGCTGTAACGTCGGCGCCGCTACACTATTCGATTGGCAGCTGCCAGCCGGGAAGCCTTGTCAGCAGGAATTCTCTCTCCGCCGTGCACTGTAATTAACTGACATCGTGTGTTTACATGTTTGCTTAGGCGTAACGTTCCCATATTACGGCGCAGTTACCTCGTATCGGACCTACTGTTTTCAGTAGGTTTTTATCCGAGAGCATCTATTTTCACCGGTGCTTGACATTGCGATTACACGGCGATGGGCCTTTATTGCGACGTAGATCCCACCCGCTTATTTGTTGTTCTGATACGTGAGCGGTCTATCCGGCGTTTCACCTGCAATCGCTATTCATCACAACTGCTTGTGACAGTAAAATGTTCTTACCACATGACTCATATTCTGTAACTAACGTTTAGTATGAAAATTTCAGGGCTATAAAGACAGAAAAGAGACTTCATTGACATGACGAACAGTTCGCAATGCAGTGGCGAAACGAAATCAACATTTTGTTCAGGAACAGGATTTGAACCCAGGATCTTCTGATTGTAGTCCAATATTATGACCAGAACACGTTTGCAGGAGAAGCTTCCTTAATCTGGCATATCTTACGCTTGGAGTATTGTTTTTATTTTCCTTCTTTTATAATAGTTGCGTCTTCATTCTTCGTCTTTTCGTGCTTGATTTGTACACAGTTTTTTACAAGCTAGCCATTCTTCAACTAAATCTGAGGTGGTTGCTATGGAGAGTTTCCTTCAGTAGTTCCCGTACGCAGCTCCGAATGGGGGGCCATTTTAACTCAGTAATATTTTATACTACAGGATACTATCATCGAGTATCCATACAATAGCGCTGTATGTCCTCGGGCAAAACAACGAATGGTTTCCCATAGCTCTCAGCAGTTCGAAATAACTGTATGACAATGGCATGTTAGCTGTTGCTGCAATGAAGTCAATGAAACTGTTGCCCCTGTTAGTACTGAAAAGGCTGCTGACCCTCTTTAGGAACCACACATTTGTTTGACCTCTCCACGGTTGCATTTACAATACGGCTATCTGTACCATTGAGGCACCCAAGCCATGCCACCTCGGCAATGTTTGAGGGTCATAAGGATGGCCAGTAACGCGGAACCTTACTTTACTTACACCGGAAAGGGACAGTGGATATTAGTATGTGACGTAAATTTCGACTTGATACCTCTGACCATTTTTGAGAAAAGTGGCCATAACAGTCGCACATATGGACAACGATGTGATCGTGTTAGTTCACTGTGTAATGTTCGTGTTCTTATGATTTAACCAATGCAATGTCCTTCATACAAATAAGCATATCTGAAGAAAACCGGACACTAAGGTGACAGTCAAGATTACAAGAAATATTTCCACTTATGAACATGATTAAACATCAGTTGTATGTTGGTGACATATGAAAATTTGTGCCGGTCCAGGTCCCGAAACCCAGCTTTCTGTTCTTCGCGAGTAGTCGCCTTACTTATTAGGCTATGCTCAGACGTCTACCGGACGGACGCAACCTTACATATGCCACACATTGTCTCCTAGTCTAGCATTGCTCTATAGTGCTCGCACAGTCTCTGTGATTGCTTCGTAGGACGATACATTTATTTGTTGTAGCAAGCCTTGCTTTTGATTGAAATAGAACGTGCAGTGTACTGTTTTTGCGATTCAACCAGTGCAATGTCTTTCGAACATACCTGTGACACAAATTTACTATCTCATCAACAAATTGTACAGCTGATGGTCAATCATAGTAGTAATTGCCAATACATTTAATGTGTTCTTGACAGTTGTAGTTACCACAGTGTCCTTTTCCTTCCGACATGCATATTTGCCCGGACTTTGGATTGGTTAAGTCGTAAAATCACCATCCCGCGCGGAAATCACAGGTACTGTGCAAGCCCTATAGAGCAATAGTAAAGTATGTTGGAAAAAATAAGTTTTAGTTGATTCTAAAGGCGTACATGGATAGCCTAATGGTTATAGTTCACTCACGTCATTGGTGGTGAGAGGTTGCCAATAGTGAGCTTCAGCTGACTTGGATCGCGGCTCGATGAGTTTGTATGCTTTGCCGCTTAAGCTGGGGTATTTAAAGCTCTTTGGACATTATAAGGTGCCGCGATATCTCAGCAAAGTACAAAAGACACTTTGAAATCCACTTTCGGTAGAAATTATGTTAATCCACTTAATCTGAAGTGAAAAAGTTCCTAGAAGAAAATTTGAAACTGCGTTTCGATTACATTATTAGAAGCCATACATCGATTAATAGCACTGTTTATTTATTTATTTATTTTTTACTGAAGAGCTCAGATCTTCGTGTAGTAGTAGAATCGAGTAGATGTAGATTAAAATTTAAACACCGTGATGGAAATATTGGTGACGTTAGTGTATGACATCTACATATATACTCCGCTATCCATCCAAAGATGCGGAAGGTACTCAGTAGCACAAGTTCCTGTTCCACTTCCATATTGAATTGAATTAATAGATGCTTGTATGCATCTGTACGAGCCCTAATCTCTCTAATGTCATCTTTGTGGTCTTTAAGCGAAATGTAGGTTGGCGGCAGTAGAATCGTTCTACAGTCGGTCTCAAATTCTAGCTCTCTAAATGTCTCCAACAGTGTTCTCGAAAAGTGCACCGCTTATCCTCCAGCGACTCCCAGTAGAGTTTCCGAAGCATTTGAGTAACATTTGCGCACTGATCGGACCTACCAGTAGCACATCGAGCCGCCCACCTATGAACTGCCTCTGTGTCCTCCATTGAACCGAGCTGGTGAGGATCCCAAACAGTTGAGCAATACTCAAGACGGGGTCGTACAAGCGTTTTATACGCGGTCTCCTTTAGAGACGAATCATATCTTCCAAAAATTCTCCCAATAAACCGAAGTCGACCAACCGCGTTCCCTCGACTGTCCTAACATGCTCGTTCCATTTCATATCACTGTGCAGCGTTACACCTAGATATTTAACTGACGCGACTGTGTCAAGCTGTAAACGAATAATACTGTATTCGAACATTACGGGACTGTTTCTCCCACTCATCTGCATAACCTTACATTTTCCTACATTTAGCGCTAGCTACCATTCCTCACAGCACCTATAAATTTGGTCCAAGTCATCCTGTACGCTACTAGAGTGATTCATTGACGTCACCTCCCTGTACACCACAGCATCAATGCCGGACTCAGCATCAGAACTGTCAGAATTAATGAGCTATCGTTTGAAGTGCCTGATGAATATATTAACGCAGTAGCCTGTAGCGCTGCTAGTAATACTGCCGAGAAACGGTCCAGTGCCCACAGGTTCCCTGTGATGAACGGTGCGAGACCATTAAAAGTGATAACGTGTGCGGATGTCGAGCTATAGTCATATGCAGTGCCCGTGCCGGATGCGCGCTTATTGTAAAGCGCGAGGCCCGGTTGTAGCCAGGTAGGTAGTGCTCGCGTTTTTGTAATTAGCTTCCAGTGCGACCGCGACGCGATGGTCGCCTGGCATTATGGTTGAGCCACTTTTTTTGTCGCTTCCACGATATTACTGTGGGAAACGTAGACGGCGGGGAGCGAGAAACTGTTCCTCAGAAGCTCCCTTCGGCACCACGCAAATGGATAGTTGTATTACGTGCTGTAGCAACACTTTTGCGTTACAATTGGAATTTATATGCTCATACCGTAGTATTTCGTTTTCCCCTATTTAAGTTCTCGTTCCTTTATCATTAGAGCATTGTACCTTTTTAGTTATTTATATGGGTATACTTTTGCTAATTTTTTCGTTTTTCTTCTTCTTTTGTCAGTAACCATGCGTAAGTCAACGAATGGTGACTCATTAGCCACTGGGATTGTACACTGCTAGCAATGCAATAAGCAACACCAAGAAGGAACGGAGGTATCACAGCCAAATTTATTTGGGAGATGACGCGATGTGTAACTCACGCGGTTGAAAATGCCGCCTTGTGTGAAGTGAGGAAGTTGATAGGAAATATTGAGTGTTACTGCCATGGGTGGCATTTAATGAAAGAGGATCTGGATGTATTGCTGGGGTATGAAAGTCGATGCTGTCTTCAGATATTGTCAAGGCACCAGTAAGATCCGACTGGCGGCCTTGAACGCTGCGTGACATCTGCTCGCACATCGTGTTGCAATGTGGCGCTGGGAATATCCAAACGAATGAGAGGACAACAAGCATTAACACCTTCGAGATGGCTGGTAAGCACCGCTAAAGTGTGCGGGAGTGTAATCCAGTACCTCTCCAAACGACAATACCGGGTGCAGGTCGCATAAGACACCAGTTCAACACCACGGCGTATTCACACTATAAGCCGACCATCTTGCTGGTGCAAATAATCAGTATTGCAACAACATCGCTTTCACCCACGAATCCCGAGTGTTCAAAATGTCCAAATGTTTGTAAAGCTTATGGGACTTAACTGCGGGGTCAACAGTCCCTAAACTTACAAACTACTTATGAAATAACTTATACTGAAGACAGCACAAACATCCATGCCCGAGGAGCGATTCGAGCCCCCGATGGGGAAAGGCCTCGCGCATCGTAGCATAGCGCGTCAATGCGCTCAGCTACTCCGCTGCGGCCATCCCGAGTGTACCTGCTCCACCACGACTATGGAGAGACCGTGTTGAGATACTGGATTCCACCACCGACGCATTACCGGTAAACTAACCAGCCAGCAATAAGCTAAGATCTGAAGATACATTTAATATCCACAATGAGATGACGAATACTATCTCTGACTTCGTCAGGGATGAGTACATAAACCAAGCTTAGTCTTTTCCAGGATGCGACAGCTGCACCAGAGCAGTGCCGCCGGGGTGTGCAATGGCCGCCAGCAATGGCCGGAAACCCGCCGCACCCTGGATCAGGAGGACTGGATGAGGCATACCGAACATGACGCTAGTTTCAAGTTAGATGTAGGAACACACACGGACATCAACACCAGGACTGCAGTGTAAAGGGCCAGCCCAGTGCCAGGGGAATGTTCGTCGTATTTAGTTCGGCGAACACCGGCCTTCAAATAGTAGGTTTATATCTTCTGGCACACCTCTAAACACTGCCGATGGGGGGGGGGGGGGGGGGGACACACGCACAACATTCACACACACACACACACACACACAACAAACAATCGGACACAACAACCAGCAGAGTACCTTCAACACAGAACCCCACATCAACAACACAAAAATTAAATAATAACAACAGAAAACAAAAATAGGTTAAGTCAGAATTATTGTATAATCATATGGTAGAATAGAATTGTATAAAATACGACCCATTTTATTATAGGTGATGGGTTATTGTATAAATAAATAAAGATTTAAAAAAACTAACCAGCCAGCGTTACGTCTGTTAAGTGTTGCAACCCCTTTTCCTGCCATACTTTCGAAGCCACAGTGTTTACAAGATGATGTGGAGACCAGAAGTGGCACGTTCTGGAGTTGCCGAAGGCCACATCGCAACAGCATAATGAGTATACATAATGACCAGACATCTTCGTCGCCCATAGGATTGCACTGCTACCTTGGCCTCCCTGTTCTCCCAATGTGTCGCTTATCGAACACGTCTGGTCTATGATTGCAGGCCGGCCGCAGTGGACGAGCGGTCTGCGGCGTGCCAGCCACAGTCTTCACAGCCGCTGCGGTCGTGGGTTCGAATCCCCCCTCGGACATGGATGTTTGTGCCGTCCTTAGAATAAGCTACTTCATAAGTAGTTTGTAAGTTTAGGGACTGATCACCCCGTAGTTAAGTCCCATAAGCTCTACAAACATTTGAATATTTTATGTCCCCCAGGGGGCTCACGGGTCTTTCGTGAGTACGTTCGTGGCGAGCATGAGACCCCGAGCTAATGTAGTCTTCCTTCCTTCTTTACTTCCCGGGCTGCATTGCCTTTCCCCCTCCCCTCCTTTCCTATCTTCACTCCTTCCCCTCCCCTCCAGGGGACTGATAACCTCAGTAGTTTAGTCCCCCTACCCCAACCAAACAACCCACCCAACCCAACATTTGATGATCCACTTCGGCAATACGTAGAAGCACCGTGGACTGTTAAACCTCAACAACACATTCAGAGCCTCTTCGATTCATTGATGAGGCATGTAGCCTTTGTTATAGCCAGCAATGGTGGCAATACTCAATACTGATTTTATCATCTTGTTCACTTTACAGAGGGCTGGATTTTCAAGAAAGTGTTCTTTGCAAAAAAAATGTTCAAATGTTTGTAAATCTATCGGGCTCAACTGCTTGGTCATTAGTAAAAAAAAGTTCAAATGTTTGTATAGCTTATGGGACTTAACTACGGGGTCATCAGTCCATAAACTTACAAACTACTTATCAACTACCCTATACTAAGGACGGCACAAATATCCATGCCCGAGGGGGGATTCGAACCCCCGACCGTAGTGGCCGTGCAGAGCGTGACTGGCGCGCCGCAGTCTTGTGGGCCACCGCGGCCGGCTGTCATTAGTCCGTAGCTTACAAACTACTTAAACTAAGGTAAACTATCCTAAGGACAACACAAGCACCCATGCCCGAGGGGGGACTCGAAGCCCCGACGGCGAATCGCCGCGCGCACCGCAGCACGGCGCCCCAGTAAGTGTTCTTTGCACAACTTGTTATCTCACAAATAAATACTGCTGTGATATCTACGGTCCTTCTTGGTGCTGCACATTTAATGGTCAACAGTAGGCATGTATCTTATGCCTCCACAACATCTTGAGATCGTAATAAGGGGCAGACTATCCATCGTGATTGTACTGAAATGGTAAGGAATATCTTAAAATGATGTGATGAAGAAGCGAAGCAGGAAAATTTAAAAATAAAACAGGTCTCAAACTATAATACTTAAATTCGTGCAACATTTCTTAAATAAATGAAAATAATGTCAGCTTTAAGGACCTACGTCAAAAACACTGCCAGTTTTTGTTAAGTTGCAATCACAAGTTGTGCATTAGA
This sequence comes from Locusta migratoria, assembly GCA_026315105.1. NCBI lineage: Eukaryota > Metazoa > Arthropoda > Insecta > Orthoptera > Acrididae > Locusta > Locusta migratoria. The sequence goes on along the minus strand of CM048755.1, from coordinate 660,532,579 downwards.
TCCATTTGAATCCATGAAGTTCTGTATGAGCCTATGTACTTCAGAGCACTTCTTGCTGGTCGTTCTGAAGTAATTAGTAAAATCACTTATCTTCGTCATAGTTTGACATTGTCAACAGATTTTTCCTTTCAAACGAATGTATTTATTTTGTCATACAAATTTGTTATTCATTAAATTATAAACCAGCAATTTGTCTTTAATGAGTTTCAGAGACTAATCGGAGGTGTCCTCAAAGGAGGACAGTGAATACGAAAACTGCTACATTCTACATGGAGCATCTATTAATAATATCAAAGAACACATGAAGCGTGTACACTAATTTATCATTTCCGTACGATGTAGTTGTTTCAGGCACTCAGGGCACACAGAAAGTTGACACTTTTCTCAAATGTAACGTGTTTTCCGTCGGCAGTCGCGATCATGACACCTCTTGTCATTGGGATCTCCTGACTTGGCTGGCCAGTGTTATACACCATCGAAGCGTAATTCGTAGGGTACCGAATAACTGGCTTTCTTCTTTTATTATATTTTCTTCGATGTACAGATAACAATGTGCTTTCATCTGAAGCCCTGCCTCTACTCTTTCTTGCAATCTCTACTTTTCATTTCTTTGTTGGCCCAACGACTAACACTGACGTTTAGGAGACGTTCTAGCATTCATTATTAGACATATGTTGTACCTATGCTTTTACGGTCATCTCAGATGTAAAATATGACAGAAATGAAACAAAATTTAAGTGTCCCCATTTGAGGACGCGACACATGAGAGGGTTAATGACCATATAATTTTTCAGGGAGGCAATATGGAGCTCAAAGCGTCACTCTGCGGGTGATGTTATAGCAAATAACATCTCAAAAACGAAAAGACATTTTGTTTTGCTCTCAGTTTCAAATAAAATTTCGATGTTTTCTCTGCATCTCATACGCAGCAAGCTACGTGGTACAACCAACTAAACGTGAAGTCTAAGCAATGCGCTTTTACCTCTGCACACTGCATGAAATTTCTTGTGGTATTTTACTTCGCTTGATGCTGCACAGTAACTGTGGCAAAAGAAATTCAATCCTTTATCGAGTGAAGCTATCAGAATGAAAGGGATATAAAAATCAGTTTCCGTTTCTCTGAATAGTCGGCCTTGACTTTTTACGGTGACGCCTGAATGGGACACTCACCGTACGCGTCTCAATATGCGCAATACAGGCTTGGAATGGATGCGTCGCACTGCATTGAATGCCACGTCGCTCTCCCCACTGTACCACAGCATCTGCCACTACACTCAAACTCCCCGTAGTTGTGGAAGCGGTGGCTTGTAGGTGGGTGAAGTTAAGCAGGCATACTCAGCTCAGGTTCCACATGTTTTAATTAAGATATGCCGGCCGCAGTGGCCGAGCGGTCTGCGGCTCGCCATTCACAATCTGCACGGCGGCTACGGTCGGGGGTTCGAATCCCCCCTCGGGCATGGATGTGTGCGTCGTCTTTAGTATAAGTTAGTTCATAAGTAGTTTTTAAGTTTAGGGACTGATGACCCCGCAGTTAAGTCCCTTAAGATTAACAAACATTTTGAATTAAGATATATATATATCCCCACACTGATGTTACAATCAAAGGTTGAAGGCCCAAAAAGACAGTTCAGATGATGCAAGACAGGAGGTCAAGTTGAAATGTTTAAATGTTTGTATAGTCTATGGGACTTAACTACGGGGTCATCAGTCCCTAAACTTACAAACTATTTATGAACTACTTACGAACTAGGACGGCACAAATATCCATGCCCGAGGGGGTATTCGAAACCCCGACCGTAGTGGCCGTGCAGACCGTGACTGGAGCGCCTCAGTCTCCTCGGCCACCGCGGTCGGCGGTCAAGTTGAGAAAAGCACTTTCTGATAAGTTAATAAGGCTCCAAATTTAGTAAACCAACTCTTTGAAATGCAAAGACACAATGAGCAAAGCAATCTAAACCAGAGTGGAAAATTTTAAATGAAAGGCAAGCCTTGTAAATACAATATTAATTACAAATGACCCTTGCCATTTAAATGAAACAGCTCAGCTCAATTATCAAAATCACACTAATGCGGGGCTCCCGAATTTAAACGAACACAGCCCTTCAAAAACACAATATGTCGAACGTTTAAGTAAAGTTAGAGTTTGATTACAGAGGCTGGTAACAGGAAACCGTCCTCAACAATATCAATCGGCAGAAGGCCAATAAAACAACACACAATAAAATGTACAGATGAGCCCTGCCTTAAATGAAAAGAGCTCAGCTTACTTATCAACATCACACTGAAGTGGGGAGCTGGCTACTCGTTAATTTAATACACCCACACAGGAAAAACAGCTGAGCTGCCTCAAAACAGCAAGGAGAGAAAAAAAGGGGCCGCCGGTCAACAACAACTACAGATCTGACACGAAGGGGCTTACTCACACGAGTAGAACGCCAAATTACAACCGCGAGGTGGCGATGCCTACGCAGGGAAAATTTTCTGCAACAAGAAGATTAAAAAAAATGCTATACAACTACCGCCCGTGCAGATGAGAGCCAGCAGAGGGGCACAAACCAGGTAAATTCCCCAGTTACGTTAACCAAGTTAATGTATATGGACTACTTACTGCTCAGAGCAAAGAGAAAGAATAATTCAATTGAACCGAACTAAAAGTGCGGTATAACACATGAATAAACAACTAACGACGTAGACACAGGAAACGAGGGCCCCTGGGGAACGACCACCGATCGAGACAAATTCACACACACACATTTGCGGAGCAGGCTTTATGTCACTTATTTATTTCTTACTCCACGACAAGTGTAGGCACCCTCGCGATGGTGTAGGGGGAGGGTGTCAACCGACGCACGGAAAAATTTCACACATCCCAGATGAAAAGCGGGTGGAATGATGGGAGGAGCAGCCGGGGCTGAGTGCGGAGTACTCTAGCAGTTGTTGACAGCTCCGCCGCTTGGCGAGGGACGCCGCGGAATCGCACGGCCACTAGGAACGCGACCACCTAGCCGGGAGACGACGTAAACAGCCCGCACCGAGCTGCTGTTAAAAATTGACAGAAAAGCCTCTCCGGACCAACCTCTTCAGCTCATGGCATGCATGGCTCCCCACGGGACAGACAGAGTACCACCCAGAACAACTTCGATGCACACGCCGGGCCCGGCCACAAACGGCCCCTTAAACAAAATAACTCGACCCTGGCGATGCCATGCATCGTATCAAACTCACTGCCTGATACCCTGTCCGCTCTCCAACTGCTTCGCCGCGCCACCGTCGCGCCACACGCGGCAAAGAAAACACCAGTCAGAACACAATCGACGCGCGATAGATCAAACAGCGCCGCGAGCGGTGAAAGCACAAAGAGATCGATGGTACTTACGCTAGTAATTAAGTCAAGGACAGGGTCAATCGAAGAAACATGGCCGGCCGCAGTGGCCGAGGGGGCTGAGGCGCTTCAGTCACGGTCTGCACGGCCACTACGGTCGGGGGTTCGAATCCCCCCTCGGGCATGGATATTTGTGCCGTCCTAGTTCGTAAGTAGTTTATAAGTAGTTTGTAAGTTTAGGGACTGATGACCCCGTAGTTAAGTCCCATAAGACTTACAAACATTTGAACATTTTTTGAAGAAACATGAGCCGGGACGGCTCACCTCCATTACGACAAGACCTTCCAATGGAGAGCACAGACATTGCGCAGGTGTCCTTTGATAACAACCGACACAAACTCCATCTCCTGACTACCCAGGAAACTCTAATGTAGCAGCTACCACTGGACAGGAACATTAATGTGTGGTAATGTTAGTAAAAGGGACATTCTGATGGAGATCACAGGTATAGCTGGAGCGTCCTTGACTAAACCACAAGCAATAGAACTTGCGTTGAAAGCGTTACAGATAACTAAATTATCTGGAGATGTATCTGCTTGACGATAACAACTCCAATCACTACCAGGCTACAGAAGCACCTCTATCCCTACTGCCCTGAGAAATATTGCCACTACAAGCAATGATTGCAAAACAGGTCTCCCGCGATTTTTGAAAATAATGCAAACAATTTTTTGTATAGATTCTTCCGTCAGTCCTTGGTAGAACAACTCCATATTTCGGGTTAAAACAAATAAACTGCTTTTGTTCCACTAATTTTTTATTCACTTCAAACTAGTTTTCGGCTTCTTAGGGCATCTTCATGAAACAACTGAATAGCGTCGACAAGAAATGCTAGTTCTTTGATTATGGAACATTTTACTGAAAGATGTACATAAACACAAAGTCTTAGGTTACGACATTCATTGAGAAGTTTTCATTCACTTCTCACGTTACACATGGTGTTCAATAAACTTGCGTCTTGTCATTTATTAAAATTTGGTTTGAGAAGGGCAAAAATTATACACATTAGTTACCCTACCTAATATTGTTGTTTTACAAGCAATGGTACATATTTTGAGGGGTCCTGACCTGTGTTTCGAACTGTCAAAATGAGCACTTGTTAAATTTCCTGTGCATCAGACATTACGGTTTACTTATTGCGTTAATTTGAATAGGTTATAATTAATTACACTATTATAGTTTTACAATTTTTATATTGTTTTTACATTAGGGTTTTTGGGGTGAACAAGGTAGGTAAAGTAAATGTGTATATTGGTGTAGCAGTATTTTTATTGTTTGTGGTAGTAGTCAAATATGAATAAAATGAAAGTGTAATGATTAATACATTCTGTGGTAAGTACCTGGCTGAATTGCATTATGTGAAGCTTAATAGTGGGGATATTGTCAGCTGTAGTTGGTCATTTAGAACAAGACGAAGACTTTTAGCTAGATGTTTCTTTACTTGCAGTCTTCCTATCAGGTTTAATGTTTTATTTGTGTTAGCTATATGTAGAATTTCTGTGTGGACGTAATATCTGTGTCCTTCCTCCAGTATGTGTGTTGCAAATGTAGAGTCCGACTTTTCTAATCTCCAGCTATGCTCATGTTCAATTAACCTAGTTTCCATAGCCCTGCCTCACTGTCCAGTGCACAGTTTGTTGCAGTCATTGCAAGTGATTTTATAAACCCCATTGTTGCTTAATAAATCCCTTTAATCTTTGTTGTTTAATAGTATATGAGCTATTACGCCTGTTATGAAAAATAAAGGTTGAAAATTGCAAGATTTGAGTACTTTCGAGTATTTGCTGGAAATCTTTCCCAGATATGGGATTGTACACCAGTTGGTTTTTGTTATGGCTTGGCTTGAGGACATAACGTTGGGGAAGGATCTTTCTTCTTTGTCTAGCATGTTGTCAATTAGTTTAGGGTTGTAGCAATTGTTAGATTCAATGTATTTAATAATGTCTAACTGAGTCTGGAAATTCTGTTTTGACATTGGTGTGGATGGATGGAATGTGGATGGAATGCAAGGCAGCATGCTTGTGTGTTACTGTGTGTTGTGAACTGGGTAGTACTACTGTGTCTGTTGTTGCTGTAAGTTTGTTGTAAATTTTGAAACTATGTGTATTTGTGGTGCCGTTTATGTTGAGGTCTAAGTAGTTAATATATTTTTCCTCATGATCCATGCTGAACTCTATGGTTTTTTGATGTGAGTTCCGATGTTCTAGGAATGTATTTAGTTGTCTGTTGGTGCCAGTACACATACACAGTACATATTCTACAATCTGTATTAATATTTGACATTAGAATTGAGGCGTTCATTATATAAAAATAGTTTCTCGAAATGGTCCATGAAAGTTTCTGCTACAGGGGATGGAGTGTATATCCCATCGACGATACATCGATCTATTTATACATTGTACTTTGTAATTAAAAATAATTTTGCTGTAAGCTGTGTGAGTTGCCAGATTTGTCTTCTACTTGTACAGAGTTAACACTTGCTCTGTATAATAATTGTTTCATAATATGAAAGCATTCTTTGGTTGGTATGTTTGTAAACAGGTTTTAACACCAAAGGATACAAGTTTTGCAATGTGTTCGATAGGCGGGTCTTTAATTTTGTTAGTCAGGACCACCGAATTTACTGTTACAAGTGTATATTTAAATGTTGTATTGGTTTTGATTCAAATGTGTAGTTCTTTAGCTACTTTGTAGTTTGGTGCAATGTATGCTGGCACATGGGTCGTAAAGGATGTCCTTCCTTGTGTATCTTTGGAAGTCCACACAGTTACTGGGTTCATGATGACCACATACTTGGCTTAGTTTTCTGGTATTATACTTCTACATATTCTGGTTAAGCTTTATATTTCTTCGTTAAGTGTTTCGGTGGGATCGCAGGTGAGTATGTGAAAGAAATCGGGAATGAGGAGTTGTTTTACTTTCCAAACATAATCATTTTTGATCATGAGAACTAAAGTATTACTTTTATCTACCTTCGTTAGAATGCTATTGTCTTGGGTAATTTTCTTCTGCAAATTCATAAGGATGTACAGGTCTCTGGGTTGCATTCATACATCTATTTTTTTACGCTTGGTTAGCCTCCCAAGTTCTCGTGAGTGGAAACACTGTTCGCATTTTTTCGGGTTAAAACAAATAAACTGTTTTTGTTCCACTAATTTGTCATTCAGTTTCAACTAGTTTTCGGCTGATTAGGCAATCATGAGGAAACAACTGACCAGCGTCGACAAGAAACGCTAGTTCTTTCATCATGAAATCTTTTACTCAAAGATGTATTCAAACATTCGTTGAGTAGTTTTCACTTTCTTCCCGCGTTATAGATACTGTTCAATAAACTTGCTTAATGTGATTTATTAATATTTGGTTTAAGAACGGCCAAAATTATACACATTGGTTATGCTACCTAAAATACATAGTGTATTGTTTTACAGTCAATGGTATATATTTTTGTGGGTCGTGACCTGTGTTTTGAACTGTCAAAATGAACACTTGTTGCAGTTGCTGTGCATCAGACATTATAATTTACATATTGCGTTACATTTGAATGTGGTATACTTAACTACACTACATTATAGTTTTACAATTTTTATATTGTTTTTAAACTAGGTTTTTCCGCTCAACTAGGTAGGTAAGTAATTGTGTATATTGGTGTAACAGTATTTTTATTGTCTATGATAATATACAAATATAAATAAAATTAAAATGCCTGGCTGAATTGCATGATGTGAAGCTTAATAGGGAAGATATTTTCATCTGTAGCTGGTCATTTAGAACCATATGAGGATTTGAGCTATATGCCTCTAACAGGTTTAGGTTTTTAGTTTTGTTGGCTATATGTAGAACTTCCATTTGGACTTGATATCTGTTCTTCCTGCAGTACGTGTGTTGCAAATGTAAAGTCTGACTTTGAAACCTCTTCTTAGCACTTCCTAGCAAATATGCACAGCCTCATAAACCAACCAAAAGCGAGTTAGCTGCATGAAAAGTTGATGTAGAATACACTATAAATAATGACATTACAACAAAACATATGATAGGTCCTGAAATAAGATATTATCTCTAATTTGACACCTTTGTGGAAGGGTGATTTTAACGAATGAGACGCCGGCCGCGGTGGCCGAGGAGACTGAGGCGCTTCAGTCACGGTCTGCACGGCCACTACGGTCGGGGGTTCGAATCCCCCCTCGGGCCTTGATATTTGTGCCGTCCTAGTTCGTAAGTAGTTCATAAGGAGTTTGTAAGTTTAGGGACTGATGACCCCGTAGTTAAGTCCCATAAGTTTAACAAACATTTGAGTAACGAATGAGATGCTGTTGTGTGTCAGATGTATATGAAAGTTATAAAGTCATGTCTGTCACGGAGGGATGTTCTTGAATAGATATTTCTCAATAACCGATGCCGCTGTGGAGTAGCCGAGCGGTCTAAAGCGTCTCGCTGCGGAGCGCGCGGTTGCTCGCCGTGGAGGTTCGAGTCCTCCCTGGGGCATGGGTGTGTGTGTGTGTTGTCCTTAGGTTAGTTTACCTGGGTTTAAGTAGTTTGTAAGCTACGGAGTGATGACCACCCAGTTTGGTTCGATAGATTTACAAACATTTGAACATTTTGAATAACCGATGACTCCCCTTGAAGCCTGTCGAATTGCAGCCTTGAATTCAAACAGTACTCGAGGTTCTCTAAGTTGAGCAACGTCTTAGACATTTTATATGCCTCCTTCAAGAAGTGCAGGACCGTGAATTAAGTGACGCCAGTGTATATACGGCTGTCACTAGTGACATGGTAGTGAACGTGGAACAGCGATACTAACGAAAGAGTGAATTGTTTTTAAAGACGTTGAATCTCTTCCTACTGTCAGAGGTATAAATATGTACGCGCCGTACGAAATAGCACTCGAAGTAGTAGAGTTGAGTTTTTCCTGGTAATGGAAGTGTGCCGTGACCCCATTATACAGGGGATACCAAAATGAATATTAGGATACCAAATCTTTGTAGAACTTATCACGGCGAGCTTACCATTACAAATTATTCATCAAATTAACGGGAAACTCAAACGGTTTGTTCTATAAGTGTCCGTTGCAAGGAGACTCACATAAATTAAATTTTTGTGTTATAACCCAGAGGAAAGTGTATGAGCCTTTCTTTTACGCTGAAACACTATGACTGGTCAAACATCCTGGCAGATTAAAATTGTGTGCCGGAACCGGGACTCGAACCTGAGGCCTTTGCCTTTGGCGGGCAAGCGCTCTACCGACTGAGCTATCCCGACTCGACTCACGATGTCGCCCCACAACTCTACTTCCGCCAGTACCTCGCCTCCTACTTTCCAAACTTAACAGAATGTCTCCTGCGAAACTTGCGACACTAGCACTCCTGGAAGAAAGGATATGGTGGAGACATGGCTTAGCCACAGCCTAAGGGATGTTTACAGAATGAAACTTTCATTCTGCAGCAAGTTTTGCAGGAGAGCTTCTGTGAAGTTTGGAAAGTAGGAGGCGAGGTACTGACGGAAGTAGAGTTGTGGGGCGGCATCGTGAGTCGTGTCGGGATAGCTCAGTCGGTAGAGCGCTTGTCCGCAAAAGGCAAAGGTCCCCGGTTCGAGTACCGGTTCCGACACACAATTTTACTCTGCCAGGAAGTTTCATATCAGCGCACACCCCGCTGCAGAGTGAAAGTTTCATTCTGGACTATGACTGGTGTTTTTTATTTTGGTGAACTACAACAATGGGCCTTACCTCGATTACACGAAGCTGAACGAGTGACCTTTACCTGGCAGCAAGATGGGTCGCCGCCTCATTGACATGTCTTCAGACGCGATTGGTTAAACAACGTTGTTCCCGACCGCTGGACTGGCTACAAGGAGCCGGATGACAGAGAATGTTTCGCATGGCCTCACGTTCACCAGATTTGATGCCTTGCGATTTTTACTTTGGCTGTCTGTAAAGGATCGGGGGTATGTGCCCCCGCTGCCAGTTGTTCTAAATGACCTACGGCATAGGACTGAGGCTGCAGATGCATCAATTACTCCAGACACTCTGAGCAAGGTTTTGGGACAGGTTTCGGCTATCGACTCGATGTGTGACGTGTGACAAAGGGTGCTCATATTGAACATTTGTAGGACAAACTGTTTAAGCTTGTCGTTCATTTTATGTATAATTTGTGATGGTAACTTCACCGTAATAAATTCCGTCTCTAATGACCACGCTGTCGACGGGACGTTAAACACCAAGCTTCCTTTCTTTCGTAATAAATTCTATAAAGCTTTAAAACCCCGATATTCATTTTGGTACGCCCTGTATCTGCAGGACATTTCCAATTTGTTTTAAAAGCGAAAGTTCAAGTCTCTAGTTTTACTTCATCCGTAGAGGTAGCACACATACTAAATGAGTTTATCTTATCTGACACGTGGAAGGTTAAAAATCCCGATGCGCCTGGCTTCATCTTTATTACGAGTACCACAAAGACCAGATTACACGCACGGCATATAGGTCACTAGTAATAAGAAGAATAGCGTGCTGCAGAGTGAAGTGTAGCCTACAAGCTTGTGCGATCTCGCTGCTTAAATAACAATATTAAACTTGGAACGACAAAAAATCTTACCACGCGCGGGGTTATTGGAAATCAAATGTCACGCTTCTGCAAGCATGACGCATGTTGCGAGCGTTTTAGCAATACATGGGAGGAATGTGCAAGGATGTTTACTTCTTCTACCTTTCTTATGAAATGGTGGCACCAATAGACGGAACCGAAATTACGAAAAATATTAACACAATATTCTCACAAAAACTATTGACGTAGGAAAATGTTGAAATTTATTACCAATGTATGTAGGATCTCCATAAATGCATCAGTTATCGTAACTATGTCCAGATCCAGAAAATAAACTCGAGTATCTTGGCTCTGAAGAGCAAACAATTAGGACTCAAGATTCGATAGAGTATGCAGGAGAATGGTTTCTGAGAAGAGACTTCAGTCTTTCATGTTGAACACGAAAAGAACGGGGACGAAGAAAATATTTAAAGGGGTCAAATAAAATTTTTCAGAAGTTAGAATAAAGGAATTAACCGTTTTAACCATTCAAATGGAAAATAAAGAAGGTATATACAGAAATTACGATAAACTTATGTCTCACAATGTTTTTGAAATGAACAGGCAGAACTCTTACGAAATCTTCGAAGAAACATTAGTATTTGCAGCATTCCAAAGTGTTGAAGAAGAGATCGGGGAAGAGGAGCCGCGGTGGAGTGGCCGACCGGTCTAAGGCGCCTTGCTGCGGAGCGCGCGGTTGCTAGCTGTCGGAACTTCGAGTCGTCCCTCGTGTGTGTGTGTGTGTGTTTTTTTGTCCTTAGGTTAGTTTAACTTACTTTAAGTAGTTTATAAGTCTAGGGACTAATAATCTAAGAAGTTCATTCCCATAGATAGATTTGAACATTTGATTTGGTGAAGAGGATATTCACTCACTTAGCAGATGTCATAAACGTAATCACCGTAATATGGTGCTCCATCTATGTTACTATTATCGTACTTCTAGTCTATCTTGCTGGAGTCATTTTCAAATTAGAAGTTATATATGAACTTCAACATACCATTTTATTGCAAGCGAACCCCCACATAACATGTCCTCGTCCGAGGGTTGCGAGCGATTTCGAAACGCCATATTTCACACATATCCGTTTTTCTTTGCATGCCTCTTCACGTATGTTTTTTCCTGTATTGGTAATTTTATTCCCCGAATTTGGGCGGGCTGCCAGCAGTACACTGGGTGCTCTCAAGCCAATAAGATCCACAGGCGGCATAGGCATATAATAATACAACAGACACAAGGAGATAAAATTGGGGCGTATGTACATACCACAATCACGGATATAGTAAATGAGCGTTAAAATTATATAAATTAGTGACGATGCGGTATTACAAGCACACATTTTGAGCACACGGGCTGTTTTTCCACTGGGTAGTGGGCAACAGAATTAAAAGATACACTTCGCCGATATCAACTACAAACAGCAAAAGATCACGTAACAGGAGTCTCCACTTCACTACTTCTATTAGGGGAAGGTGGCGGGCCGGCCGCGGTGGCCGAGGGGACTGAGGCGCGCCAGTCACGGTCTGCACGGCCACTACGGTCGGGGGTTCGAATCCTCCCTCGGGCATGGATATTTGTGCCGTCCGTAGTGTTAGCTATTTCATAAGTAGTTTGTAAGTTTAGAGACTGATAACCCCGTAGTTAAGTCCCATAAGCTATACAAACATTTGAAGGTGGCGGGGAGGGCCTGCCGGAGTGGGGGAGAGGGAAGGGAATTGACAAGGGCGAGGAAGTGAAGCAGGCAAGTGATGGGGTTGAAATGCGGCAGGCCATGAATACTACAAGGAAGGGAAGAGGATGAGGAGGAAGGAGAGGCAGTAAGGACACCAGTGGTGGTAGGGGGAGGAAAGGGGGCTCTACTGGATTGTGGGAGGAGGGGAGGTCAGGAAGGAGAGAAGGGAAGGAGGTTAGAGTTGGCAGGAGGGATAGATTTCGGGTCGGAGGCCTTCATCTGGGAGAAGGTGACAGGAGTTGCCTTGGGACAAATTCTGGTAAGGACAGCCGATATGTTGCTTTCTCAGTGATTGGTTGGAAGCAAAAGTATACGTACCCCTAAAAGTCCATCCATAGTAGTGGTCATAGGAACCTTCGAGTTGATAAGAGCTTTTAAAATGACAGGTAGAGTGATGCAGGAAGCACTTACTTAGCTGGCGATAGTCGCAGAGAAGCGTGGAGCCGGCCGTCGGCTCCGCCAGGTGGCGCGTGGACGCTGCGAGGAGTTATGTCACTACCGCCGCCATAGGCTCACTCTCCACAGCACGTCCAGTCCTCGTCTGCTGCAGGAGGGAGACCGCCTCCTATCACACCGGCCCTGCACAAAACAGAAACAACATCTTACTCTCTAACATTTAACATTTGGTAAACACGCCGTCTCTAAAGCGTTACAGCAATGTGACACAGTGCCATGTAGCTCAAAAAGGAAAAACGCTGATTAGGGTTCAACGCCTCGTCGACATCATGATTGTTACAGACGGAGCACTCACATGGATAGTTTTTCTTTACTCTTCTTCATAATGGCCTTTGGTAGCAGTGACCATACAGCCAGCAGTTATTACAATGGCAACATTAGATATAATTGAAATTCTTACAGTATATATCACAATATTAAGAGTTATCTAACATCATACTGCCTTACAACAAAACGTCACATTTGTAAGACGAGATATAAAAAATACATATTTAACAGTAGTATTGACATACGTAATACAACGGAAGTGCAAACAGCAAAAAACACAATGAGAATTGCAAGAACATAATGAAGGCCAAAATGTAAAATAAAATACAAAATTACTCCTTCAGTTTCAAGCTGTGCTTGTTCAAGGTAAACATGGGAACTAGCAGCTCTTAGAGATGGATGCCGGTGACTTTTAGCAAACTGTACTTCAACTTGTCGAATCGATGAAGCAAGACAATGATACTTGTAGGGAGGGTGTAACCCCTCGAAATGAGCTTTCTGCACAATAAACTTTGCGCGGCCGTGTACTTGGTGCATACCAGTATAATGTGGTTCAGATTCGCCACTGCCGTTGGATCTTTGTCGCAATGTCGAGAAGTGATTATTTTCAATCCGAGAGAGAGACGTTGCAGGACGTCCACTAAACTTCATCGAAGAAAAACATGGTTGAGAGGAGACATTTGGTTGTATAGCCGCCAGGTGTCCTCCCTTAAATGCTTGAGAGACGTGCCATTCGTGGTCCCAAGTGCGATAGGCAGCTTTCTGAATCGTCGATCTGAAGTCTGTATATAGAATCGGCGTGGGGCGAAATTGTCCTTCCGTAATACTTCTCTTGGCGAGGCGGTCAACTCTTTCGTAATGGAGTATGCCTTGGTGTCCTTTAATTCAAAATAAATGGATGTCGATGCATTTGTTATGGCCTCAAAGATGTCCAATATGTATTTGTTAGTTTGTTTACCAAATGTCGGATGTTGTAATTTTCGTAACACGCTTTGAGAGTCCGTGAGGATCAATATAGACTCAAATGTTCGTGTGTCGTAATAAATGTCCTCCTTGATGGCCAGTAACTCTGCCGTGTAAATAGATGATTCAGGCGGAAGCGCAAACATTCGGTAGATGCCATTGGAGGAGCAAAAGAAGGGATATCCTACATCTACATACATACTCCGCAATCCATCGTAAGGTGCGTGGCGGAGGGTACGCTGTATCACTACTAGGCGTTTCCCTTCCTACTCCACTCCAAAATAGAACGAGGAAAAAAAGAATGTTCAAAAATGTTCAAATGTTTGGTGAATTTATGGGACTTAACTACAGGGTCATCAGTCCCTAAACTTACAAACTACTTATGAACTAGCTTATACTAAAGATGACACAAACATCCATGCCCGATGGGGGATTCGAGCCCCCGACCGCAGCGGCCGTGCAGACCGTGACTGGCACGCCGCAGACCGCTCGGCCACAGCGGCCGGCAAAAAAAGAAGAATGACTATATGCCTCCGTACGAGCCCTCATTTCTCTTGTCATTATGATCACTACGCGAAATGTAAGTAGGTGGTAGTAATATCTTACTACACTCCGCTTCAAATATCGGCCCTCTAAATTTCCTCAACAGAAATTCACGAAAAGAACGTTGTCTTTCCTCCAGCGATCCCCAATTGAGTTGTCGGAGCATTTCTTGACACTCGCGCATTGGTCGAACCTACCAGTAACAAATCTAGCTGCTCGCCTCTGAACTGCTTCTACGTCTTCCTTTAAACTGATCTGCTGCGGGTCCCAAACACTTGAGCAATACTCAAGACGTGGTCGTACAAGCGTTTTATACGCGGTCTCCTTTACAAATGAAGTACATCTTCCAAAATTCTCCCAATAAACCGAAGTCGGCTGTCCGCCTTATTCACAACTGTCCTTACATGTTCGTTCCATTTCATATCGCTCTGCAATGTTACGCTTAGATATTTGAACGGCACGATTGTTAGTTTGTTACACCTGCTTCAGTTTTAGAGCCGTCAGTATAGATTTGAGCGTGCTGTGGCCAACTGCGGAGAAGAAACTGTTCCATGTCGATTTTGATGTTGGTCCCCATTGTGTAGTCGGACAGCATGTTTGTCACCTGGGCTGGGTTGAAAGAGAGATGGTACGAATAATGGAAGCAAGGAAGTTTGGTGTCCTGTATGATGAGTGGGAAGAGATTGGGTAGTTTTTGTCAGGGATAGGGAAGGAAATGGACCGTGCTCATTTGTATTTTCTGGAGTGATTCCGCGAAATCACAGAAAATCTACATCAGGATTTCCGATGTCGGGTTTGAACCACCATCCTCCCGAATGCTAGTTCAGTGTGTTACCTCTGCGCCACCTCGCTATGTATGTAGCTGAAAGTTTTGTCACGTAACGTAACGGAATTTCTCTGTTGTGACAATCGGCTCTCCTAAAATACTCAGGCGGAACACGGAACCAGCCGCACATAAAAATAAAATAACGCACGTGTTGACATTCCATTGCTACATAATGTTTTCTGAGTCTGGTGTCGCGGCGCCGCTATCTTTGCTCCAGGCAGAGCTCATTTATTATGAATGCAGGCTTGGAGTTAACAGTATCAGGTTTACAGAACGAGTTAAGCACTCAGCTCCTCAGGAACGTAGATGGGACCATGGTTTGAATTCCGGCACTGTCTTCCAAATTTAGATGCTCAACACTTGCCAGAAATAAGCTCACACGGTGGCTATAGCAGGGTCCACAACCCCTTCTACGAGCGCGTGCGACAAGCTTACACACACACACACACACATACACACACACACACACACACACACACACACAGACAAACACCTGCACGCAAGCACGCGCGAACTTTTGAAATCTCCCCGTACATGTCGACATTGGAGACTTCATGATGCTTAATTTCGCTACTATTTTCAATCAGTTACCCATAGATGAAATTTGCTAACGTATTGAAACTGGATGTTGGATCGGAATTTGAACCAGGGACCTTTATCTATCGCGGGATAGTGACCTGTCGACAAACCTATCTAATTACGGCAACCGACCTGCCGTCAAATCTGTGAGGATAAATCGTGTGTTGTGCTTGTATTGATTATTCTGTAGGTCACTACCTCTTATAAGTAAAGATACCAGTTTCGCGTACTGGTCCGGTACCCAGGTTTAATCTTTATGGAGGTTTCAGCTTACACCATGTTGCAGAGTGAAAATTCATTCTGAAAACCCTACGTTAAAGTAAGAGTGTCCGGTTCGTCACTACTTCCAGAATGTCTACAGACGCGGGAGTCTTTCATTCTGTAAAGCGTTACAGGACAAGATATTTTCTTGCCCATGTAGAAGCTGTAAAATGACACCACTGAGTCGCCTTTGAAATTTATACATGTTTTTAAATTAGTTATATTTCCTTTCATTGCTCAGAACTTCTGAAAAATGTATAACACCAATCATTATGCTCGAATACTGTATCGTACATGAATTTCACTTTGAACTATTTACTTATACAGAATACTCTGATCAGCCAGGACATTATGACCACGGACGTAACAGACGATGTCTCCTCCTTTGATTCAGAGAAGAGAAAATTCAAATGTTCAAATGTAAAAATTATTTTGATCATTGTTTGATATTCATAGGTATGTGTTGAGTTAAAGTGGGTAGGTACCTACCTATCTTCTTGCGTGGTAAACACGTACCTACATATTGATGAATAGAAAAGGTCAGTTAATTATTACGTTGTAATACGTTTTTAACTTTTTAGTGCATATTAATTGGTTTTGGAATATTGTTTTTTAAGTCGTTTTTTGTTTTGCTAAAATTTTTCAAACAGTGAAGTATAAAATATAACTTAAAGCACAGTAAATCAATTTTTTCTTGCAGAGGACCTTCATTTATTTGCAATGTGGACAAGATCTTTAATGCTATTAATTTTCTGTAGTAGCAATTGAACAGCGATTAAAAAATGTTAACATCATCAAAGAATTTACGTAAGAATTGGGGTAGGTTCCACATAAAATTTCATCTAATTAAAATGAATTTAAAGCCAGTAATAGAAATTTATTTTCGCAGTAAATAATGTGGAACTGTGTTGTAAAAATACTCGTACAGTCAATACCCTGTAGTAAGAGAGCTAGCCGGCAAACAAATAGTTAATAAATCAATAATGCAATAATTCAATGAATAGTATTAATAAAAAAATTAAATACAAACTAGATACGAGTATTTTTACAGTGTGCGTGTGTTTTATCCTTAGCATAAGTTAAAGTAATTTGTAAGCCTAGGGACTGGTAATCACAGTAGCTGAGACCTTAAATTTACATTTGGACCCATGAATGCCCACGTGACAGTTCACCAGAGCATGACTGAGCCACCATCAGTCTGCCTCCGTGCCGCAGACAGAGCTGTTCTCTTGGAAGCTTCACCCCCTCTAGTCGCCACGATGAAGAAGGTATCGGGATTCATCAGACCACTCAACGCTCTGTTCAAATGTTTGTATAGTCTATGGGACTTAACTACGGGGTCATCAGTCCCTAAACTTACAAACTACTTATGAACTACTTGCGAACTAGGACGGCAGAAATATCCATGCCCGAGGGGGGATTCGAACCCCCGACCGTAGTGGCCGGGCAGAGCGTGACTGGAGCGCCTCAGTCCCCTCGGCCACCGCGGCCGGCGCAACGCTCTGTCACAGTGCCACCGCCCAGTGACGATGGTCACGTGCCCATTTCAGTCGTAGTTGTCGCTGTCGTGGTGTTAACATTGGTAAATGCTTATGGTGTCTGCAGCGTTCGGTGCACTGCGTATTCAGACACAATTGTACTCTGTCTAGCATTGAAGTCTGATGTTAGTTCCGCGACAGTTCGCCGCCTGCCCTGTTTTACCAGTCTGCCCAGCCTACGAAGTCTGATAAATGGCGCGCCTTCCTCGTTCTACAAACGGATAACTTGTTCACTGATACTATAAGCACCGAGCGTGTTACATACAAGCATCCATTCCTCGTCAGGTGACGCTCGTATCGCCTGCGCTGGTTTATATCGGAACTAGGTCGGCGGTCATAATGTTGCGGCTGATCAGCGTATAACCTACTTAATTTAAAGTGAACTACTTTATTATATTGTTGACTTCTGTCCAGCATTTAGGCTACGATTTTGTAGTCTTTATTGTTGCAGCTATACGGAAGACATTTTTGCTGCCTTCTTCTTGTTATAATTATCTTTCATGCAGAGGTTCTTCCTTCGTCTAAATATTCCATTATTGTACCTTTAGACCAATTTTGTACTTTCACTACTGTAGTTCTTAAGAAATCATCGTTAGCTTTTTATTATTATTATTATTATTATTATTATTATTATTATTGAACCATACGGCCGAAGTTTTTCTGTAATTTCATTTTACAACTTGTAAAGTGTCAGAGACCACTCCTTTTTCCCTCGCTAAATCAGGTTTTTTTCTGGCTTCTAACTACAGCTATATCTACAGGATTATTCTGCAATTAACACTGAAGTACCTGCCAGAGGGCTCAAAGAACAGCTTTTAAACCTTCTTCTCTATTGTTCCAGTCTCTAGTACCTCGTGAGAAAAAGGAACACTTAAATCGATCCGCGCGAACTCTGGTTTAATTTACTGGTTGGTTGGCTTGGGTGGGACGGGGGTATGAAAGGACAAAACTACTTCGGTCGCCCGTCCCTCTCATGCTTCATTACGATGATCATTTCTTCCTACTTAGTTGCCAGCAACAAAATATATTCATATTCTGAGCAGAAAATAGGTACCTGTGATTTCATTAAAAGGTCTTGCGTCGACCAAAATAACCTTAGTTTTAAAGATTTCCACTCCAATTCGTGTATCATTTCAGTGACACTCTTTCCATTATATTGCAATAAAACAAAAAGTGCTGCTCTTCTTTGAACATTTTCAATGTCCTCCGTCAATTCCATCAATGACAGATCAACATACCCATTAAACGGACAAGTCCTTAGTTTAATGGTTATGCTAATCTGGAATGTATGTTATACTGAGATTTAACAGATATAAGCTGCGGGCTCATTTTGATGTTGTTCATAAAGCGCTATCTCGATCTGGCATTTACGCGAGGTTAGCCACGCGGGAGTAGCCGAGCGGTCTGGAGCGCCACGTTGAAGATCGCGCGGCCTCCCGCGTCGCAGGTTCGAATCCTCCCTCGGGCATGGATGTTTGTGTTGTCTCTAGTATAAGTTACTTCATTAGTAGTTTGTAAGTTTAGGGACTGATGACCCCGTAGTTAAGATCCATAAGCATCACAAACATTTTACACGAGGTTACAAAATGCGGCTGTATTATATGAGTGTTGAAGAACTTAATAATTACACCGAAGATGATCACACAGTGACGGATATCG